>CM065129.1:27437966-28137966 GCA_033026305.1 Cirrhinus molitorella | reverse complement strand
GATTTCCATGCCTATTTTTGCTTTTAAGGCTTTATATTTTATTTCCAGGTAAAATAAATGAGGCTTCCTGACAAAATTGCCAAGCTGAGCTGCTCCTGCCGCCCAGGCACCTGGAACTGTAATGAATATTCTGATGAAACGTTTTAAAGTTGCAGAAAAACACAGAGTCAGCTTCTGATGGAGTAACTCTCTCAGCAAATGATTGATTACATCGCTGTTGAGCAATGGGATGGGAAATGGTCTGTGATATATCACTTATAAATACACTTCCTGAACCCTAAGCTGTTGCGCCTCACGTTCGGTGTTCCTCAGCAGTAAATAAAGCGTGGATTGAAAGATGAAAGAGTGATAGCGTGACCTCTATCCACCACACTGCTGTGCATGCAATAACAGCTGAATTAACAATTGATTGCTGTAAATCATATCATTTCTCTCTGCGTTTGGCAGGAAGGCATGCTGCAGTTATAATTAGTAGTGCTTGCTAAGGCAAGCATCACTATTACGACTTACGATTTAGAGATTTGAACTTCTAATATTCAAGTCTAGCAAATACTACAGACATAATACCTCAAATCGTACT
This sequence comes from Cirrhinus molitorella, assembly GCA_033026305.1. Taxonomy (NCBI): domain Eukaryota; kingdom Metazoa; phylum Chordata; class Actinopteri; order Cypriniformes; family Cyprinidae; genus Cirrhinus; species Cirrhinus molitorella. Next base: position 28,137,386 of record CM065129.1, on the reverse strand, counting down.
GCTGTTCTGTTACCCATCTAAGCAACCTGATTTATGACTGGTGGATATTAAAGGCACATTATGTAATATTGATAGCTAGTGGTTGAAATGGCTTCTGCATTTCAAATTCCAAATACTGTTTGTCCCGCCTCCTCTTCCTCAGATGCTCACGCAAGTTGTTAGATTGAGGACACGCAGCAGGAACAAGCGCAATTGTCCCTTCGCAGGGAGTTTGATTGACAGGCGATCTGACCAATCATAATGCCAAATGTGCCATTTTTGTCTGACAAACAAACCAGGGAGTAGATTCGTGTTGGTAGACTTGAACTTAAAATCACACAGAACAAATTTTCAATTTTCAAAGTAGAATGACTGGCTGTAGCGTTGTATGTGAACTTAACCTGTTTCCTAAATACCTGGGAATGTATTATGGTGTACGCTCTGCTACATGATGGAGTTTAACATACTTCGGTTTTATTTTCTCAATGGTACTGTAAAACAACACCTTTTTACCTTGTCAAAAACAGCTCTGTTCACAGCTCAGTTTTGGTGCATGTCCCTTTAAATGCTAATGAGCTCTGCTAACCCAGCCCCTCTCTTCCATGGGGTGACGAGCCATTCACTGAGATTACTTTAAAATTTAGCAGTGAAACTTGCTAAATAGCACATTATTAGGAAAGGTGATTTGCAAAGATTCATAAAAACCCCTTATACTCACTTCTTCTGTAGGTGAAGCTGGATCACGAATGATTTGCGTGAACACATTTAGGTAGATCGGGGGCGCGCATTCCCCTCAAAAGCGAAAGTAATCCTCTGCGTCTTCAGTGGCTCAAACGTCGAGGGTAAATGACAACTTTTGTGTTCATAATTACATCAAAAAACGAAATGTCTCAATCGCTTAGAAGCCATTTTTGTCTACCCCTGCTCAGGCGTCAAAACAATGGTGAAACAAATGTTCAAAACTCACTTAGTGCGGTTCTGTGCTAAAACAGCAGTGTCAATCAATAGTCATGGGAGGGGCCTGTACAGAACTACGTCATTCTCCCAGGAATCTCAGAACAGTGGTTATTATTATTGGGGATTTAAAAAAAAAAAAAAAAAAGAGCTGGGTGGATTTTTAATCACTATACACACTGCCAACACACATTTATGCTCCAACAAAATGTTAAAGTGAATTTTACATCTGAGGACCCCTTTATAAAACGATAAATGTGTCATATCTAGGCACCAGATTAAGGAAAAAATGTGAGAATTTAGAAGCGGGCTCTGCTTGACTTGGGCCAGTAAGCAACCACCTAGCAATCATCCAGAACATCCTCAGAACTGCATAGCAACCTGCTAACTCTCCACTCTAAAGACCTTAGTAACCACCCACAACACTACAGCATTGTGGCAGAGACTTCTGCATAGGAAAGCAATACTCACATGTTCAGGGAAAATGCAAAAATTCAGTTTTGTATCATTTGTACTTAAACAAGTAGACTGATACAAAAACACCAAAATTGTGTCTCTCTGTAATATACAGCAGCGTAAAATATACGTAAAAGTCAACTTTACAGTTGTTATAGAATTGTAAATCAACAGTAAAGTCAGAATGTTATAAAACATTTCTATTTTCAATAAATGCTGTCCTTTTGAACTTCTAATTCATAAGTCCTGACAAAAACATATCATGGTTTCCACATAAAAACTATTTTCAGCACTGATAACTATAACTGAGCAAGATATCAGTATATTAGAATGATTTCTGAAGAATCATGTGACACTGAAGACTGGAGTAATGATGCTAAAAATTCAGCTTTGCCGTCACAAGAATAAATTACATTTTAAAATGTATTGCAACAGAAAACAGTTATTTAAAATCATCACAATGTTTCTAATTTGACTGTATTTTATATCAAATAAATGCACCCTTTGTGAACATATTTTTGTGAAATCATACAGATCCCTAAACTTTTGAACAGTAGCATAGAAAATACATTACGTTTTCAATCATTACTTCGCCTCTGTATATAAAATATTCAACACGTTTGACATGTTTTGATGAACAACAGGGTGAAGTTGAAACTGAAGTCCAAAAGAGCATGTTTCAAACAGACCAAACTTTCATCTGGCACATCTCAGTTGGACTAAAACAAACAAATTCAATCAGAATGATCAATAACCCATTCACATTTCCAACTTCAACTGTGTAACACTTTGAAGGCAACTTTTATCCACCATTTTTATCCCGTAAGAGTGTCTCATCCACATCCAGCCATTCTTAGCTGTACAAAACGGCTTGTTTTGCTGCTTGATATTGCAAATTGGTGTCTTACCATATTTTAATGTATTATCTTAATTATGAGCACACTGGTTTGTGGTGCAAACTTCAGTGTTGAATAATAAGGTGAATAGCACTTTGCATGCATCTCGTGTGTTTTTACTACAGACCAGAATCACAGTGGAAAAAGAAAGCGACCAGATTAACTGGATGCCACTTGTGAAGATAACATCCTAGTGGATGTGAAGCACTGAGATTTGGCTTTATGTGACAGATAAGCTCAGTGTTTAGAATTGCATATAATTTCACAATAGTGGGCTAAAATCTGTTCTATTTTTAAAACATCCTCCAGGCCGCATCGGAACAGGCGGAGAGCCGCAGTTTGGACACCCTCTGAGTTAAATTAATAATTAAGTAATGGAAAGAGTGCAGCACAGCTGTAAATCTACCACGAGCAGACTGTCCTCGAAAAGTGATAGAAACCAAAAGACCAATGAGTTAAAAGCTTCAGATCAACAGTCATGTCATGTGACATGTCACCTACACTCTGCCAGAAGGCATGTGAGAGATCTCAAACTTGCGGAAAGAGGTTTCTACGGTTTGATGACCACAAGTGAGCTTTTTGGCCATCAGACTACACAATGTTTCTCTCATCAGAAGGCTGTGGAGGACTCGTGAATACTTTTTGTAAGCATGCCAAATGATAAGACATCTGATTTTGTGTTCTACAGAAAGTGACAAGGCAAGAATTTGGTTCACCAAAAAGGGGATTTCCATACGATGCACTTCCTCATTCACTTGCCTGAGTGGATGTATGTTTTGCATTCCAAATGGGCCCTAAGACTACGCAGAAATGCAGAGCCTCCAGTCATCCATCAATGCTCAGGTTCTTCACCTTTTTTGAAAACCTATCCAAACCAGATTCCCTGCATTACACACAAAAACAAGTGGTTTACTCACAGTCACATTCCACCACTGACATTCAGAGCAGCAGGCAATCTATACTAAGAAAATAGGGCAAGAAGGCAGGACATCAAAGTGACAGTGACAGTCTGAGAGCAGAAGAACAGGTTCAAGTCGAGTGTGAATGACTGAGTGAACAATGAGCGCCTAAATACTCCTGAAAGTGGATGTCAGAGGAGATTTTGTGGCGCAGGGCTGATGAGACGCGCCACGTGACTGGCCCACTCCTGTAGTAACAACCACAAACAAATGGCAAAACAAATGGTGTACTACTGACTTTGCATATTAATTTGAATTCTCGAAAATGTAAGGATGCTTCATCTGCGGCCAAACGCTGACAGAGGGAGACTCTGGTTGCCAGAGGAACAAGACTGTTGCTACACTGAAAAAGGACCTAGTAATTAAAAGCACTGATGGGGAAAAAAAGAAAAGGACTGAACACTTAAAATAACTGCTCGGATTTAGACTTAGAGTAAAGTGTAAGGGGCTTTGTGAAGGCTGTATTAAAACATACAACACCCACTCGCTGCTCGCAGCTCATAACCTAATGCCAACAGCAGGGCAAAGTTGAGCGAGTCCAAAAGGGCATGTTTTTAAAGATCCAAACCGCGCTCGTTGGGTACAACAGAGTTTGTCAACTCCTAAAACCAACAAAATCCGTCATAAGGATCAATAATGGCAAACAATTGCAAACGCTCTTCATAATTCAAACCAGCTGTACAGAAAAACACATTTAAATAGATTTTTACATTCATTTAATATGCATTAAAAAAAACTCGAAAAAAAAACTTTTTTTTTTTTTTTTAAAGGAGACATATAAAGTTTGTAAGGTTACACTTTATTTTGATAGTCCACTTTAGACATTCTACTAACTGTAAGTAAATTTGTAGCTATGTGTCAACTACTTGTCAACTACATATCAACTAAATCTCATTATTTGCAACTACATGTCCACTAACTCTCCGAGTAGACTTTAGGGTTAGATTAGGGTAGGTTTAGGGTTAGTTGAATAAGTTGACAAAGAAAGTGTTAGAAGATATTAAGCACACAGTCTACTAATACTCTACTAACTGCTAGTTGACATTTTGTTGCAAAGTTACTTACTGTTAGTAGAATATCTAAAGTGGACTATCAAAATAAAGTGTTACCGTTTGTAATATACTTCAATTAAAAAAAATCATTAGTATTGTAAGAAAACACTCTATTCACCCTGTCAAATACAGCTCTGTTTTCAGCACTCTGTTTCAGTCCATGTGCCTTTAAATGACCATGAGCTCTGCTCACCCCGCCCTTCTGCTCTGTGGGGCGTTTTTACTCAACACACGTGGAGTGTTGCCCTGGTAACATTTGATGTTTTGGAGAAAGAATGGCAGCTGGAGGATCTGTCCAACCTTATCGATTTGAACCGGAGTCGGACCCAGAACAACATGACGGCCTAGGCTAATCTTCATGCAGTTATACCATTTACAAAATGATCAATCAGTAACAGGCACCATTATAAACCATCTACAAAAATAAGTTTAATATAGTGTTAACACGTTAACTTTACAACCTACTTACACAAAAAGCATAAAGCGTTGTTTATTATAAACGTGAAATTATGAGTTATACTGAAGAACGTACATATATTTAGAACGCTCAGTCGTTGCCATGGTATCACAAATGGTATTAAAACTTTTGGCCTGATAGTATAAACGTGGCTTATAGACAACATTCCATAATGTAAGCTGTAGCAGCATTGACCGACAAACGTGCAAAAGATTTACAAATATTAAAATAAAGAATAATATAAGTTACACTCACTTCTTCTGGAGGTGCAGAAGGAACGCGAATAGTTGGTACCGATACTTTTTTCACTAGCAGCTTCTTAGCATAACCACTTTTATACTGACCCTCGTTCATGAAGCAGTCTGATAAGAAATGATTCGCGCAAACATGAAAACGCTGAGTTTGAACAAGCGGCATATTTCCTTCAGAAATAAAATTCAACCACTGCGACTTCAGCGGCTCACGTTGAGGAACGTCAAAATAACTGCTGTATTCGTTAGTACAAGCATTAACAGAGCACCACAACCACTTAGACGCCATTCTGACAAGTGTATCAACAACGGCGGATGAAGATGACATCTCCCAGCGGGGGGAGGGCGGGTCTGTGTTGAAACGCTACTGTCAATCAACAATCGTGGGAGGGATTTCCGAGCGTGTGACATCACACGGTCGAACCGCTCAATTGAAAAAGGGGAAAACATTTACAAAGATTGTAAAACAACCTCTGGTTGGATTTTTATCGTTATATGATGGTTCTGTTCAGACACTGATAACATACATTTACATACAGTTAAAACAGCTTATACAAATGGTTGAACCTCCATTGGTTTATCAGGTGTTAAGATTTTTTTACAAAGACAACAGCTCTAGTTCTTATATTTGCTATTCTTAATCATTTAATTTTATTGTTTTTAATGTTTTAGTGTCATTTGTTTCGGAGTTGTACTGAAATTTAATATAAATATATTTTTTACTATCGCTAATATTTTTAAAATATTGACAGAAGCAGAATTTGCAATGAAATTTATCACTGCACTACAAGAAAGTCACATTTCTTTCACACAGAAATGAAATTGTATCAAAAGGTGTGTAGAAACATGTCTAATAATAGTTCCTGATTCTCTGAACTGTTATGAATGATGTGGGCAGCACTCACTGTGCCGGTTCTGTGCTGTACAATAGTGGTGAAACACTCAAGCTTAAAGCGAAATACACAAGCTATCTGGCTACAGTTTCATTGTAGTTATGCAAGGGAGAACAGAGTTCCCACAAATCACAACATAACCCACACTATTTCGACATCAAGCCTACATTTACACAGCTAAATTAAATTATCAATTTCTCTGGAACAGAACATCATTTAGATCTGATTTAGATTGAGCTTTCACGGACAAAAAAAAAAACGAAATATATCAAGCAATATTAACATCATCAGCCTTACATTAGGACTTTAGCTGCGGCTTCTGCATGTTCTGCGCATTACCTGATAATAAACCTGAATAAAAGGCTTAACCACCTTCATTCATCACATTTTATTCTGGTAGTAGTTGCCACGGAGTGTAGCAGCTCCCACAATGCTTAGACTCCCAAGTCTTTTATTCTCCATCATGTGCAGAATACAGGGTGGCACCAGGAGGATATTAATAGCACCACGACACGGTGAAGTGAAGACTGGTAGTGAGAGAAGTCTGAGCAACGGTGCAGCAGTAGACACTCTGTACTGTGGCCTGGCCTATATTAACACGGCCTCACTGACAGAGAGACAAAAAAAGGACAGACGCTGAAAAGAGCAAGTAACTAAACTACATCTGGGGATTCTGTGTGTCGCAAGCTCAAATGATGTGTGAGATGAGATTTCACTGATGGCTTTCGGCAAGTGATGACAATGCTGATAGCCTTTTGTTTTTCCAACCTAAATTATAGAAAGATGGCTTCCCAAACGCCTGCAGAAGACAAGCCTGTTCTTGCTCTGAACTGCAAATGAAAAAGCAACTGGTCTGAGCTTGCTTGGCTCAGGCCCAGTTCTCAGACCGAGTCTGCAGAGACATGTGAGATTACGGAGGGATGTGAGAGAGGTGAAAGTTTAAGGAAAAGCTGAGGGAGAGAAAACAACAGGAAGCCACTGTGCTGTTGCCTGCACAAAGAGACTGCGACTTGTGATGACAGCTTGCTCAGTGTGGCTGGGAACTTGTTTATGAATATTATCGAGATAACAGTCATCATTACAGGCATTAATACACTTTCAAGATAACAAGAAAGCAATGTTTATGACTATTTATTTCTTTATGTCACTTGTAGTACATAATATATCAGGTCTCACAGGTGTTATTAACCTGTATTACTATTGGAATCTGATTGGTCAGTGTTTCATTTCATTGTCCTATACAGCTTACTTGTATAACTGTGTCAGTTTCATTCTCTTGTATCACTACTCGCATCCATTCTTCACACATAATTTAAACTCAAATCAATCTCATTTACTAATCTATTTTTGTAGTCATGTAATAAGCAGTAAAAATGTACAGGCAGCCAATCATTAAAACAAAATAAACCCTGACAGTGTGCATTATCCCATACATGTATCAGCATATCCATATTGATCCAATCAAAAGTCCTGTTCTATACTAGTTCCCTTTGAATATTCTCAAAAGGTAAAGGAGCTTTGAATGCTGTTTCATGTTGCCTTACACTTACGAAACAAGCTTTTCAACTTGGTCTGCAAGATCAACCACGGACGCCTGGACTTTGAAGTCACTGTTAAAAGGGATAGTTTGACCAAAAATGAAAATTCTGTTAATAATTACTCACCCTCATGCTGTTTCAAACTCGTAAGACCTTTGTTCATCTTCGGAATACAAATTAAGATATTTTTGATGACAGCTTTCTGACCCTGCATAGACAGCAACACAACTGACATGTTCAAGGACCAGAAAAGTAGTAAGGACACTGATAAAATAGTCCATGTGACATCAGCGAGACTGACATGGAAGAGAAGAAATTGTTGAATAAAGTTGCTATTTTTATTTTTTTCTGGACGAAAAGTATTCTCGTAGCTTTATAAAATTAAAGTTGCACCACTAATGTCACATGGACTAATTTAACAATATTCTTACTACCTTTCTGGGTCTTGAACGTGGTAGTTGGGGCTTAGGAACTGTTTTATCTCATGACGCAAATGTACCTGTGGGAACTTTTTCATACCAATAAGTATATCACTGCTGTTTCCAACAGAAATAAACACTGGAGGCGGTAAAACAGCAAGAATCGTTTTCGTACACAGTTATGATTACAGCTCACACAGCTGGACATTTTACATTGAATAGGTCACGAAACGTACATAAAGGTACATATTGTGTATCTTGTGAAAAAGTTTCCACAGGTACGTTTTCATCATGAGATCAGGTCCTTTTAAAAATATTGAGTAGCTGCTGTTTTGCATGCATTTGGCCAATCAGTGTACATCACTGGTGGTTCCGACAGAACTGCATTGGACCCTACTCTGAAGTAGGAGCTTATTTAGTTCCCCAAATGAAAGTTCATAGAACTAAAACCGTTTCTAGTTCCTGTGGTGTGAACACGCCAAAACGGTGGCACTTCCACCAACAGTTCTATGGACCATGAAAAGGTTCCTCTGGTGCAAAAGCTCTATTAAAAAAAAAAAAAAAAGTTATTTACACTGTTAAAGAGTTGGATTCTCATGCTAAACAAGGCCAAAGTTTCAAAAAAACAATTGACAGTATTTCTGTGCCAAATAGTTTCTGATTTTTTTTTTTCGGCTTTTTCAACAATAATAAAGACAACAGAAAGTGCTGATATTAATTAAACTACTTAAATCATAAAATAAATGAAAATATTATGTTAAAAAAACTGCTGTATGGTACAGTACGATGGCATGAATTTACAAATACTTAAAATAAGAGGGATCATACAAAATGCATGTTATTTTTTTATTTAGTACTGACCTGAATAAGATAATTCACATAAAAGATGTTTACATATAGTCCACAAGAAAAATAATAGTTGAATTCATACAAATGAAGCATTAGTGAGCATTTGAACCTTCTGTAATAGTTGCATATGAGTCCCTCAGTTGTCCTCAGTGTGAAAAGATGGATTTCAAAATCATACAGTTGTTGTTGGAAATGCTGAAAAACCAAAGAATTTTTTTACCTCAAAGACTTTTCTGAAGAATAGTGGGCAGTTTATTTGTTCAGGACAAACAAGGGACTTATGAACAACTATTACTAAACAACACAAAACTGAGTCTTTTTTATACATTTTTCTCTTGTGAACTATATGTAAACATCTTTTGTGTTAAATATCTTCTTCAGGTCATTAAAAAAAAAAAAATGCATTTTGTATGATTCCTCTTATTTTTGTAAAATTAACATTTTGCAGATTCTGCAAGGTGGATGTAAACTTTTGACTTCAACTGTAAATGAGATTAAACACACAATGAAGCGAATGGGTCAACAAAATGATTTACTTTGCAACTGTAAGAATTATTGTTTAAAGCCACCGAAAGGCTTTCAGACAACATCTCAAATCCTCACATCTAAAAGAAAATATATAAACACACTACAAAATGGCTACTTAAAAGTCTAAAGTGCATACAAGCAATAAAAAAACCTCTTCAGCTAGCATGTCGGAGGGACAATAGCACCATGGCTTTAATTTAGGTACTATCATGTCTCCTCCTTTGCACGGTGCGTCTTTGGATAAACTAATCAGTTTGACTGCACTGTGGCTTTCATCCCAGAGAGAGAAAGAGAGGGGGAGGGGCAGAGAGAGGAGTGATGGGAAAGAGGGAGTCGTTCTAGCTCCCGTTCAACATTGGATATTTGCATCTAAATGCTGACATACAGGGAAAAAATCTGCATCTCAGCTCTTGTGGCTCTGATGCCATTATCTTTTACTATACATTTAGCATCACTGACTGTAATTACCGTTCAATTAATTACAGCAAATTGTGTTTGAAGGGACAGAGAAAAAGCTAGCTCTGTCAGAAGACCGTAACAGCAAAAGGAAACTAATGTGCGTCCAGGCTGCTGAGGCGGCAAGCGGTTTGAGCTGCAGAGCCACTGCTCCGATCGCAGGCGCCGATGAGCTAAGTAAAGATTCATTTCTTTCCCTGCAGCGGACTAATGGGAAAGCTCCAGCGTGGGCTCATCCGGTTCTCATCGGAGCCCGTTATTTAAGCGGGAGCTCCGAGTGTGTGGGGATGTGCATCAAGGCCGGGAAATGGGTCCTTTTGCTTTTGCTGGTATAAGTGGAAAGTGTCTCTTTTTTGCCTACAGAAGCAAAAGTACCAAGAAACACTAACTCACACTTTCAGTTTCCCTTTCACACACTTACACTTTTCATTATTCTCTTCACACTGCAGCTCGAGCGCTCTTGGGGTATTGCCGGCAGCTAGGGCACAACACAGGGAATCTCAGGATGAGGCTTTATAAATATATGGATGACAGGAATGCATTTCAAGTCCACAAGCCTTGGTGACGATATACAGCGGGGAAGGGAAGAACGCTGTGAGGAGAATTTTAAAAACGAGCCACGTAAATTATTTAAAATGACAAACTGAGAATTCAGCCTTGCTTTTAGAGATAGACCCGGATGCTCCTTGATCTCCGAAGCCCTTCGCTATGGCAATCAGCCTCTGAAAGCCTGGCTATTATATATGGAAGGTAACAGAGGGATACAACAGGTAGATCTGCACACGCACTTCCATTGCCTTGTCTGCTTTCTCTACCGTTTTCTTCCCTCACCCATCCTGGCTCTGATGGCATGTAGGCTTCAGCCTTGTGCGGCTGGCTGCGTTTTCATTATGGGGAGCCGGAGTGCAATGAGAGAGAGAGAGCAAGAGAAAGAGGGAGAGGGAAAGAAGAAGAAGTAGTCAGCATAAGCATTTCTGTCTGCCAGCCAGTTCGGGAGGGACAAGACAAATGGCAGCAAAACGGAGCAGGACTCTAATCAATATGTGGCTCTCCTGATGAAACAAGGCCAATAAATCACTGGCCCAGGCAGGCCAATGTGGGCCCCGCACCCTCAGCCACTTACCCCGAAAAGCCCATCACACCATCAACATGGTTATCATCAGTATAACTACCCTTGCAACAGGTGGTCAGTGATGATTAGGGGTTGTTTGTGGCGGTCAGGTGGTTGTTTTAAGATCGAGATTAAAATTCCAGCTGAGGAGCATTTCTAGACGGTCAAAACAAATGGAGCCAGATCTTCTGCCTGTAATGCTACAAGCTTTCTAAAATGGTGAAGGTACATGGTCACTGGGCTAGCACAATGGACAGCTTAGAGAAAATACCAGGGATGAGGCTAGCGCTAATCTGTTTTGATTAGAGGGTGAACTGTATTGTCAAAGCATGAGCTGTGGTGTATAAAAATAAAAACCCAAACAATTGTTCGTAATTGTTAAGCACTTACCATTACTATATACAGTGAGGCTTAAAGGGTTAGTTCACACAAAAATGAAAATTCTGTCATTCCAAACCCATAAGACCTTTGTTCATCTTCTGAACACAAATTAAGATATTATTGATGAAATTAAGAGCTTTCTGACCCTGCATAAACAACAACGCAACTACCATGCTTAAGGCCCAGAAAGGTAGTAAGGACATCATTAAAATAGTCAATGTGAAGCTATGAGAATACTTTTTGTGCAGAGAAGAAATTGTTGAATGAAGTCAGTATTTATTTTATTTATTTTTGCACAACAGGTATTTTCGTAGCTTCATTACAGTTGAACCACTGATCTCACATGGAGTATTTTAACAATGTCCTTACTACTTTTCTAGGCCTTGAACATGGTAGTTGCAATGCTGTCTATGCAGGGTCAAAAAAAATAATAATAATCATCAAAAATATCTTAAATTTGTGTTCCGAAGATGAACAAAGGTCTTGTGGGTTTGGAACAACATGAGGGTAAGTAATTAATGACAGAATTTTTTATTTTTTTGGGTGAACTATCCCTTTAAATCATTTGCCTTTACTGCATGATTATGTAATGTAATTAATTATACCTGCAAAAATCTATATACTGATTCAGTGCTGTCTGCGGTTGGACTGAAAAGCAAACTTGTTACAATAAAAGCCAAGGCTTGTTTCACAACCTTATATTTGTGGCAAGATAGCTGCATATATTCTTTTAGGTGCACATATTGACAGATCACAGCAGTTCACACTGTGCATGTAAGCAGGGCTTCACACAGAAGTAGTTTCAGCACTGAGCGCAATTCTGCAACATATCATACTCTGCAATACAGGCTTCTATGAAGCAATGTAAAAAAAAAAGTGTGAATTACTCAAGTACACTACTACTTAAAAGTGTTAGATACATAAAATGTAATGCTTTTTAAAGAAGTCTCAGATCAATGTTCCCATTGCAGTATACACACACATGCTGTAGATAAAGATGTGTAAAACAGAATCTAAAGAGCTTATTAAAGTCTTAAAATCTAAAACATTATTAAAATCTTAAAGAGCTGTGATGATCCCACTTTCTTGCTAACATGGTTGTTAATTTTCACAAAACAGAGTGTCCTAAAGGATTAATTTATTTCCAGAATAAAGATTTCCTGATAATTTACTCACCCCCATGTCATCCAAGATGTTCATATCTTTCTTTCTTCAGTAGAAAATAAATTAAGGTTTTTGAGGAAAACATTGCAGTTTTTTTCTCCATATAGTGGACTTCAATGGTGGCTAGCAGGTTGAAAGTCCAAACTGCAGTTTCAATGCAGCTTCAAAAGGCTCTACACGATCCCAGACAAGAAATGAGGGTCTTATCTAGCGAAACGATTGATAATTTTCTAAAAAAAAAAAAAAAATAAAAAAAAAACACTACAATAATAATAATAATAATAATTTCTAGCTCTGCATAATCATGTTGGCAAAGTTATGCACAATTAGTTCTTCTTCTGTGTACACTAGTTCAAAAATGTAGAGTAGGATGATAAACTCAATCTCATTTAGCCAAATCCGTGAGATCAGTTTAGTGCACAACAAGCATTTGTGATTAAAAAGTATATAAATTGATTTTTTTTAATAGAAAATGACAGATTTGCTAGATATGACCCTTATTCCTTGGCTGGAATTGTGTAGAGCTCTTGGAAAAAAGAAAAGGCATGAAAATCTTGGATGATATAGGGGTGAGTAAATTATCTGGAAATATTTATTCTGGAAGTGAGCTAAACATTTAAGCTACATTCGAAAACGCAAAGACCTTATGCACAGATTCATGTATACATTCTTTAATTGAGACATAACCGACTGGCTTTACGTCTACTCTACACCTCATAAAGATGGGCATTTGACAGATCAAACGCACACAGCCGCATTGCCTGGGGATCGAGCGCTCCTCACAGAGCACATGCACACACATGCGTGAGTGTTGGGTGAGCTGTCTGACAGCGGCTGCTTTCCAACAAACCTGCACACCGGGTTTCCTGAGGCCAGTGGCTTCTGTTTGTGATGCACTCCTGCACCACCAGGACACCCAAAAACATCCTCTGTAGGCACAGCCAGACGACCGACTGATTAGCAGCTAGGACACACCACAGTGGAGGCAGCGGAGTGGAGCAGGACTGAGCGGCCCTTGCGTGACAGCACGCCTGAATACTCAGACAAAGTACGGACAACACAGCAAATCATAAGGGGTATTGAAAACCCTGGCTAGGTTCAAATCGCAGCACTTTTGAAAACAGTATCAGAGGAAAAGGCTAGACAGCACATGGAGAGCATGATGCACATGCAAGCTTTCAACATCTCAGAAATTCTGGACTTTCAGTTAGCTTTAAAGTCAGCATGAAAGGAAAACTGTTATAGATCTTATTGGTAACGTCATCCATATATATGCTCAATTTTTAATAACTAACTCAGTCTTCCAAAGCATATCTTCACTCTGGTGTACACCGATCTACTCAAATCATTTAGTCTTCTTTAACTACACCCCTTTCTTACAAGCTCACATTTATTTAAAGGGATAGTTCACACCAAAATGAAAATTCTGTCATTAATTACTTACCCTCACATAGTTCCAAAATCACTTGGAAGACAAATTAAGATATTTATTTTCTTCGCGTACAAAATATATTCTCGTAGCTTCATAAAAATAAGGTTGAACCACTGATGCCACTTGAACTATTTTATTGATGTCCTTACTACCTTTCTGGGCCTTGAACGTGGTAGTTGCGTTGCAGTCTACGCAGGGTCAGAAAGCTCACGGATTTCTTAATTTGTGTTCCAAAGAGAAACGACATGGGTTTAGAACGACATGAGGATAGGTAATTAATGACAAAGTTTTCATGAACTCTCTCTTTAAGTGCATCGCCCACATCTCAAAATCAAATCAACCATTGAATAGAACCAATTCATCAAACTATATTTTTTTCTTTTTTTTTTTGATAATCAGTTTAACATGAATGAACTTTAATCTGAAGGAAAACAGCATTACAATGCTATTAGAAAAAAAAGATGCAGCCTGACGGGTCACCAGAGTTTGCATCCGGCTATTTCCTAATTTCCCTGTAGCACACATTCTCCCACCCACCCTATTTCATGTCTTTTCCTGTTGTTACCGCCAAAAAAAGAACAATAAAATGAAAAAGATGGTAGAAGGAAAAGACAAACATCCATGTTTCACAATATTGTGAAAAATGATTACAGATGGTGAAAAACTACAGAGGAGAGAAAAAGGATCCTCGCATATCAAACATTTCAGTGTTTTTGGGTAAGCTACGGTTAATAACATCCACACAGCTCCATCTTCAGATCTCCTCAGGGGTTTGCTTCAAAGAGGCAAAGTCTTTCCTAAGAGAGCGTCACAGGCACCAAAGGAAGCTCTGACTTCACCTTTAACTGGTGAAAAGGAAGGACCTCTGATAAATGCTCAAAGAGAAGTGAGAAATCCAGTCAGACAGGGCCTAACGTACAGTAGATGTGTCAACAACTAAAGCAAATAAACTCTGATTGTTCAGAGAACGTCTGTAAATAATAGGGTGGTACGATTAATCGTACTTTAAACCAGATCACAATTGCTTCTTAAGATTATGCAATATTGGCCCACTAGTCACTAGCAATCAACACGTGAACAAAGCAACTCAGTGCTTACCGGCAGAAACAAAAAGCGGGCTCTGGAAAACTAGGCTTTTCATGTCAGTCCATATTGTTTTCCCATCTTCACGAAAGAGATTCAAAATTGAATGCTATCACATTTCCTCCACGCCATCGGCCAAGACACAACAGGCCACTATCTTCAAGGACTGAGAGAACATCAAAGGCACCAGGATTTCACATTCCTGTCAGAGAACTACAACCAAAGGTGCACTGCTGTAGAAGCTAACATCATTTTAATGACTATACCAAGAATACAGAGCTAGCAGCACATCCAAACAAGAGATTCCTGCCCGTACAGCTTACACAGACCTTTACTTTCCAGTAAACCGTTGTCCATGCGATTTGAGAAGAATGTCTTCTAATGAGATGCTGCAACAACAATACTATCTGCATCAGCGACAACAGGTATGGCGGCCAGCCGGCCATGCAAATGTTATTTATGATCCATTCTAAAAAAGATAGCAAATCCCATAGCAGGGCAATAGAATATGCTGACTTGAGTAACATTACAAGACCTGCGGGAATATCAGAGCATGCTATCATTATATTGGTCTATTACTGCTGGTATCTATAGCGCTCACACTGCCAGCAGCACGATTTAGCCTAATGGCACCAACAGGTTATTGGAGAGTTACACTATAAAAAGAGACAAGGTAGTAAAGAAGCTCGGCATAAAAGAGGAAGAAGTCAATGCCACCAGAACTATGTGACCGACCAGTAGAGATGTGCTAATTTTTCAAAATTTGCTATCCGAGTAATAGACCTAAAAGAGGACATCAGATACCCATTTTCCACAAGTTGGTATCATTCTTTAGGGTCTTCATTACATGTCTGCCACATACACATTTGATTAAAAATCCTCAATGGTCAAGTAAAACAAAGAACAGCTCTGTTCAAGGCAACCCGTTTCAGTGCATGTCTCTTTAAATTATAATGAGCTACTGGTCAACCAACCCTCTCTTCCATTTTTTGTGTATTTGGTGGCGCATTACCATCAAAAACAAAAATAATCCACTGCATCCTCAGTGGCTCTCACATCGGGAGGAAATGAACACTCTTATGTTCACTTTTACATCCAAATACAAAACACCTGCATTGCTTACAAGACACTGTTGTCTCTACAGCTTCTCGAGCGTGGAAAAAATGTGACCCTGGACCACAAAACCAGTCATAAGTCACTGGGGTATATTTGTAGCAATAGCCAAAAATACATTGTATAGGTCAAAATTTGTGATTTTCCTTTATGCCAAAAAATTATTAAGATATTAAGTAAAGATCATATCCCATGAAGATATTTAGTATTTTTCCTACCGTAAATGTGTCAAAACTTAAATTTTTGAAAAATAATATGCATTGCTAAGAACTTCATTAGGACAACTTTAATGTAACGTTAGGGTTAGGGTTAGGGATCTGATGTCCCCTTTTAGGTAGCCATGAATAATTAGGCTGGTGTCAGGTTCACCTGAATCAGAAATCAGATAGATGGGTGACAAAAAACACAATCACGAGCACCTGAGTGTAACAGATTAGAAAAAATATGAAAATATATACATATAAATCCATCAGTTGTTGATGTGGGCGATGCAGTTGAGAATGGAGGCATATGTCACCAGAGAGTCACCAGTCACATTTTTATTTTAAAAAATTACGGTGGATTTTTTATTTTTATTTTTTAATTAAACAATACTAGTTGGTTTTTTTTTTTTTTTAACAATACGATCTACACCATAAAATACAGTACATTTTAATTTAAAGAGCAGATCATATGGGTTTTCTAAAAATATATTTTTTGTTTAATCAAAGTTGTTAATCTAAAAAGTGCATGATAACACAACACGGGATTCGATAAATGCTCATCTATAAAAGATAAGTCCATTCCTTCTTTATTTGGACCAACAAGCATCTCCGAACCACAACGTGCAAGTATGATTAATACGTTGTGTGTTCATTTTCAATTGAGTGCTCAAAATATCAAGTTTTTGTGCTAATATGTGATGTATACCTAGTGCAGCTTTAGGTTTCCAGGTAAACCATGATAATACTATTTTACTGAAATAGTTCTGATAATTCACTGTGAACCCACTATTTCCTAAGAACGTGTCGATTAATGTAGAGTACAGTTAGTTCATTAGTCGCAACTGTGATTCATCCCTACTGCAGAGGCTTCCTCCTTTCATGCAAACTACTTATTACAGGTATACACAAATCTTACAAACGGAATTAAGAGGTAAACCGAGACCAAGGTCTGGCTTTATGGCTTATGTAAATAATTCAAGATTAAGCAAGTGAGAATGTGGTTTGCTTACACTGACCCAGAAATAACAAATGGTAAGAGAAATATAATATTAAGCAATCTGAGAGGTTTCATTTTTATACAACCAACACATTACAAGACAATCGGCTCTGATCTCACACTATATTAAGGGTGCAGTGGTGTAATGATTTAATCTCCCTCATGCTATTTCAAACCTGAATTGAATTTCTTTCTTCCATAGAAGCCTTCACTTCTCCCCTTTTCTTATACAATGCTAAAGAATAACAACTGATCTCCATCTCCTTTAGCATACCATGGAAGAAGGTCAGTCATGCAGGTTCACAATTCAGTGAGGGTGAGGAAATAAATGTTTATTTTAGTTTGAACTATCCCTTTAAGGATACGGGGAGCATGGTGAATTCATTTGTAAGGGCGAATTACAACAATAATTGAAGTACAAACAGGGAGAAATTTGATTACAAGTATTCCCACCACAGCCTAAAACAGCTAAGACTAAAAACAGGCTTCATCTTAAACCTGACATTAAACTTCAAGCACTGCCCGGATGCTCTGCAATTATGTGGTAAGGGCAGAATTACTGCATCACGTGGCCAAATAAAGTTTGCATCTAAAAGGTTGCGACAGCAACGAAGGGCATTAGGAAATTAATTATTGGATTCAAGCACAACACTTAAAGGGCTTAGCTTGCAAGACTGAGCAGTATTATTTGATTAGCGCTATCAGGAATGCAGCTCAACTTTAAAAAATTGGCAGGACACATCTGAACGAGCTGCCTAAAACGATTATCTTCACCACAGAAGAGGCGTCGCCAGTGTCTCAAACCCACTAGGCAGCCAGCTCAGAAGCATTTCAAACAACGGTCGACTTCACAAAAAATATCTTCACGGCTGCTAAAGCTCATAAACTCATGTTTAGAATCGCTAATGTGCGTGGCACGACTCGCTTAGCAACAGCTGGCCAGTGTTAACAGGAAGTTGACTGCATACCTCAACTAATTACAGCTTTGGTGGTGTTGAGAAACTCAAGAGCTTTCTGCAGTGTGGCTCCCTGGTTTTTAAATAAACGCTCCACTTATGCAGCATTTGAGATGTCTCGTCGACATGCACCTTGTTGTCAGATTCAGGATGATCAGTAGTTACAGACTCGATTACATCTTCTTTAGCTGGGTGTAAAGTAACGCGTAGAATGGCATACATACCAATCGGTTGAGCCTCCTCCGTAACATCTTCAATTCTTCTGTCTTCTTTGGTATCTGAAGACACTGTCGAGCAGCTGTTCCTTTTGTTGCAGCCAACTACAGGCTAGTTGAGCTTGATGATGAGTAAGTTTGCATGTATTACGGCAAAATGCGCCCTATTTAGCTATCTACTTTCTAACCTGTTTCCCCGAGCTATATGCAATGCGGCGGTGAAGCTACATCGTTTCCATATTAATTGAATCCTGTCCTCTCTAACCATTCGCATTCTCCTTTTTGGATACTTTGCGCGGCGCTAGTCGCGGGAGCTCCCCGAGCGCGGCGGGGTTGATACACTCAGCGGCATCCTGTACTCTGTGTGCCCTGTTGCTGAGCCTCCAAATAATTCACCGCATTCGCCTCCCCGCGGTTAACGGACTGCACGCGACTGGTGATTGACGAGGGGGAAAAAGTGATGGCGATCTCTTGAAGGTGCGGATTTCCACTCGTGTGCCACCGCCCCCTCCTCTCGTTCAGATTCCTGTCAAACACATTTTACTCTCCTAACGCAAGAGCCGCTACGACAACAAGCCCCGCCCCTCGGTGGCGTCACCGCGCAACGTTTCTGGGAAACGTAGTTTTATTGGGTTTTTCTTGCATTTCCAAAAAAAAAAAAAAACTTGAAAATAACGTTCGTTATAGTCTTAAACATACATTACTGGTAATGTTTACTCATTGCGATTATGAGGTCATAAGGAAATACTCTTTTTTTTTGGTCTTTATTTGGCAGTACATCTTGGGACAAAGCATGAAAAATCCAGAATACTTTTTTTATATATAAATAAGGTCAAAGTCAAAACTGTCATTAAATATTTAAATTCAATTATGATATAAAATTAATAATAAAATATTAAATAATGTTTAAAAACTAGTGCTGGGCAACGATTAATCACATCCAAAATAAAAGTTTTTGTGTGTGTACTGTGTATTTTTATCATGTATATTATGTATATATAAACACACACACACACACACACACACACACACACACACATATATATATATATATAATAATTTTTTATTCAAGAAAAATATGTTATGTTCATATATTATAAATTATATGAATATATACATGTAAATACATATAAATATTTTCTAATATAAGAAAAAATATATATATATATATACATACATATACTGTGTGTGTGTGTCTTTATATATAATAAATATACATAATACACACACATATGTACACAAAACATTTTTTTGGATGCAATAAATTGTTGCTCAGAACTACTTTTTATTAACTGTAAAAAATGACATGAATTTAACAGTATTTTAAAAGTAAAATTCTAGCAACCACACCTGCCGTTTTTGTTTGTTTGTTTTTGTTTTCTTTTTACTGTAAATTTAACTCTTTTTTTAACATGGTTACATATTATTCACACAATTATTCATGGTTTATTGATTCTCTAATAATTCCTTAACCCTGCATATGTATCTAGAAGGCTTTTGTCTTTCAAACACATTAAAATGCACAAATTCATATTATTTCTTGTTTACATGTAATGCAGGCATTCTCAAACTTGTTTGTCATCTGAACCTCTTTAACCTAATATATTTAGTTGGAGTACCCCTAAGATTTAAAAATAATATTTTAATAATTATCACATTTGCGTTCACGGTTCTCTCACATTGGTTAATGGTCACATGACATGCAGGTAAGCTTTGGTAAAGTTTTAATGTATCTATTTATTGAATTTTAAATGATTTATTTTCATTTTACATTTTTTATGATTTAAATAACTATTAGCTTTTCATTAAAACCCCTCTGTAGTTCCTTTATGAACCCTAGTTTGATAAATCTTGATGTAATATAATGTTTAATGCACTTCTTATTAGTATTACAACAAATGGAATATATTTTTTACTCTTTGTATTTTTATATCAATATGGTACAAGGTTATCATATTTAAATCAATGTGATAAACTAATGAAGTCAAAAGTAATCCAAAAGTAGTCAGATTGTATAGCCTAAAATGTTTAATGTAAATGATTACGTTACTAACTACAGTGTAATTTGGAATCAGTAACTGATTACAGTTTGCAAATAATCTACCCAGCTCTGTGTATGCTGTAGTATCATGAACCTACAGTAACATACAGTAATAGATGTAGAGAGACAGTCGTATTGTAAAAACACAGATTACATGAACCATTAATAATATTGCGTGGTCATGTCTGGGATGAAATAAAATGCATTTCACCAAAAGTACTGAATAATGGACGTCCTCACTCACCCCTTTAATCACGCTGTCAGCCTGTTGATATATTTTGTTATAGCACCATCATGTGGTTGATATTTAGATTGCAAGCACGTTTATATTCACCCAATAATAAGACTGATCTTTAGTCAAGCAACTGCTGAATAAATTGAAATCTTAAAAAGTTCTAAACGTTCTATTTTGAACCATCCTGAAGCATCCTTGATGCTAAAATGGTTCTCTGTGTTAGAGTTTACGGCTCCTTACTCCCGCCTTTTTGTTTTTCAAATCTGTAACTGTCAAACGCACATCATTACTGATTTTCTGAAACTCAACCATTCAGCTATACGGACTGTAAACATACTCTCAACAGGTCAAACACTTAAAATGTCTGTAAATTTTTAACTTTCGAATCAAACTGGTTTCCTACCAGCCATGTCTTTTTCTCTTTGATGTATTTATTTATTATTTTTAATAGGACATGTTAGTGTTATCAGCTCTGCTCAGCTGAGACTACTTCGATCCTCTTCTAAGTAACAGGGATCTTAAATTTATGGTCCATATTGTTGGATTTCTAAATTATTGCTTGGGTTAAACATATGCATGCCCAGTCACGAAACATCAGCAATAAAACATTAAAGCTATCCCATGACTTTTTATTATTTTTTTCCTTTCAGGGCTCACTTTGTGAAGGCTTCGTGCAACTTTGTGCCTTCATAAACATAACTGTTTAAATGGAAGAGAAACATTAACTCGTTTGTGTATTTATTCTCAGAAGCTATACCCCACAACCTTATCATCTGCAGAGAGAAACTGTCACTCAGAAATATACACACAGTGATGGACTTAAAGGCATCATAGACGATTGCAAAATATTTCACTGGAACTTGATTGCATGGTCTTTATTGCATTTTTGTGTTTAAATTCTTCATGTATTTATTCACATTCAGTCAGTTATCATGTATTAATATATTATACATTCCAAAGAATGGTTCTTTATGGAACCTTATAAATAGGGTCATATTTAGCACCAAAAGGGTTTGTCAGAGCTGGGTCGTAATTACATGTAATCTGGATTACGTAATCAGATTTAAAAAAAAAAAAAAAAACTTGTATTTAGATTAAATTACATTTAAATTTTTCATAATCAGATACAGTTACTTTTTAATGGATTACATGATTACATATTATTCACATAATAGCAATAAATTATTCATAATTCATCGATTCTCATTATTTAAAAAAAAAAAAACTTTTAAATTGTTCTTCTAAAATAGCCTGCTTATATACATTCACAAAGCCTACAAGTTTTGTGGACATTCACACAAAGATTAGTCGTTAGTCAAGTGGCGACAGCATTTGACCACTGATTTACAAAAAAATAAGATCTTTATTAGAATTATCACTCTGTAGGTTATTTAACCATGTATTTCTATGTCTTAGCAAGACTTTCATCTTTTAAACATTAAAATGCACAAATTCACACACCTTTTTGTATCATCTTATCTTCTTTCACCTAATATATTTACTTTAACTAGTAACTTTATTACTAAATTTTAAAATAAATATTTTAATAATTAAGTATCACATTTGCATGTTCATGGTTCTCTGAGGTTGGTTATGGTCACATGGCATGCAGGTAAACAAATAAAATATTTCTTTTTTTTATTGGTAATTGTTTTTAAAATATTTATTTATGATTGAATGAATTATTAGTTTTTCATTAAACTAGTTTGGGAAACCTTTACATAATGTAATGTTTAATGTAGAGCTGTCAAACGATTAATCGCGATTAATCGCATCCAAAATAAAAGTTTATGTTTATATACTATATATTTGTGCACTGTGTATATTTATTATGTATATATAAATACAAACATATTCATGTATATCTTAAGGAAAAATATTTTAGATTTACATCTAAAATATTTATATTTATTTATAATCTAAATTGTATACAGGTATAAATATATATACATATAAATATTTTGTTTTAATATATACATGTATGTGTGCATATTTATATGTACATAATAAATATACAAAGTAAACATAAACTTTTATTTTGGATGTGATTAATCACAATTAATCGTTTGACAGCCCTAGTTTAATGTATTTCATGTTGTTAATAACAACAAATGGAATATAGTTCTTACTCTTTGTATATTTACGTCCATAGGGTACAGGATTATCCTATTTTAAACAATTTGTTAAACAAGTTAGGTCAAAAGTAATCTAAAAGGAACAAAAAAGAACCCTTTTCTGGTACCGTTTTTCTTAAGAGTGAAGCAACCTCCTAGCAACTACTTCACATACATTCAATCATTTATGCACCCATTACATGCGTCTCAGTGTCAAGTACTTATAAAAACCTGTTTTTATTGTGACCTTTAATAGGCTGATTGTCCAAAAACATGCACACATTCATCTATTAATGACAGCTGATAATGCATAATAAGTAACTAAGTAATAATTCATCTTTTAATTGTTTTTTAATTATTTAAATAATTTTCATTTTCATGATTTGCTACTTTATCATCAGAGGAAAATGATTTTCAGTCTTTGTCCTCCGTTGTCGAATTCATTATTCAAAGGGCTTCCATATACAGAGTGTGATATTTGCTTATGTATATCTGAAATGATAAAAAAAAAAAAAAAAAATGCTCGACAGTTCATGTAAAGCTCATGATTTTTCTCCAAAATAAGAAATATGTTGCACGTATTGGCCATCCATGCAGGGTGTCCTCAGCTTGAGTCCTCAGCTTTCCCACAGCTCTACATAGGATATGCGATTTGGAGAAGTTGCATGGACGTTCTTTGAAAGTTTACTGGGGCCCCCTAGTGGACCACAGCATTCTGTAGAGTTCACAACCACTGTACATGAGAAATTACCTTCTGATTCCAGAAAGCATTTTACTGGACAGAGATCTGTGTGATGCAGGTTGAGTCAATACTCAAGTCATTAATATCCTCATTTGTAAGTCGCTTTGAATAAAAGCATCTGCTAAATTCATAATGGTAAATGTATTATAGTCTGTCTGCTTTATGTAAGAGAAGGTTGTACATTTTAAATGAGTTCACTTGCTAGAAGTGTGTATAAATACATGTATATATACACCAGGGGTTCCCAAAGTAAGGGTCGGGACCCCCCGGGGGTCGCAAAACCATGAGGGGGGTCATGAGGGGTCACAAGATGATTTCCAGAAATCAAATTATTTTTAAAGCATTAGAAATAGCAGATTTTACCCATGAATAAAACATATTATATTATTATATTAATGTTATTAATATTCAAATGTAAATAATGAGTAAATTACTATAAAATAATATTATGGGTGTTAGACTGTTGTGTTCCTTTGTGTGCCATTTTGCAAAACGTTTGTATACTTTAACCACCTCGGAGGAAAGTGTGGGTCCCGAGGTACTGGCACTATTATTTGGGTCGTGGGCTGAAAAGTTTGGGAACCCCTGATATACACTACCAGTCAAAAGTTTGGACACACCCTCTCATTTAATGTTTTTTTTTTTTTTAAGTCACTTATGCTCATCAAGGCTGCATTAATTTGATCAAAAATATTCCTGTGATGCAAAGCTGAATTTTCATCAGCTGTTACTCCAGTCTTAAGTGTTAGAAATCATTCTATTCTAATATGCTGATTTAATATTAGAATTATCAATGTTGGAAACAGCTGTGCTGCCAAATATTTTTTTGCAACCTGTGACTCTTTTTTCAGGATTCTTTGATGAATAACAAGTTATAAAGAACAGCATTTATTCAAAATAGAAATCTTTTCTAACAATGTAAATATATGCCATCACTTTTTATTAATTTAACAGATCCTTGGTGAATAAAAGTATAAAATAGAAAACCTTTCTATTTTAAATAAACGCTGTTCTTTTTTTAACCTTTTATTGATCAAAAAATCCAGAAAAAAAATATCACAGGTTCCAAAAAACATTAAAATAAAATAAAATAAAATATTAAGCAGCGCAACTGTTTCCAGCACTGATAATAAATAGGATATTAGAATGATTTTTGAAGGATCATGTGACACTGAAGACTGGAGTAATGAGTCTGGAAATTCAACTTTAATTACATATATAAATTAAATTTTTATGTATATTAATATAGAAAAACATTGATTTACACCGTAGTAATATTTCACAATATTCAAATTTTTTCTGTATTTTTGATCAAGTGAAAACAGCCTTAATAAGCATAAGAAACTTCTTTAAAAAAAAACATGAGATGGTGTGTCCAAACTTTTGACTGGTAGAGTAAATTTTTTTAAAGTTTGTTTTGATGGACTTTTCTAGTTGTTAATACTTTATTTTGTATAAGACAGTGATGTGAGGTAAAAATATTAAAAGCAATTAAAATATATAATACATAATGCACCATTTACCATAAACATTATTTTGATAACACTTCTCAGGTTAAACAGAGAAAGAGAAATGTGGCAACTAGCTAAAATAACATGTTTAAGTTTATTTTAAGTAATGAAAATGTTTTATGTTTGTAGTTTTAGATAACTATAATAACCCTGGTATGAAAATATTTGAAGTTTCCCTGGTTACTTTTTTATGAAACGTAGCTCGTGTTTAGAAAATGAATATGCAATATGTGATAAACCCACACGATGGCGCCCTAATGCAGTAAGTGTTGGCTCGTTTGATAATACATATTCTTTGATTGTAGGTTCAAACTTAATCCAAAAAACACTTCACATCCTAAAGGCTTTTACACACTTAGTTTGCTGATAGAAAGCATAAATATTCAGGGCTGCAGAAGAGCGCAGGAATTATGGTGAGTATTTTGTATAAAAAAAAAATGTAACTGAAGCAGTTTTGTACTTAAAAACCTGTTTGTATTGTAATCCTAAATAGGGCAATTTTCCAAAAACATGCACACTTTATTCATTCATTAATGATAGCTGAGAGTAATTAATGACAGGTAACTAATTCAGTTTGATTGTTTTTTAATTATTTTTTCACTTCATTACCATGATGGCTCACTGTTTTTGTTTAGCTTTTACAGTTTAGTAATAGTAGCTTGTTTTAATTCATTTAAGAATACTTTTACAATATTTCGTTTAAAAAGAATAATTTATAGACATTTTTCAGTCTTTAGTGTATTTACGAGAGCAAAAAAAAAGCATTTACATCTGGCATTCCATCACTATCTCTTTCTTCAGTGACACTAAGCTCTAGTCACTCTAACAAGTTGTTATTCTCTGTGGACGGCACTTCCTAAAAGTTGAGACTTCCTCAGACATCAATTTTAGGAAAGGCCCCTCACTTTCACTCCCTGTACGCATCCCTCATTCCCACACTGGGTCTTTGTCAGCAGTTCCTGTCCCTGGACGAGGCGTGGCGAGCCGTGGGTCTAGGGCAACCGTAGCTGCTTTCATAGACACCTGCAGATCGGACAAAGGGCCGAGGGTGCCAACGCCGAAGACAGATTGATGCTTTGTGCGTGGCAGAGGCAAGCGAGGGAGAGAGAGTGCAACTTGCTCGCACACATGTGTGTGTGTGTGTGTGTGTGCGCGCTGGTGGAAGGGGTGGGATTAGGGGGTTTATTGGGAAGAGCGAGGGTGGGAAGGGGGCCGCAGAGGTTGTCACTCTAGTCTGTGTGAGTCCGGGCTTTAGAGGCCTCGGAGAGATGGACAGCTTTTGTGGGTTGCGTCGGTGCACAATAGTGGCACTTTAATGGGCGGTGAAGCTGGAGCAGGCTTTGGCCCGGGATCGAGGGGAGCTCGGTGGCTCTAGGGCCGGGGGGCAGGGGGGCTGTTTTACTGCTTCTCTTAGAAGGGACTAATTCATGGGCATTGAGTCCGTCACTCGTTATTCATTGAATGCGCCCAGTGCAGGAATGCAGCGGCATCAATTAGAATGTGTTAGCAGATAGCAAGGCGAAGAAGAAAAAGCCTGCTCTCCCTTTTGCTCGCGGGACAACACAGGCCCACTATAGGAGGTGTCAGAACCACAAAGCCTTTTTGTGATTCTCTCTCCATTACATTACCAGTGCAATATGTAAGGTGGGGATTCTTTTGATTCAAATTAAGTGGAAAAAACACTAAATCCTATTTTTATTCAGCAAGGATAATGGTGTTATACTCTATAAAGGTCTTTAACTACTTATCTGTGGCTTAAAATCTCCCTGGCTCCCTTTCTCTCGTTCGCTCTCTCGCGCTCTGCATTATATTTATTCAGTGGCAGTGGGTCAAAGACAGACTGTTAAACAGAGTTGCTTGTAGCATTAACTGCCGCATCACTCTTAATTGTATATCAGTGGGTCAACGGTTTGTTGTGCTGTCCCCCTTTTTTAAAAAGAGGGTATGAATTAAAACAGACTCTTGTAGGCCATTGTCGGCGGTGTGCTTGCGCCGCCACTTCAGATACTTTGGCTCTTTTGAACAACGAGACCCTCTCTAACTTGCGCCATTCGAAACAAAAGAGCGGAAAGTCTAGAGTATACTTTGATGGTGGAACGTCTGGGTGATATAATTCCATTTGGTTTTACGGCCGAAGGGGAAACGTCTGCGCTCGCGCTAATTGGGACGCCGTGTCATCCGTGATGGCAAAATACAATCGCTTTTGATTCACGTCTTAAGCGAAATCTGAACTCAACGGATGGAATCAGTTTTTACTTCTTTAATTGGCATTTAGGAACGTACAGGGAAGTTTGGAGACGACGGCTGCGGAATCAAAAGTGCTAGCAGGATGTTTAATGCTCAATGTGCTCAATTGCATCATCCATTTCCTCATCATTCCCCCAAACAGAATGATCCAGCTGGCACGTGTGCGCAAATGGATTTTGGGATTTTTTTTTTCTCATTCTCCTCAGATTTAATATGAACTAACTAGGAAGAACCTCTCATAGCAAGGTGTTTGCTTGAATATGAGCAATTATGCTTCATTTGGAGCCAAATGAGGGGAATTTGCATCCACTGAAAGGAGCGCTAGTCTTAACTGTGCAGAAAGTGCAGTAAATTGGTGCAAACTGAGCAACATGCAGACATGCATCTTCAGTATAATTGTATAATTGTGGAATGACTTTAAATGCAGCCTTCCAATTAAACTTGCTTCTTCGGTGAGGCGAAAGGCAAAGGCACTGAGCCTTGATGGAAATCTGAGAATTGCCACATTGTAAAAATTGCTTCCTTCAAGGAGGATCATTTGCACCAAAATGGGAGATTTGGAATATGGACAGATGTCTTCACACATGCGGCGGAGTGAATTGGCGAAGCTGGCATTCGGTGAGAGGGAGGGAGAGAAATACGTCGAGAGTGAGAGACAGAACTTCCTGCCTTTTCTGGCCCCACGAACGACTTCCGACTGGAAAATGAGACGGATACTCGTGCCGGAGTGTAATCTGTCACATAAATGTAATCGAATTACTTTGGACGATTTCGGCTCGCTTTAAGTTCACCTTTACATCAGCGCGAAAAAGAATATAGCTGTCATCGCCGGAAAGCCGAGAGCGCTGTCGTCGATGACAAATGAGCAAATGAGAGTGTGAGGGAATGAGAATTTGTGCAGTGCCAGTGGATGTGAGCTTACAATGGTCCGACCGCTGCTGTCTGCGGGGATCCAAACAGCCAGGCCTCTGTCTGGATTAAACCCTGCTTCAAACAAAGGGGGGCTCAAGTAAACGGTTCATGAATGCTGATTAATTGATGCCATTTTTCTGCAGTGTGCCATGGAGATTTAGTTGGTGCCTCATTTGGGGGGGGGTGGGGGGTAAAGAAGTGGGTCAACCTCTAAAACGATAACCCATTTCGTGCTTCAGTCTGGCCAGTTTTATCACCTGAAAAAGTTTGAGACTAACCACCAGAACACAGGATTAAAAATAATGTGTCTAAATTGGTCTCAGCCCCCAGCCGATTTAGGTAACAAGGTTCGCCGCCGAGGGTTCCCACGCTGGCGGTAGGTGGGCACAGGTGTCCTGGAACAACGTGAGGGTGGCCCTGGGCCCGAGGGGCGAAGCGCTGGCCCGTGGCCCGCCTCAATGTGGGGCTCCCAGGGGCCGGCTCAATAGGCTGGGTTCCACTTGAAGGCGAGAGAAAGGGCCGTTTCAGCCACTGCCCAGCAGGAAGGATCTGCTTGTGGAAGACCTCTTTCAGGAGCCTCTGTTTGTCTGAAGGCTGTCACAGCAGATGAGTACTCAGCAAACAGCGTGAACAAGGATTTGAACCAGAAAACCAACAGAGCCTTGACAATATTGTGATTGGGGCTTGTCTCCTTAGAGGGGGCTGAATGGCCAATCGAGAGTAGGAACAAGTGTGCATTCAGAACGGGACGTGGATTCCTCATAGTTGCTTTTCAGGACAGGGCGAGAAATCATGGCAGGAAACAGAGGACTGTGTGTGCTTAGGAGAGTCAAAATCCAACAACATGTCTAATCGACAAAGAATCAAGCTAAGCCTAGATGATCCTCTGGGCGCTTCTGTGTGTGTGTGTCATAGCTACGGTTTAAACATATGCCCATAAATGAACTGAAAAGAGATGATCTTGCTGAATTGTAGGGCAACCGCTCATTTTAAACATACTTACTAACATACTCATTCATATTCCGAATGAAAAAAATGTTATATTAAAGGTAAAGGAATATTGCAGGTTCAGTCAAAAGCATTTGTAGCATACTGTTGATTATCACAGAAATAATACAGACTCTTTATTAGTTTACAACTTATATTAATTATTTTGTTAAACTTATGAGCTGTAAAGCTGTTTAAATCATTTTTGCACATTAATTTAAGGGTTTATGTCACTGTATTATTATAAACCCTAAAATTATATCTACTTATTAGATATTACATCTACACTCTAAAATCATGGTGACACAAATGTGACCCTGAACCACAAAACTAGTCTTAAGTAGCATGGGTGTATTTGTAGCAATAGTCAAAAATACATTGCATGGGTCAAAATGACAAATTTTTCTTTTAAGCCAAAAATCATTATATTAAGTAAAGATCATGTTCCGTTAAAATATTTAGTAAATTTCCTACAGTAAATATATTACAACTTTTCTTGATTAGTAATACACACTGATAAGAACTTAATTTGGACAACCTTAAAGGTGATTTTCTTTAAAAAATCATTAGCATATTAAGTTCAAATAGTTGTATCTCGTCCAAATATTGTCTTATTTTAACACACCATACATCAATGGAAAGCGTATCTACTCAGCTTTTTGGTCTACAAACATTGTTTACATTTGTGACTTTACTAATTGAAACAGCTAGCATTTTAGTGTTTACAAATTAGCCCCGTTCACTTCTATTGTAAGTGACTCACTGTAACCTAGTAACGTAATCCTATACATTCATAAAGCCACAGGTAAACGTTCTTATCAGTATCACTTATTGAACGAATTCACAGCACTCGATCTGTTTAAATAACTTATGAACTTCTGTTTTACACCAGAATATGATTTTAACATAACAACTGTAAATACAAACCTGTATTTATCTCACTCAGTGCGTTTCCCGTCAAAGTTCTGACATTTTGATGTTTTCCCTCACGCTGAACGAAATACTGATTTACAACGCGCATGAATATTTAATTAACCAAGAGGTATTCGATTAATGATTGGTTGTTTGCTGCTAAACAACTAGTAGCTGCATTTGAATTCCAAGACGTTTGTTGCTGTGCTAACGCTGCTCAGAAACCAAATTTAATAACCCCGCGTGATTTAAAAATTATTTTATTATTTTGTAATGAAATATATTTTCTGCATTAAAGAATATGATGCAAAAAGCTGAGTTTAAATATTGCTGTGCAAATAATGTTTATCTAGTTAGCATGGAATGCTATTTCTCTTCTAATTAACCAACTTAACCTAAACCGGATGCCACTGTGTGCAGGAGTTCACAGCTAACAGGTCGTGGGAAGCTTAGTTTCACTCTACAGCACTTCCCTATACAAGCCCAAGCCCAGTAGCCATGACCTCTCTCCAGCCAGGTTAATTCTGATACCATAATCCCCTGTGAACAAGCCCAGCACTGGTTTTCTGAATCCTCACACCTGTGCGCTGCTGTCACCTGGCCGCTGTAGAGCCGAGCAGAGGAATTCCAGGGGCTTGGCCTCTTGTCATTACATGCAGCTTAACGGATGCTGTTTTGCGCAAGTGTGATTGAGGGTTAGGGTTTCTCTTAATGAATCCAGGGTATTAGATTGTGAAAGGAACAATATCGTATTTCTTTAGAGGATGTATAATTTCTGCATTTGGGAAATGCTGATTTGCAATAGACTGAAAGGATTTGTTTAAACACGCTTAAAAAGCCAAATGCATATCCTGACAGAAACAGTCCTGTGAGATTTTCAAAGCATCATCAGCTGTTGCAGACAGGCCCGGAAAATCAGCTGACGGTTGTCGTCTATTTAGTTGTCTTTTTAAAAATTCATCATGCGCTTATTGACCGATTCATCCGCTTGATGGCCGGGCAGAGAGGTTGACAAAGAGGAATGTTGTCTGCTGGAAGAGTTGCGCTAAGTTTGAGGGGTGCTGAAGAGAGATGGTTGTGATGGAATGGGCAGGGAAGGGCTGTGACTCCTCCATTGAGTGTGTAGGGGCACGCTGAATTGGGCTGATTTGCCTGTGAATGGAGCCTTTCCATTATTCTTGTTAGGGAGCTGTCACATCCAATAGAGAAAGTGAAAACCTCCTTTTATCAACCTTTTCCAAGTGAAACAGAACAGGCAATCAATAACCGAATTCAAAACCGGGGGAAAGTCAAGCAGAATGATATGGGGATGTTAAAAAAGGGGGCATTTGTCAAATTGCTAATGAAGGAAAAAGCTAATAAGTGATGTAATTTCGACTCAAATAGGATGATTAGAATAACAGGAACGCTATTGATATAAAACCACAAACTATACTATCTTATAAAACAAAGTGTACACATTATTTTGTGAGTTTGCGTGCATTGGAAATACTAGAATTACAGGTGTTGTTTTTATTTCTGCATTTTTATTTTGTATGGAGGCATACAAAATAAATGTAAAGAATAAACTGAATTATGTCAACTTGTGTGATTCATCAAACAGCAATTTATATTGCATTTATAATGAAATGACATTACCAAGTTGGTTACAAAAGAATCTTCATAAACATAAACTCTAAATTTGTCTGCATAGAAAATTGAAAGCACTTCAAATTGCAACAAATTGCTCTATCAT
This sequence comes from Cirrhinus molitorella, assembly GCA_033026305.1. Lineage (NCBI taxonomy): Eukaryota > Metazoa > Chordata > Actinopteri > Cypriniformes > Cyprinidae > Cirrhinus > Cirrhinus molitorella. The sequence continues at coordinate 28,105,608 of CM065129.1, read as the reverse complement.
CTAAATACTTTTGTACTCAATGTAACAAAACGTAATGCACTGGTGCATAATTCGTATTTGTAGCCTAACCATTTCCTTTGAATGATGTGTACAAGATATAATGTACTGCTGAAGTGGAAAAGGGATTTTTTATTTCAAAACTTTAAGCATATTGAGATGATTTCTGAAGGTTTGAGTGCGATTGCATGAAAAATTACATTATCTTAGTATAATACAGTATTATATAGCCTCAGAATTCTGCTATTTCAGATAAATTATATATTTGTTTATATATTAGTTGATATCAGAATAACAACACAATGTTTAAGAAATAAACCTATGTACATAACCACACTCTCAAAAAGGTACACATTTGTACCTTATTTAGTATCTTAAAGCTACATATAAGTACCTAAATTGTACATATTTCTACCTAAAGGTGAACCTTTTGAAAAAGTACAGATTTTGTACCCTTTTGCCTGAAAGTGCACAAACACTCTTATGGTCCTTTCACAGTAATAAAAATAACTGTTGGAACATAATTTAAAAAATGTCTCTTTTTTTTCCTATAATGAAATTATTTAACAAAAATACTTCAAATTTGTTTAAGAATCGTATCATTTTCTTATAGTATTGTTTTTGTTTTTTTTTAATGTGGTTAAAAGGAAGAATAAAAAAAAAAAACGTATGTAGGCTATTTGCACGACTCCGTCTTATCGAGGCAAGCTGGACTGAATATAACATTCATCAACTAATTTTCACATACTGTGGCTTCCAGTGTTTTTCCGCCAAATGGAGAAAATGAATCGCATCATTTAGCCCCATCAATCAACCTGGTAATTGATGTCTTAATTGATGGCTGGGTTATACAGTTAATTGAGCACCTTCATTGTGGACTGTCATTGTTCACTCTTTTCAAACACACACTGCCCAGCAAACGGGCACAGGATAGAGGAACTCAACAAAGAGACACTAAACCAATACATATGTTGCTTATTTATTCCAGAGGAGGTAGACAAGATCTCATTTTGGGATCTGAATAGAAGTGATAGATATCAGATGAATTTAATTATTCCCTCTATATGGAAAAAATTAGTATAAAATAGATTATTGCCCTTTTTCACAAATATTGATCTGAAATACTGAAATACTCAAATACTGACCATAAGACCTGAAATGCTTAAACGTCTTTTTTTTTCTTTTTTAACAGATGATCAGTGAAAGGAGGTTAAAGGAGGATGTTGTTTATCCACTTTAGGATGTCAAAGTAGATTTTACAAAAGTTTTATTTTATATAATTTCTTGTTTTTAATTCAATTTAATAAATGAGATTTTAAAATTTGCAACATATTTGGTATAACAAAGGGTAAATACATTTTAAAACCTGTTATTTTCCAGTAAAATTAGCACATACACACACATCCATACACACAACATTTAATATAGACTATAAAATATTAAGTCAAAATAAACACAAAATTGCAATTTTTTAAAATTTAAATAAAGTTAAAAACCTGATTGTTATTTTCCAATAAAATAGCACACAGACACACAGACACACACACACACACACACACACACACACACACACACACACACACACACACACACATTAAATATTAATGTAAGCATTAAAGAATTAACTTTTTTTTTGATCTGGCAACAAATGGCAAGAAAATGCAGACAAAAAATGAAAATTTGCAAGAAATACCTAAACAAAGGGTAAATAAAGGTTAAAACCTGATTGCTACATTCCAATAAAATAAAACACACACACACACACACACACACACACACATTACAGGCTAATATTTAAAACAAAATAAACACTAAATGAGCATTAAAAAATTAATTTGTACAACAAATACCAAAACAAAGTGTAAATACATTCTTAAACCTGATTGTTACATTCCAATAAAATAAAGCACACACAAATTAAATTTAGACAAAAAAATGTTAAATCATAAATAAACACTAAATTCATAAAAAATGTAAAAACAAGGTAAATTTTGATGGTGAGCATATATTTGATTAAATTATGTTAAAAAAAATATCTATAATAAATAAATTAAAATCATTTTCTTCAGCACAAAAACATAAGATTTATGTCTAATACTTTAAAAAAAACATAAGTAACTGTATTCATTAAAGGGGCTACATGACTTATCTACTCTCTTTTCTACAATATATATATTTTTTTCTCAGATTGTGGGCTTTCACCATTCCCAGTTTCAACTGCTTGTCTCCGCGGTGACTGAGTACTGAATCTCTGTGACCGATGGGACTGTCACCCATCCATCTTCACTGGCCTGGCTGCAGATTAAAGCAGAAGGATGTATAAATCAGAACGCTAATGAATAGCTCTACTCAGCGGAGAAGAGAGGCTTACCTATTTTTCTCTGCCCACTCGCTGATCTCTTCCAACAATCCTTCCTCCTGAAACTCTCTAGCTAAAGCAGATTGGCTGTCAAACATTGTCTTTACTTGACAAGTTAGTTGTTAAACACCCCCCTAACTAAACTAGTCTTTAAACACTGTGGGCAGCAGCAGGTATCAGTAGGAGAAAGGCCGGGGCGAAGCGTCTGCCTCTCCGAGTGCGTAATCCTGGCCTGCTGATGGTGCTGGGGGGCAGTTTGCTTAATTGGGTTACAGAATACTTTAATTACTTCACTTTCCCACATTCTTGCTCTGCGCATAGACACAATGGTGGCGCGGTGAGAAACTGCAGCCCAGAGCCCTGGAGTGCAGCTGCAGGGTAATTATCATTACGAGCTCCATGCATCTGTATACAAACAAGCCCACAGCTGCTAACTCTCTGACACTGACGATACATGGCACATGAGAGTGGCATTGATGGCAGCGTGCCTGCGTATTCATCCATACAGGGTTAGTTGACATTAAATACTTATGGAAATGTGATGTTCTGAGGTGTGCTGTGATGTCAAACTATTTCAAACATTTTGCTGATTCTTTCATAATATTATTAGATCATGCAGCTTTAATGAGTTCATTAGGAGTGAAAGACTACATGGAATAATGGTATTTTATATGTCAGTAGTCACACTGCAAGATCACTTAAAATGAAATAAAGAAGGCCAAAATAAAATAAAATAACAATAATAATAATAAATAAAAAACAACAATTTTACAGTAATAAGTCACACTGTGAGATATAAAAATCACAATTAGAAAACATAAAGACATGTTTTTAGTCTGATCCAGAAACAGGTAAAAAGATGATTAAATGTAGTGACTTTATTTATTTTATTTATTTATTATACACTAACTTTCAAAGTTTGGGGATAGTTATTTATTTTTTATACATTACCTTATATTTATTTATTTATTTATTGATTTTTTATTCATGAAATTAATACTTTTATTCAGCAAGGACGCATCAATAGTGACATTTATATTGTTACAAAATATTTCTATTTCAAATAAAGTTACCCTATGAGATATACTTTTTTTTTTTTACTCTAAATCAGAAACAGGTAATAATATGATTAAATGTAGGTATTTATTTATGTGTTTATTTATTGTACACTACCTTTCAAATTTTGGGGGTAGGTTGGTTGTTTATTTATTTATTTATTTATACATACACTGCCTTTCAAAGTTTGGGGGTTATTATTATTATTTTTATTTTTTATTTTTTAATTTATGCACTACTCTTCAAAGTTTGGGGGTAGGTTATTTATTTATTTATTTGATTGTTTGTTTGTTTGTTATATACACTACCTTTCAAAGTTTGGGGTAGCTTATTTGTTTGTTTGTTTGTTTGTTTATTGTACACTACCTTTCATAGTTTGGGGTAGCTTATTTGTTTGTTTGTTTATTATACACTACCTTTCAAAGTTTGGGGGTAGGTTATTTATTTATTTATTTATTTGTTTGTTTGTTTGTTTGTTGTACACTACCTTTCAAAGTTTGGGGCTAGGTTATTTGTTTATTTGTTTGTTTATTATACACTACATTTTAAAGTTGAGGGTAGGTTATTTATTTATTATACTCTACCTTTCAAAGTTTGGGGGTAGGTTATTTATTTATTTATTTATTTATTTATTTATTTATTTATTTATTTATTTATTTATTTGATTGTTTGTTTGTTTGTTATATACACTACCTTTCAAAGTTTGGGGTAGCTTATTTGTTTGTTTGTTTGTTTGTTTATTGTACACTACCTTTCATAGTTTGGGGTAGCTTATTTGTTTGTTTGTTTATTATACACTACCTTTCAAAGTTTGGGGGTAGGTTATTTATTTATTTATTTATTTGTTTGTTTGTTTGTTTGTTGTACACTACCTTTCAAAGTTTGGGGCTAGGTTATTTGTTTATTTGTTTGTTTATTATACACTACATTTTAAAGTTGAGGGTAGGTTATTTATTTATTATACTCTACCTTTCAAAGTTTGGGGGTAGGTTATTTATTTATTTATTTATTTATTTATTTATTTATTTATTTATTTATTTATTTGTTTGTTTGTTTGTTATATACACCACCTTTGAAAGTTTTGGGGTAGGTTATTTATTTATTTATTTATTTATTATACATTACCTTTCAAAGTTTGGGGCTAGGTTATTTGTTTATTTGTTTGTTTATTATACACTACATTTCAAAGTTGAGGGTAGGTTATTTATTTATTTATTTGTTTATTTATTATACACTACATTTCAAAGTTTGGGGGTATGTTATTTGTTTGTTTGTTTGTTTGTTTGTTTGTTTGTTATACACTACCTTTCAAAGATTGGGGTAGGTTATTTATTTGTTTATTTGTTTGTTTATTATGCACAGCCTTTCAATGTTTGGGGCTAGGTTGTTTGTTTGTTTGTTTGTTTGTTTGTTATATACACTACTTTTCAATGTTTGGGGGCAGGTTATTTATTGATTGGTTTATTTATTATACACTAACTTTTAACATTTAGGGGTTATTTATTTAATTATTTACTTATTTTGTTACAAAATATTTCTATATAACATAAATGCAACTTTCTATTCATCAAAAAATTCTGCAAAAATGTATCACAGTTTACACCAAAAAAAATATTAAGCAGCATGTTTTCTGTTTTCAAGAAGAGATGTTTTTTGAGCAGCAAATTAGCATATTAAAATTATTTCTGATTTCTCATGTGACACTAAAGACTAAATTATGACTGCTGTAAATTCAGATTTGTATTATACATTCATATGAAAAACAGTTATTTTTAATTGCTATATTTCACAAAATTATAGTTTTAATTAATAATATAATGTATGAAAATATATAACCTTTATGCATTACCAAAAATTCGCAAATTCAACTGAATAAATTAAATTAGCGGTCCCTAATGGGTAGCATGACTTTAGGGACACTGGGGTTTGAAGTAAACACTTTAAACAGCCCACAGGGAATTAGCTCATCTAAGGGTGAACTGTAAAAGGAGCATTTTTAGACTTTTTGCTCATGAATTAGCCCATAAAAGGTGGTGTGGGAAAGGGCAGGATGGCAGAGGAACAGGGTGTATGTGTGTGTGTGTGTGTGTGTGGAGGATGCAGGAGGTGTGAAGAATAGTGTGTGATCAGTAGTGTGGATGCAGTGTGGGAGAGGGGGCTGCCCTGGCTGTCAGCACTCGGGCCCACAGTGGCCCAGCGGGAGCCCTGGCTGTGCTCCCATGATGCCCTGTTGCCGTGGCTGAGCCCTGGAATGCAGCAGCGCACAATGGAAGAGCGGGCCTGAGAAGGCCCTCCATCCTGATAACCACATTAAAGGCCCACCAACATCTGTTGAGGCACAGGAGAAAGGCCCTATCTCTGGGCTTTAACCCCCAACAGCACTAATCATTAACCCCCAGCCCTGAGAAGGAGCCCAATAACAGCACCTTATTTGTCAGGCACCCTGCAGAGGGACCGAGGGGACTAACATTGTGCAGCAAACAGCGTGAGAAGAGCTGGATAAGTACTCTTAGAGGTCTAAAGTGACGATACGTAATGCATATCTTGAGTTATTGAAGTATTAGTGATGTCATGAGAAAACGTCACTATTTTATGAAATGCACATCGCATGCACACCAACGGACAATAACGAAAAAAAAAGAATGACATGATATGAATTCCTATGAATAAAGGCCTATTCACACCAGTAACGATAAGTATAAAGATATCTACAAAGTTGACTATATTAGCGTCCACATTGGTGGCCGATAACAAAAACGAAAGAATAAGATTATATAAATTAATTCGAATAAAGACCCATTCACACCAATAACGACAACTATAAAGATAACTATAACAATAACTATATAAGCATCCACACCAACAGACAATAACAAAATTAACAAACAAAAAAATTATATAAATTCCTACAAATAGAGGCCTGTCAATTCCAGTAACGATAAGTATAAAGACAATTATATTAGCATCCACATCAACAGTCGATAATGAAAATTAATGAATGAGATTATATACATTTCTCTGAATAAAGGCCTATTCACCATAACGATAACTATAAAGTCAACTATAATGATAACTATATTGGCATCCACAACAACAGACGATAACAAAATGAATGAACAAATGAGATGATAGAAATCATACAAATAAAGGCCCATTCACACAAGTAACAATAATTATAAAGACAACTATAACGATACAAACGATACTACAAAAAACAAAAACAAACTAATGAGACAAAATTTATTCTTACAACTAAAGGCCCATTTATACCAGTAACAACAAGTACAAAGATAACAATAATGATAACAATATTAGCATCCACACCAACAGACAATAACAAAACAAACAAACTATTGAGATGATAGAATTTATATGAATATAGGCTGTTCATACCAGTAACGTTAAAAATAAAGATAACTATATAACACTGGCCGATAATGAAAACAAACAAATGACATTATATGAATTCTTATGAATAAAGGCCCTTTTGATAACGAAAATTATTGTGACAACTATAATGACAACTACATTAGCATCCACACCAACAGACGATAACAAACCCAATGAAATGTAACGATAACTATAAGGACAATTAAAATGATAACTCCACACCAACAGACAATAACAAGACGAACAAATAATGAGAAGATAGAATTTGTATGAATAAAGGCCATTTTACACCAGTAACTGTAAGTATAAAGATAACTATAATGATAACTTTAGTAGCATCCACACCAAAGGACAATAACAAAAACAAACTAATGAGATTTTATGAATGAATAAAAATAAAGGCCTGTTCACACCACTATCCACAACTATAAAGATAACTATAAGAGAAGAAATTGTTAAATAAAGTCGTTATTTTTGTTTTCTTCGCACACAAAAAGTATTCTCATAGCTTCATAACATTACATTTGAGCCACTGATGACACATGGACTATTTTAACAACGTCCTTACTACTTTTCTGGGCCTTAAACAAGGCACATCTTAAAAAATAAAACACAATTTGTTGAGTCAACTTAAAATAATTTGTTACCCTGCTGCCTTAAAACTTTAAGTTGAATCAACTCAAATATCTAACTTTTCAAGCTGACTAAACTTCTTTGAGTTGACTGAACTTAAAATTTTAAGGCAGCCGGGTAACAAATTATTTTAAGTTAACAACAAATTGTTTTTTACAGTGTAGTACTATTAGTGTCTATGCAGAGTTAGAAAGCTCTCAGATTTACAGAAATATCTTAATTTGTGTTCTGAAGATGAACAAAAGGTGAGTAATTAATGACAGAATATACATTTTTTGGTGAACTACCCCTTTAAAGTTGAGTTGATTTAGATTTTTCAAAGTTTTAACAATTTTTAAGAGCGTTGTCTTTCAAATCAGCATAATAATGGAGATTTCCAATGGCACGTGATGTTTGATCCGTGCGGTTTTTGCAGCAAACGAGCACGTAATTGTCTGCGTGCAGGTGTTCTGCATCCTCAAGCACAGAAAGACAAGATATGAGCCAGAAACAGGTGTCCTGTCACAAGAAAACTTCTCACACTCCAGGATCCTCATCTGCCTTGAAGGGCCTTTAAGGCTGCCTCGCCTCCACAGGTTTCAAAGCCCTGCCAATTTCACCAGCATGAACCTGGAGACAAAGCAGAGGGGCTGGAGGTGGGGGCGAACGCAAACAAGAATGATGCAGAGGAGAGGTGAGTGTCTTTCTCTCTGGCGTTTCATACGCGGCGCTCTCTGTATACGGGCTCTGAGATTAGGAGCTGCAGGAGGTACCCCTAATGCACGGGCTCCTCAAGTACCTCCACACAAGTAAGCCCATTCAACAGTAGCTCATTACACGGGCAATTAAGTGCCGTGGGGGGAGGGGAGCGAGGGGCCGAAACGAGGGCCGCCAGCCATCATGAGGAGCCCCTTCCCCCCTCGCCCACTCCTCCCAGCGTCTTCACCTGGGCAGGCCAGAGGACACCTGCCTCTTCTAATGAAGATCCATGGCCTCATTTCCATTTCTGGAGTCGTATCAGAGACAGTGGCGCACAAAACCGCGCCTGTGTCCTCCGGTCCAGAGAGGCGGATAGAATGACATGGCTAAGTGCTCTTGCAGAGCCGGGGCAGCTGTGGGGCCTGAAAATGGGGTTTTGGGAGGTTTGAAGTGGGGTGCTGCGGTGCCTGCGATGCTGCTCTCCTGCTTACTGGAGGGTGCTTCAGGTTCCGATCTGCCACAATGGCTGCCGCGCGCTACCTTTGCTCTTCGTTTATAATGAGCGGATCTGCAGAAGGGAGGAGGGCCCGAGGAACGAAAGTGCTCGTAAACAATTCTCACCTCTGTCCAATTCAGCTCGACTTATTCATAACTTGTGCTCTTGTGACTGTTCTAAGCAATAGTATAAAGCATCTGTAGATATGATGAACATTTTGATATATTCTCACACCTGTGCTGAGGGCTGAGAGTTGTAAAAGTCCAGTTATTTAATTCATAGTACCTTGTCTTGATATATAAGTCCATATATGATTGAAAAGTCCAAAAAGAATGCAAGCAAGTCAAAAAGGAAAATTCAAGTATTTCTTGGTGTATATTTTGATCATGGTCATTTCTGTGGACAGGTGTCTTTTATACAGGTAACAAGCTGAGATTAGGTGCACTCCCTTTAAGATAGTGCTCCTAATCTCAGCTCGTTACCTGTATAAAAGATACCTGGGAGCCAGAAATCTTGCTGATAGGGGATTGATAGGGGATCAAATACTCATTTCACTCATTAAAATGCAAATCAATTTATAACTTTTTTAAATGCGTTTTTCTGGATTTTGTTGTTGTTGTTATTCTGTCTCTCACTATTAAAATAAACCTACCATTCTCTGTCAGTGGGCAAACATACAAAATCAGCACAGGATCAAACTTTTTTTTCCCTCACTGTAGTATTGTTTTTTGTAATGCAATTAGGATAAAAATGTGCATCATCTGAATAAATGTTGCATGGACCTAATAAATTAAAGAGATTGAAATGTTTTTTTTTTCCAAAACTACAAATAATGATGCAGTCAAAATGTATATGTATTATGTGTTAAGTGCTTATAAAATAAATAACAATAAATAAAATGAATTATAAATAATTAAATAAGCATTAAATATTTTTTTTAATACAGTTACGTTAAATTACATTTTTTTTAATAAAAAAAATTAAAAATAATAATAGTTATTTTTTTGTATTTATTTATTGCAAATATTTTATTGCTATTTTCCAAAATTAGGACTAGATTACAGTTTCATGGTTTCTTTAATATATATTTTTAATTTTACAGTTCATATCTACTAACATAAAATTTGAGTTGAATATAGTGCTGCCGAACAATTAATCACAATTAATCACATCCAAAATAAAAGTTTTTGTTTACATAATATGTGTATATACTGTGTATATTTATTATGTATAAATACACACAAATACAGTATTTAAAAATATTTACATGTATATATTTATATTCATATAATTGATATTATATATAAATATTTTTAATATATAAACATATTTTTTAAATATACACGTGTGTGTATTTACATATACATATTAAATGTACACAGTACACGAACAAACACACACACACACACACACACACACACACACACAGGCTATTATGTAAACAAAAACTTTTTTTTACTTAAGTAATATATATCCTATATATTTAATATCCTTCCTCCAGCCTCTCAAATGTATTTCACAAAATACAGAAACCATTTTTAGTTCAACAATATCTAAAACGTGCAATATCTAGAACATGTTATTTCACTTTCCAGGCTGTTGTAAACACACAGTATAAAATGGGGACAGTTCTGGAAAATGTTGGTCACATACAAAATAAATGCTCTGCATAGAAAATTAGCATAGATATGACACAGGATATTATAAATAGCTATTTAATTATGTATTATGTCCATTAAGGTTTATTCAGATCATTCATTACCAATTAAAGAAATGGACCGTGACTGGATGTACAGCAAACCCATAAAAACTGCAGTGGCTAATCATTTGCTTCTCATTAATGTCAAATTTTATTTTTAGGGCAGTAAAATGAGAAGGTTGTCTTGTGGTCTGCTCCACACTTCTGCTGAAAGCTCCATTCAGCGGTGCAGCGTGTCTCTCAATACGATTGTGGGATCCTCCCTTGTTAACATGTTCAGGCTCACCGCCTCCTCTCAGCACCTGAGGGCAAGTGGAGCACCCAGAGCTCAGGTAATGGAGGAAGAGGAAGGGCAGAGAGAAAATAAACAAGCTCAGTCTCCATCCATCCGTTGTGCCTCACCTGCTCTGCTCCATTTCAAACTCTGACACGGGCCACATTAGGGGCCTGTGGGTGGGATCACCTATTGCAGAGTGCTGCATTCAGACATATTGTCATATCAAAGAATAAACAAGTCATCCTGCATTTTTGTGAGAGTTTTATAACTTGTTTGGTCATAAAACCCTGACACGTACACTAAATATATACTGCACAATTCCAGCCCCCAAAGCATTATAAAAAATGATATAAGTATTTAAAAAAAGAGAAAAGTATAAGCTATCAAAAACAGCTAACAAAAAATCTTGCCAATGATAAAAGGTATTATTTATTCAGAGTCAAATTCGCACATAAATAAATGAATTATCTTAACTATTTATTTACATGAACCATTCGAACAAACCAATTCACTATGAAATGGAGGTTTGAACAATGCGAGAAAGAAAATTAATTAGGTCAAACCGAATAATTAGAATTATTCAGACTTTCCAACAGGACCGTTTAGGATGAATCGAGTCACTAGAATGATTCAGAGCATTCAACTCAACATAAGAAAGAGAAATGACCACTTAGAATCTGACTATCCAAAGCTACATCAGAAGAGGACTGTTTAGGATGAACCTGAGTAAGTCGCTTTATACTGAAACTGATCATTTACATGAATTGTCCGAACGAACCGATTCACTATAATGAATCGGACCCTCAAATGCTACATATCCAATGCTACATTCAACAGAGAATGAATCGAATCATTAGAATGATTTAGACTATACAGCACTGCATAAGAAATAAGAGAGGGGCTCTTATTTCTTATTTAAATCAACTGAATCACTAGAATGAATCGAACTATACAGCAATAGGCCTACATAAGAAATAGAGAGGAGTGTTTGGGATGAATCAGACTATCCAAAGCTACATCAGAAATAGAGAAGACTTTTAAGGATGGACTGAGTCGCTTTATAGTGGAACTGTTTATTTATATGAACTATCCAAAATAACCTGATTCACTAAAACAAATCAGACTTTCCAACAGGACCGTTTAGGATGAACCGAATCACTAGAATGAATCGAAATATCCAAAGCTATATAAGAAAAATAGAGGACCATTTAGGATGAAACAAATCACTAGAATGATTCAGACTACACAACGCTGCATCAGAAACAGTGTTCGGGATGAATCGGATTACACAAATCTACATCAAAAATAAGGAGGATGGTTTAGGATGTACCGAGTAGATTTTTTTTTATAGTGAAACTGTTCATTTACACGAATCGTCCAAAATAAGAGATTCACTAAAATGAATCAGATATTCCAACAGGACCATTTAGGATGAATCGAGTCACTAGAATGATTCGGACCGTCCAGGAATGCTTTGGATGAATCTACACAAAGCTGCAAACAGAGAGGAGTGTTCGGGATAAATCGGACTATCCAAAGCTACGTCAGAAATGGAGAGATTGTTTAGGATGAACTACGCAGGTCGCTTTATAGCGAAACTGTTCATTTACATGAACTGTCCGAACAAACCGTTTCACTATAATGAATCAGACATTCAAACGAGAGAGAAACCTGATTAGGATGAACCAATTTACTAGAATGAATCAGATTTTCAAACAGGACAGTTAAGGATGAACTGAATCACTAGACTGAATCGGACTATCCAATGCTACATAAGAAATAAAGAGGATTGTTCATTATGAATCGGACTATCCAAAGCTTCATCAGAAATAGAGAGGACCATTTAGAATGAACCAAGTAGGTTGTTTAGAGTGAAACTGTCCATTTACATGAACCGTCCAAATGAAACAATTCACTAAAATGAATCAGACTTTCCAACAGGACCGTATCAAATCACTAGAATGACACAGACTATCCAATGTTACATAAGAAAGAGAAAGGACTGCTTAGGATATAACAGTTAGGTTGTTTTACAGTGGAACCGTCCGAACAAACCGATTTGTAGAATGAATCAGAATTTTCAACCGAACAGTTTAGGATGAACTGAATTACTACAATGAATCTGACTATAGAATGCTACATAAGAAAGAGTTAGTGCTGCTTAGGACGAATTGAATCATTACAATAATTCGGACTGTCCAATACGAAATGGAGAGGCCAATGATAAAATGTATTATTTATTTAGTCAAATTCGCACATAAATAAATTAATTATCTCAACTATTTATTTACATGAACCGTTCAAACAAACCAATTCACTATGAATTGGAGGTTCGAACAATGGGAGGAAGAAAATTACGAAATGGAGAGTACACTTTAGGATAAACCAAATCGCTAGAATGAGTCTGACTATCCAACGCTACATCATATAAGAGATTAGATGATGAGATCACTATGATGAATCAGACTTCTGTGAGTATGTTTGGTTATGCTACATTACTGCAAGTTGGATAAAGCAGCTCCTTACAATCAAAGTGAACTATTATGAAAATAGCTGAAATATTATGCCATTAACAATGCAGTTAAGGTAGTAGCATCACAATATTAGTCACTCCTCATCTAGATGTGTTTTTTGCCCCGGGCATGGTTACACAACGAGTTTGTGTGTCTGAGTTTGCGCTTCTAAGCAGCAGATCTGGCTTCCCCAGCTCTCTCTCTCTCTCCACTCACCTGTGACGGAGCACTTCCCCTGGTCGGCTCTTATCAGCCCATAGAGGAAATACCTGCCACAGGTAAACAGGACCTCGTGACCCCCAGGCTTTGCACTCATGATCAAGCAGACAAGATGTTGTTCTTTCTGCCCTGCCGTGAGCATCCCTGCCCCCACCTGCCCAAACTATCTCCCACCCTCTCTCAAATTTAATCTTATCTAAATATCAGCAGGTGTAAGGCAAGAGCCTGCTTATCATGATAGATTCAGTATGCACAAAGTTGATCAGCACAAATGCATTTCTGACTGCCTGTAATGATGCTGGTAGCACTCGAAAATGACAAGACCGCTTTCTCAGAGATTATATTGAGAAGCCTGCATATCCAATCAAAACTTAAAACTTGTTTACTTGCATTATTTTTTCTGCTATACTGAGGCCATGCAATCTTACAACATGTTTTAATGTGCAGTTCTATTAGGGATGCCATCCATTCAGATTTTAAAATGCAAATGTATATTTTGTCTTCCCAATCCTGAATGCACATTCATTAGATTCAGTTACAGTATGCATGACATGACATTGGAAGTTTAATTAGTTTTTTGATCACACTTTATTTGAAGGGCCAATACTTGGTATTAACAAACCATTAACTATTACTTTTGCCTTAATAAACTACTAATTTGTTGCTTGTTAATAGTTAGTGAGGTAGTTGTTAAGTTTAGGTATTGGGTAGGATTAAGGATGTAGAATATGGCTATGCAGAATGTGCTTTATAAGTACTAATGAACAGCCAATATGCTAGTAATATGCATGCTAATAAGTAGCTAGTTAACAGTGTGTATTGGTCCCTATACTAACGTGTTAGTTTTTTTTATTTTATTTACTTATATATTATATATAGTTACTTTATTATATCTATATTGATTACTAAACCATTGTATTCGTAGTTTTTTATAATAATATTTATAAATATTAATATTTTCACCTAATATACAAGCATGAATCTGAGACAGTTGTTTTTTACAGAACATAAATGGCAGATATTATATATTATATTATATATCTGGCTTATTACAAGTTTTATTATTATATTACAATATTTACAATACGAGTCAAAAGTCTTTTCTGCTCACCAAGCCAGCATTTATTTGATCCAAACTACAGCAAAACAGTAAAATTTTGAAATATTTTTACTATTTAAAATAACTGTTTTCTATTTTAATATATTTCAAAATATAATTTATTCCTGTGATTTCAAAGCTGAATTTGTAGCATTATTACTCCAGTCTTCAGTGTCACATGATCCTTCAGAAATCATTCTAATAGGCTGATTTGCTGCTCAAAAAAACATTTATTATTATTATTATTATGTTGAAAACAGCTGAGTAGAATTGTTTCAGGTTTCTAATGTTACAAAAGCTTTTTCTTTCAAATAAATGCTGATCTTTGGATCTTTCTATTCATTAAAGCATCCTGAAAAAATGTACTCAGCTGTTTTAAATACTGATAACATAAAAATATAAGATATTAGAATGATTTCTGAAGGATCGTGTGACACTGAAGACTGGAGTAATGATGCTGAAAATTTTTATTTGATCACAGGAATAAATTACATTTTAAAATACATTCACAACAGAAAACATCTTAAATAGTAAAAAATATTTCACTATATTATTGCTTTTGCTGCTAATGGATCAAGTAAATGCAGGCTAGGTGAGCAAAAGAGACTTCTTTAAAAATCATTA
The DNA here is from genome assembly GCA_033026305.1 of Cirrhinus molitorella. NCBI lineage: Eukaryota > Metazoa > Chordata > Actinopteri > Cypriniformes > Cyprinidae > Cirrhinus > Cirrhinus molitorella. The sequence goes on along the minus strand of CM065129.1, from coordinate 28,090,568 downwards.
AAAAATCTGGCAGTATACGTACAAGAAATACAGAATTAAATTGTTAATTGAAATTATTTGCATGACAATTAATCATAAACACATAATAGTGCAAGTCTTTGCTCAAATTAGTAATTTAGCACATTAGTACAAGTCTTTGCTCAAATTAAAAATAACTGTTTATAAATAACCAAATAAAAATGTTCTTCTCTCAGACGCAGGGATGTGAACTGCTATATAATCAAACAATAGTATGTGCACTAAACTAATAAATCATGGTAAGGGAATTCCTATAGCATGCAACATGTTCTCTCTGCCTCTGGGACCATGTGTGAGGATGGAAGTGTCTCTCCAGGACTACTGACCCTATTGAGGGAGCACAGGTCCAGAAGCAATGCACCCACACACACAGAGAGAAAGGGGCAGACCTCCAGGACAGCAGCTCACCTAAGACACCTCAGGGTCAGGGTTACTCTCTCTCTCTCTCTCACACCCCTGGCCAGCATTGCTCTGCCCTTCCCTACATGTTACCTGAGCCACATGCAATGCTGCCTTTTATTTGATGGATGCGGTTTCCTATACTGACATTGATGGGTGGCGAGAGCCCCTGCAACCCCTTCCTGCTAAACACAGTGATTGATAAAGAAATCTGATCCCCTGATCAGGTTCAGAAATATTCTCAACTCTTAAAAAAGTCTTCTAACAGGCAGGCCTACATCCCAACCCAGTTCAACCTGGACTTGGATAACTGAGCATCGACACCAATATGTTGATCTACTAATTAGGGCCAGTACTTCCCTGCAGTTTCTGAATGAGGCAGTAGCACTTGTCTTTGTCTTATTATCAGTGGTCATCCATCCCCCTTGCCCACTCCTCAATAGCCCCTGGCCTAGCAGATAGACAGGGACAGAGATAAGTAGAACAATGGGTCAGGCAGCAGACCAGGCCCACTTCGGTCTTCTATCTCTGTCCCCATCTCACTGCCTGCCTGGGTGTCTGCACAGAGGATGTTGTTAAAGCAAGAGCAAACACTCAAACATCCTGTGCCAGCTCTATCACTTCCCCCTAATCTCTCTCTCTCTCTCTCTCTCTCTCTCTCTCTCTCTCTCTCTTTCTCTGTCCCTCTCTCTCTCTCTCAGTGCTGTTTTCCCTTGTAAGATGCTTGTGTGGATTCTTCACAGGGATTTTCACAAGCGAGTACTGTGGCTTTCACTGGGAATGGGAAAGAGGAGTTGATTTATGTGATCAGAAGATTTGTGTGATATAGAATCAGTTACTTATCAGATCACAATTTCTATGTGATTAGTAAGGCATTATGTATAGTCACACAATCATACATAGAATATACATGCAGTTGCCCAATTATTCACAACTGATATATCACAAAATAAAAAATAAACCCTTTCAGGGTGAAACAAGACACTTCTGCTTCTTGTTGGGGCCTTAGCACTGTGTTGAGGTTTATTTTATGATCATGTTGAGCCCACTGTCACCTCACTGTACACATTATCCTGCTTATTTTATTAAAATAAAATAAAATAAATAAAATGCACAGTTTTATAGGAACTGACTAATCAGAAATACTCCATAGAGCCATGTAATAAAAACATTTCTGCATAAAATAAAATAAAATCTAAAATAAAATGCACAATTTTGTAGGAATTGACCAATCAAAAATACTCAACAGAGCCATGTAATAAAAAGATACATTACATTTCTGCACAAAAATAAATAAATAAATAAAATAAAATAAATGCACAGTTTTGTAGTAACTGACCAATCAGAAATACTCCACAGAGCCATGTAATAAAAAGATTAATTACATTTCTGCACAAAATAAGCAAAATTAAATAAAAGCAGTTTTGTGGGAACTGACCAATCAGAAATACTCTACAGAGCCATGTAATAAAAAAAATAAAATACATTTCTGCACATAATAAATGAAATCAAACTAAACTAAACTAAACTAAACTAAACTAAATAAAAATAATAATAAAAAAAAAGATAAAAAAAAAGATTAAATACATTTCTGCATAAAATAAAATGCTGTTTTGTAGGAACTGACCAATCAGAAATATACCACAGAGCCATGTAATAAAAAGATAAAATACATTTCTGCATAAAGTAAAAAAAAAAAAAAATTAATTCAGTTTTGTAGGAACTGACCAATCTGAAATACTCCACAGAGCCATGTAATAAAAACATAAAATACATTTCTGCACAAAATAATAAAATAAAAAAAATAAAAAGATAAAATACACTACTGCACATAATAAAATAAAATATTAAATGAAATCAAACTAAATAAAATAAAGAAAAAATAAAATAGAAAAAAAGATAAAATACATTTCTGCATAAAATGAAATAAAATTAAAACAAACTAAAAAGATAAAAAAAATCATTTCTGCACAAAGTAAAATAAAAAAATAAATAAATAAAATGCAGTTTTGTAGGAACTGGACAATCCAAAATACTCCACAGAGCCATGTAATTAAAACATAAAATGCATTCCTGTACAAAATAAAATAAAAATAAAACAAAATAAAAAAGATACAATATATTTCTGAATAAAATAAAATGCAGTTTTGTAAGAAATTGACCAATCAGAAATACTCCACAGAGCCCTATAATAAAAAGATAAAAGACATTTTGGAATAAAATAAAATAAAATAAAATAAAATAAAATAAAATAAAATAAAATAAAATTAAATTAAATTAAATTAAATTAAATTAAATTAAATTTAAAATGTTTGTAGGAACTGACCAATCAGAAAAACACCACAGAGCCCTGTACTAAAAAGAAACATTTCTGCACAAGTTATATATGTTATATATGTAATTTGTGGATGCATTCAAATGTTGCATTTAGTTATTCTGTATCAAAAATACAGAAAGAACAGTAATACTGTAAAATAATATGCAAAACAATATACCAATTTAAAATAACTGTCTCTTTCAATATACTTTAAAATGTCATTTATTCCTGTGACGCAAAGCAGAATTTTCAGCATCATTACTCCAGTCTTCAGAGTCACATGATCCTTCAGAAACCATTCTAATATGCTGAATTAGAAGCAGTTGTGCTGTTTTATATTTTTCCGGGATATAAGACAAATTTACGTTGATCTCATTCATATTTTACTATCTCGGCATTGTTAGTCCAAAGGTAAACCGAAAGTGAATTAACAAGTGTTCTTCATGTCCTGCAGCCCAGAAATTGTTAAGGTGATGAGAGGAGAGAGAGAGCCCTCCTCCCACTGCACTCTCTCTCTCTCTTTCACTCTCTGTTCTCTCTGGAGACTTGACAATATGCACGTGCACTGTTTCAGGCCCGGGGAACCCTGGCAGAGGCAGGTTAATATCAGGAGCACTTGACAACAATGGAATGTTAGAAAAAGGTGCAGCTGTAATAAGTTCTTTGTTGGGACCTTCCATTTCCACCACGTCATATCATTACTCATCCTGCTAACCAATTTACCGGTTGCCACGGCAACCACAGCGGGCCAAAGCCAAGAGGCAAGAGTGGAATCTCAATGGCTGTGAGGAAATAAAAAGTGGGGGACAGACAGAAGTGCACAAACTCCTCTGTAAATTGTTCCACGTTTTACACTCGTTTGCAAATTAGGTGGTTTTTCCTTGTTAAAATTATGCATTAAAGCTTGTTCAGATTTAATGGGGATGTAAAAATGACCTTTATTTTTGTTGTTGTCGTTGTTTACGACAGCAACACTTCCATGCATCCACGTGGCTACGCAGGGCATGCTGGGATACACATAACCGCGGTTGGCCTGTGGAGGTATGCGGGGCCGGGCCGGTGGGCGTGTGGTGAAATCCAGTTCGCCTAAGCGCACAGGTCAGCGCTGGCCGGTCAGCAGCTGCTGCCTGGCCGCGGTCCCACGCTTCCCAGGCTTGGGGGAGGATTGACAGGTCAGTAATAAAATCAGGCGCCCTGGCTGAGCTCAGAGCTGCCCATTGTTCGAGGGCCAGGCCCGCTGCTGCTGTTTACTCTCTCCCATATGCATTATTCAACGGCCCAGGAGCTCCCAGAGAAAGGGGCCCCATTCAGGGAGCCTCTTGCCCATGTTTTGTTTTGCTAATTTTCAATTAAAATAAACCATGGCGCTAAGGGGGGAGTAAGAGGGCGCAAGGGAGAGATAGTCCCAGTACTATTTACCCTGTGACGTCTAAAGGGATTAGGCTGATCACATAAATGACAATAAAACACTACTTATTGAGTATTATGTCAGTGACATATCTGTTATTTTAAATCAGGGGTAGACTGTGGGACAATGAAGTGTGATGCTGTTTCAGTTTGGTTGCATTCTGCAGGAATGTCTGAATCCTTTTTGCACACTAATAAGCCTGAGAGTCTGTATTTCTGTGCTGTCCTTTTATAATAATCAGGAAATGGCATACAGTGTTTAGTGATTGATTTTTAATCAAGTGCTTGAGATAATCAGAAATCAATATATATAGTCATTTGAACTCAATATATATACACTACCAGTCAAAAGATTTTGAACAGTACGATTTTTTATGTTTAAGTCTCTTCTGCTCACCAAGCCTGCATTTATTTGATCCTAAATACAGCAAAAACAGTACAAGTATGGTTTCCGCCAGTGCATAAAGTCCAGTTCTGAAGAGAAAAAAATACTAATATGATCACAGAATTGCAAGTTTATATCACACAATTCTGACTTTATGACTTGCAATTGCGAGTTTATATCATGCAGTTGCAACTTTATTCCTCAGAGCTGTGTTTATATCCACAATTCTGACTTTATAACTCATAACTGTGCATTTATATCTCACAATTCTGAGAAAAAAAGTCAGAATTGTAAGATAATAAGTTGCAATAACTGCAATATTTTTACTGAAATGGCAGAAACAGGCTTCCATAGTTTTCTATTTGAATATATTTTAAAATGTAATTTATTCCGGTGATTTTAAAGCTGAATTTTTAGAAAATTTTCTGAATCCTTCAGAAATCATTCTATTTTCTGATTTGCTGCTCAGAAGCTATTATTATTATTATTATTATTATCCTAAAAACAGGTTTCTTTTATGAATAGAAAGTTCAGAAGAACAGCATTTATCTGAAATAGAAATCTTTGGTAACATTATAAATGTCTTTATCATCACTTTTGATCAATTTAATGCATCCTTGCTAAATAAAAGTATTAGTTTATAGAACTGAAATCAGCAATCCAGCATATTAGAATGATTTCTGAGTAATGATGCTGAAAATTTAGATTTGATCACAGGAATAAATTACATTTTAAAATATATTCAAATAGAAAGCAGTTATTTTAAATAGTACAATATTTTGCAATATTACTGCTTTTACTGTATTTGTGATCAAACAAATCCAGCCTAATTTAAAACTTACCAGGTGATCGACAATAGTAAAGATTTGAAGATCTGATAACAGATTGGGTTGATACGCATTGATTTCTGACTGAACGTTTAACTTAATGAACGCTTTAACCTGCAGAAAGACGGCATGACCTGCAGATCATTAAATACCAGCATCCCTGACAACGTGGGCTAATCAATAAGTGCACTGATAGGTTTTTATTGTTGGCTTTTTTCACACAGGAGGGGGCTACACTAACCCAGAGAGGCTGAGGACAGATGCAGTGACAGTGGGGAGTGAGGAAAGTTAAAGATTCACCACACATCTGTTACTCTGCCACAGAGTGGACTCGCAGGCACCTACCCCCGCTGTCTGCCGGCTTGCCCGCCTGCCTGGGTATGTCTGTCTGTCTGTCTGTCTTCCTGCCTGGTCCCCTTAATATGTGACTGCGTGCTGTCCACCTGTCTCTCTTGAGTTTGATTGACTTGCTGCTAACCTGCATGTGTCTTCTCGGCGTGCTCACCACACTGTCAGCCTAACTGACCAACTGCTTCCTGTTGAGTACATGTGTCCTCTTCCCCTCTTAATGAGCCGAGTGAATCTTCAAACCGTGCAGCAACTTCAATCTCCCGCCTAACGAACCTTGCATTTTGGTAACCGTCTCCTGCCAACAGTCAGACAAACATTTATATTATATTCAGTTTTAATTATATCTAAAAAGACCTAATTTAATCAGGAGTGCAGTATAATTAACTTTGCACGTCATTTAGAGTCTGACCTGGCTCTTTAGCCAGTTTTCACAATTGTGACCCTGGACCACAAAACCATTTTATCTAAAAGCTGAATAAATAAGCTTTCCATTAATGCATGTTTTTATAGGACAGGACAATATTTGGCTGATATACAACTATTTGAAAATCTGGAATCTGAGGGTGCAAAAAAATCTCATTTAAAGTTGTCCAAATTAAGTTCTTAGCAATGCTTATTAATATTTAAAAAATAAGCTTTATATATTTGCAATAGAAAATGTACAAAATATCCTCACGGAACATGATCTTAATATCTTAATCATTTTTGGCATTAAAAAAAATCATAATTTTGACACATACAATGTATTTTTTGTCAAGGTTTAGTCAGTTACCCGAATGCACCGCCATAATGGAGATACTCAGATGTAAACAACCGCATGGATTTCACAGTTAATGCAGGCTACTACTGAATACTTGTTCTGCTAATTTATTCTGTCTAAACCATGGAAAACCGCGTGGAAGCTGTTAAATTATATAGAGAAGAACTTGGTAAGCAGGAAAGGGTGCAATATGTGGACAAACTAAAGTTATTAGGTGGTAAAGATACATACAAGCAGTATTAATTAGCCTAATATTTCACCTACCTGACCGGAAATTATAAGAACAAACAGGAATGTTGTCAACATTCTTGCCCTGGAAAACCTGGTTCAGTTTGGTAGCTTTTGTTCCCGTTTTTGCTCTCTTCTCTTCTTAGTACAGTCCAAAACATTACAATAATTCACAAGTTTCCGCAGCAATAAGCAGCGAAATTTGGGAGTTCCCTTTGGTACAGCGGCATTGTTTACATTCGGTGACGCCATTATTAATGGACGGTTGCTGACATGTGAAAACACTCTATAGGTTGTAATGTAAATCAGTGATTTAATAATCTCAAGATCAATAATATGTGTTATAAGATAGTATTAAATACTCGTTTTATGATAAATAGGGTTGTGCCCGAATCCTAATACCATGTTCAGAAAGAAAATGGTGTACTACGAAACCCACTGAATAAATAGGAGCTCTGAGGTAGGCCTAACAAATATTTCAGTGGGTTCTTTCGTAATTATATCGTTGGGTAATTATACTGTTTATAAACTGCGGGCATCAAGGAGCTGCTATTAATATCCGGGCTATTGAAATCGCCTTTGAATGCGCGTTGGCTTTTTACTTTCACTTTAGAGATTTACAATCACACCTACTCTGTGTTTACTAATGAGCGGCAGTACTTACCAGACATTTTACACGATTAGAGTGGGTCTGCAAATCATTCGCCATCGTCCTGTTTGTCATCTTTCTTTACTTTCTTTGTGTGGTAAGTGAAATTTTACGAACTGTAATGTAACAGGCTACCGCTAACAAGTGGCTAACCATGTCCCTTTAGTGGCTGAGTGGAAGGAGTTATTCATTTTCAGTGCCTTTCCGAATATGGATCACTATTCGGTCACATCTCTAAAGATCAAAGTTCTGTAGTTTTTTATGGTTTGGGGGGCAAAACATACAGTAATGCAATGCAATACAATGTTGCTCAACAAACGTTTAAAACCCTAATGTATTATTTTACAGGCAGTAAAAAATGCTTTTTGGGTTTTGAGCAAAAATAGGTTGTAAAGTGTTCTTGTCTTGAACTTAAAAGTCCTGGGTTTGATTCCCAGTGAAAGCATAAATGTTTAAAACGTATTTTGATTGTCACTTATTATAATAGTCTGAAATATGCATTAAAAAATTAAAACAAAGCTGCTTGAGAGCATTTAAAGTCGTTCCACCTGTTTTATAAACAACAGCATGAACCACATGTCTATTATTTTCTTCAGACTGTAATCCTGAGCCCTCTCATCTCCTTGGGACCCTTTGTGTGGCGACGGTTTCTTCGCAGATAAGATGTAGATAACTACAAAAAGTGAGGACCTTCAGATGGGGAACTGAGAAGTTCAGGAGCGGAGAAGAGCGAGCATGTCCTCTTGGGTGTGCTGAATGGGCTTCATCCCCCGCTGGGTGCAGGTGAGCACTCGAGGCAGGCTCGCACCTGCCCTCTTTGTTCCTGACTGATGGGTTTACAGCGAGAGGGATCTGTCTGCCTCGTAAAGCCAGCGGGCTGAGGGGCAGTAAAGCCTAACTGCTGTCAGAGCTTTGTGTGAGGGTGTGAAAGTGTGTGTGAGGCCCTGAGAGACAGGACAGATCATCAGTGAGCATCTCACAATACAGAGAGACTGACAAAAACAATTACGCTCCTGTAGAGGATTCCCAGACTAAACACAGTCATTAAAGCCAAACAAATAAAAGCAACTTTGAACCGCTTTATATAAAGAGGTTTAACGTTTAGAGAGTGGGGTCAGCTTACGTTGACCTCTAGCTAAGAGAAATAAAATGTATAATGGTTATGTCTAATTATATTTAACAATGTCTAATATTAAAAGAATTGCAAGGAATGTGGCTATAACAGATGTCTTTTAATTTTTATATTTTTATAATTTTTTAAACAAGACTTTATATTATTTTATTCTGTTTCACTAGTAAATATATTGAATTACAAATATTTTTAGATTTGTACTGAAAAACAAAACAAGAAAATAATTTTTGCAACATAGATTTTTTTTTTCTCACATAAATCTTATTGTACTTTTACGGAAGCCCATTTTCAGCACTAAATTGAAAAAAAAAGTAAGCTTTTGTCTCACAATTCTGACTTTTTCTCAGAATTGTGTAATACAGACTCTAAATTCGGACTTTTTTTCTTGCAGATGTGAGTTTGTATCTTCCAATTCTGACTTTTTTCTCAGAATTGTGAGATATAAATTCCCAATTGTGAGTTATAAAGTCGGAGGGTGGAAAAGACTGAAATGTTTTCAGAATTGCAAGTTTACATCTCACAATTCTGAGAAAAAAAGTGAGAATTGTAACGTAATTATTGACCTTATTTTTCAGAATTGTGAATTTATTTCTCAGAATTGTGTTTATATCTTGCAGTTCAGATTTTCTCAGAACTGGGAGTTTATATCCTGCAATTGACTTTATAACTCACAATTGCGAGTTTATCTGTCAAAAGGTCAGAACTGTAACTTAATTATTGACTTTATTTTTCAGAGTTGCACATTTATTTTTCAGAATTGCAAGTTTATTTCTCATAATTCTGACTTTATAACTCATAAATGCAGGTATATCTGTCACAATTCTAAAAAAAAGAATTGTGATTCAATTATTGACTTTATTTTAAAAAATAGCTAAATTCTTTCTCAGAGTTGCAAGTTTATATCTCACAATTCTGATTTTTAACTCACAATTGCAAGTTTATATCTCACAATTCTGAGAAAACAGTCAGAATTGTGACTTAATTATTGACTTTGTTTTTAAAAATAGTTAAATTCTTTCTCAGAATTGCAAGTTTATATCTCACAATTCTGACTTTTTAACTCACAATTGCGAGTTTATGTCACAATTCTGAGAAAAAAAGTCAGAATTGTAACTTAATTATTGAGTATATTTTTCAGAATTGCACATTTATTTCTCAGAATTGTTTGTTGCAGTTCAGACTTTCTCAGAATTGCAAGTTTATATCTCACAATTCTGAGAAAAAAGAATTGTGACTCAATTATTGACTTTATTTAAAAAAAATAGCTAAATTCTTTCTCAGAGTTGCAAGTTTATATCTCACAATTCTGAGAAAACAGTCAGAATTGTAACTTAATTATTGAGTTTATTTTTCAGAATAAATAAGTCGAAATTGCGAGATGTTCACGCAATTACCTTGTTTTTATTTTTTTATTCATTGGTAGAAACTGGCTTCCTTATACCTCCCATGTAGAAAATGTCTGTTTGATTTTACCATGACAATTGTTGCTTTTCTCAATCACAGAGAGCTATATGGCATATTTTCTTTCTTTATGTATGGTCATGTAACAAAGACATAGACAGCTTGCTAGATTAAGCTAGTGATGTATCTTTCCCACTGGCACATCTTACCCCACTCTCACCTACATGCGAAAGCACATTTTAAGGAACTGTGAAAGTTTATTTTCCTAGGTGTCTCTTCGACCAGCACCCAGCCCAGTTTTCAGTACACAGAGAACTGTGCTCAGCGCTCTTCCTGCTACTGTCAGTGTCTGATTTCACACCGCTAATGACTGTGCACTGTTTACAGTGCCTCCTTTATTCTTTGCAGAGTCACATTACTACTGCCTCAGAGAAAGCACACAGCACACACACACACCACGCCATACACACAGACAGGCCACTGATATAAAATAGTTTCTTGGCTTTTTTAATTCAGTGACAGTGTCTTAAAATTAAAGGACATGAGGATTTTGTCGCTCAGCGGTTTCTTACAAGAAGGCCCCTGACAGACCAGATCCCACCTCTGGACATGAAAATGACAGTACAAAAATAAGCACCCACACTAATGTTTAATTTATACGATTCTCTCAGGATATCATATCTCGCTGATAAGAAGCAAATTACGTGAGTGAAAGGAAGGCTAAGAGTAGCTTCACGATTCAAAATCTCTGCTTTTTTTGGCAAGGGCATCTTAGAAACCAATTACCACACAAGAAATAGATCATTATTTCTTCTAAGCAGAGAGGCTTGGGGGGTGGGGGGCAAAGGTGGTTGCTAAAAGGATGGGTAGGGTTTTTTTTAGATTGAGAGCAGCACAATAAAGACATAATCATCTCCCCCTCAACTTTTCCTATCCAACTTTCAGATTTTAATTTGCCGTCTGTGAAGTGGTACCTAATTTACTTTCGCCTCGTCCCTTCAATGCGCCATTGTTACGCCGGCAGAGACTCAGAGTTTCCTCTCTTAGCTCACCTCGGCGTGAAATTGGTTTAATGAAGCTGAAAGGTATGAAGCTCTCACAACACTGCGGATTCCAGCGACACTGCTTCATCACCCCCTCACGCCCCCCAAACTCACATTACGCCCACAAGTTATAAAGCAGCGCATAAAAGATCGCTATCTCTCACATTACATCAGTGGATATTGCCGTCCCTTTCAGAGTGCCAGCGCTCAGGCGAACCGTCGAGGCCGTCGGCTCAGGGACATGCCCTGGGTTCCTCAGATTCATCTGAAGAATCACATCGCTCTGAATCAAACTCAAGAATCGGACGCTCTGAGATATCGATCAGTGTGTTTTCCACCTCGGAGCGTCCCGTCGTTTCCATGCATGCAGTGACCCTGTGAAACACGTTCTCACGTTACCGTTGTAACTGGGTGTGACTCTTGTGGGAATGCAACGGAAGTACCAGGAGATTATTTTGAGTGTGTCTGTGTGTGTTTGTTTGTGTGCGTATGCTTGTGTGTGTGTGTGTGTGTTATATTAATATGATCTCCTCATGGCGTATCATTTACAGCTTCTTGCCCCCCTTTTGGACAATCGCATGAAAACGCATCCGTAACTGAATATTCAGGTCTGTTCTGGTTTCAGTCCCGTTTCAGGACCTGCAGGGAATTGGACATGAGAAAAAAAAAGATTAACAAATACTAGAGGACTGTGTAGATTTATACTTGTGGAAGTTCCGTTGTCCGTAAAGAGACGAATGTTTTATAAAACAAATAAAAAGGGTATAAAAAAAAAAGGTCATGTGAATAGGAAGTACATACTTTATAAAACCTTGTGAGTGTAAAAAGAGGCCTCCTGAAATAAAGAGAATGCCATAGGGAATTGCAAAAAGATAAAAAAAAAACACTTTCTTAAACAGTATTTTTGTCTTCTTTTTCAGCAAAAATATCTAATCATCCTTAAACACTATACATTTACATGGAAAGCAAAACTGTCTGTAATTATATAACCTCAATGATACATTTTGATACATTTAAAACAAGAGACAAAATGGTGAGGAGAGGTGAAAATAATGAATTATATATAATATAATATAACATCATAATAATAAAATAGCAATACTGTCATTAAGTCAGTGAAAATTTAGTACAAAAAACTGAGAGAAAAGGGGGAAAATGGAATTTATTCCTTTGATGGTAAATCTCGATTTATTATATTATATTTTTATATTATTATACATAAATCTATCAAAAATTTGTACATTTGCAACACATTGCCAGGTATAAATCTTTAATAAAGATAAATTCTGAATTAACTGATCTTGTTTTAAGGATGTTCACATATTTTTATTTTCTAAAATAAAACAACAATATTAATATTTATTTATTATATTATACATCTAGCAAAATTTAGTACATTTGCAAAAAAAATGTCAATTGGGAAAAAATGAAAAAAGACGGAAAATGAAATGTATTCCTGTGATAGTAAATCTTGATTTATTATTATTTATTATATTAATCTGTCAACATTTCGTAAATTTGCAACAAATTGCCAGTTGGAAAAAGTAAACAATATCTACTAATTTGTAATAAATCTTTAATTAAGTTAAATTCTTAATTAACTGATCTTGTGATAATGATGTTCACTTATTTTTGTTCTCCAAAACAAGACAACAATATTATTATTTATATATATATTGTACATAAAACTATCAAAATGTAGTACATTTGCAACAAATTACAAATTGGAAAAAATGGGGGGGACAAATGGAATTTATTCCTGTGATGGTAAGTCTTGATTTATTATTATTATACATAAATCTATAAAAATGCAGTACATTTGCAACACATTGCCAATTGGAGAAAGTAAACAATATTTAACCTGTTAAACAAATCAATAACACTTTACAATAAGGTTCATTAGTTAACATTAGTTAATATGAACTAAAAATAAACAATACTTCTACAGCATTTACTACTGCGTTATTAAAATCACAAGTTGTGTTTGTTAACATTAGTTAATGCAATGTGAACTAACAATGAACAACTGTATTTTGTTAACTAATGTTAACAAAGATTAATAAATAGTCAATAAATGTATCGTTCATTGTTTGTTCATGTTAGTTAATACACTGATTAATGTAACAAATAACACCTTATTGTAAAGTGTTACCAATAAAACTTTAATAAAAATACATTCTGAATGAACTGATCTTGTTTTAAGGCTGTCCACATATTTTTTTTCTCCAAAACAAGACAATAATGCTAATTTAAAAAATCTTTGTGATTGCCATTCCAAAAGACATGCCCACTATGGTCACAGTTTAAAAACATCTAAAAGAACATAAACTTTACCATCAGTGATAAATCATTTGAATACAATCTACTTTTCACTAGGAAAGTGAAACTGTTTTCACTAGGAGAGTTTACTGCATTTACTTGGACTTTACAACCACTTTGCTGACATTCCTAGCCTCTTCCAGAGAAAAGCACTGAAAAAAAGATTCCCTAAATTGTCACCATTATCATCTTATCATCTGTAAGCCATCACGCAAAACAGCCTTTAAGAAAAGGAAATTGTTCAAAACACTGTCCCCTGTGTCTACCTTCATTTGATGCAGGCAGAAATGAGAGTGATCATTCAAACACACATGCACACACTAAATTGTGCAGCTAAACTGAGCATTTAGCCTCTAACTGAGCTAAACGCTGTTCTGCGGGGAAGGCCAGCCGGTGAGATTAGCAGTGTTTCCCGGCAGGAGTGCTATCTCATACAGGTAATTACTCAATTATCAGCAAACACGCAGATGTCTGACAATACAGACAGAAAAAGACAGAATACGGCTGAAAAGATGGTTTTAAAAAAATCACACCTTACAGACACACACTTATATGAGCACTTCATGTGGACTGACTGGGTCCACTAAGGGAAGAATGAGTCTACAGTTACAGTAAATGCACTTCCCTAATATTACAGGAGTGCCCAGGTATAACTGCTTGAGTACAAATGTGTCATGTAAATATCAAACCCATTAAAAAAAGTGAAACATATCAATTATTATAACTATTTTCTCTGATTTTACAGAGGAAGGTACCAAGTATAAAAACACATTTTAGCAGCTACTGCTGTGGAGAGCTCAGCTCAAATCTCTCCAGTATTTTTTTTCCCCACACATCGCCACTGGTTGGAGCTAAAGAGAGACAAACTGATACAGAGGATCATCTTGCCTGATGATTCAACCTCATAGTTGTAAACAAAAACACCAAAACTGTTTTTTAATGTTAATCGTTTGCATAAGCAAAATTTGGGATTTTCAACAGGGAGTCTGTGACCTCTAGTGATGCCAGTAATTGTTTGATCATGTTTTTGTTAAATAAAATGAAATGTGTGTTAAACAAAAACACAATATTAAGCTATTTAACAACCAAAGTTGAGGTTTAGCACAATGTTTTGTTATCTCTCCCACATTAAAGTGTATTCAGTAAACTTTAAATGTACAAATATATGACTCTATGTTTTTGGGAACACTTTCAAATAAGGTTTTATTTGTTAACAACAAAATCTAACAGTGAAACTGATGTTGATTTCATCATTTAGAAATACTTTATTAAAATCAAATGTAGTATCTGTTAATATTATTTAATAACCTGATATGAACAATGAACAGTTTTTATTAACTAATGTTAACAGATTAGATTAAGTAATAAAAAATGCTAGGTTAAAAACAACCCAGCGCTGGGTAAAATATAGACAAACCCAGCAAATGGGTTGTTTTGAACCAGCAGTTGGGTTAAATTTTTAACCCAGCCTTCTGGGTAGTTTTATTTAAATAAAAATAAAAAAATTAAATAGGCTGGAAATTAACATTTATTAATAAGTTTATTAAATTGTAATTAAATAATATATTTTTTTTAATTGCTTATTAATAAATGAATTATTTTGAATATTGCTGATGCCTCTAGTACTTATCTATTTTTTAATTGTAACTTATTTTGGGTTTATTTTAGGACAGCCATATACTAATTTTTAAATAATAGTTGAGTTAAATAAAACTACCCAGAAGAAATGCTGGGTCAAAACAACTCAGCGCTGAGTGATATATGGACAAACCCAGCGACTGTTTTGTTTTGACCCCAGCAGTTGGGTTAAATGTTTTATTTACCTCAACTATTGCTGAAAAAGTACTATATTTTCTGCTTAAAATGAACCCAAAATAAGTTGGAAATGAACATTTATTCATATGTTTAATAAATTAACATTTAAATATAAGTTAAATAATACACATTTAATAAATGTACACTTTTTGGTTGTTGCTGATGCCTCTAGTAATTATTTGTCTTATTTTTTATTTACTTATTTTGGGTTCATTTTAAGACAGCCATATAGTAATTTTTAAATCATAGCTAAGTTAAATAAAAGTACCTAGAAGGTTGGGTTTAACAATTACTGTCTAAACAACCCAGTCGCTGGGTTTGTCCATATTTTACCCAGTGCTGGGTTGAATTTAACCCAGGATTTTATAGAGTTTAACAATGAAATTGACATTAATTTCAACATTTTAGTAATCATTTATAAAAATCAAATGTAGTATCTATTATTAATTTAATGGATCTAACATGAACTAACAATGAACAGTTGTATTTATTAACTAATGTTAACAGATTATAATTAAATAATAAACATTTTAATTGTTATAAATAACTGTTCACCTTTTGATTATTGCTGATGCCTCTAGTAATTAACTTACAAATTATTTTGGGTTCAAGCCAGCCATATAGTCATTTTTAACAAACATGTACCACAAGCTTTGCTCATTGTTAATGTTAGAAAATGCATATAGTGTTAACTAATGAGATGTGTTACCCGATTTGTTTTTAATGTACGCATCATAATAAATAAACACATACATAAATATGTTACTATACATACAGTGTTGGAGAGTAACTAGTTACATGTAATGGAGTTACGTAATTTAATTACAAAACTGTAATCTGTTAGAGTAACTGAAAAAAAAATTGCAAATTACAGTTACTTATGAAAATGGTAAAAGTTCCAAGGGGGGTACATCTGAACATTTTCACACTCATACAGATTTAATTGATTTCTTTCCCAAATTGCATCGACTGCTCTAAATTATGAGACACCAGTGTTTCAGGATTTTAGGACACAGAAAAAGGACACATGCTTATTTGATAACTTTTTTATTTTCTATTTAGCTTCATGTATATGCTTTATTTTTTCAGATTAACTGTAGTATTGTTAGATTTCAGTGTTTACTGTCATAGCTGTGTAAAGATTTGATTTCAAAAACAGTATCATACAAAAGCTATTAAACCATTTATATGATTTTAAATCAGCATTTAACCTCAGAGTGATCTCAAAGTAAAAAAAAAAAGTGCTAAAATGGTTTAAAATGAAATTGTTATAGTCTTAATTTAAGTGATAAAGGTTTTGATTATGAGTCTGATAGTAATCACTGTTGAGTGCTACATTAAGGTTAACCCTGTCTGGTTTAAATGCTTAAAAAGTATAATGAGTAATCAAAAACTAATCATATGTAATCAGTTACATTACTTTAATAAAGTAATTGAAACAGACTACTTATTACATTTCAAATAGGGTAACTTGTAATCTGTAACCTATTACATTTCAAAAGTAACCTTCCCAACACTGTATACACACAGTATTATAGGCAGGTTTAAAATGAACATTTTATACAATATACAGTTCTTTTCTGAAGGCCTTCTGCTTGGAAGATTAATTTCATGTTCAAAAATTAAGTACCTGTATGATTTGAGTCAATTTCTCTGTGAATTGGGTGCAGTGGGCAGGACGCAGCTCGTCCACCAGGCAGACAGATGATCCCGGTAAGAGGGGGGCTTAGTGTCCCTGACAAAAGCAAACAGGAACCGAAACCCTTTACACACCAGACAAACAGAATAATATCAAATGAACACTGAATATACAAGCCTGGCTCACCTGTTGTGTAGAGCTCAATGCATTTAAATATACAGATGGACCTGTGTCATCATAGTGATACAAGACCTGTAAAACACTTACATTTATATTAAAAAAGCACACTTTTGGGAAAAAAAAAATTCAATTATCATTCATTAGTAGGGTATGATCACCTAATACCATGACTCTACCACAGTGCTTTTTTGTGAGGGTTAATGGCATGAGAACGTCCCAGAGAAGGGTTTAAACAGGCTATAATACACTGACAGTTTTTAAGCCGAGGAGAGCATCCCAAACTGTGATCTAGTTAACGCGCCGCTGTGCCGACCCACCCAATGAGCTCGTTTAAACATTTCCTCCCCCTCACACGAGCACCTGCCAGCGGACACACACCTGGCTCGCAGCAGTCTCCCACAGAGAGGCCCTGTGGTTCTCCACGTTCAGACCGCATGGGCTCAAACTAACACACACCCGGACACACACTCGCACAGGCAGCGCAAATCCCCCTGAGACAGCCTGCCGTGAGCTAATGAGGAATTAGAGAGGACTAGGACAGCTTTACTGGGGTTTACCTCATGAGAATGACTCACAGGAAGACCCAGAGGCCACAAAATGCATACACACTCAAACACAACACACACATGCCCGCTCACACGCACAGATGCATGCTCAGGCAAAAATACAGATACACACACTCTTACCCACCCATGGAATCAAATCTTATTGCTTATAGACATAACTTTGTTCGTACCGCAGCTATGCACACCAAAACAAACATGCAGGACTGCATGCACGTACGTGCAGTTTTATCCAGAAATTAGTTTTGAAGCAAATGCAAACAAATTTAACTGACTCACTTTGGGTGTACACTGCATACTGTGCCATTTTACTCACATATGTGCACTGAAGAATCACAACATCTTCAATCAAAAATAATTACTATAAAAGTTATACATGTGTTGTGGTTGAAGGTGGACCACATCAGGTTTCAACATGTAGGGGCAAATAGATTAGCACTGTTGTTGTTTTACTGTTTTGTAAAATGATTATTATCATTATTATTTACTAGTTGTGTCAAAATGCGTTATCAAATGCGTGTTAGTCCGTTAACACAGATGACAATTTTTTTATATTAACGCGTTAAAATATTTAACGCAATTAACGCATGGGTGGGCCTAGGTTTGGCCACCCCACTCACAACTGCTAAAAAATGTGTTTATTTAGATCTGCAGAGCGTCTTTAGGAGCACATCAAATGGGAGACTTTTCAGACGCGCCCTCCAACTTCACTTCAGCACCAGACGCGAATCAAACGAGCGCAGAAACGGTACCGTGACGAGGAGCTTCAGTAAAACTCGTAGGCCTATATTAAAGCGCTATATCATATTCGAACAAAAATGAAACTGCGAGTATGCAATGTTGTAGTTATGTCGTCAGTTAAGGCATGCAATTAAAGCTGCCTCAAAACTGTGCATGTAAGTATTTATGAGTCACATTTAAAGCAGTGTCAGATCCACATCAACTTCAGCAGCAGCTTTTAAAGTAACAGCAGCCAAAATATCCTAAAAACCAGCTGCTGTGATGTCTGTTAATCAAAGAACAAAATAAAAAAAAAGAGGAAATTAACAACTTCTGTAGGTTTAAGCTTTATGTTTATATCATTTAGAATTAGTGTATATAATTTAGCGTTTGATAACTTTAGGCTATATTTTCTTGCTGAAGAGCACAGGTAGCTATGACATTTATTATAATGGATTTATGTGAAGATTGTTTCAAGTTTGCTTAAATTAGAAGTTATTTTTTAAAGTCTAATAAATGTTAAAGTGGATAGCTCTCAGTTATACTGTTGATATACTGTTGTACTGTTATAATGTTGAATGGTTATATTCAATAGTGAAATATTAAGAAAAAATTCAAAGAGACATCAGTTGGAATCAGTGATACTTGCCTTCAGTCATGAAAAAAGATGGCATTAAACAAATATTAATAATATACATTCTTTATGTTGTTTCTACATTAATTTAAAGCATGAATGTGAAATTATTGCGATATAAATTAATATTAAAATTATCAAAATTATAATTAAAAACTTAAATGTCAGGTAGGATTAATCGCGATAAATTTTCTTCAAGATTCTTTGATGAATAGATAGTTTAAGAAAACAGCAATTTGAAATAAGAAAAAAATTAAATAAAAAATATATTTAAATACAAAACATTTTAAATTGTAATAGTACATTCTAAAATACACAAATAAATGAATAGTAAAAACATTATTTTTGATCAAACACATTCAGCCTTAGTGAGCATAAGAGACTTAACTTAAAAATAATTCTCTACTCTCAGGTAACAACCTGCAATTGTTAGCTTCAAGAGTAATTTCTACCTGATTTAACCAAATAAAAATGAGTTTTGTTGGTATAATTAATGTATTTGGGTTGATTCAGTGATATTTAATAATATTTTGACTTAAAACCAAAAAAATGTTTCAGTGTATGTACATATATGTGACTCAGGACCACAAAACCAGTCAAATTTGAAACTTACAATATTTGGCCAAGATACAACCATTTCAAAATCTGGAATCTGAGGGTGTAAAAAATCTAAATATTGAGAAAATGGCCTTTAAAGTTTTTCAAATGAAGTTCTTAGTAATGCATATTACTAATCAAAAAATATATTTTGATATATTTATGGTAGGAAATTTACAAAATATATTCATAAAATTTGAAATCTCTACTTAATATCCTAATGATTTTTGGCATAAAAGGAAAATCTATCATTTTTACCCATACAATGCATTTTTGGCTATTGCTACAAACATACCCATGCTACTTATGACTGTTTTTGTGGTCCAGGGTCACATATCATTAGGGCATACATATTATGGTAACACTTTACAATAAGGTGTCATTTGTTTACATCAGTTAATGTATTAACATGAACAATACATTTATAACAATATTTATAGTTGTTCATTGTTTGTTCACAGTGAATTAACTAATGGTTACAAACACAACTTGTGATTTAAAAATGCATCAGTAAATGCTGAAATTAAATTAACTAAAAACTAAAAAATGCTGTAGAAGTATTGTTCATTAGTTCATGTTAACTAATAAATCTTATTGTAAAGTGTTACCCATATCATTATAGTAAACATGAAACGGAAAGTCACTCTCAATAAAGCAAGAGGAATAACACTGTACTGTTAGCATAGCCTTCCCCTTACACTCTTCTCTGTGTCGTCTTCAGTGTGAGAGCACCCTGAACAGCTATGTAACATGCAATTACAACACAGGCTCTCCTCACGCACTGCTCATTACATGCTGTGACGTATGGGGGCAGAAGGGTGAGATGTGTTGATAGACTGATTTCTAAAATCAGGATTCTGGTAGGATCATGTAAGCTGTCATTCATCTTTCATACATGGTGGAAATGAGGGAAAAGGGGCTGAACAGGGTGTTTTATGTAATAGGGTGTGTGTGCGCATAAATATGACAGCGATAGTAAGAGTTTAAAAATAGTCACCCAACACTACGTATTACGTTTGGGTATTCTGCATTCTTGTCCTTAATGCACAAACAGGTCTGTGTGAGATCATGTGTGACAGCCTGGGAATCATGGGAGGTAGTTGACATATGATGTGATTGACAGGCAGGCAATCATGCGTGTTTTCAGTAGCCTGTGTAGGTGGGTGAGTATTTGTGTTTGTGGCACGGGTGCGTGATTGAGTGGTTTTAAAGATGAGGTTGAAATAAGCATGCATGTGTAATTCTGCAGAAGAGTGTGTGTGTGTGTGTGTGTGTGTGTGTGTGTGTGTGTGTGTGTGTGTGTGTGTGTGTGAGTATTAAGCCATGTCTGCAGGCTGAGGCGTAGGACAATTGGCAGCAGGACTGGCACGTCTGTCAGGCCTCCACCTGCAGAAAGATCAGGAAATGACCCACACCCTAGCAGAGAGTTGGCCTTTGAGCACCCAAACACAAAACTGCAGATTCACAGGCTACATTTTGTGGAAAACATCCTGTTTGTTCTATGTTTATGCTGTTGAATGAAGTAATCTATACCATGAATGAAATGTAATTGTATTTTTGGCTGATGATAGACAAATAAACAAGCAGACAGATAGATAGACAGATAGATAGATAGATAGATAGATAGATAGATAGATAGATAGATAGATAGATAGATAGATAGATAGATAGATAGATAGATAGATAGATAGATAGATAGACAGACAACAGATCGACAGACAGACAGACAGACAGATAGATAGATAGATAGATAGATAGATAGATAGATAGATAGATAGATAGATAGATAGATAGATAGATAGACAGACAGATAGATAGATAGATAGATAGATAGATAGATAGATAGATAGATAGATAGATAGACAGACAACAGATCGACAGATAGATAGATAGATAGATAGATAGATAGACAGACAACAGATCGACAGACAGACAGACAGACAGATAGACAGACAGATAGATAGATAGATAGACAGACAGACAGACAGACAGACATATAGATAGATAGATAGATAGATAGATAGACAGACAGACAGACAGACAGACAGACAGACAGACAGATAGATAGATAGATAGATAGATAGATAGACAGATGACAGACAGACAGACAGACAGATAGATAGATAGATAGATAGATAGATAGATAGATAGACAGACAGACAGACAGACAGACAGACAGACAGATAGGTAGATAGATAGTTAGATAGACAGACAACAGATCAACAGACAGACAGACAGACAGATAGATAGATAGATCGATCGATAGACAGACAGACAGACAGACAGATAGATAGATAGACAACAAACAGACAGGCAGACAGACAGACAGACAGTTAGTTAGTTAGACAGACAGACAGACAGACAGACAGATAGATAGATAGATAGATAGATAGATAGATAGACAGACAACAGACAGACAGACAGACAGACAGATAGATAGATAGATAGACAGACAACAGATCGATAGACAGACAGACAGACAGACAGACAGATAGATAGATAGATAGATAGATAGATAGATAGATAGATAGATAGATAGATAGACAGACAACAGATCGACAGACAGACAGACAGACAGATAGATAGATAGATAGATAGATAGATAGATAGATAGATAGATAGACAGATAGATAGATAGATAGATAGATAGATAGATAGATAGATAGATAGATAGATAGATAGATAGACAGACAACAGATCGACAGATAGATAGATAGATAGATAGATAGATAGATAGATAGATAGATAGATAGACAGACAACAGATCGACAGACAGACAGACAGACAGATAGACAGACAGATAGATAGATAGATAGACAGACAGACAGACAGACAGACATATAGATAGATAGATAGATAGACAGACAGACAGACAGACAGACAGATAGATAGATAGATAGATAGATAGACAGATGACAGACAGACAGACAGACAGATAGATAGATAGATAGATAGATAGATAGATAGACAGACAGACAGACAGACAGACAGACAGACAGATAGGTAGATAGATAGTTAGATAGACAGACAACAGATCAACAGACAGACAGACAGACAGATAGATAGATAGATCGATCGATAGACAGACAGACAGACAGACAGATAGATAGATAGACAACAAACAGACAGGCAGACAGACAGACAGACAGTTAGTTAGTTAGACAGACAGACAGACAGACAGACAGATAGATAGATAGATAGATAGATAGATAGATAGACAGACAACAGACAGACAGACAGACAGACAGACAGATAGATAGATAGATAGACAGACAACAGATCGATAGACAGACAGACAGACAGACAGACAGATAGATAGATAGATAGATAGATAGATAGATAGATAGATAGATAGTTAGATAGACAGACAGATAGATAGACAGACAACAGATCGATAGATAGACAGACAGACAGACAGATAGATAGATGATAGATAGGTAGATAGATAGATAGATATTTTTTGCTTTGATATTTTCAAAATCCTTTGCTCTCTTTAAGAAAAAAAGAAGGTTATTAATCTAAAAAAGCAATAATCCTCTCGTGAATGGATGGTGATCCTAAACTTCCTTAACTTCCCAACTAACCATACAATACTTCAAAGCAGCATGATGTCAATCTGGCCTTCCATTATTGGCGTGTTTACATCAGCCGTACACAGGCCTTTCATGTGAACCAGATGCAGAAGCTCAGTGTTTGTCCTGCTTCATGTATTCTAGGTGAAGACTAACAAAGACAGAAAACCATCAGCATTCAGGGTCTATTATTTTCTCATAATGGGTCTGGTACATTCCTCCTCCTACTCCTTCCTCAAACAGACAGCCGAGAGAAAGTGTGGATTAAAAAAGAAAACACAAGATGTTGTTGTGGTGGCCCAGGTTTGCTCAGCTGTGTGGCATTTTAGCCCCACCCAGGAGCCCAAACCCAACATGACCTCTTCATCTCTCTCTCTCTCTTTCTCTCCAGCGCGTTTACAGTTGATATTGCCCATGAACAAGACCTGAAAGTCAGGTTTGTCCAGTGTGGGACGAACGCAACAGTTAAGAACGCCGGTACGCTGGGGAACTGAGGATTACGAAAGAGAGAGAGTCTGAGGTTCACTGACTCTGAGGAGGAAGAATAGTGAGGGAAGTGGACAGAGGGACGGACCAACAAAGAAACACGCAACAGAGAGGACGGTGAGAGCAAAGCAGAGGGAAAGAGAAGTGGCTGGGAAATGAAGGGGTGAATGGAGAAGGAGAATAGAGGGGTCAGAAGAGAGAGACGGGAGAGGAGAAACGGAGGGGGCGAGAGGAAGCGAGGGAGACAGGGTGTGGCCTGCAGTGGCAAGAGGCTGCAGGTTGTGCTCTCAGGGCCAAAAGTTCATGGAGGAGGTAGAGCAGGTGAGCAGGTAAGCCAAGCCTGCATGTGCCTGAGTCTCACGTGGATCTCCTTTTGTCTCCACAACTCCACAGTGGCCTCAGGTTTCTGCCCCCCCCTTAAACACACACTCCCTCACACAGCCAGCCTAATGCCCCCGGCCCCTCACCCCAAACATACAAACACACACACACAGACGAACAGAGAGAGAGATCTTTCCACCACTTTCATGAGCATATGAAAGATGAAAGACCAAAGAGTTACAAAGATTCATAATGTATACTTAATCCTTATAATAATGTACGGACCCTCTTTCTTTGAAGCAGATCTTCGCAGTTTGTTCCTTTTGTGGAAACACCCTGTCCTGTGGCGTATATACTTGCAAGAAATATGCAGATAATTACATTTCAGCAAAATTACAAGACTGAATGTGAAACCAAGTTACAGGAGGCTGTTTTGAAACATATATGTATATATTACTATATAGGGTTCACATGTCTGAGACTAATAGTGAAAATGCTTTTAAATCTGGGTGAAAAGTGGTTATGAGTTGCAAAACGTCTATATTAAGAATGAGTTCACTTCCAGAATAAAAATGTACTTACCCCCATGTCATCTAAGATGCTCATGTCTGTTGAGTGTTTGTGGAAAATATTCCAGGATTTTTCTCCATATAGTGGACTTCAGTGGTGGCCAACGGGTTGAAGGTCCAAACTGAAGTTTCAATGCAGCTTCAACGAGTTCCATATGGGATTTAATTACCAAAACGATCTGTCATTTTCTTTACATGCTACATAATCATGTTAGAAAAGTCACACGAGATTAGTTCTTTGTCTGTGTATTTCGGTTCAAAAAGGTAGGGTATAGCACAAAACTGATTTTATCCTGCAACTTCACAATCATCCAACATCGTTGTTTTATCTTTTTTTGTAAAGTGCATTTTAATTTGTTTGCACATTCGCTTTTAAACACTTGGTCAGTTTGGGAGAGCGGGCACGAAAGTACCATTTTTCAGAAATACTATTTAAAAGATAAAGTTGTAGACAGAGATATATTTTTGCTGTGGCTTATCAACACCAGGTGTTTTTTTTTTGTACAAATGTAGAAAGACTTCAGTATAATTTCATTTTGAACAGAAGTTGCACATTGTTACTTTCGACCCCATCGGTTGGGACAAAAGTAACATGTGGGTCAAAAGTAACAACAATACAGGCTAGATTTTTTTTTGTTACTCTTGTTTTATTAAATGTACATGACTATGACCTTGTTAATATGCAACTACAAATATATTTTGTTTCAGTTTTACATTTTCAGTTTAAATTTAAGTTTCATCAAATGTTTCAAAACCTGACTGTACAAACTTGAATTGTTTAAAATATTTATGTATTTATCTATTCAATTTCTTTTTATAAAACTTTTTTGTTAACAGAATGAACAATATGAAAATTAAATTAAATCAACATAATATAATTTCTCAACATAATGTAATAGTAGGCCTATTCATGTTTACATCCAGTTGTTTGTATGCATAAATTGCCTAAAAGCATCTGGAAACACTGCAGATTTATAGGTGAAGGTGGAAAAGCTAAGGTATGGCTAAAACCTAAATATGACTGGGTAAATGCGATTTAGCAGCTGCCCTGAGACTGATGTTCCTTACAGATAGGCCTATATGTCCAGATACGCCGTCTCATGAATATCTGGCTGAATCAGACCTCTGTCTTTCTGATTCTCACTCTTGGCATTTTGGCATAATACGACATAAACATGTTTTAATAA
Source organism: Cirrhinus molitorella (assembly GCA_033026305.1). Taxonomy (NCBI): domain Eukaryota; kingdom Metazoa; phylum Chordata; class Actinopteri; order Cypriniformes; family Cyprinidae; genus Cirrhinus; species Cirrhinus molitorella. The sequence continues at coordinate 28,065,049 of CM065129.1, read as the reverse complement.
ATGATGCAAGACACAGAAAGTCACTAAATTAGCATGCAGCAGGGTTAAAAGAAACACTTGTTGTCACTGTAGGGAACACTGTACAGGAACTCTTTACATTTAAACCGATTTACTTTTATACTGAAAAACTCTGAAAGGGCAAACTTCAGGATGTGTTACATCACTAAATAATCTGTAGATTGATCATTACTGTGACACATTAATGAGAAACACACACAAAAAAGATTACCACTTCCATAATTTACTTATACTCAAAAACTGCTTTCCGGACCTAACCGCAGGAAACAATGACAAAATCATGTGATATTTCTCAGCTCTGTCAAGGGTTGCATACTGAATGTGCTGCCATAGCTTGGAAAGTAAATGTAGTAAGTGCTCTGAGAAAATCGCTTTGTTACTTTCGTCCCGCGTTACTTTCGTCTCCACTCTCCCCTACTTTCACCTACGTCACGCATGACCTTTCCAACATGATGCCTGAAGTCGAGCTAGTGCATGATGAGCATTTGTGGTTAAAAAGTATATAACTTTTTTTTTTAGAAAACGAGTGATTGTTTAGCTAGATAAGACCCTTATTTCCCAGCCAGGATTGTGTAGAGCCCTTTGAAGCTGCACCGAAACTGCAATTTGGACCTTCAACCCATTGGCTCCCATTGAAGTCCATTATAGGGAGAAAAATCCTGGAATGTTTTTCTCAAAAACCTTAATTTCTTTGCCACTGAAGAAAGAAAGACATGAATATCCTGGATGACATGGGAGTGAGTAAATTATCAGGAATTTTTTTATTCTGGAAGTGAACTAATCCTTTAAGAATCAGATAATAAAATTCTAAACTTGTTAACAACTAACCTAAACAGTCTGTTATTTTCTTAAAAATTCAGGGGAGGCACTGTTTCTTAAGAAAGACCTTGAGAAGACTGATATATGCTTTATTATAACCCTATTTCTTGACATCTAGAACAGCACAGTATATCTCATTTTATAAGATGTAGCAGAACCTATTTACTGTGTGAACGATACTGTTGTCAGTCTATCATGAATATTAGAATCAAAATTCATCCACATTACCAATTTCAAAGAGAAAATTGACATGGGGAAATGTGCTCATGAGTGGCATTGAAAATGCATTTTCTTGTGTTTAGGTCGAAAGTGGTAAACAGCAATACAAAAAGTCTTGACCACTACTGGAACTCAGACTTATAAAAGCTAATTTGCAAGTAACGTCAAAGTAGTGCCCTCTTCTAGTGTCAATGCCAAATAATCTCACTAACAACGTTCCAACTATTTCTTGATCATTTCATTCTGCGTTGATGAATCTGGCCTTAACCTCGACCAACTTGGCTACAATTTCCTGTTCACGAAATCATAGTTTGCCATTTCAAGGGCTCATTCAGAATCATTAGAATGAAAGCTCGCCTGTGCTTTTCCTGTTACTCTTATCAAGCGCAGAGAGAGCGACCTCGGAGCACATCCTCACATCCCGGCCTCACACACGCTGCCTCCACCCTGCAAGCGAATGCTAACAACAGCTCAATCTATGTGCCATAAAGAAAACAATGCAGGGTAATCGTTCCTCAGACAGGAGTCCAGTTAGGCCAATCAGCAGGGGAATCATCTGGAGAGCAGGGGGCTTCAGACACACTGATTGCGAGGTGATTTACCTGGAGGGATAATGACTCCACGGGTCAGGCCTGCCGGGAGAACGCTAGGCTGACGAGAGACATTCAGGCTCACCTCTGGCCCGACGCACATACACACCTTTGGGTGGTGGCATCTTTCTCTCTGTCGCACGTCTCTCTTTCTTGGGCACCTGAATTGTTGCCCTGAGGGTCTTACTGTAGTAAATTCAAACCTCCCTTTTTATTTCACATCACAAAAGATGGGGAAAGTCACCCGGCGAGCCACTTCCTACAGCACGGGGACAAACAGAGGGCAAGGAGACCAGTACATAGCCAAACAGATGGGATGGGTGATTCATTTTTAGTTTTTTTTCAAATGTAAAGCATATGCGCTGACCGGTGTATGTGTGCGTAAGGGGAGGCGGGTGGTGTTGAGTGTGTGTTTGGGGGTTGATAGCATCAAGTGGACTCTGTATGGAGCCTCTCTTTGATGTGCTGAGGTTACCTTGCATCTGAGAGGGCAGAGGAAGGGCAGAACGAGGAAGAGCGTTCATCAAAGACCTGCCCCTGGCTTTGTGAACTTCCAGGCCACAGGGCAGAATCAGAGCTCTCCGTGGCTGCAGGCCATTCGGATGTTAACTTGAACATCATCATTGAGAAAGGCACCCGATGGATGACCCAACTTGGGTACACTTGGGGTCGTCCCAGACTCTGCAAGACAAACAATATCAAGTCACATCAGATGTTATTCTCAATTAAACCATATATGTACATGGCAAAGTAAAACTGCATTCATAACAGGAAATTTTACATAAAACTACTTTGAACTACAAGACGGTAACCACAGTAGTGTGTATATAGAGATATAAAATCACAGTTATTTCGTTTGGAGATGGTAATTTTTTTTTCTGCCTAATAAAGGTCATGGACCAAAACGTTAATACATTTTTATTTTGATACATTTGCAAGTGCGAATAGTGTGCAGGATTTGTTTTTGTTTTTTTGAAAGAAGTATTTTGCTTAATAAAAATAGCAATATTGCGAAATATTATTACAACTTAAAATACCTAATGTTTATAAAATCTAATTTATTCCTGTGATTGCAAAGCTGAATTTTCAGTAGTCAGAAATCATGCCAATTTGTTGCTCAAAAAAACATTCATTATAATTAATATTATAAGTGTACAAAAGAGCTGAGTGTAAGAATATAATAAGAGCTTTTTTGTGAAAATAATGCTGGGAAAATCAGGATTCTTTGATGAATTTATTAGCATTTGTTGTCAGCAATTTTATGTGTCCTTGTTGAGTAAAAGCATTAATTAATTTATTTTCCTTTCAAGTCAGTAACACAGTAAGGTATAATTGTTTGACACTAGTTAATGCATTAACTAACATAAACTAACAATGAACAACATTGTTTTACAGCATTTATTAATCGTTTGTTAATAAAAATATTCATGTTCACAGTACATTAACTAATGTTAACACATACAACTTTTTACATTTTAACAATGTATTAGTATGTTTTAAATATAAATATTGTTCATGTTAACAAATATAGTAAATTAATGAAACAAATGAAATCTTACTGTAAAGTGTTACCAAAAATTCTTAATGACCCCAAACTTTTGAACAGTAGTATGTATTTGCAATTGCAAGAAATAAAATCACAACAACAAAAAACAGTCAACATATGTGATCCTAGACCACAAAACCATATTTGTAGCAATAACCAATAATACATTGCATGGGTCAAAATTACTGTTTTTTCTTTTATGCCAAATATTATTAGACTATTATGATCATGTTCCACAAAGAAATTGTAAAATTCCTACCATAAATATATCAAAATTTAATTTTTGATTAGTAATATGCACTGCTAAGAACTTCATTTGGACAACTTTTTTTTTAACTTTTTTTTTATATATTTTGATGTATCTCGGTATCCTAACAAACCATACATCAATGGATTCTGATGGTGTATAAATCTCAATTTTAAAAAATTTACCCTTATGACTGGTTTTGTGGTCCAGGGTCACATATAAAAATAAAAAGTCACACAGTATGATATAAAGTAGTAACTGTGATATACATAAGTCATATTGTGAGATATAAAGTGGTTTCAAATGTCCATAATTCCAAAACTGATGCATTTTACTGTTCAAAACTGCAAAATTCATCTCAAATATGACCTAAGTTTACAGCTCTGCCCAAATAGTGGGCACCTATTTCTCCAGAGGGTTTGGGACAGGAAAGCGGGGTGTGCGTTGTTTGGAGGTGGGGACAGAGGTTATGGATGGGGTTTGGGGGGCTGAGTGGGTCTATTTAGCTCTCAGCGGCAGAACGCCCCCTCTCTCCCCCACCATCCCTTCCCTCCCCCGGGCTTTGTATGCCCTGAGCCCCACTCCTCCCTCTTTTGTCACCCGGCCATTCCGCTTTGCTTAGCATACACAATGGGAGCTCAGTGCTCGGGCTCCTGACGCTGCATTCTGCCTGCGCGCTGGGGAGCGAACACGGCTGAGCTTTGGGGTTGGGGGGGGCGGGGGTGATACTGGGGGCCAGGAACACTGTTTGACTAAATGCCACCACCACCACCCTCACCAGCCTCCTGATACTTACCAAACACATACGCACACATACACAGATGGAGCGCACAAAACAAGTGCCATCCGACCAGACCATGGCATTTGGCAGAAAAACAACCCTAAACAAACAAGTGTTCCCATCATGCCGGCTGTAACTCTCTCTGTGCTGCGATGGCTCAACTGGAGCGTGACTGAGCCTGGCTACATATGTGTTCGTTTTATCTCTCCAGTGGGCCGCTGGGCACCGGGCCCACGCGGAATTTTAAGACCTGGCCCTCGGAGACTTCGGTCAGAAAATTAATCCACAATGCGGGGGCGCGAGTGTGTTCATTTGAAACAATTAAACTATTTCACGCCCCCTTGACAAATCAATCCGAGGAGACATGTGTGTGTTATGTAAAATTAACGGTGAGTTATGGATTCCAAACATCCATAAGAAACATCTTTCAACTTAAACATTGGTATTACCAATAACAAACACATTTAACTCAAATGAAAGTATACCCCATGCTAAATAGTGCATACAGTTAAAGTCAAAAGTTTATACGCAAGCAGAATCTATAAAATGTAATTATTTGACCAAATAAGAGGGATTATATAACATTTTATTTTTATTTAGTACTGATCTGAATAAGATGTTTCACATAAAAGACGCTTACATATAGTCAACATGAGTAAATAATAAATAACCCAGTTCAAAAGTTTACATACAGTTGATTGTTAATACTGTGTTGTTACCTGAATGATCCACAGGTGTTTTTTTTGTTGTTGTTTTGTTTAGTGATAGCTGTTCATTAGTACCTTGTTTGTCCTGAACACTTAAACTGCCTGCTGTTCTTCAGAAAAATCCCCACACATTCTTTGGTTTTTCAGCATTTTTTTGTATTTAAACCCTTTCCAACAATGACTGTATGATTTTGAGATCAACCTTTTGATGCTTCATAAGGAAGCATATTTAAATTAAGAAATAATTATTATTATATTAAAATAATTAACTCAAATCTATATTACAATAGCAAAATAAAAACTACAGAGCCCTGCACATGACATGCAGGAAAAAAAAGTAAATTGGGATTGGGAATGAGTTTATTACAATGCAGACAGGAAGTAGAAATGGAATTTACTTAAAACAAAGGAACAAATTATTATATTGAGTGCACACAATTTACTTAAAATGAGGGTATGAATTACTATTTAGTGTGCACAATTTACTTAAAACGAGGGAACCAACTGGTAAATTGTGTGTTCAGTTTATTATATATTTTTTATTTTTATATGCATGTCAAGTTCATGACAATAAAAAGAACAATATAGAAATATTTTAAAAATAGTAACAAAAATTTAAATAAAACACAACAAAATTACTTTAAAATTAAAATGAAAATAGAAAATATCAAAATAAACACTAAAATATTAATAAAAATGTGAATAGTGTCTCAATGATACTAAAACAACACTAGTGCAAACTGAAAGCAAATTTATTTATTAAATTTATTAAAGTTGGTGTAGGATTTACTTTGAAATCATTTTCACCCAGAGACTGATAGCAAATTAAAAAATATATATTTTTATATTTTTTAAGCTGAATAAAGCTTTTTCATTGATTTGATTTAATTGGTTTGTAAGGATAGTACAATATTTTCCTGAGATACACAGATTTGAAAATCTGGAATCTGAGGGTGCAAAACAATCTAATTATTGGGAAAATCACCTTTAAAGTTGTCCAAATAAAGTTCTTAGCAATGCCTATTACTAATCAGAAATGAGGTGTTGATGTATTTACAGTAGGAAATGAAATTTACAAAATATCTTCATGGAAACTGGTTTTTGGCATTAAAAAAAAAAAAAAATAACTGTTACCCATGTATTTCTGGCTATTTGCTATTAGCAGTTCTACTTATGACTGGTTTTGTGGTCCAGGGTCACAAATGAGAAATTTTGTGGAAAGTGGAAAGACTGAAATAGTATTTTCTATTATAGATTTTTAAATATTGGTACTTTCAGTTTCTTTTAATGAAAAACAGTTTGAAAACAAGCTGCTTTGTCATAATTACAGCAGAGATATTAAAAAAATTATATATTGTGCTGGATAACACATAACTTTTTGGATAACTTTTTCCACCCAAGTCAATGAGGTTTAAAAACCATTGGACCCCACTTACTTTCATTACATGGACAAAGAAAAAACCCTCAGACATTTTGCTTAATATCTTTTTTTTTGTTCCACAAAAGTAAGTCAGTCAAACACATTTGAAACAACAGGTGTTTTTTTTTTTCATTTTGGGTGAACTATCCTCTATAAGACCTGTTTTGACCAACACTTTAAGTGATGCCAGAGTCTTTGGCACATGATGGAGTGACTACAGGTGCATCCTCGCCCGTCCCGTCCCAAACATCTGCGTCTGGTGCCTGAACCCCACCAGCCTACTGAACACACAAGCGCACTGTCACATGTGCTCACACGAACACAAACACGACCCCAGAGATGGATCTGTCTCAGTGGGCACAACGCTCACCAACTAAGACGGCATGGAGGGAGAGGGGTGGTCTGTTGTCTCTGTGAGCAAGTATGTGTACGAGGGAGAAACAGAAGGTAAATGTGTGTATGTATGTGTGTGTGTGTGTGTGTGTGTGAGTGTGTGTGTCGGGGGGTTGGAGGGTGGGTTCAGTTTGAGTTTCAAAGCCCTGCTTGTTCGCCTATATTTCACACCACAGTGACATCTTAAAGACCAGACAGGCCTGGTTGCTCTGCCCTCTTTTTTTCACATTCGGAGGGAAAAGACAGAAGCTGGGAAGACTGTAGGAGGGGGGATTGAAATATATGTAAATAGCCCCCAAAGGGGATCCGAATTTTATGGGTTCAGAAATTTAGTTCAACCAACCTGAATAATCAAATGTGGGAACAAAAAAAGTACCCCCACCCAACTTACTAGCACTAACAACTCGTACTCCCCCAAACCCCACACATACACTCTCTCACAGCCTCATTTCTCCAGCTATCAACAGCTCGCGCTCATATAGTGTAATAGTACCTGAGAACAGGCGCCACACGAGTGAGACGAGAGGAAGATGAGGAAGGATTTTGAGGAAGGTGGAAGCTGACTTCATACCTGATCAGGCAGCACAGCCGGCTCCTGATTACAACACCATTTTCTCAGCGGGCCTTCTGCCTCATCCAGCACCTCTGAATATGGAGCAGACGGGCAGCCAATCACAGAGCGGCTCTCTCTCACCTAATGACAGAATTAAGGCTTGTTTGGATCGATTTTCTCAGACTTTACGGGCTTTCTGGAGAAAACCACACAATGAGAAAACTCTGTATTATTGCGTGGGAGGTCTAGCATGTAACAGAGCTAAAAAGTTCTATTTGACAGATCACAGGATTACACCGAGCTAGTGGTATGGGAACATTTTCAAGAGAAGTGTTTGCAGACTGACCTTAAAATGTTTTTTCAGGACACAGTATTATTAAAAAATAGGAAGAGATTAGATACCTATAGCTATAACTGAACCGTTTAATATATTCAAATGTATTTATACTACCAGTCAAAAGTTTTTTAATGCTGTATATAGTGAAGTCTCTTCTGCTCACCAAGCCTGCATTTATTTGATCCAAAATACAGCAAAAACAGTACAATTTTGAAATATATTTACTATTTAAAATGACTGCTTTGTATTTGAATATATTTTTTATTTGTGTGATCAAAGCTAAATTAAATATTGCAGTGGTTTTCAATCCTGGTCCTGGGGACCCACTGCTCTGCACATTTTGTGTGTTTCCCTTATCTGATGCACTCACTTCAGTAGATGGATCTGTCTCCTAATGAGCTGATGATCTGAATCAGGTGTGTTAAATAAGGGAGAGACACAAAATGTGCAGAGCAGTGGGTCCCCAGGACCAGGATTGAAAACCACTGCTTTAATGAATACAAAGATTTAGCATATATCTGAAATGAAAAGCTTTTGTAACATTATATACTATAGTTTTCAAAAGCTTTGAGTTTTTTTTTTTATTTAGCAAGGATGCTGTAAATTTACCAAAAGTAATGATAAAGACATTTATAATGTTACAAAAGATTTCTATTTCAGATAAATGCTGTTCTTCTGAACTATCTATTCATCAAAGAAACCTGAAAAAAAATCTACTCAGCTGTTTCAACATAATAATAATAACAATAACAATAATAATAATACTTTTGGAGGAGCAAATCAGAATATTAGACTAATTTTTGAAGGATCATGTGACTGGAGTAATGATGCTAAAAATTCAGCTTTGAAATCACAGGAATAAATTGCATTTTAACATATATTCAAATACAAAAGTGTTATTTAAAATTGTAAAAATATTTCAAAATTTTACTGTTTTTGCTGTACTTTGCATCAAATAAATGCAGGCTTGGTGAGCAGAAGAAACTTTAAACAAAAAACATTAAAATTATTTGGGGTCAATACAAGACATACTAATGCCAAAAAGGACAACTTAAATTGATCAAAAGTGACAGGAAAGACAGCAAAGAATATTTCAGATAAATGCGGTTCTTCTGAACTTTCTATTCTTCAGAGAATCTTGAAAGAAATGCATCACGGTTTCCACCAAAATATTAAGCAGCACAACAGGTTTCAGTATTGAAAATAGTAACAAACGTTTCTCGAGCAGCAAATCATATCATATTAGAATGATTTCAGAACAATAATGTGACACTGAAGACTAATAATATTTCACAATGTTACTATTGCTGCTATTTTAATCAAATGTATGTGACCCTGGACCACAAAACCAGTCATAAGGGTAAATTCTTTCGAAATTTAGTTTTATAAATAATAAATAAGCTTTCCGTTGATGTATAGTTTGTTAGGAAAGGACAATATTTGGCTGAGATACAACTATTTGAAAATCTGGAATCTGAGGGTGCAAAAAAAATCACCTTTAAAATGGTCGAAATTAAGTTCTTAGCAATGCATATTACTAATCAAAAATTGAGGGTTTTGATATATTTATAGTAGAACATAATTACAAAATATCTTCATGGAACATAATCTTTACTTAATATACTAATCATTTTTGGCATAAAAGAAAAATCAATCATTTTGCCCCATACAGTGTATTTTTGGCTATTGCTACAAATATACCTGTGCTACTTAGTACTGGTTTTGTGGTCCAGGGTCACATATGCAGTCTTGGTAAGCCAATGAGCCTTCTTTAAAAAACATACAAAAAGGAAGAATTTGAATACTTTCAACCCAAAAGCTCTAGTCATCATTTCAGTAGATGGAAGTATATTTATGACCTCAATAGTAAAATACAGTTCCTTGATTAAGAAAAGAACATTTGTATGGTTGTTTTCAGCTTAGAGTCACTGAAAATCAGCCTCTCCTCCCCTGAGTGTTCAGTGATTCCCCTGCTTTACAATGCAGTCCTTTCCATTAAAAGGCTCTACACAAAGGGTTATGACACTCAGGAAGCCTTTGAGGGTCTAGAGCACAAATCCCTTGAGCTCTGTCAAACTGCATTAAATCCTTAATATGCTGCTCGTGGAGTACTAAAGGATTATTAACAACGTCTTTCTAGTAATTATTAAGAGCAATTTTCCATGAGCAGCGACAAACCTGTACCTGTTGTGCAACTGGTGGGTTGAGACTTTAAAAAAGGGTCACAGTTCTGTTCTGGAAAAAAGCAAATAATGATAAAAATGATAAAATACACTATATAATCATAGATAGCAAAATACAGGTTAGAAAACACTTGCCATATTTTTCGATGGTGATATCAAGGTTGTGCTCTTCCGCATTTTGGCACAAATTCATCTGTTGGTAGAAGCTAGACAAATTAGGCATGCTTTCATCGTCAAAAACCATGCAAGGTGACATAAAAAGTTTGTCTTGATGCATATTATTTTATAAAGATAAGAGAACAGGAATCATCACTTTATTATCAGCCATATTCTTAGTTACGCAAACGCCTGTTGCTATAAACCAGTGAAAGAGAAAGACAGGCAGGATGGTGTTAGTCGGCAGACCTGCAGGAGTTCTAGACACAGCTGTGCTCATTGAAGGCTGTGCTAAAACTCAGCCATGCACACACACACAACACCTTACGCAAAGTCTCTCTCTAATTCCTTTTCTCTCACACACATCATCATGCATTGAAAACTTCACTGCGTCAGGGTAAAAGAAGGGGCTGGCTATTGGGCCTCACACAAATCCCCGAGCCACATTAAATCCCCAACTTTGACCCACCTGTCAGTCACTGAGGTGGCTGCTACTGAGCTTCAGCGGGCAGCACAGCTCTCACACACAGGCCTCTTTAACATCTCAACGGACTTAAGCTAAATACTAACGACTCCCAATCAAGAAACGTCTAAACAGCCACCACCATCAGCCCTTCGCATATTAGAGTATTTTTTAGAGAGTATTTAGGACAGTCTAGAGAAGATTACGGAAAACCGAGGCACTTGCTAAACGTGTAGTACTGGATTCCATTATCTCATACTTCAGGAACATTTAATTATTTTAACTACTTGTTTTTACAATTCTTATTTTAATTTTGAAGGACAAAATTATAAATAATAATACTTTTAGCACATACTTTTAAATTAAAAGGAAAAACACTTAAAATAATTTTAATTAATTAAAAATATACAAAAAAAAGACAAAAAAAAAATCTGCTTTGAAATCACAGGAATAAATTACATTTTAAAATATATTCAAATAGAAAACAGTTATTTTAAATAGTAAAAATATTTCAAAATTGTACTGTTTTTGCTGTACTTGGGATCAAATAAATGGAGGCATGGTGAGCAGAAAAGGCTTGTTTAAAAAATCTGACTGGTAGTGTGTGTGTAAGGAATTTAATTACATCTGAATAATTCTGAATGTTTTTTTCCCCCCTTCCGGTACTTTAATTTGGAAGGTTCAAATTATACTCACAAATAATAAAATAAACAAATAGTTCAAACTGTAGAAAATAATAATATACCAGCACATTTTTTACATTTAAATTGTAATTAATTAATAATTTATAATAATATTTTAATTTTTTTAATGGACAAAAATTACAGTTTGAATAATAATAATAATATTATTATTAACAATTATAATAAATACCAAATACCTTCTGATTTATTGACTATTAACATTTGTGTTCTGTTAATAAAAATCTGTTCATAAAATTGTTTAATTTTTTAAATATTTTAATTTTGAAGGAAAAAATTAAGTAAAAATAATAAAATAATAGCAAGAATACTACCACATACTTCATAAAAAATTTTATATCTTCATTAATTTTGAAGGAAGAAACATACAGTTTGAATTACTTTTAAATGATTATTTAATTCAATTAATTTTGATTAATTAAAAAATGTAAATAAAATAAAATAATACCAAACAAATACCTTCTGATTTCTTGACTATGAACTTTCTGTTCTGTTTCTGGTTTATTCACTTTGCATGTTGTGTAAACATGTTTCTTTGTGTAGTGAAATTCATTCAGCTGTATTTCAATACCATATTAAAGTGCTATAACCGCTATATAATTAGCTTCTATAGGTATCCACGATGTAAGCCAGAGGGCAAATCACCTCATGTCAGACATGCACTAAATAAAGACAACGAAACATCCAAATGCATTTCGTGTTCACATGCGAAGACAGTCTCCATAATAATTAGTACATGACAACAAGCCTACACATACATACCAGCTCTATGTAATTTGCAGCGAACACACCTGTCGAGACATGAATAACAAGATGCTCAGGTAAGATTGCCCCATAACACACCACACCACAGAAGGACCTTAAAGCTTTGATTTTCATACTGTCACTGACACGTCCCCAGCGATTTTAATGGCGCAAACAGGTGTCTCGGTCAGGTGAAGAGAGAAAAACTGACGCGAGCCACTCGCATTTACGAGACGACTTAAGAAAAATGCTTTTTTATGACTCATTCAGTCACTAAATCACTCCTTTCCCTTTTTTCTCCCATCGCCCTGGCTATTAAATCACCATCTTGACCCGCTGACCCAAGGCCCGGGCTGTAAAAAAGCCCCCCGCGGGTCACAGGCCTGATTGGAGCATTTGAATATGAAATGCGCTCGGCTGGGCATGGAAACAGCTCGGCGCTGCGAGAGCCACGCTGACCCCCAGGAGAGAGGCCCACCGATCAACGGTTCCGGGGACAGGGAGTTCTCACTCCCTCTCTCGTCCGCTCTCCCTCTTTTTCAAACTCCCTAAGTATGGATTTACATGGCCCGTGAGGAGGGAGAAAAGGAGAGAGGGATGAAGGGAGGGAGAAAGAGAGGAGAGCATTTGAATAAGAGAAGAGGCAATTCCTGTTAGCATGACAAAGGAGGCTGCCATCATTCCTGATTGGTGTCACAGTGCGGCTCTATAGCCGGCCAGGCCCCCTGCGTGGCTTGATGTGTGGAGCTCAGGCATGTTTATGCATCCGAGGTGTGATATTTGCCGGGGGTTTGGAGAGAGGGATGCGAATGAACTTTTTCTGGTTCGACTCGTGGGACAAAGTGCGCATTTCAGAGCTTTACGTCTCATTTGACCTATAGAGCGCATTTTCGAGCCACTGCTAAAAAGGATATCACCTTAACCCGCAGTTAAAAGCCAAGATTGGTTTCCCACGAAACAGGGCGTTATAATGAGCTTTAAAACCACCGTAATGCTATTTTGACAAGCGAGGCCTGTAGGCGCTGTCAACATCGCCGTACACAGCGCTCAATGAGATGAAAGGGGGAAAAATCAGCCTTTATGTTGGGTTTTGTTTATTTTACATTATCTTCGGCTACTGCTCATTAGCTGACGTTCCTTCTCACCCTTGCAAGTAGCTAGTCGCACCGGCTACGAGCTCACTCGCATGCTAATAGATGCTGGAGTGCCGCTGTGAGTGACAGGCTGGAGTGGACTAAATAATAAGGCTGTTGATGTATGCAAGTGTCTTTAAAGCATTTCAAAATATAATATTATGCGATTGTGATTGAGACTCTAAAAGTTAAACATAGGGGAGAACCAAAGAGGACAACATATAAAAGTCTGGGTGACTATGACATGAAATACCAAAACAAATACAACTAAGCATCGGCCTTTTGTACAGTTCTTTTGTTTCTTATGCTATTGTGCTTCACATCTAGACTAAACAGAACGGAAAGTTCACTCCAAAATAAAATAATCTGTCAGTTTTTATACTTGTGTCCTTTTAAGACTTTATGACTTTCTTTCTTCTGAGGAACACAAAATGAGAGATTTTTGTCTATATTCACCTTTTTACTCAGTAACTGATGAGCGCCGTCATGATGGATTCTAACTTCCGTTTGGGTGCTCTCGTGTTCCGCTTTCCATAGAAATCCATGTTAAAACGGGGTGAAAAAGATCGACTGAAATATTTAAACTGAAACCTTTCCCGTATAACTAAATATAAACATGCGCACAGGGTTAAACTGTGCTGTTGTTGGTCGTCACGGTAACAACAATAAGCTTAAGGAACTCCTGTAAAGTTATTTTGCGTACCGCAAATCTGTCTGTATCGGCGCTGTATGCCTTGCATAAGAGAAAACGAAGGCTTGAAGCGGTTAAGTTAAAATACATTGTGTGAAATAATAAAATAGTAAAATAATGTGTGCTCTTATTGTTTCGTGGACAAAATCCCGCGAACTTCGCCCAGATCGAGAGCTGTATATATGCGCTCATCTGTTTTCAATGCAGCTTACCTCACGTCGCTTCATGTCATTTACTCGGTCATTAAACTATGACAGGTGAGTTGCTGCAAAAAGACGGTCACTGCGACACTGTAAAGTGTTGAAACTATGGCGCCATGTGCTTTTTAAAACCATTTAAGGCTATATTATCGGCTCGGAAAATGACTTGACTAGAAACACCGGAGACCGGAAATATAACGCATAGTTCCAGAACGTGACTTTCCCGTTCAGGAAAAGGTGGATAATTAAAGGTGGCGTCCTAAGTTGTTTTGTCCTAAACAACTTTTGTCCTAAATTGTTTTGGATTTCGCTGACTGTCATTGTAGACATTGTAGACACAAAAACAGTTAAAAACGTCTTACATTATGAAACACATTAAAGAAATAGAAAAAATGACAAAACAGTGAGGCTTATTATTTTTCTTTTATTGACTAAAACATCTTACACAATGAAACTGAAGTGGGAGACACTGGAGTGGGACACAGTTACTGAGAAAGAAGCATAAAAGAAAACAGACCCCTCCAGACATGCCCTAATATGAGCCAAAATCTTTCAGAGAACTGGCTGACTGACAATGGCAACTAATCAATAAACAAGTGAGGCACTTCTGCGTAGGGTCTTATTTCCATTGCAAGATGTTCACCTGAGTGAAGACATTCACCAATGACACAGATGATGAAAAAGAGAGGGATTGGTGAGAATTTCTGGTGGATGTATGTACTTTCCAAGCATCCTCAAAACCCCTGACATTTCAGACATGACAAGGAGTCATCACGCCAACATAAGACTATTGTTCATCTGTCAATCTCTGTTTCTTCTTGATGACCCAACCTACTCTAATCAATATCTGTGGCCTAGATGAGAGGCCTAATCTCCCGAGTTTCACAACCCTGCCCCCAACCCCTTAACCTCTGTACTGGACGTATTGTCCCAATTGCTTTTCCAATTGCTTTCACTGTCATTGCACATATAGGTTGTGTATTACTTACCAACATGTCCTCCTTAAAGATCTCTATCTGGTTCAAAAGTTTCCATAAAGAAAAATCCCTGATAAGATGGTTGTTTTTCTTTAAATGGATAGCAAATCTGCTTCTCAGATTTTATTTTTTCCTGAGGGAAAGGCCCTGATAATCTCACATGTCTTCTTTATAGTTTCAGAAGAAATCTGTATGTGTCATACTGTGATCAGCTAAACCTGCAACCAGATTTCAATATTTACTGACGTATTTCTCAGCAAATTCCTTAATGACCAATATTATTTGAACTATGCTATCCATGTTAGTTTCATATCTCTACAACTTTCTTGTCCATTTTTATTTCTCTGAAGGAATTTGAGGAGAAATATCTGAGATGAGTTGAGATGATGATACTCAAATGAAACCAACCCACTCTCATGGCAATTTGTAACTACAGGTTAGTACCTTCATCACAACTATTTCAATATGAATCACATCATACAAGTTCATCTGAAATCGCCACCTTGTGAAATAGTTTTCTCATGAGATCAGGCTGAATAAAATAAACTCATCAGCTTTGAACCTCTGACATTTTTACTTGGTTGATATGTCCCTCAAATGTTGCCATCTGCCCTAGTGTCACTCATACTCCACCCAATTCTCTCTTGGAGAGGCTGGGTTAAAGACAGGCACCCTAAAACCTGTTTCCATCCTGCGTCAGAGAAACTCATTGCACCTGCTCCACCCAAGAGAGCAGTGCAGACGTTAAGGGCAGGGTAGTTCCACATTCAGGGAAATTTCCACACTCTCATTTAAGGCTCCACGACTCTACGAGGGGTTTCACTCAAATATCATCATGACTAATTCCCCTTCAGGCCACCACTTCTCACAGCGATTGACAAGTGAAGCTCCAGGGAATTATTCAATGAATAAACTCTATCCCAAATACTACATATGTGGAGAATTTAACATAAACAAATAGTGGTCTGGACTGGTTGGACAAGAGAAAGGTTAAAGGTGTATCATAAATGGTGGCTAGCTGTGGGAACGGTGATATTTTTCTGGATATTGAGCTAAATGTAAGTACATTCATGTTCAAATCCTCTACAAAATATTACATATTTTGACATATATAAACATGAAACCAGGTGGTCCAGAGATTGGCAATGTGAAACATTACTTAAAAGTTTTTGACAGCATCAAATTACAACACAATCCCCCCTCTATCTTTCTCTATATTTATCTCATTAGCTATAGCGTTTCCATAAAGAGTCAGGCCCCTTGTGTTAACACTCTATTCAATAGAATTATTTGCTCTATGCTGACATCAGTGCAAGTCACTTGCACCTGGACTGCAGGGCCAAACCTGAATTGGAGCGGCAACCGCCCTTTAAACCTCCCACTCTACATTCTTTGTGGTTGTGTAATGCCATGGAGATTCAACCATGGCTATAATTACCAACAAACATCAGAATCATTGGAGAAGAGAAGCAAGTTGGCACATTCACCTAGACGAGATTTGTGATTATGTTTAAATGTCAAATTATACTATCACTACTCACATCTAAAATGTATCAACATTTCTGGTGTTTCTTCACTTAAAAAAAAAATTGAGGTTCTGTGAAAAAATTGATGGCATCTGTGGAACCTTTCCATTGCACAAATGCTGCTTTTCATAAAAAAAAAAAAAAACACATTTGTTAATTCCATGAGGAACCCAAAATGGCATCGTCAAACTGCAAGCTATTTTATAGGGTGTTGGGAGAAGGGGGGCAAATACTACAGTAAAATAGTACTGAGACTGGTGTAAACTAAAGAGAAAAGTGAAACTAAAGTGAACAAGGCACAACACACATTTAATACTTGAACATAAAACACAGAGAGGAACCAAAATCGTGACATGTGCTGCAATAAGAGGAAGAGGTTAGATTTACGTGTACAAGAACAGCAAACATACAATAGTAGCACGAGACAATGGCCATAGGCAGGAGAGGTGAGCCTGTCTCTTAGATAAAGTGCAGGAGAATGGACAGCTCTCTGAGGTGGGATGAGACCGTGAGGGTCAGCTCAAAGTCCTGACCCCGTAAGGATTGGATGCCATTTTCCCACGGCGGGAGCTGATCTAATAGGGGCTCGTCAACGACATCTGCCCCAGTTCAGGGAGATTAACTCACCCCCACACCTCGACTCCAGTCCGTCCCCACAGCCCACATGAGTCTCACTCCAGTGGACAGGCCCGACAGCAATGCCTTGAGCCAGCTTGCTAATCAATACTAGGATATTCTGTTTTTAGTACACAAGGCCACAGCAAGTCCAGTCTGGCACCATTGAAATACCACAGAGCCTGTTCACTTTATTTTTCAAACACACCCATTTTTTAAACTGACGTACTGTAATCTGTTTACGTTCTTGAACGGTAATACTGAAAAAAACACCTAGCGATTTAGAACGTGGAGTTGCTGAGCAAGTTCGGTGAATGAAATTTTGAAGTCAAAAATTTGCATACACCTTGCAGAATCTGCTAAATGTTAATTTTAGCAAAACAAGAGGGATCATTCAAAATGTGTGTTATTTTTTATTTAGTACTGACCCAAATAAGATATTTTTCTCATAACAGATGTTTACATATAGTCCACAAGTGAAAATTATAGCTGAATTTATCAAAATGACCGCTCAAAAGTTTACACTTGATTTTTAATACTAATTTTTTTTGTTTAGTGATAGTTGTTCACAAGTCCCTTTGTCCTAAACAGTTAACCTGCCCGCTGTTCTTCAGAAAAAATCCTTCAGGTTCCACAATTTCTTTGGTTTTTCAGCATTTCTGTGTATTTGAACTCTTTCTAACAATGACTGTAATGATTTTGAGATCCATCTTTTCACACTGAGGACAACTGATGGGACTCATATGCAACTATTAGAAGGTTCAAACACTCACTGATGCTTCAAAAGGAAACACATCACATTGAGAGCCAGGGGTGTAAAGTTTTAAACAGAATGAAGATGTGTACATTTTTCTTATTTTGCCGAAATATCATATTTTTTTACTGCCCTTATTTAGTACAGCCCTTCAGAAGATACAGAAGATGTTTACATGTTTCCCAGAAGACAAAGTAAGTTCAATTTACCCATATCTTGAACAAATTCAAAAAGCTCATAACGCATTGTGTTTCCTTCTGAAGCATCAGTGAGTGTTTGAACCTTCTATAATAGTTGCATATGAGTCCCTTAGTTGTCCTCAGTTTGAAAAGATGGATCTCAAAATCATACAATCATTGTTGGAAATGGATCAAATACACAAAATGCTGAAAGACCAAAACAAGACTGTTTCTAAAGAACGGCGGGCAGTTTAACTGTTCAGGACAAACAAGGGACTCATGAACAACTATCACTAAAAAAAAAAGACTTAAGTATTATAACTTTTGTGCAGGGTCATTTTGATTAATTAAACTATTATTTTCTTTTGTGGACTATATGTAAATGTATTTTATGTGAAATATCTTATTCAGGTCAGTACTAAATAAAAAAATATTGAATGTCTGATTTTGGTTAAATAATTAACATTTTGCAGATTCTGCAAGGTGTATGTAAACTTTTGACTTCAAAAAAAAAAAAATATATATTATCCATAGCAGAAAGAAAGTGAGAAAGCTTTCTGTCTCTAATGCTATCTAACTCTGAATCCAGCATGCTTGATTGCAGTAGTGTGCAATTATGTTGGTTTGGAAAAAGGGTTAAACAAACAGCTCCAGTGAGGTCATAAGCAGATGGAAGAGGGGATATGCCTGCACTTGCTGAGTGGGCACAGTGCTCCACATGACTGAGCGAGCAAGTGAGAAAGAGAGAGAGAGGGGCCCACTATGTGCTGGAAGGGACATATGTATTCTGCTATCAGTACAGCTTTGCTCATGTGAGTTTAAATAAATTTCTTCCTTGTAACTGGCAAAAAATTAATATCATCATTGTGAATGTCAAAAAGCATACCCTTCATATCAGACATATGCAACAAATTCACTATTGCATCAGTAATAGTTGCTCAAATTAAAAAAAAAAAAAAGTTGTTTTTCGTTCTAAATAACCTGACTCCATCTCAAACACACTACTACTTTCAGGGAGGTCCATTTAATCTGTTGGCATCCATAGAAGTGCACAGGGCTAATCCAAGCACAGCAATGAGGCATGCATCAAACTTGTCAGTGAATGTGGGAAAGACAGCAGCCAGTGCATGCACTCAATGGCTCAGAAATGCCCCGGGATGCTGTGCAACTCATCCCATGCTGTAAAGCTGTCAGGTGCACCAATACTATGAAATTCTGTTGCATAGTAAGTGTGACAGTGTCATTCAAAAATGTTATTTCATGCTGTGTGGTACAGAAGATTTTGAGTAATACGTAAACAAAAACATCTTGCTTTAGAATTAAAGTTCAAATCTAAATGGTTGAGATTAAAATAATAATCATTTTTAAAATACAGATGCAATAGGCCCTCACAGTTTTACTGATGAGCTGTTTAAAGTGATTCAAAGTTCAAATCCATGGGTTGATTTGGTTTAGGAAAATGTGAGATGTTTTGCAGAACGGATAATTATTGGACGTGGATGAACAAGTGATATTTCAGAAACAAGTTAAATCAAGCATCTGAGATAAAAGAAACTAGCTCAATTTGAAATCCTTCTAAAAAAATTTGAAAAAGGTTTTTCAGGCTGTTGTCATAGAAAACCTTTAGGTAACCATCAATAGGAGCTTTTTAACAGTTATTTACAAAATATCTATGATTTTAGAAACCAATATGTTGATCTACAAAATAAATACATGTATAGGCTATTTTATTCTTCAAAGAATCATATACAGCCAAAATGTATCTTTATTTTTTGTTGAACCACAGACATTGAAAATTCTTTATTTTTACGAATGTATGTTAGACAAAACATATAGGTTATTATACACATATATTGAGGATCCAGTAGTGGAAATGACACCCTAAATTACAAGAGGCAGTCCGTAATGGCCTTGTATGTGCCTCCTTTTCTTGTCTAATAGCCTACAACAAGAAATGGTCTCTTGACACACAGACTAAAATACAATATTGTGTGATATTCAAACCGCTGAATAATGCACAGCAAATATTTAACCTCTGTCTGACCCCAGAAAATTCGGCCACAACTTAGTAGCTCATGAAGTGAAATAGCAACCAAATAATCCCTGCATTAATCACTTATTATGAACATAATTGTCAGAATTTATCAACCGTTTCATCGTCTGGTTTTGACAAACTCAAAGGATTAAGGATATTTATAGTTAACCATAATTATACAAAGTAATTCTGAGGAACTGTATGTACCAAGACGACTCAACAAGTGAAAATGCAGGAATAAATTACACAGTTTGTATATGCATGACAGTTCATGCGAGGTAAAAAGAAAATTATACTTTTATACGGCAAATAATTTAGGGTTTTTAGTTTAATCCGTTGCATGTTCTTGTTGGAGTGTAAATTTTACGAAAACAACGAATTTTGATACGACAAGTTTTATTTTTAAAGTTCGTAGTAGGCTATTATCAGAACTGAAGTTATAATCACCAGTTGATACTTTAGGCATCCGGTTTTTTTTTTTTTTTTTGTTTTTTTGGCTGAGATGCTTTAATTAGTTTCCATCGTCTAATTTATAGAATGATGATATTTTATTCATTTACAGACAAAGGCACAGATATATTTGCTATTTGATGAGAGTGTTTAATAACAATCCTTGGGTGTTGACATCTGCTCGGTAGCGAGCGTGTCTGAATTCGCTTATTTACTCTTCATTTAACCGATCGCCTCAAATTACCACATTCGGCTTAAAGCGAATTTGAGTAAATCTGACACTGGTTTTCCGGTACGGTTTAAAGAACCAAACAAGTCATTGGAATTAAAACATAATAACAATAAACCATATCTAGCCAGGAAGCTTTTTTTGTAAAACAAATTTATTCATTTAGGAATAGGATGGTCTTAAGTAGAAACGTCAGTTTAAATAAAACTCTCCGTCCCACATAATGGGTTAACCTGATACTGCCATAACATCACAGAAAAGGAAGATTCACAAAACAAAAGTGGAACATTTCAACAAGACGTACAATGGTTCACAAGCTTTAAAAAAAAAAAACAACAACTCACTATAAATAAAACAAACTTTGCGCTTGCGACCAGCACAGTCTTTCATTTCATAAAACCTAGTTCATAAATGAACAACAAAAGGACTACACAGATTTGGACAAACCCGACATTCTAAAAATAAGTGTAAACATTTATGAGTGAACATTCTCTCCCTCCATTTTTCTTTCTTTTTTGTTTTTGAAATACAGCCTCTTCACGAAGCCACGTGCCTTTTTCATAGAGACAAACTCTGACGGCAAATAAGTCAGAAGTCCAATATTCTTCTACAGACGTTGATTGCTTTACAGCTTATGATAAAAAGCTCCTCTGCAATACAATTTATTCTGAAGTCCCCGATATGTCGTCATAAAATGCTTTAAAACGGACAACTCATTGAGATTAAAAATAGTTTCTTTTTTAAAAACGAAATTGAACTTCGATTCTTTTTTGCAAATCAAAATGTTCAAGTATCCGAAGTACTTTTAGTCTTTTTTTTTTTTTAGGAGTCTTTCAAATGTGGGTTAGGGGTAGCGTTCCGTTCACGCCAGTCCCTGCGCTCTGATAGTGCGGATGAACGCTGTGTAACCGACTGGTCTGTAGGCTGGAGTGGTCGGCGCTGTCTCCTCCGGGGGGCAGGTACATGCTTATCATATCCCTCAGGTCTCCCAAACAAGCGCGCTGAGAGTGAGAGGTTATGGCCGGAGGAGGAGAGCTGGGTTCCGTCTTGCACACCGAAGCCATGGAGCCCAAGCCCATTGCACTGGAAGTCTGCTGCGTGTATGCTGGTGACATGCTGTACGTGGACGCGGCGTTCATGTAGGTCTGGGCCGTGGACATCATCGGGTACTGAAGTCCCGCCATGTCGTACCGGTGCATCTGCTGGATCTGGGGGCTGTTCATGCTGGGATGCTGCGGGTATGCCAGCTGGTCCTGCATGAGGGAGTACGCGCTGTTCGTCCAGCCGTTCATGTGCGTGTAGTCCATCCGCTGGCCCACTGAGACGGCGTTGTTGACAGCGTTGGCACCGGGTGCCAAGAGTCCTCCGGGCAAGGAATATTTGTCTTTCTTCAGCAGGGTCTTGGTCTTCCTGCGGGGACGGTATTTGTAATCCGGGTGCTCCTTCATGTGCATGGCTCGTAACCGCTTGGCCTCATCAATGAAGGGTCTCTTCTCGGCGTCAGTCAAAAGTTTCCAGTCTGCGCCGAGGCGCTTGCTGATCTCGGAGTTGTGCATTTTAGGATTCTCCTGTGCCATCTTCCTCCGCTGCCCGCGGGACCACACCATGAAAGCATTCATAGGCCGCTTCACCCGGTCCTGGTCGTTGGCACTGTTGTTTTTGCCGCCCGCCGCCGAGCCCGTGTTGGACTGCGGAAGGGGGCTTTTAATCTCGGTTTCCATCATGTTATACATTCAAACGACTTGAAAGTGGTGCCGAGCACTCGAAAGAAAAAGAAAGAGCCTCTCAAAATAAAGTAGCCGGTAGTCAGTGAAAAGTTCAGAGAGCTGAAACTCTGGTCAACTGAAAAGCACCGAACTCAAAAGTCTCCACGCCAGTCCCGTGTGTCTTGCTCTGCTCTGCCACGGAACTCTGCAAAGTTGTGCGCTAAGCTCAGCTGTTAATAGAGGCTCGGCCATGTGATTTGGATTGACAGCATAACAATGAGCTCAGCGCCGACCAATCAGAGAGCGCCTCCACACTCACTGTGTTTCGGGATGCACTTTAAGTGGGATAAAATACATCAGGGGCATCTTTGCACTTTTGACAAAAGTAATCACTTTGCAAATATTGTTTCAAAGCGGTCGTTATTGACTGAGAATTAATGTTGAGTTAATATTGGGTTAAATACATATTAGGGATTTCAGACTTTCCTTCTGAAAATGCAAAAAAAAAAAAAAAAAAAAAAAACTGCTCAAAGTGAAACAACCAAAAAAAAAAAATTATCATTTTTTTTATTGCATAAAATAAAGACAAGAGATCTGATTAGATCCTCGGAATAAAACGCAAATGTTTAAACTAGCCATAAACGTTGTCTTTTGCATTGGCCCGACAAAAGCACAACAATAATCATTAATTTAACAAATAATAAATGAATAATTCAATTAAAAGTTAGATTGATTTTTTTAAAAGAGATAGGACAATCTTGTATCCGCTTGGCTACATTAAATTGTACCTTGGCTTAGGCTACTTCATCATTAGTATTTTATTATTAAACATTACTTTTTAAATACGATAATCTCCTACATAATTAGACTGTTGGAATTAAAGCATTTCCAACTGACATTGTTTCAAAGTACGATTTTAACATCAAGCTAATTATTTAGCCTACATTCTCTCATAATATTTTAAATTCAATAAATTAATTTGACAGCATAATAGCTTGCTATTACACTATAACATTATAAATGTGCAAAAAAAGGAGCATTAAACAAAAACAGTTTTGTTTTTAAAAACAGGCTACGCATTTTTGTCAAGTGTCCACAGACCTGGTGTAGAATAGAAAATTAATACAGTAACGCCCCCCTGTGGACCAATTTTATATTGTTCTGAAGCAAAAAGAACTCTGCTGGGGTGACTAGCTTACTCCATCTACAAACACGACTTTTTAGAACGGCCACGCCAATGTAAAGTGCATGTTAATTATTTAATTTTTTACACCAACAGTTATTGTCAATTGCAATCATTTCGCGTCTTATTATGTGATTTACAAATGACTCGACTCGTAAGACGTGTTCGGCCGAGAGAGGTTTTCTGTCTCCCGGGGAGAACTTACACCTTCCAATGTTTTAGCACATCGTCCATCGAGAGCATCGTCATTTAACACATTCAACGCCACTGAGACTGAACGATTAGGCTACAGCACTGAATATTCATGATGGGCATTTAACACCACACACTAACGACTCGGCCATTTAGAGAAGTTTCACCGTGTGTGACCGATTTATAGGACATGTACACCAACACGTCTCCGTTATTTACTTTCCAAACTACTCTTAACGAGTGCGAGTGTTGTTACTCGATGTTGTCATTCAGGCCAGAGGTTTACAATTGTAAATCAGGGCATAAATTATTCATCATAGAATTTCATTATAGGGCAATTTGAAAGAGTGATCTGGTTAGGCTGGTGTACTAATTGAACATTATAACATAGAAGTAAAAAAATAATAATAAATAATTGGCCAATTAAATTATTGAAACTTATAGGCTACGGTTTTATTTTGGCAGCATTTACACTAGTCAGGTTAAAACACATTTCTAAAATAATAGCCTATGTAGGCTAATAGACACCATCTCCAAAAACAACTAGTTTCATGGGAGGCAAAATAAAAAGTCATTTGAAACATCATTGGTCACTTTACATTAATATGAATAGCGGTGCACCAGCCGTTATGACAAAAGTTCTAATTAGAGACTTATTCCACGAAACCGGTGATTTATCCGAGTGGTTTTCAGGAACATATCCTCTTGTAATCTGCTTATGGAAATTTAGGAGACAGCGGGAAAAGGAAAACTCCCAGTTACCCGGAGCTCAGTAATGAGGGCTTCTGTTCTCCAAATTTCCCAATTAACGTGAGCTAAGGCCGAGGACCACCAGGAAAGCCTCCCAGTGTTCAACATCATTGAGCTCCGAGCCACAAGGCTTCCGAAAATCACTCACGTGTAAGATGGCCGAGCAGTGAATTGTCCATTAGTGTAGTAGGCAATAAGCAGCGACTGTTCAAATGACCCGAATAGACCGAAACTGTCACTGTGAAGCAGATAAATACAATAAGAATGCTATCATGTGTTAATTACCACCACTCAAAAAAATAAACGGTAAATGCAAATATAAAAATTGTTTTTCCGCGCCAGTGAAAATGTGAGATGGAAAATTGATTAATAGGCTATCACATGTTCGAGGTGTGAAATTTAAGACGTAAGATTTCTATTAGCTGAACGTTTTAACAACTTGTTCTGTCGTGATAAACTATTGAGAAACCGACAATATCCTAACAATAAATCACCGCAGGACTTCTATTCTTTATCACCGTGTAAAGTCCTTTTTTCTAGCCCGTACGATTCACTTGTTAATTAGCTCGACCTAAACAATTAAAGTGGAAGTAAATTATAGCAAAGCGCACGCAGAGCCTCAAAAAGACACTGTTTTTCGAGTCTAATAAGGGTATAATAAGGTGCTGTCCGCGCTCTACAAAGTTAAAATAAGTGAACTTGATATAGTCTAATAATCCTGCACGACACACCCACTTTAAGATAATAGCATATTATAGACAATTAGAGTTCATGCGGGAAAACTATAAATATTTATAACAATGATTTTCACAAGACACTGTTTGTCATTTATGCATGGAAGAATAGGCTACTTTTACTATTTGTAGGCTACTTAAAAAGTAAAAACAAATTATTAATTTGATCAATATTAGGCCTAGATAGGCCTATATTTTGTCTAACAAAATATGAATAGCACAATACCTGCGTTAAACACTACAATAACTAAAATAATAATGATAAAACAACAATAATAAATAATGTAATCATCACCTCACATTTATGAGATCAAATATGTCGCCGAACCATTAACCATTGCACCGGAGTCAATTTAAACGTCATACGGTATGAATTAATAACTTTTTTGTTTCAACTCACTGGCTACGAATAAGGCCAGAGTTACCATGGTTAACAGAATGATTTTTCAATTGCAGGCACAATAGCGACCGTCTCATTGGGATTTGCATGATTTTTGAACCGAATATGCAAATGAAGATGCAATTTCAGCACGGTCTGTTATTCCTATTGTATTTCGCTGAATGGTTGCGTCCCCTCTGGTTCTGACACTGGTAAAATAATATTCACTGGTCAATTAAAGAAAAGAGGCTTGAGTTTGACCTTCTTTCAGATGTCACCGCGAACTATTGGAATGATATCCTGTTTTTTTTTTTACTCGAAGCATATGAGGTCGGTCTTTAAAATTAAACCAGCAGTGCTGTAAAACTGATTTATGTGAAACGGACAGCGTTTTTATTTAACGTATTTTAAATCACTAACACTAGGCTCATTGTCAATGTGAAATCATCGTTTTTAATTATGTCTAACGGATTTATTAAAATAGTAATAATTCATGGGCGCATTTTAGATTTTCTCAACAGTTTTGCAATCAAACCAAACTATATAAATCATAAAAACTTAATTATAAACCGGTTTTAAATAGATGAATATTACAAGACATTGTCCATCCTCAGCAAGTTTGTAAACCGCGTTCAAGCACTTTTGTTCAATCACTTGCAGAGGACAATTACCTAATATCGACTGAATAACATGTGGGAGTCACCAACTCTTCTTGATTGCGTCAGACAAATTATTTTTCAGTTAGCCATCAAATCAAATAATCCTGTTTGTCCTCTTCATTTTGCCGTTTACATTTTTCAAGAGACAAAAAAAAGTAACAAAGGAAATGAAAAATAGAGCTGAAATGAAATGGTTTTAGCATTTGA
Organism: Cirrhinus molitorella; assembly: GCA_033026305.1. Classification (NCBI taxonomy): domain Eukaryota; kingdom Metazoa; phylum Chordata; class Actinopteri; order Cypriniformes; family Cyprinidae; genus Cirrhinus; species Cirrhinus molitorella. The sequence goes on along the minus strand of CM065129.1, from coordinate 28,038,573 downwards.
CAGCGTAAAAATGAATCAGCTTACTCGCTTATAATCTATATATCCATTTCTTAGAGTTTCTTTACCGTTAAATGTAAGTCAGATTCCATTACCTGCAGGAAAATGTTGTTTAACTGTTTTGTCATGGTATCATACAGTCCGAGAGAAAAGATAAGCACTCTTACCTGCAAAAAAAAGAAATTACATGTCCATCACACTCTAAACATATAGGATATTTAAAAAATGACATTCTTGAACCACTTAAATGATTTTTTCCCCCTGGTTTAGTCATGTTTGACACAGAACTAATATTATTAAGTATCTCGCAAACAACACAAACTACCTATTCACACCTAATGTGAATGTCTTTATACTAACAGCAAGGCATGGCTGCCTAAATACAGATGTGTCTGTTTTGTTTTCTTTTCAACTTTTTAAATTGCTCAAATTTACGCCACTCATGTATATTTTTATAAAGAATATGATCATTTTCACAGTAAGCACAGAGTACATAAGAGAAGTACGTTGCAACAGAAGAATAAAGGCATATTTGAGAAGCTCTTTAGCCCAGTCAGTGATGAATAGGATTTCTGATCTAATGCAGCATGAAGCTAATGTGCACACATCATCTGCAGGGACATTAAGGCATGCAGCACATGGCCTGAATACACAGTCCCTATTTGCTCCCCAATGACAACATTTTTCTACAATATCTTTAACTTTCAGGAGGAAAAATTTTAAGCGAAACATTAATAAAAGCACATTTAGCACATGATGCGTTAAATGGAAATAGTTTTAACTACATTTATTCTAAGCCAGTGAAAGCTAATTTCAATTAAAGCACTGATTTAATTTAGCAGAAAATTACTATAAATATCGTTTTGATTAAATCACTGAGCAAATTCTAACAGCACAAGCAATTGTCTTTGAGTTCGGAGGTGTTATTAGCTTTAGTTAAATGTATCTGTGAAGGAATTTCTCACAGGGTATATCTCTGTCTACAGCACATCAGCAATGTGATTTATAATAAGTGCCTGTCAGACAAAATGATTTTGAATGATTTTTTTTTTTTTTCAAAACACAAGAAAAGAATAAATAAGTCTAATTAGTAAGATTAGAGTAAAATTAAAATGTTAAGTTCTATATAAATACAGTCAAACCAAAATTTATTCAGACACCAACATTTCTCACATTACAGTTTATTCACTATAGTTTAGAAAATGGTAATAAAATATGACAAGAAGAGTTAAACTGTGTCAGAACAAAATCATCTTGATAATGTCTAATGATAATCAATTGTTAGCATGACTATATTTACACAACTGTCAAAACTTTTGATATTGTTGACCAATTACCAAGATATGCTTCATTTTGTTCAGGTCGCATTAGCGATTAAAGAAAAACACTTATTAAACATATTAATTTCTGGACCCATATTTTGTATTAGTTTTACTGGTGAAGAATATTTGGGTATAATATGTCACAGTTTATTTTGCTATCCTTACTTTTGAACTATAGTGTCTTGTACCCAGTAGTAAAAAAAAAAAAAATAGGTCAAATTATATCTGGTGTCTGAATAAATTTTGGTTTGACTGTATATCGCATCCTGAGCAAAAATACACAGAAAGCATTTTGTTAACTCCATGTTGTCTTTTGTCAGTCAGACTTGCAGAAATGGATCAGATTTGCCATCATTGGCTAATTACAGACCTCATTATTTCCCATGTATCTTTTGAATCATTTCCATGTACTACAGTTTCTCCAAAACAATAGAAACTTTCTCTTTTTTTGTTTAGCAGAGAATGCTGAGTTGTCTGATTCTGCTTTGCACCAAATGTGGCAAGCAGATGGCTTTTGTTTTAAACATAATTAAGATCCCACTAATCTGGTGCCTTTTAAAAATGAAACAGTCGCTTCGTCAGACCTTCATTAGTTAAGATAATATTGTGAAAATGCGCAATTAATTTTGCAGGGTATATCTTTAATTAATTAAATACACCCAATTTTGTAATATGATTAATGCCACAAAGTTGTTATCTCCAAATTATTCCAAAATTAATACGTAACGATAATACTTTATGCATTATTAGCGAGAACCGGGGTTTTGGCTGTGGCGAAATCCTGAAGAACTAATTACGCTGGGTAATTTATTAAATCTGGAGGAAAGAAACAAACAAGTATAAATTGATATATTAATCACGGGCTTCATTACGTTAATCTGCAAACGATTTGAGGGGAAAATGACGAATCTCTGTCGAGCGCCGAGCACTTGATAATGGAGATACTGGCCATAAATTTACTCTACATAAAGGCCTCATTAAAAGAAGCATAATTTAATTAAGAGTTAGCCATCGCCCTCCAAATGCATTAATTACCTTGGGTATGATGAGATGAGTTTTGGGATTACTGATGATTTCATTACGGCCAGTGTTGCTGCTAACTGTGGCAGGGACCTGCTGTTGTTGACAGGATAATGGATTGGGTGCCTGGGGATGAATCTGTTCACCTTGGTAGAGAGAGACACAGAGGAGACACAGAGGACTACGCCGGACCCTCATAGGTGGACACTGCCCCTAATGTCTGGTCCACCAACATCATAAACTGTCCATATGGTTTGACCCATCAGGGAGGAAAGTGATGACAGTACTTAAAGGTCCTCAGAGAGCAAATGTGCATTACTGGCTTTCTCTAGTTTTATCATGTATTCTCGTTTGCCCCTAATATGGCAGTTTGCCAACCTGCACACAAACACCCTCTTTCTTCCGTTCTCTCGCTTTCTGCTGGGGTGAGAAGGGCGCAGTAGGGCTGACAGCTCAAAGCCCTGGAAACTGACATGTCAATGGCAGATACAAGCTGTTGCGGTTGCACTGGCGGGGACACATCGCAGACGCTAACTGCTTCCTCTCTGTGACAGCCTGACAAAGACATTCGACTACCTTTCAGAGCTGCACACATCACATATAGACTGTATGTTGCAGAGCACTGCTCTGTAGCTTTAGGGACTTGTGTCATTTTTTAATAAAACTTTTTTTGGTCAAAATATGCCTTGGACCAAATTGGGCAATCTCAACAGGTCGATTATGATTTAAAAATTTGAATGGATTCTAAATTAGAACCTTGACGATTTTTAGAATTTTTAGACGTCTTTTCATCTAAACACTCAGGACTAATGAAGAAATAAGGCTATGTTTATGAATACTCTTTAGAGAGTACCACTGATCCAATGATTAATTCATGATGCAGAACTGAAGCAGAATGACTGCTTTAACAAACAATGACTTTACCGAATGACTTAATTTGACACCGATGAACAACAAGACGTCTCACAAACAACTTCATGTTTTCTGTGTCAAAAGTAAAACCCTAGAAAACAGTTTTGCTCTGTGTAGTCTCCTGGACTCAAGTGAAATGCTAATAAAATCCACCCACCCCCACCCCTGAACAAGCCCCCCCTCCAAACGTACTCCAGCCCACAGCTGCAGTTTTCCAGAAAGACACTCACCGTTGCACAGCCGTTCTTCTAAATCCTTTCCTCTGCGTCTTTAGTGTCCCGCAGCCTGTTTAGCTGGAGAGAGCCGGGTAAGACTCTCGAACCGTGCCGCTTTGAGCCGAGACGAGAGAGTGGCGAGCGGCAGTCTTCCATTCCGCAGCAGCGCCGAGCCGAGCCCTCCCTGCACTGGGAGCCATCGCATTCAGCCAAGATTGCTTCATACAAAAGTTGACAATGCCCCAGTGAAAGCCATTGTTGATATTCAACATTTTTTAAATAGCTGAGCAGAATGGACAACATGGCAGACCACAAAACTTGGTAGGGAAACTGACCTGGAGCTCCTGAAAAGCACCACAGTGTATGACAGAGAAGCAACTGAGAGAATCTGAAATAAAACAAAACAAAATGTTACTTTTGAAGCTTAGAGAAGATGCCCAGTGCTTACAGCTACAGCAGGACTGGGGTTTGTTAAAACCCTGGGCATTATGTATGATGAAGTCATTATAATATAACTAAAACTAAAATATAATTAAAATTAAATAAAAATATATTTTCATAAATAATTCATTAAATCAATGAAATACATAACTATTAGTTGCAGCCCTAATATAATGTAATGTAATATAGGTTTTGAAATAACATTTTTTTTACAATAAAACAATTAAATAAATAATGTTTTATTAATATAATATAATATAATAATAAAACAATTAAACACAAATGTTTTTATTTTATAAATAATTAATACAAAAAATTAGTGACTGGTAATTAGTTGTGGCCCTTAATATAATATATTAAAAACATGTTTTAATAAAACAATTAAATAAAAATGTTATATATATAAATAATTGATTAATCAAAAAAAGAAATAAATGACTGATTATTAGTTGCGGCCATAATATTACATAATATAAGATATGAAAAAACATGTTTTAATAAAACAATTAAATATTTTTTTTTTATCAAGTGAGTGAGTAATCAAAGAAATAACTGTGACTGATTATTAGTTGCCCTAATATAATATAACATAATATTTGAAAAAGCATGTTTTTAATAAATAAATATTTTTTTTTAAATAATTTGTTAATCAAAAAAAAAAAAAAAAAGAAATAAGTGAGTGATTTTTAGTTGCAGCCCTAATATAATATATATAAAAAAAAAATCATAAAATAATAGTAAAATGTAATACTTCTATTATTGAAAGAAAGAAAAATAAAACATTTTGCAATGGTTAAACAGCGAACAGGCCAAATCGAAGCCATGCAAACATGTTCTTAAATTGCCATATAAATGATGACCTTTCCATGCACATCCATTTCAGCCTTTAATTGTTGTTCTGATTGTCTTGATGGCTCATGACAGTAAACGGTGTTTTATTTCCATCTTTGTCAAAATGACAGGCACAGATTAATAAAGTCGTTTAACACAGCCCATCTGTCAATATGCAACCTAGGGCAAATGAACATAGGGAACTAATTTGATTTCATAATTAGATACGTATATGTGAGGTAAATCATTTCTGCTGTATTTATTTATTTTCTCTACGCTAAGAGGCATAATTCAACCTCCCAGGGGAATAATGACTATTTCATTAAGAAAAGGTGAGAAATCAGTACTTTTGTGACCCCACCCTTAGCCCCATTTAAAGGCCATCATCACATTCACACCCTACCGACCACAGACGGCTGTTGTGCACATCATTACCATACATCCCACAGGGGGCACTTTTGTTTCACTAAAATTACATTGTTGCAATATACCAAAACAGAGAGTTAAAGTGGTGCCACTTATTATGCATTTGTTTTCCAGTAATTATGCCATAATCAAGACTTCTAAAAGGGAACTTAATTTGGACTGCTGTGAGGTGTGCTCTGCATCTGGTCTGTGTGACTTCCCAGGGTTTAAAGTATGGGATTAGTCACCCGGAAAACTGTCCATCTGAGCGGGAGGAGGCCACTAGAATTGCATAATTATATTGATCAGGGACAAATTACAGCCTTGACAGCGGAGGCCGGCCCGGTCTGATCTTACAGGTGTGTTGGGGAAGAGAGAGCAAGCTGCAGGGAGAAAGAGAGATCTTCCTGGAAATCTACGTCAGTGGCACTCATCTCAAACCATTACCTGCCATCAAAGTGCTAATTTTACTCCGCACATTACACCCAATCCGACTCGTCCAACCCCCTCCACGCTGGGTTGGATGGAGAAGCCTGGTGGGAAAACGACATTCAATCTGCTGGCCGCCCCATTCAGGCCAAATTGTCAAATGATGGCTCTCCACCTCTAAAGTTTCAGGAAGTGAAAGGTGGCACCAGCCCTAGGCTCAGCCAAGGACTGAAAGCAGTTGAAGGAATAGGGAAGTAGAAAATAATCCCCAGCATCCCTATTCTGTCCACTAAGTCTACATAGAATATGATGAATTAATAGTTTATAAGTATATTTTTGGAGTAATTGGTTGGAGTAATCCACAATTTAGACGTCTACATTTTGCATCGGTCTTTAATTTGTAACCTGAACTAAACTTGCCTTGTGATAAAAATAAATAATTATCTGATATTTTAAGAGATTTATAGATCGTGACACAGTCGTGAGGGTCTGCAGGGCATGCTGTAACATATTTATTTGCGTTTAGACGTTTATTTATTTTTTTATTGCTGAATTCTCTGGACAAGTTTAAGATGATATATACACTATGAGTCAAAAGTTTGGACACACCCTCTCATTTAATGTTTTTTAAAAAAAAGTATATTATGCTCATCAAGGCTGCATTCATTAGATCAAAAATACAGACAAAAACAGTAATATTGCAAAATGTTATTACAATATAAAATAATTGTTTTTATTTTAATATACTTCACAATATAATTTATTCCTGTGATGCAAAGATGGATTTTCATGCTGTTACTCCAGTCTTAAGTGTCACGTGATCCTTCAGAAATCATTCTAATATGCTGATTTATTATTAGAATTATCAATGTTGGAAACGGTTGAGCTGCCAAATATCTTTTTGCAACCTGTGATTCTTTGATGAATAACAAGGTAAAAAGAACAGCATTTATTCAAAATATAAATATTTTCTAACAATGTAAATCTATGCTATCACTTTTTAATTAAAAAAATTAAATTAATTTAACACATCCTTGGTGAATAAAAGTATTAATTTCTTTCAAAAAACATTTACTGACCCCAAGCTTTTGAACAGTAGTGTATATTGTTAGAAAACCTTTCTATTTTAAATAAATACTGTTCTTTGCTGTTCTTTTTTAATCAAAAATCCTAAAAAAAAGTATCACAAAATGCAAAAGCCACTAAATCCATCGGACATATTTCTTTAAATGCATTTTTATTAGGCTCCGATGTACAGGTTTCTATGCAAGTACTGGTACTTCTGATTGGGCTGAGGCTGGGATTTTAGTGAGTTTGAAGTAAAAGTATTTGATGGATGTATAATGTGTGTCGAGAGCACTCACTAAGTATCATTATCTCATTTTTGACCCAAGATGGCTTTTAGGGGGTTTTGCATCTGAACTCTTCATATATAATCTTAAACTTGCCCATAAAATGTGTGTATAAAGTTTTAAACTTCTTAAAGAAAGCTTATATATTACTAAGTTTTAACATATGCATATTTATTCATGTTTTATTATTTGTTTTCATTAATTTAGATAGCATTATCTTGATAATTAAGATATCAAGACAGCTGTAACACCCTAAAATGTTAATGTCCTCCCAAAAGTACAGAAATTAAAATTCACTGCATATATATGAATTGCATTTTTACTATATTTCCAAGTAAATTAATAGATTGGACAAAAAAAATGACCCAGTTAAATTGATTGCAGTATGTTTTTTTTTTTTTTGCATACACTACTAGTCAAAAGTTTTTGAACAGTAAGATTTGTAATGTTTTTTAAAAGTCTCTCACCTACATTTATTTGATCCAAAGTATAGCAAAAACAGCAAATGTGTGAAATATTTTTACCATTTAAAATAACTGTTTTCTATTTAAATATATATTATAAAATGTAATTTATTCCTGTGATTTCAAAGCTGAATTTTTAGCATTATTACTCCAGTCACATGATCCTTCAGAAATCATTCTAATATTCTGATTTGCTGCTCAAAAAACATTTTATATTATTATTATTATGTTGAAAACAGCTGAGTAGATTTTTTTCAGGTTTCTGATGAATAGAAAGTCTTCAAAAGAAATCACTTTTGATCAATTTAAAGCATCCCTGCTAAATAAAAGTATTAATTTCTATATTTTTTTCCCATAAAACAAATAAAAAAAATAAATTATACTGACTCCAAGTTTTTGAATGGTATAGTGTATAATGTTACAAAAGCTTTTTATTTCGCATAAATGCTGATGCTTTGGATCTCTCTATTCATCAAAAAATCCTGAAAGAAATGCTGTCAACTGTTTTAAATATTGATAATAATAATAAATGTTTCTTGAACAGCAAATCAAGCTTTTGATTTTAAAATATTTTCAGATAGAAAGCAGTTATTGTAAATATTACAAATATTTCACAATATTACTGCTTTTGCTGTATTTTGGATCAAATAAATGCAGGCTTAGTGAACATAAAAAAAATCTTACTGTTCAAAAACTTTTGACTGGTAGTGTACATTTTAGACCATAAAAGTGAATGACAATAAATTCAGACATGGTCATATTTTCTAACCAAAGAATCAAAAGGCAGTGGTTTTACTCAACAGACCAAGTGCAACCATATGAATCCACTGGAACACGGCACAGCGCAGAAATGTGCGTACAAACACAAGCACACATGTGCGAAACAAAAGCGAACTCTTCATGGCCAAGGCATACAGCGAATATGCTGAAATATTGTACTCGACGCAACCCCCCTTCCCACCCCACACCCGGAAAGAGGGGTGCTCTCTGTGCTAATTAAGTGCTAATGGTTGTGGCCCTGCAGAGAATACTAATTAGGATTTCTATTCTTCTTTTGGGTGAGCATGTACTTCAACACGGCCTAATGAGGGGAGGCAGGTATGTGTGTGCTGTGTGCTGGGTTAATGGGGGGTCCACTCTCAGGTCTCAGGGCTGTGGGTTGAAGAGGGGGGCGTTTCCTGTGCCTTGGCCTCTCTCACATAGAACCACACACACATAATGAAGACTAAAGTCCAGTGAAAGGAAGAAACTCCAAGATTCCTAGTATATCTACACTCTCCAACTCACTCTGTGCTCTCTAGCTTCATCTACAATAAATACGAACATTCAAATTTCACTATCACATCTTAAAGGGATAGTTCATCCAAAAATGAAAACTGTTATCATTTACCTCACGTCGTCCCAAATCTATATTACTTATTATTTCATGGAATTTTTAAACAATAAACAACAAACCAGTTTGACTTTCATTGTACGGACAGAATGTCTTATTTAAGGTGAACTGCTTTAAAGCTGTGGTTTTCAATCTTTTTTAAGAGCGACCCTATTTTTTCCTTTTTAAATTGGCGCGACCCATATATAAAGAAAGAAAGAAAGAAAGATTTGGAGCGAATCCCCCATTTATATGCAGATATGTGCGTCACTCCTGAAAGTTGCAGCAAGTATGCCACTTTGGTCCTCCAAGCAGCATCAAAAACATCTTGTATTCAAATTCTGAATGGACTATATATAGACGAGAAAGTGCACAACGCTTAATCACTAAAAAGCCGACACTCATTTCAGTTTATCGCGATCTCCGAAAATTCTGCTATGATCCATTAATCTCGTTAAACAACACAATGAAATCTCTTATTTACATTGCGTCTATACTTGGTTATAATGTAAGGATACGCGAGTTTCCAGAACTCAGGACTGAACAAAAATTGGGCATGTGGATTCTGACTAACTGAAACGCCACTGACTAATTGATTGGCCATTGCGTTTCAGAAATCAACAGATATGTCTGTGATTGGCTACAATGTTCAACACTGCAAAACAGAGCACAAAATACACGTTGGATTCCGCGTGAGGCAGCTGGCGCTTACTTTCGTTTTGTTGTCTATGTTTTTTTAGTTATTAAAGTTAATTTTGCCGGTTCAGCTTCCTTCCTCCTCGAATCTTGAACTTTGCACACACATACATACATACATACATACATACAGGCTATACAATTTCCTTAGATCATCCTGGCGACCCAAGTTTTAAGTCTCGCTACCCAGGGTTTGAAAACCACTGCCTTAAAGGCCTAAAGTTGACCTGAACATAACAGTAAGTGCACTACCAGTCAAAAGTTTTTAGAACTTTAAAAGTTTTTAGAACATTAAACATTTTTTAGAAATTTAAGAATTTAAATGTTTGTAAAGTCTCTTCTGCTCACTAAGCCTGCATTTATTTGATCCAAAGTACAGCAAAAACAGTACAATTTTTAAACATTTTTACTATTTAAAATAACTATTTTAAAGTGTACTTTTATTGTGATCAAAGCTACATTTTCAGCATCATTACTTCAGTCTTCAGTGTCACATGATCCTGCTGATTTTTATTATCAATATTTTTATTATCAATATTTAAAATTGAATGAATACAGCAATTCAAAGATCTGCAAAGATCTACAATTCAAAAGCTTGGAGTCAGTATTATTATTTTTTAATTTTTACAATTTTTTTAGAAAGAAATTATAGAAAATAATACTTTTATTTAGCAAAGACACTTTAAATTAATCAAAAGTTATGATAAAGGCATTTATAATGTCACAAAAGATTTCCATTTCAGATAAATGCTGTTCTTCTGAACATTCTATTCATCAAAGAAACCTTCTACTCTAAAAAAACTACTTAGCTGTTTTCAACATCATGTGACTGGAGTAATGATGCAAAAAAATCAGCTATTAAACCATAGAAATAAATGACATTTTAAAATGTTCAAATAGTAACCAGTTATTTTAAATATTTCGAAATGTTACTATTTTTGCTGTACGTCGGGTCAAATAAATGCAGGCTTGGTGAGCAGAAGAGACTTCTTTAAAAAAACATTAAAAATCTTACTGTTCAAAAACAGAAGGACTAAAAAAAAAAGTCTAATAATGCTAAAAATCAGCTTTGAAATCATAGAAATAAATTACATTTTAAAATATATTCAAATAGAAAACAGTTATTTTGAATAGTAAAAATATTAATTGTTTTTACTGTTTTTGCTGTACTTTGGCTCACAAAAAATACATAAAAAAATCTTACTGTTCAAAAACTTTTGACTGGTAGTGTATGACATCTAATAATTTCCAATGACAGAGGAGGACTAAAAAACTCTGACAGAAATGTTGCAAAGTAACTGCACAAAGTTCAGGGAGTTTGCTTACGTTTTCTTACGAATACATCTCAGAAGGCGTAAGTTAAATGAGTGAAGCAATGTATTTTAACAAATCAATACATTCTAACAAGGTACAGTTCCAAACTCCGCACCTCTTGTGCGAAAGAATTAGCGAATGTAAGCAATTCAATGACAACTTAACTCACTTCTCAAGCCATTCAGATTGAATAACTCGAGTTCTCAGAGCGCCATGAAAGCTGTCACTTAAAAAGTGCTTGCTGTCGAGCGAACGATTCCCGTCAAACTTCCTGTTTATTTCCAGGCAATGACTAGATAAAAAAAATAAATAAACACACATTGTGCTGAGCAGAGAGACAGCGGCGAATCTGATGGCGGAGTAGCGTAAGTGGGAATATGAGAGGATGTGCATGTGCGTAAACACGCAGATTGGGGGTGGTATTGGAATTACCTGAGAGAGATAATGGCAATGCATTAGATTAACTCTCCTCCCTTAAATGCGACACATTTAAGTAATCTTGTCCCCCGAAAACATGTCAATGGCTGAAAGGCTGCCTCAGCGCTATCAGGACCCTCTGGTCCCCCACACTGATGCAGCTGGCAAAACGCTACCGTCGACTGTCAAAACGCAGCGCGAGATCTAGTTATAATATAATTGAATTTTCATATCAGAGGAGACCAGAGTTCTAGCAGACAATAGGAGTGCTGAGTCCTCTCTGATATTGGCACAGACCCTTTGCCACGCGCATGAAATCAGTATGTTAATGTTCCCCGGGTTTTCTTTTTTTAAGGGCACTTGTGCCTCCGCAATGTAATACCGATGTGGTTTCAAAAAATTGCAACTATTGATAAGTAGGCAGCTCGAAACCCTTAGACCACCCCCTCCCGCTGCCTTCCCCATCCAAGCAAGCAAGCTCCCAGACAGCGCAGCACCCCCATCCCACACCCCTTTATTAAAATTGTAATTTATTTTTCTAAATCAGAATGACAGCTTGCTTTCTTTTCTCTGCAGCAGGCGGTGAATCAAGCTGCTTTAATTACTTTCGTAACTTCGCTGACCCCGGGACTGCGCGCCTTGTGCCGACAAAATGGCCTGGCGACAAAGCTCTCCCACAGCCGCGGCCGCCTCTGTTCATTTAAAATGCAGGAATTTATCAAACTCAGGATTTTTCTTAACATTTCACCTCCTATCTTCTCCACGTTCTCATTTGACCCTCTCGGACCAGCATCTTCCAGCCTTCCTAACAGCAAAAGCTCGGCGCATACAGAAGTTCAGTTCATTCAACGACAGTGAGCGCGCTTGCTTTGCTGGTTGCTCTGATGTATACTTACGTGCGCGGATGTCAATTAAGAGACATGTTTATCACTGTCCTCAGTGGTTTGTCGTGGCCCAGGCGGTTGCCCTTGCAGCAGAAGTACAGATCTGAGCTGCTCAGCAGGAATCAACAATGCACTTGATCTCTCAGCAGCTTCTGACCAACAGAGGTCAGGGTCAACCTGCAGATGAGAAAGTCATCACAGTTTAAAAGTTTTGCTTTTATTTTTCTTGTACACCATAAAAACAGACGCTAGATATCTTTCCCATATTCATGAATATTCTTAGTGCAAAGAGTTGCTCCTAGTGACAAAATTCTAAGAAAATTCTTAGAAATGTAGGTGTTTCCTCTTAAAATGAAAGAAAAGAAAAAAGTAATTCAGGAAGCATCTTTACCCTTAAAAGAGGTATTAAAGTTCACAATTGCTAGCACTTTTAAGAGGCTTAAGAGCTTCTTTAGTAGAGAAAACTGACAAAACATGAAGAGACAGTGAGTTTATAAGACGCTACATAATAGATTGTGCAGGAATCATGTTTGTGGCTGATCTTATTAGAGACGTGCTAACATTGCCGACAAAGCACAGACATGTCATAGTGCCAGAAATGGAAGTAACCACTACATTAATTCCATTCACATATTTGGCAATTGGAAAAAATGCAACTATGCAGGAGCAATGATTTGGGTCTGTTTCAACCTTCTACAGCACTTTCAGCGTAACTTTACGCTGTTTGTGTCCAAAGGGATACTCTCCAAAATGGTGCTAAGGTGACGTGGAGGAGACGATTTGTTGAGTAAAGGGGTTATTTTTGTTGTCTTTGCATACAGAAAGTATTCTCGTAGCTTCGTAAAATTATGGTTGAACCACTGATGGCAGATGGACTATTTTGACAACATCTTTCATACTTTTCTGGGCCTTGACAGTGTTATTTACTTGCCAGAAACAAAGCTCCCAGTTTTCATCCAAAATATCTTAAATTGTGTTCTGAAGATGAACTAACCTATTAGGGGTTTGAAGCGACATGGGGGTAAGTGATTAATGACAAAATTTTCATTTTGGGGCTTGAGTAACCCTTTAACAGCATGGTAGATAACAAATAAAGATTATATAGACACATATATAATGTGTGTGTACATGTGTATGGTAAAACAGGAAAAACTGTGTCTATAATTTCAAAGTAAAGGCTTATGCCTTGTCCAAATATTAGGGATGTGAATAGATCTTGTGGTACGAGATCTTGCGAGATCTTACGTATCTCGCGAGATCCGACTGGTCTCGCAAGAATGTGACGATATCCTTGCAAAAGTTTTTGAAGGGTTTACATTAGAGCTGCAAGATTAATCCTTAAAAGACTGTGATCTCTGTTCACACACCTAAGGGATGTTATTCCTGAATGACAACGATTCAGCTGTGTCTATTATGACTGTTTCACATCAAGCTGCTCAAGCTCCACTGACGCTTATGATGTAAAACAGGTATTAAAGACATTCAAATCTGCATTCATGTTGTTGCTGATACAGAAATTGCAACACAGTTTTTTCAACCACATAATGAAAATCATTTCTGTGTTACAGACATTTAAATAACAGCAGTACTGAGATTAAAGTTTGTAGTTTGGTTATAAACATGTATTGTCTACAGTAGCGATCAGGCGCGGCTCGTCTGTATGGGCAGGTGGGGCAGAGCCCCACCAAAATATTCAGCCACTTGAAAACATAGAACTTTATATAAACTGGACCAGTCCTAATTAACTGTTAACTCAAAAATGTTCATCCTTATTCTGAAAACATTTTAGACTGTTATAAGTCATAAAGTGAGGTGGATATGTTAAAATTTCATCGCATTGCTTCAAGTTTGAATAGCGGGGCTGAGGGTCTCTCTCCCCTCCCGAGCTCAACAGCGCCACACATTTTCTCAATGTAAATTTGTGGTGAAAAACGGAACTGCAGCGCGCTCTAATTAAGAGCCATAAGGGCAGATTTGAGACTGCCCCACTTGCTTTTACGTTACTTCAACGTAGTTCCGGACAATATTATTAATCCGCGTCAGCAAAGTGTATATGAGTCTGTGTCAGTTAAGCGAACGCGTCAGACGGTGAAGGTGGCTAGTACAGATCATTCTGCGTGTAATAGTGTCGAATTTCTGTTGCAGAACTCATTTGAAAGATTGTCAATTAATGTGAAATTAGCGATTAAACAGCTTGGCCCTGACAAACCAGGTATAAAAATTGTACAGCTAACAAAGGACGTTCAATAGAACATTAGAACATAGAACATAGCTTATCATGGATAGCTTACGACCCAGAAACCGCCCCTCCAAATTTTTTGGTCAGGAGCCGCTACTGGTAGCGATCAAAACGAAAGCATCTTAAACAGTGCATGTAATGCTTATCCTCTTCCACCAGGAGGTGGCGACAACAGCACGTTTAAAAATGTATTTATCATTGAATCATTATATATTAATCATTTAATAGTGAAACAAGTCTTTAATAATTGAGACACTGACATCATTTCTTTTAAATTTTGATCAAATATATTTTTTAAAAGACTTAAGCAATGAACATTGTGTCAGAAACACTAGTAAATTACATTCTTTTGTTTAGATTTCTAATCTTTTTTCTTCAGAATCGTGATGCACAGTTTATTTAAAAAATCATGATTTTCAATTTTTCCGGAATCATCTAGCTGTAGTTTACATGTTTATTAATGCATATAATTCATTAAAATAGAAGTTGAATTTTATAAAGTACAAGTTCATATCAAAATGCACCTATATTTTTTTGCATTTTGTGTTTTTCAGTTGAATAAAATAAAATGTTTCCCTATATATTTCATAATTGAGGATTTCTTTAAAAAAAGTAAAAAAAAAAAAAAAAAAAAAACACCGTCTAGTTCTCGTGAACCAAGTCTCGCATCTCGTCTCGTGGGATATGTGTCTCGTCACACCTCTACCAAATACCCACACTTGGGGTCTTGGTCACTTGAAAACGCGTGCACACGACAGAAAGTAAGTGCACAAGGCTGTCACAGGTCCTAAAAACAGCAAAGCGCAGTGCCCTTAATGCACACTAAATCCACACTCGAATACCTCTTGGGAACAGTATTCAAGGCTTAGTGTATCCCATCATGCATAATGTTCTGGAAATAAATCGTGAGAATTTTGGTCAAGATCTCGTGATAGGTCACGGAAACCTTTTGAATGTAAGTTAAATATGAATATAATAATTACATGTTACATATAATTTGGTAGAAAACAGTGTTTTTATGTTTTATTTGTGCAAAGATCAGTTACGGTGATTTAGTACAACATTTGCAACAGTTTTTTAATCACTTAATTAGAAGCACCACAAATTACATGCTATAGAGAAAACTGAACAGACATTTAGAAGTTTATCAAGTCTATCAGGTAATGAAAAGTTCGACTCACACTTGTGGTCTTCATCCTCACTTGAACACTTGAGCCAAATACAGGAAATGCTGCAATCATGCAAGCTGTCAAGTGGTCAAGTGCAAAGACTGCAAGTGCGGGTATTTGGACAAGGCATAATAATAGACCCTACACTTAAAAGCACTCTTTTATTTCCTTCTTGGACAACCAACCAATCACAGTCTTCAAAAGGCTGTGTCATAGCTAGCAACGGGGTCAGCCCCGCCTCCTCACTAAGATAAAAGTTTTTGTCTTTTCTTCGCTCAGAGTTGCTTTTAAATTGGTCGTGAATCACTCTTAAGCTAAGAATCCGAAGTAGAAATTTTTAAGCTAAATTTGGAGCTTTCTGAGAAAATTCTTAGAAGCTTTGAGAATACGGACCCTGGTCTCCGCATTAACCCTCCCGAGCTGTTTGTCTTATTACAGGTTTTAATATGGTGTAATCCCTGCTATCACCCTCACCTCCTGACTGGCACCCCTCTGTTCCAGCCTGCCTGGCGACTGAGAAACCAGGCTAACCCGGTGGGCATGGTCGCGGGCTGACGGTCTGATAATTGAATGAATGATTATCTGTCTCATTAATAGACAATGATACAGAGTGCAAGGCCATATATCTGGAATATTAATGAGAAGCTGCAGGGGGCTTGATAAGAAGGAAAGAGTGTGGCTGCTGTAATAAGGTTTAAAACAATTTGCCCAGGTCGGGGTGGCCCAGATGATTTGGGCTGTTTAATCCCTAGTAACCCTTACACACAGCTCCTGGCTCTATACGTGTGATCATCAGCCACATACAGCCAGGCCTCCAGCGCAGCCCTGAGCCTCCAGAATCCCTGCTGCACCCGGAGCAGACTGATCAGTAACCCTGTGGCTGGATTTTCCAAGCTTATTTTATATTAAAAAAATGCTTTTTTTGTTTTGTTTTTTTAAATATTGTGAATTCTTTCAAATATAAGAATACAATTTTTAAAATGGTAAAAAATGGTCTCAATTTCAAATAATATATATATATATATATATATTTTTTTTTTTTTTTTTTTTTTTTTGATAATTTAACTCCTGACAGCAAAAAGGAAGATCAGGACTATTAAAAGGACTATTATTTATATTTACAGTCGAGCCAAAAATTATTCAGACACCAGATATAATTTCTAATATTTTTGTAACAGTGGGTGCAGGACACTATAGTTCATTTATGTAAGTGAGGATAGCAAATAAAGTAAACTGTGACATATTATACCCAAAATTATTAGTTAAATTATTCAGACACTTTGGCCTGACCATGTTTCGCTTAAGTGTTTTGTCTTTAATTGCTAATGCAGACTTTCTACACCACAGACTGAACAAAATTAAGCATTGTTTGGTAATTGGTCAACAAAGTATTGATAGTTGTGTAAATATTGTCATACTAACAGTTGTCTGAATTTTTGTTTGATTGTACTCCATTACATACCTTTATATCAAAATTATCTGACATTATCAAGATAAATTTGCACTGCTGTTCAAAAGTTTGGGATCATTAAGATTTTTTTTAGATTAGTTTTTGTTTTTAAAGAAAAAGGCTGCATTTATTTGAAAAAAAAAATACAGAAGCTGTAATATTGTGAAATATTATTGTAATTTTAAATAAAATAGTGGTTTTCTATTTTAATATACTTTAAAACAGAATTTATTTGTGTGATGCAAAGCTGAATTTTCAGCATCACTACTCCAGTCTTCAGTGTTACATGATCCTTCAGAAATCATTTTATTATGCTGATGTATCATCAATGTTGGGAACGGTTGTGCTGCTTAATATTTTTTTGGAACCCGTGATCCTTTTTTTCAGGATTCTTTGATAAATTAAAATGTTGAAAAGAATAGCATTTATTTAAAGCATTTATTATATATTGTTAGAAAAAAACTTATATTTTGAATGAATGCTGTTCTTTTTAACTCTTTATTAATCAAAGAATTAAAAAGTATCACAGTTTACCAAACAACATTAAGCCAAAATTGTGTTTCCAAAATTGTGAATTCTCTGAAATACTTCCAAGATTTGCTAATGTTAAAATCATGTCTCAGTTTTATATAATAAAAAATCTTTATTTCATGTATTAATTTCTTTTATCAAACATTTTAAATAGAACTGAATAAATGCATTTTTATGAATATTTGTTAATATTTTTCATATCTTGAATCATTTATTAAACCTTAATAAATAAACAATACTACTATTTACTTTCACTATTATCTACAAATATTTAAGCAGTATTATTAATAATATAAAACAACAGTAAAACTATTAGATTCCTTTTTCATGTTGATAATTTAACTCCTAATCAAAATCTATTCTTTTTCTAAAAAAAAAAAAAAAAATTATTTCACATTACATGGTAGTTTGGCTTTTGGCTCTAGCCCTGAATGAATATTAAAACAACTACAAAATTGCTCTTATAGATTTTCTCCCCCCTCACTCACGGCATTGTCAACTTAATAGGATTAAGAAAAGTTCCTTGTGAAAATGTTCATGTGGCCAAAATCTGAATTAAGAGGCAAATTAAACATTTATACTGAAGGTCTGCTTGAACACCCATGTGAATCAATATCTACCACCTATTTCATTGGAAAGCAATATTTCCCTTTTTAGCATGCAATAATTGTGTTTAGGCCAGTGAAGTACCTTATTATAGGTTTGTCAGGGAGAGAAAGCCCTGTTCCCATGGCGACTATGAAAGCCATTTGCCTCCTTTTCAGCTGGGTAATGAACTTCTTTCCTCTTTATGTCACTCTTCCTCTCCACTCTCAGCATCTCAGTCCTTGTCCACGTCCTTGAAATCATTCGTTTATTCTTCAATGTGACAAACAACAGAACAGAGAGACCATGAAAGTAAAGTCATCATGCATCCCAGGTTGAACAGTTTGCTTATAAAAAGTACGGCTCAGTAGGTAGAAAAGTACATTTATAACTCCTTATATAAATCAGGTTCGATGCTAACCAAGATTTTGGCAAAAATGTGTCTTGTTTTTTTGTTGTTGACTGCATGTATATAAAGAAACACATGTGGAAATGTCTATAGATCATCTATAGAGACAATGTTGTCAAACTACCTTTCTGATGGACATGAGGATCGCACATCATCTTTTTCTAAAAAAGAAAAAGAAATACACACACACACACACAGAGAGAGAAAGCATATTAAATGCAAGTGTCTACTTCAGTATTTGAAATAACTTTTGTAAAACTAAAAAAAAAAATCTAAATATGGACAAAATAATTTTCTATTGCCAGTCCGTTTAACAGATACATTTATGTAAAAATGGAACAAATATTTACTCTGACCTATAATTATTAAAATATATAAAATAAAAAGTACAAGAAAATGTACTTCATTATATTAAATGATTTAAAACATCTTGCTGACAAGTAGGTAAAACCTATTTGAAAATAGGTTTACACACTTTATTTTGCTGTTTTATAGATATATATGAACATTTACCCTCTTATTGTAATTTAACAGAGCTATATAGAAATTGCTAAAGATTGATAAAAGCATGCTTTCGGCATGCTTTTGTGACCGAAGAAATCAATTCTCTTTAGGCTGTGTTAAAAGCTCTTGTACCTTGGCGAACACCACAAATAAAACACTTAAAGGTTACTTATTGCTAGAACTGATGGGAAAAACCATACTTCATTGGCAGTTACATTTTTTTATTGCTCAATGTGTTTTATGAGCATTGTATTGCAGTGCTTACAACATTGATTTCTCCCAACCCTTGTCCTTGGGCCGTGCACAAGAATGAGAGGATGTAAACAGTTGAGGATATGAGAGACAGAGGGGGGGAGGAAATATCAGGACTATTACAGAGAAATAAATGTCAGACTTAGAACATCACCCAACCTCTTTAAGAATAACACATAACTATAACACTGTAGGGATAATATTGCCCTGTAAAATGAATACAAAAAGCAGGATTGCCACTTCAAAAACAAAACATGCAATCGGCAACACTCGAACACTTGTTTGTTTGCTTTTAATTGCATTATTCACAAAGGTTATTTACAGAGTTCCCCCTTCCCTATTATAAACAGAAATCCATAGCAGATGCATTCATTGTGCATGGGCCTTGGCTTATTTTGATGCCACTGGTTTCCAAATATTCAGTGTGATTCTAGTGCAAGAAAAGAAGGGGGACATTAACTCTCCATCCCCTGTATTAAACTATTCACGACCTCAAAAACCACACAACAAAAGCAGCAGCCAACAGGTCTATTTACCACAGTCAAAAGCATTGGACAGAGAGCTCAAGGATACATGCGTATGGTATGAAGTCCATGCACACATTCCTCATTAAAAACGTTAAAACACTGAAAACAGCTCTGGGGACCTCTACTGACGGAAAGAAAAAAATGAAGAGCATTACCCTGAGAGCCCCAAGAGCTTCATAACCTACAAAAAAAAATAAAAAAATACACAAGTCCAGCATTTTTGAACAGTAAGATCTTTAATGTTTAATTGAAGTCTTTTCTGCTCACCAAGCCTGCATTCATTTGATCCAAAATACAGCCATACAGTAATATTGTGAAATATTTGTACTATTTTAAATAACGTTCAAAATAATGTTTTCTATTTAAATATATTTTAAAATGTAATTTATTCTCAAAGCTAAATTTTCAGTATCATTACTCCAGTCTTCAGTGTCACATGATCCTTCAGAAATCATTCTAATATTCTGATTTGCTGTTCAAGAAACATTATTATTATTATTATTATTATTATTATTATCAATATTTAAAATCGTTGCTTTGATGCTTTTTTTCAGGATTCTTTGATAAATAGAAAGATCCAAAGATCAGCATTTATCTTAAATAAAAAGCTTTTGTAACATAACCTTCAAAAGTTTGGAGTCAGTAACTTTTTGGGGGGAAAGAAATTATAGAAATTCATACTTTTATTTAGAAAGGATGCTTTACATTGATCAAAAGTGATGATAAACAACATTAACATTTAAAATGTTACAAACGATTTCTCTTTCAGATAAATGCTGTTCTGAACTTTCTATTCATCGAAAAACCTGAAAAAATTCGACCCAGCTGTTTTCAACATAATAATAGTAAGAAGAAGAAGAAGAAGAAGAAGAAGAAGAAGCAGAAGAAGCAGCAGCAAATCAGAATATTAGAATGATTTCTGAAGGATAATGTGACTGGAGTAATGATGAAAAAATCAGCTTTTAAATCACAGGAATAAATTACATTTTTAAATATATTCAAATAGAAAAGTTAAATGCAGTCTTGGTGAGCAGAAGATACTCCTTTAAAAGCAAAAAAATGCATTTTTGTCTAGCAATTGGGTAGATGCAATATATAAATATATATATACATATATATAACTTTTATTAAATATTTTGCTCAATGTTTTTGAATGGCACCCACAATCTCCTACTGTACAGTATATATGGTTGGATATAAATAGTAATACAAAAATTAAGTTGTAAATGATTCATACATAAATGCTCGGGTCTTGGCAGTATAAAAAAAAACACATAGCAGACATAAGAATTTTCTAACATGTTCTAAATAAAATAAATCCCTTTATTCTACTTAAGTATTTTGTAAACAAGTGTTTTTTTACAACAGTGCAGTATGGTCTCTCCTTCTGGTTTATTTTAGTTGTGATTTTGTTTGTAATGGAGAGGAGCATATAAAACAGACGGAACATATGCGAAAAACAGTCAAAGTAAATACAAAACACATGATGTATATACAATTGTAAATTAAACAGATACCATGACCAGAGAACTGTCATAAAATATTTACATTACTTTACAAGAAACTAAGCATGAAATAATAAAATGCATAAACTCAAACATTCCCACAGAGGTTACATCCGGGGAAAAAAAAAAATCTCGCTCTGCAATACGCCCAAACGGATCTGATTTCTTCAATCTTTTTTTTTTTCCTCCTTCATTCAGCCCTGCTATGCAATTACTCACCAATACACACAAACACACATGTACAGCAACACAGCTGTAGATCTGCTCCGCCAAAGGACAAAAACAGCTGTACGAGGAATGAAGCAAGCCAAGTGGGGATATCTGCACAACTGCAGCTCACATTTCAGTCTCCCCCACAACCATTCACCTTTTC
Source organism: Cirrhinus molitorella (assembly GCA_033026305.1). Taxonomy (NCBI): domain Eukaryota; kingdom Metazoa; phylum Chordata; class Actinopteri; order Cypriniformes; family Cyprinidae; genus Cirrhinus; species Cirrhinus molitorella. The sequence continues at coordinate 28,016,958 of CM065129.1, read as the reverse complement.
ACTCAAAGCGCCTCAAAAGGTTTTTCAACTTTTCCGTTTCATTCAAATACAGCATTTTATCTCTCCTCTTTAGAAATGAATCACAATGTTTTCATGGGTATTCATTAATAATACAAGAATAATTTATAGCATTGGTGAAATACTACGAAAATCAAAATCCTACTTTTTTGCAGGAGGATTTCACACCTTCATTTTCTACCGTGAACACACAAAAGGCTTTGTACTGGGACTTTCATAGTTACAGTCACAGGCCAGAGTCCATCTCTGGGATATAGAGTGGGTTTTGTTTTCAGTGTTGACAGAACCCCAACACTGCCAAGGTGTGTCCTTGACCAACAGTGAGAAACTTCAACATTACAAGTAACCAGGAGTGACTGGGCATCACAGCTTTTAGAAAAAAAACAAGCTGCACTACATTATCAGCAATCACACTGAAGAGAAAAAACATTAGGAGTGGACAAACAAAGCAAATCACATCCTTTCTCCAAAGAGATTCCTTTACTTTTATCTACACTACCAGTCAAAAGTTTCTGAACAGTAAGGAATTTATCTCTTTTTCTCTGCACTCATTTGATCCAAAGTACAGCAAAAACAGCAACATTTTGAAATAGTAAAATATTTTTTTTCTATTTGAATATATTTTATAATGTAGTTTATTCCTGTGATTTCAAAGCTGAATATTTAGCATCATTACTCCAGTCACATGATCCTTAAGAAATCATTCTGTTTACAAAACATTTTTTTTTATTATTATTATCATCAATATTTAAGTTAAGTAACTTTTTTTCAGGATTCTTTGATGAATAGAAAGCTCCCAAGATTAGCATTTATATGAAATAAAAAGCTTTTGTAACATTATACACTATACCATTCAATACATTAATACTTTTATTTAACAAGGATGCTTTAAATTGGTCAAAAGTGATGATAAAGACATTTATAATTTTACAAAAGATTTCCATTTCAGATAAATGCGGTTCTTTTGAACTTTTTATTAATCAAAGAAAATACCTGGAAAAAAAAAAAATCTACTCAGCTGTATTCAACAAAATAATAATAATAACAAATGTTTTTTGAGCAGCAAATATAGAATAACATAATGATTTCTGAAGGATCATGTGACTGGAGTAATGATGCTAAAAATTCAGCTTTGAACTCACGGGAATAAATTACATTTTAAAATATATTCAAATAGAAAACAGTTATTGTAAACAGTAAAAATTTGTAATTTGGATCAAATAAGTGCAGGCTTAGTGAGCAGAAGTGAACAATAATTAATAATCTTACTGTTCAAAAACTTTTGACTGGTAGTGTTCGCTGTAGTGTTTACAACGAGACTGGATGTGTACTTCTGATTTAGAAGACTTCGCTTTTGATTGAGAAAAATCTCAAATTTGAGGCAGTCCTCCAGAACTGCTTTTTAACAGATTACCCAAAATGTCTGGGTATGTGGCTTTAGAGTTTTGTCTCAGTGCCAGCTTTGGCATCTGGGTTCTTAAAGGCCAGTCCGATGTTGTTTTCGTGCGCGTACGCAGTAGAACGGGTGTTCGGAGTTTGTCTGGTGAACGCTCTGAGGAGTTTAGAGCGGTACTGATCCCCTGCCAGGAAGTAGAGGACGGGGTCCAAACAGCTGTTCATGCTAGCAAGTGGGCGAGTGATTTTATAAGCAAAGTTGACGATATTAAGGGACCTGCAATCTGCGTCTAGAATGCGGTAGGCGTAGTAGAGCGAACGGGTGATGTGGAAGGGTACAAAGCAGATCGCAAACACAACCAGCACCACTATGATAAGTTTAATGGACTTCTTCCGTGACGAACTCTGTTGATTTTGGGACAGGCCCTTTCGGGGTTGGCAAAGGGCCCGGGCCATTAAACAGTAGCAAACCATTATGACCAGAAATGGCAGGATGAACAGCAGGACCATCAGCACTGAGTTGTAGGTAACATAGTTGTCAAATTCACCCGGGCGGCTAGTGTCATGACACAAGGTGTCATTTCCTCTCTGAGAAGTGTTGACAAAAATCAGCGTGGGCACCAAACAGGCTATCACAGCTGTCCAGACAAAACCACACATCATATGGGCATGGCGTGGCTTCACCAAAGTCAGAGTACGAATGGGGTGACAGATTCCAAGATAGCGATGCACACTGATGCAAGTGAGAAACAGGATGCTGCAGTACAAGTTAGCATAGAAAAGAAACCGCACAATCTTACAGAGAAAAACCCCAAAAGGCCAGTGGCTGCGGTTTGCATAGTAGTATATGAGCATAGGCAAAGAAAGCACGTAGAGCGTGTCTGACAGGGCCAGATGGAACATATAAACTGTACTGGGTTTCCAGGGCCTCATCTTAGTAATGAACATCCACAGAGCCACAGAGTTCAGTATCAGTCCCAGGAAACACACCAGGGAATATGATACAGGTAGCAGAATGTACTTGAACTCCTCATCGAAGAGACAGCTGAAGTTCACTTCCTTCTCAGAGATCGGTATCAGTGTGGTGAAAGGAAGGGATAAATTCCCTGAGACGCTTTTCCTTAAGAGTGAATTCATTTCTCTGTTAAAATAACAACAAAAACGTTTTTAGCAATTTTAGAAACTGTGAGTTAGAAGTAAACAGGATAAAGCAGAGTGAAACATTATGTCACGAACAGTGTAAACAGTTACAGTGGTAATATTACTTTTTGCAATATTATTACAGTCACAATCCATAAAACAACTTGTTAGTTACTTTCGATGTTGATTTGAAGTCCAACAATCCATTAATTCCTAGATTTATTTTCATAATTTTCACAACTTACACAGGCACAGGAATTCACCAGTGCAGCAAGACAGCTTGGAATATGAAAAAGCTTACATTCGGCGGATGGAAAGATTGGCATTACGTTGATTTTATCCAGAGAAATGATCTGAACACTGATGTGTAAGTCGTGGCATTACTTTACTCTGGCATTACATGGCTTGCCACAACAAGACAGTTTCTTATGAACTTTTGATCAGCTTCTTATAATTTCGTTTGATAAAATACATCATGGATCGTATATGGTTAACAGAGAACTAATGTAACCAGTAGTGTAACTACTCTTGCCAAAAAAGTCATAAGTAATAATATTACTTTTGAAAGTAATATATTCAATTTTTTGAGTAACTAGCCCAACCTGGTTAACTCAACTCATATGATTTAGGTCTAAAACAATCAAACTCTATATACAAACACGAAAACTCCCGTTTGAAAACTATGTTGTTTTATTATAACTCGCAAAACAGAAAGAAACACTTTTTTCGCACACATTTACCGTATATAAGACACAGGTTAACGTTAAATCCTTTAGAAAAACAGTGTGAGAGAGGAAAAACAGGAACACGCGGAGTTGTTTTCACGTGCTAAAACTTACCGTTCACTCAGCTAGACGAGGTAAACACGTCGCTTCGCAGATCAAAACATCAACTTCAATGGCTGACGCTAATGGTTCAAAAACCATTCAACTTGTTTAAAAGATTTACACATCCAGATTTATCGGACAGGGAGCGCTCGATCTGGTGCCGCTGGACTAGTATGTGAGCGAGTAAACTGAGGGGCGGGGAATCCGCGCCAAACTGAGTTTCTCCCCTCAGCTCCTCAAGACGAATTCACCAGAGTTTAGTGACATGTATTGCTTAATATATTGTAACTTTTCTTAAATACTACAAGAAACCTGCTAAGGTATTAAAAGTCAAAGTTAGTTTTATTAATCTTCAATAATAAAAGAGGAACTCTTCTTTCTCTTCTATATCTTAATGTCATTTCCCAAGCTGAATCACTTATCAGTTTCTGCCATCTTTCCCCATCACACACAGACAGTAATTTATAGTCGAAGCTCATCTCACATGCCCTTTAAACATTATATGTTGGCTCTCTTAAATGATACAGCAGTTCTGATGATTAAATAATTTAAGATAAATTATACAACACTTAACCCCAAATACACATATGGTGATGTTTTTATTCTGTTATATATAAGACACTAGCAACTCCAGACACTCTTAGGCTAATATGTTAATTCCAGGATGTTTTAGAAAGGTTTTAGTTGTTTTCCCCCAAATTACCTTCCTTTATTTTATTTTATTTCACTTTCACTGTGATTTCACTTCCAGTAAGTACCATGTGATTGTGTGGGCGGCACACCATATATGTGACCCTGGACCACAAGGGTCAATTTGTTTTTTAAACTGAAATTTGTACATCCTCTGAAAACAGAATAAATAAGCTTTCCATTGATGTATGGTTTGTTAGGGTAGGACAGTACTGGCCGAGATACAACTATTTGACAACTATCTGAAATCTGAGGGTGCAAAAAAATCGAAATATTAAGACGCCTTTTAAGCTGTTTAAAAGAACTTCTTAGGGATGCATATTACTAATCAAAAATTAAGTTTATAAATAGCCTATATACGGTAGGAAATCTGCAAATATCTTCATGGAACATGATCTTAATATTAAAAAGATCTATAATTTCAATAAGAAAAAAATCAATAATTTTGACCCATACAATGTATTGTTGCCTATTACTACAAATATACCCATGCTACTTATGACTGGTTTTGGGGTCCAGGGTCACAAATATACTTCAGTATATCTTTAGTTGGACCTCAGCACTTCTCCACAATTAAAGTGCAATAAGCACAAAATTAGTTATTCCAATTTAGCAGACTTTAAATATACCAGTTTAGTACACCAAAAGTATAATTGCAGGGTATTTTTATTAAGCACAAAAATATCTAAATGTATTTGTAGTATACGTGGCATGAAATAAATGTATTTCAAATACATTTTAGTATATTTATTTTTTTCACTAGGACAGTAACAGAAGATAAAGAAATGTAGGTGTTTCCCAATAGTTCTAGGGGAGCTTATGGACTTCTGTTTGGAGTAAAGTTAATATTTAGTAAAAAGTTAAAACACAGTGCCATTTGACCAATGGGAGGTTAGTAGTGCTCATCTGCCTTAGAGATGAGATCATGTGCTCATGTGGTGTAACTGATTCTTTACCAACTCAGAAATAACCACACACGTATATATCATACCACTCAGGTGTGCTGTTAGGTAAATAATATGATTGGCCAGGACAGACAATGTGAACATGAGTAAGTGAGTGTCTAGAAAGTCAAATGAACAGAGGAAAAGCTTACTGCAAGAAAGACGTTTATCTGCGATCTGCAATCAGTTGGAGTGCCATAATAGGCCTCTCTGAGTTAAAGTTCACATTGAATAATTGCACGATTGTTTTATGATGTTGGCTGCAGTAATAAACCACATAGTTTAAAGTTAAATAATCTGTGATATAGTTTTTAAATTAATTTGACTTACAGTGTCAGCATTATATATCACTGACATGTAGGATGTAATAAAAAACATGTTAAATGACAAGTTATGTCATGTGTCGTAAATAAAAATATATCAGCTGTGTGAAAGCTTGGGAGATTAGTTTGCATTGTTGGTATGGTAAGACCCACTTCCTTTCCAGTGCTGACCTGTTAATCCGAGAGGGAGTTCTGGGAAATTGCATAAATTGTACAGGAATGTGAGTGGGATAATGATTCAGTAATGTGATATGAACTGTAAGTCATTGGGAATACAGCTACTTCAGTTTCATTCTTCATCTGTGGCATATATGTGAAGTCAGGTGTATCACTCTCACCACCTGATGAGAAATAAACGGTTAAAAAAAAAACAGGAGAAGGAGCTGCTGTGTCATGAATTACATAATCACATTGGAAAGGTCATACATGGTTAGTTTCTTTGTCTGTGTACACCAGTTTAAAAAGGTAGGGTAGGGAGAGAAACTCTCATCTCATTTTCTCCTCCAGCTTCAAAATCGTCAGACATCGTTGTTTTACCTTTTTTTGTAAAAGGCGTTTGCCTTTCTGTGCTCGTTTGCTTTGTAAACACTGGGTCTCTAAATCTGCCTACAGTACATCACCTTTCCATGTGAGGTCAAGCTAGTGCAAGATAAGCATTTGTGGTTAAAAAGTAGTTTTTTGGGCAATGACAGATTGTTTCGCTAGATAAGACCCTTGTTCCTCAGCTGGGATCGTGTAGAGCCATTTGAAGCTGCATTGAAACTGCAGTTTGGACCTTCAACCCACTGACTCCCACTGAAGTCCACTATATAGAGAAAAATCCTGGAATGTTTTCTTCAAAAACCTTAAATTATTTTTGACTAAGGAAAGAAAGACATGAACATCTTGGATGACATGGTGGTGAATAAATTATCAGGGCTGGACTGGACAAGTAGTCAGTTTGTTTTCTCTAACTCATTATTTCTATCCACAGGCTGTTGATGCTGGACTACAAGTAAATTTGCATTTTCTAATTCACTGTTTCCTCCCACAGGTTGCTGATATTGGACCACAATTAAGTTTGCATTTTATAATTTATTGTTTCCTCTCACAGGTTGCTGATGTTAGACCACAGGTAAGTTTGCATTTTCTAATTCAATGTTTCCTCCCGCAGATTGCTGATCCTGGGCCGCAGGTAAATACTAGTAGCCACATTCTTCATCTTCTTCGTCTGAGCTAGAAGCATTCCTTTACATGGAGGTTGATTCCCATGTTTTCTCTCTTCATTTTTGGCTGTGGTTGGAGTTTCAATTCCAGTGGTAGGTAATCGCATGGTAACTAGAGATTTCGGTGAACCCTTGATCTTCCTTTTCCTTATTCCGGTTTCACTTCACAGACAGGGCCTTCTTAACATCCAGAGTTAAACATTTGGGGAAATCTAAATTTCAGTGCATAGTCTTTGAGGATTCAATCAGCAATGGTTTTGGCAGATTTTGATGAGGTGGTGTAAGCTTGTGCAAACCTTGTGAAGTGCTAAACTTTCACCAGGATATATTCATACCCTCCTTTGCTCTTGTCGAGGTGCAAATGAGTGGTTGGTGACAATATTATTGAGTGATGGTCTATTTTCTTTACCTGGCTTCTTTCGTTTCAAACAGTTACAACATTTGATCACAAAATATAAAGTTTCACCCAACATTTTTGGCCAGAAGAACCTGTCTCCAATCAAGGACATTGTCCTTTCCACTCCTTGACGCTCCATTTTACTATCTAACTCCTGTCCTGACTTCGGGTAGCTGTCTTTCTTATGAAGGTCATAGCTATACATGACATGGTCAGATTTTGCACTTCTATTGGCTTCACATTTACCTTAACACAAACAGACATGAGTTCTTCCATACATTGCTCCATTATTGTTTCAGTATCCAATGGCATACAGGATAAACTGTCCACATCATTGTTGTTTTTTCTAAAGCGGTATTTTATTGTGAAGTGGAAGTCCACAAGCTCTACAACCCATCTGCATCCAGTCGCATTGAGTTTGGCCCTGGACTATACATATGTCAGCATTGTTGCTATATATGGCAAAGTCTTCACTTCAAAGCTAGAAATTCCAATTTACTTGAAGGAAGATGATAGTTTCGTTCAGCAGCTGTCAGTGTCAGCCATTTCTTTAAGTTTTCATTCTTGCCTTTGGTACAGAACAGCACCAAGTCCCAGGTTTGAAGTGTCCATGTGGAGTATGAACAGCTTTGTCCCAGGGTTGGAAATCCCAGGGATGGATGTTTTGCCAAGCAGTCTGTTAACTTCGCCAACCTCTGCGGATTATGTTCCAACCATAGAATAGGCTTCTGGTACTCCTCTTTTATTGCTTTTTATACATTTGCTTTTTAGCTCCATTATGTCCTTTTTCTTCAAGCAAACCACAATAGGGTCACACCTCTTTCTTGGAAATGAGCTCGGAGTATCCATCCTAATATGGGCAGGCTAAAGTTTGTTTTTCCCTCCACTACAAAGCTGCATGCCTGGTGCAATTGCTCGTAATACAGCATTAACGATCTTAAGCTTGGAAAAACCTCTGCCCAGTCCATGATCAATTTTGGGAGCTAGACTCGAGAAGGTGAGTTTATCCTTTTGCCCAAGTTCGCTATCTGTCTGGATAACCTGAAGTCTTCATTCCATGTTGGCGTAACTGGTCGAGTCGATGCTGAGTGCCAATTTAAGGTGGTATTTTGTTGTGAGTTTCACAGTACGTCATAGCTTGGTTAACTTAGCATAGCTTCACAAATTTTGTCTCTTACACACCAAAGTTCTGACATGCCCTCATCTTCCAGTTCTTTTAAGCCCTCCCTCTCAACATGTCTCACATGGGCAGAATTAACAAATTAGTTAATTAGTTACACTGCAGGTATCGACGATTAACCTCAGATAGTGCATGCTTTTTCACCAGACTCAAAGTGGATGCTGGACGTTCCCACTCTGCTGTTCCCATAATTCACAAGTTAGGATGAAAGACACTGGTGGTAGAGTATCAATCCTTGGAGGCCGACCTTCACTGCATTTAATGTCAGTGATGCCTCCACATGTAGCACCCTCACCGCCTGATGAGAGGAAACAAACAGTTGCGATCAACCGATCCAAGACATTCAGTAGTTGAAATCAATTGTCAAAGACAATATTACACCTTATAAGAAACATAGTATAATCTTTTTTTAACTTACCACTAAGTTTTATTTATCTTGGAATTTGCTGTCTGTGTGCCCATGATTTCACGTGCTGAGATGAGGAAACGCTTCCCCTCTCAAATTTGAAAAAGAAACACCCGCAGAGCATCTTCCCTTCTAATGATATGCAATGATAAAACGTTCTGAACCTACTCTCCAACAAAAGAGTTATAAAAACAAATGTTCTAAAAACATTATAACTTGTTTTCCATTCAAAACATCAATTGAGTGTTTGAAATAACTTCCTTATGTGATCTGATGTGGCTTTGTATCACAGAATGAGGCAAACAATATATTCTATACTCATATTCTATGTAAGTCGATTAGCAATGTCTTACATATATACTCATGAAAATACACAAGATGGCTTTAAGAGCACAGATAAACCATATATTACTGCAAATGAGTGTTTATTGTCCTTACATTTCATCATGCAAACGTTTAACGTTATAGCTTGTGCCTTTATCCATATTAGATATGTCCTGGCTGGAACGGAGCATCATCAATGTTACTTCTTTAAGGCATATGTGGATTTTCTGCACGAGGGCGCCCTCTGGCGTCCAGTATGAATTAAACACATCCTATTTTGCATAAAAAAACAAACAAATAAATATACCCCTCTCAAAAGAAATATTAAGCAGACATAATAATTATTTAATTTTTTATTTATTTAATTTTATTTTATTTATTTATTTTATTTTATATTTTTTTATGTAGAGATTTACAGGAGTATTTTGTTGTTAATTTGTTGGGGAAAAAAAAAAAAACACTGATATGGCAAGCTATCAGAACCGAACCGAAAATCGTGGTTAAAAACCGAGGTATGTATTGAACCATGGACTAACTGTATTGTTGCATCCCTTCTGTCCACCCACTTTCGTTCGTGTCATGAACAAGCAGATAGATAGTCAAGAAGAGACTCAAACTACTAGAGTAAAGAAAAGGGACATTTGTCTTAAGAGTAGAAAGGCAGTTTATTTGTGATAAGCTATCATTAAAATGATGTAATAGCCAAACTCACTGATGCTTTCTTCAGCCGAAAGAGCACAAAGATGTGAACTCGCACTGAACCTTCTCCAATTCATGTTTTCTGTCTGTATGTCTAGATCTATCTATCCATCTATCTATCTATCTGTCTGTCTGTCTTTGAGATTACTGCACTTATGAAAGACATGTCTCTGGACATCATTAGGACATGATGATGTCATTACAGATATTTTAGACTCATTGTTTTAGGTCAACCCTATCCCAGTGCAAACATATTCTTCAAAGATCCTGTTTCTATACAAACAACCTTCTGTACCATATTTGTTCAAGTTTAAAGATGATCAAATATTGACACTGAATAGTACAGATTAAAAATAAAATAAAAATCACCCTTTCATAAAAAAATGTTCACTATCTAAAGTGAATATTAAATAATTTATCAAATTACAGATATATAATTGTAAAAATAAAGACTTCAGGAGAATTCAGTTAATAAATAAAATCGTCAAATACAGCATAGCAAGTTGGCCTTTATAGTTTTATATATATAAAAGCAAATAGACTTTTTGCAATGTGCATTAAACCCCTTTGGAAAATGAGGTTACACCTTTAATTTTCAGGAAAAATGTGAACAGTACTTATTGTTACCTGTTTTTGCAGGTAATATTTACAGTTGGTCCAGTGATTAAGCATTAAAAATCCATGAGCTTATCTCTTATGTAAAGGGGAGAACAGCATCACTGCAATTAAATACCTGGGGTAAATAGTAGAATATGTATTCCTCTTAAAAGGACCGGTTGACTCCTTTAGTACACAGTTGGTTTATGCACTTTTATAAGGGTGATTTATAGCAAGGAATAAATACAGTGGGGATATAGACAAGCTGTGTTATAGTCACCAGACAAGGTACTGAACCAGAACATTTCACAACTAATGCTCAGATAAGGCAAGGTTGACATGTTGTGTCTATTATATACACAGTATCTACGTATGAGTATCAAGATGATCAATGCTAAAATAAACTATTAAAGACTCTGTTTTAGTGATAGATATGATTTGTTTGGACTGTTAGAAGCAAGTGTTGAACTGTAGTTTATTCCATACTGTATGTTTAGGACCACAGGGACAGAATAAACACACTGCGTGATGAACTTTATTATGAATGGAAATTAAACTTTAGAAATTACAATGAAGAATAAAAAAATATTTATTAAGAATACAAATATTGAACTTGTATCTCCTGAAATGACACCTGATTGACTCAGTTTCTGTTTTCAGTTCAGTCCCAGATCTTGGGAAGGTTCTCCAAGATTCTTCGTCGATGAGACGGGTTTGACACACCTGCTGCACAAAGCTCCTCCTCTGTAATACCACTGCATGAGAAAAGAACACACATGTACGTTAAAAAGAAATTATGGTTTTTGAGAACAACATTCCAGAATTTTTCTCCATATAATGGACTTTCATGGTGGCAAACGGGTTGAAGATCTAAACTGCTGTTTCAACGCAGCTTCAAAGGGTTTACACAATCCCAGCCGGGGAATAAGAGTCAAAACAATCAGCCATTTTCTAGCTCTGCGATGTGCGTTTGCGAACTTTACACATTATGTAATCACACTGGAAAAGTAACGTGCAGTTAGGTCTTCGGTACTTCGGTTCAAAAAGGTAGGGTAGAGTGAAAAACTCCAACATTGTTGTTTTACCTTTTTTGGTAGAGGGCATTTGACTTTCTTTGCACTTTCAAACTTGTGTGTTTAATTGTTTTTTAGAAAATGACAGATTTTTTTTTCTTTCTTTTTTCTCGGCCTGGATCGTGTAGAGCCCTTTGAAGCTGCATTGAAATTGCAATTTGGACCTTCAACCCATTGGGTTTTCCTCAAAAACCTTTCCAACTGAAGAAAGAAAGACATGAACATCTTGGATGACATAGGGGTGAGTACATTATTAGGAAATTTTTATTCTGGAAGTGAACTAATCCTTTAACTGAAGCAAATGGCTGTGAGACCAGAAGAAAATCAAAAAGTCTATGTCAACCTGACCTGAAGTAATCAAGATCATCCCATCCATTACGGCTGAGGTCCAGCGTGTAGCGCTGCAAACCCAGAGTGCTGAGCAGCTCCCGCACCGTTTCTGGGGCTCCATGTAAGACTGACACCTGCAGACAGTTGTTGCCTTTGTCTTTATCAAAGCTAATCCTCGAGCTCATATTTCCACAGTGCACTAAACATCACAATCCATATCCGAAAATTACTCAACTCACCTCTTTCTCCCAGCTGTAGTTTCTCTCACTAGCTAAACCATAATCATATCCATGATGCCTTTGCGGAGACGATATTTGATTGAACTGGTACTTTCTGTCTACTGGCTGAAAATCCACCTCACTTAGTGATTTAGCAATTTGGAGGGCTGTAAGTGAGTTGTCTCCTGAAGTTATAGTTGGCTGCTCTACTATCCAGGGTACTGAGCATTCGTGAACGGGAACCCTTGTGGATATATATGGGTACAGCTTTGGCACAGCATTTCCCACTGGCATGGGCCGACTTTGGTGTATCCTGTGATAGTCCTTTCTGACTTTTTCTGACTTGAGTGGTGCCTGAATGTCCCGAGAAAAAGCAGAAGTGTTCATGTAAGAGTTTGTGACTTTTCTGACTGATAATACCGAGTCCTGTGTCATATTATTCTTATGGGAGTGTAACTGTAAAGATGTATTGGAGGTGGTGGTGTGTCTTTGGTTTGGGGGTGTATTAGGAACATCTGGACCTGGGAAAAGCTGATAAGAGGATGCAGTCGACATTAGTTCGCTTTGAGTCTCGCAAGATGGTTTATAAGGTGCTAAAGATCCTGGAATTTCAATTTCTGTGAAGTCGGATCTCCGAGCAGACCTTTTGCCATGGCTGTGACCTCCAGTCACTCTAGGGAGCTGTACCACAGCATCTTTGGCCCATAGTATTTGGGATTCTTTGCTGGATGAGGGAATCTCTTCTACTCTTCGTAACATAGGCACCCCCTCAAAGATGAAGTACGCAGGGTTGGTGTAGCTGTTCGGCGCTGCCATATATGAGGATGATGGGGCTCTACAGTAGAAACATGAAATGTAAATCAAGATGGTCTCCATTGGAAAAAGGTATATGAATAAAATTACATTACAATAGATGAAGTAAACACTATTTATGAACCCAAGACTTTTTTTTTTGACTCACTGGGTTGGGAATGCAGGGGAAGACTGGCGAGACAAAAGATCCTTCATCATTTCCTTCTCATCCTTCTCTGTGCAGAGCCACTCTGTAATGTGCAGAAAAAATGTCTCATGTCTAAATGTTTAAATATTGTGGTCATCTATGACAAAGCCAATGGATGTTCAGTAAGCAGTGCGTTAAGGGTCTCAGAATGCATCTGGAGAGGATCAAGCAGCAAAAGTGGAAGCCATGGTAGATAGTAAAGTGAAAATAGAGCCAAAGCAGAGGAGGAAATAAAACACGGCATATTTGAGGAAATGATACAGTGAGATCATGGTGAAAACTCACCATAGACTCTTTCCCGGATCCGTCGGCGGTCTGGTGGTACATAAACCCTGATTCGTCCTCGAATAGAGCCCATCTCTTCTCCTCTGTGAGTCAAGCATGTCTCGAATGGATCTGATGATTTCCCTGTTACCGAGCGAAGAGCCACACAGCACTCGCCTGAAATGGCAAAAATCCAATTACGTTTACAATAAATTTGACCACAATGTTTCAACAGTGCCCTTAGAGAGAGCACCGGGTATTAAGACTTGTATGGTTTAATGTAATTTAATGATATCACTTACTGAAATATCTGGTAGAAAAGCCATGAAAGATTTACATTAAAAAAAAAATCCATATCTTTTTATACATATTTTGGATGCCATTATTTCAATGACGTGATCTGTGAGCTGCTGGCGCTACCTGTTGCTATTTTTTCTGCAACACAACTTGGAAAATAAAATACTGATACCATGACCACAGCTAATGAAGGACCTTACAGGTGGTGATGGATATAAGCGTAGGCTTAAACCAAATGAGAACCATTTTTTTCCCCCACAAGGAGTCTAAACGCCCCTGGATATTGAGTGAAATCCACAATGAGAAACTCTTTGAGAGCCTGCGTTGACATGTTTACATCCTGCTAGGATGGCATCTAGCGTTTCTTGTCTCTGCCATTTGTAAGCTCTTTCAGTGATCTACTAAAAGCCTCAAAGGCATTAGGGCTAAAGTGGAGAGAGCAAAGACAGAAGTCTTTAGGAATTTTCATTAATTCACAGACATTTTCCCATTTGTTTCTCCTCTTCTTATCGCTACAAAAGAGTGAAGACTTGCATAAATCTTTCATGGGTTTTCTTCTATATATTTTAGTAAGAGACATAATTTACAATACATTAAGCCTTACAAGTCTTAACCCAGCATTCCCTTTAATTCATTAGAAATTAAGAGGCTGTTCCTGGTTATGATTAAATGGTTTCTAAAAACCAAACCACTGTTTCAGAGAAACTTCATTCAAAAAGACATGATGAGCTTGACCATGTACCGTATGACTCAAAGCCATCACATGACTTCACAGACAACAGCAAGTGCTGATCCCGGAGATGCTCCAAGTCTGAGAAGACTGGGTGGAGCTGGAAAAAAAGGGACAAAAGAGAAATCTGACATGGTGTATCAACTAAAAGTGTCAAATCCTTATTAAACAGAGCATAGCTCCAAATGAGTGTGAGCCAAATGGTCTGTATCACAACCTTGGGGAACTGTTTTGAAGACCAGCCAAGTTTGAGAAACCCTGGTACCTCACAACACTGTGAGTCATTCTCAGCAGAACGACGAGGCTCTACACAGAAAGGAAAGGATAAAGTAAAAAAAAAGAACTGTCACATTTGTCCCATGACCTCCTGATATTTTAAAAGAAAACAGATTGGCAATGAAACATTGCATGCTTGCTAGTCTGATTGATTATTACACAAAAGATACCTTCTAGACAGCGGGAGTGGAACTCAATGAAAAACTTGGCCTTGCTAGCAGTTTTCACTATGGCCTCAATAGCCTCCAGCTCAATGCTGGTTCTCTCTGAACCCAATTCTATATCGGCAGAGATGGAAAAAGAGAACTGTGAGATGGTTATGACGCTAAACGATACTCAATTTAAAAAAAAAACTTATTGAATTATGATAGTCCATTGCACCAAAACGTCTATGCATCAAAAAGTTAATAAAAGATTGCAAAAGAAATTCATGTAAATCAAAGGCTTCTGAAGAGGTACAACTGCAAAGAAAAATAAAATGTATGATTTTATTCACACATAAACTGATCAAAGCACAAACATAAAGCACAGATAATAGCGGTGTTTCCATCCACCTATTTTCATGCACATTTTGGAATATTGCATAAAAAAAAAACATATGCACACAATTGAGTAGGATAAACTTTTTATCCGATAAGGAAAAATGTGCATAAACTACGATGGAAACACATTTACTGAATAAATTCCTCCATGCACACTGTGTTCCAGCAGGCATCCACCTCCAAAAGCAGTGACTGCATTTGTTGCGTTTCATCTGCTCGCTCTGGGGTGCAAGTAATTTTTTTTATATTGCAAAAAGCTCAAATGTGCTTGCTTCTTGTGTGACAACCAACGAGGTCAAGTTTTAAATCAATGCAACAACCACTGTGGTTTGTTCTGATCTTTAAGATTGAGTTTCTAAGATGAACAAATGTCTTATGACTTTGGAACATCACGTGGGTGAATAAATTATCTAAAAGTTGAAATTGTTTGAGGCTTAACCATACTGGTGCTGTTAAAATGAACCAACCTTGAAAAACAAAGTGTATGGTGGCAAAGGGAAATGGTGGTTCCTTATTAAAATGCATGTTCAGCAAACTCTAATATAACTCCTTGAGTTATGCAACGACCTAAAGGTCAAACCTCCAGTGTCAGAGAGTCAAGCTGAAAAGGACTCCATACCTGCTCTGGGAGACTGTGATATCACACCCACTTCAAATGTTGCAAAAACAGGAGAGTGATCACTGGTGAAGATGTCATCTGTGCATCCTGATGAACACAACCAATGGATTAATATTTATAATCTAATACTTGCCCTTTTGTGGTACATGATTAGAAAATCTATTCAATTCTTAAAGCTGTAATTGGGGTGGAGTTCAATAAAGGGATAGTTCACCCAAAAATGAAATTTCTCACCCTCATGTCATTCCAAACCCTCAAGACCTTTGTTCATCTTCGGAACACAAATAAATATAGGATATTTTTGATAAAATCTGAGAGCTTTCTGACTGAATTTTCATTTTTGAGTGAACCATCCCTCTGAACATCACATTCAACATTCCATTGAATGCTGATATGTGTAGAGCAGACAGACAGGATATGACTCTGATTGTAGACCGCAGTCCTAAAATCGTACCCAAAGTAAACCTTTGTAGTGCAGGATAGCTACACATCCATTCCAAAATGCTACAAAAATAGCAGTCCAGTGTTTTAGTTACTCCCCTCAAGCTAAAGTGCAAACCAACAAAGAAGTTTGTCTAGTCATCTGATGTACTGTGAAGACACTGTTATGCACTAAACAATAGGGCTGGGAGATCTATTATCATACTATGAGTAATTTTATTTCACGTTAATTTTATTTACCACAATATAGTTGGTTTTGCGTTAAATAAGGTCTTAATGATATCCAAATTTTTGATACCATAGAATTTCCTCCAGTGTCAATATAAAAAAAAAACTACAGTAGAACAAATAAATAAGAAATGTTACATGCATTGTATAAAAACACTGTATATTCTTCACTGTGTAAGTTAAATATACATTTCTTCTTATTAAAGTTACAAAAGTGATTTAGTCAAGAGCAGTGAGAGATTTTCTCTCTTTTGTTGTTTGATTAACATGAATGACAGACAGCAGGAATATTAGACTGCTGTCACTTTAAGAGCTGCCCAAAACCAATATACTTTCTCAGTATATTTTCTCAATATACTATATTGTTTCTCAGCTGTTTGCTTTCAGCTTAGACCTAAATTACTGTGTTTACAAGGGTACTTGCAAAAATGGGCATTTTTAACACATACAGTTAAGGTAAAAAGTTTACATACACCTTGCAGAATCTGCAAAATGTTAATAACTTTACCACAATAAGACGGATAATACAAAATGTATGTTATTTTTTTTTTAGTATTTAGTACTGACCTGAATAAGATATTTCACATAAAAGATGTTTACATATAGTTTTTTTTTTTTTTGGTTTGTTTAGTGATAGTTGTTCTTCAGTCCCTTGTTTGTCCTAAACAGTTAAACTGCCCGCTGTTTTTTTAAAAAGAAAACCTTCAGATCACACAAATTCTTTGGTTTTTCAGCATTTTTGTGTATTTGAACTCTTTCCAACAATGACTGTATGATTTTGAGATCCATCTTTTCACATTGAGGACAGCTGAGGGACTCATATAGTTGCATATGAGTCCCTCAGTTATCCTCAGTGTGAAAAGATAGGTTCAAATGAAGGTTACAGAAAGTTCAAATGCTCACTGATGCTCCAGAAGGAAAGCGATGCATTAGGAGCCAGGGGTGTAAACTTTTGAAAAGAATGAAGATGTGTACATTTTTCTTATTTTGCCTAAATATCATGTTATATATTTCCCATAAGACAAAATAAGTTTTATTTAGTTGCTGATTGCATTTCAACGACTTAAAATTACATATTTTTTTACCGCAATGCTTAAAAACTTGTGCAAATGATCAAATTTTGCGAACGCACAGCAACTTAATGTGAGTGTACAACTGCGATAGAGACAAAAGTCCAAAATCTCTACCGGTTAATTGTGTCTACTGGTATATTGCCCACCCCTACTAAACAACTACACAATATGTTACGGCTGTTACAGGGACTACATTTTACAATACTTTTTTCTTTTAGAAAGCTTCAGATATAGGAATAACATACCATATGAGGTACAGCTTACGTGAGACTCTGGGTAGGACTTCCACAGAACTCTATCACACCACGAAGGCCCATTGACTTGCACCTGAAGAAAGTTTGAATTGTTAAAGTAAAACAAAACAACAGAAAACAAGAAGGATGAACTGAGTAATTGTAAGCTTCTATGTTGTCACACATAATGACTCATCATATCACATCACTCATTTTGATTCACAGGTCACTATTAGTGCAAATAGGATGTTAGGATGTCATTAACAACAAAAGGCTGATAGAATAAATGAAAGGTTTTACCCCACTGGACTTGTATTTCTGCCATAGGTAACAGTCCCTAGAACCACGTTCGTACCGATAGGTGGGTGGAAACAAAATCTTCTCCTCCTCTTAACAGAGAGAGCAAGAACAAGATATTAAAGTAACTGTTAATGCTTTTTTTGTCCCACATACTGTTGTGTAATCACATCTATTCATTTCATGTGTCTGTGGTGTCCGTGGGAGGAGAAGAGCAGCCGTGGTCCTTACTAAAGTTAAAAAAGGCCTTTCTTCTGTGCCGCTCTCTGGTCAATTGGTCTGCACACATCAGCTCCTCAAATTCTCGCTTTGAAACATGCTTCAATATGTCCTGCAAAAGAGAGACCTCAGTCAGGGACAGATGACCTTCAATATATGATACAAGTGAGCACAAAGATTCACAGAACAAGTCAGATGATTCAGTGCGCTTAATGGGGTCTCCTTGGAGCAATGTTTGAATGGCTGTGGATCACAGTTAATAAAAAGCAGTTAGCGGGAATAAGTAAAGCTGGAGTGACTAATATCTAAAGAGAAATATAGCAAATATAAGCTGTGTGACCAGTGCATCCAGATCCAGGCGGTAGTTGAGGTCTCCACACCAAAAGAGATGATTGAAACGAAGGCTTATGTCAAAAGTGCTGAGCTGCTTTTCTCCAAGAGACAACAGTCTGAGGATGTCTTGGAAGTTGTGGTTCCTCCTAAGACAAGAAAGAGGAACAATGCAAATCAAACACTCACACATACAAAACCATTCTGGGTGTATAAGATGTTTTTGAAATAAGTCTCTTATGCCCACCGAAGATGAATTTTCAGCATTATTACTCCAGTGTTCAGTGTCACATGATTTTTCAGAAATCGTTCTAATATGCTGACTTGATTCTGAAGAAACATTCCTTATTATTATCATTGTGGAAAGCAATTGTGCTGATTAAAATATTTTGGTGTGAAATAATTATTTTTTTTCTTTATCTTTGATCAATAGAAAACTCAAATGGCATTTATTTGAATGATTCTTATTTTGTTATCACTGAGAGCAACTAATTCTAAAATAAAAGCTTATTTTACAATGATCGGTGAATTAGGTGTACCAAACAATCACTAAGCAAAAAATAATTAAATATCTAGCCAAAGAAATTAATATTTTCCAACAAGTTTAAAGTTTCTGGGATTTTTTTTTTACCACTATCATGTTGTTCAGAGATGGAAAATACTGTTGTGTTTGGAACCATTTTTCTTGGTGTAACAGAGCAAAAATAGGCATTATGGTGTCTAAAATGTAAGTCTCTTAATATTAACTTCTAGCTTTTGAACTGTTGTATAAAATCAATTTTACACATTTGTGATTTTTGTGGAAAAAAGTGGCACCCTTCTTGTGATGTTGATTAACTATATGAAATAATATAAATATATATATATATTTTTGCCCCCATATCCTGAATTTTGAGAAAATGCATTTATTAGACTGAATCACACAGTGAAAGGATGCACTCTAACTGAGCACAGCCAGTCTAGTTAGTGTTTAAGCACTCATAAGTTCTCTTATAATCAAGCTGTCATGATAAATCATGTCACTGTATGATAAATTAATCTCTTACTTAAATAGTTTGTACATCTGCACTTTGTTGCTTATGATGAGGGAACTCACAAGTTTCAGTTTGAACAAAACTTCAGGATTCAACAGTGACTATTCTGAACGCTTCTGATTGGCCACTGCATTGTGTGTGATTAGTTATAGTGAGCAAAGCTGTAAAAATGCGTAAAAATAAATTGATTTAACATGAGCAGGGTTAAAAGTTATTTTAAAATTCAAACACTGTGTACAAGTTTATTTTTAAATGCAATGTACTGAAAACCAAAATAAAGCTTTGTTAACACTTGGATATTTAAAACACTATACGTGGACCAAATACAGGAAATACGTCAAGTAAGTAGACAAGTGGTCAAGTGCAAAGACCACAAGTGTGGGTATTTGGACAAGCTTATTCTATGTGTTGACATACTTTCAAAAGAAACAGGAAGACAGCTTGGGTCAGAGCCGTTGAGCTCAGTAAAGCTGCATTTGACAGCTTATGGCAGCCACAGTCGAATAGATTGCCTCTTTAGATTCGAAAAACTGTTACTAACATAAAAGAGTGGTCATAATCATGTTGAGGATGTATAGATTAAAAGTGTGTCAAATATTGGTAAATGGCACCAGTGCTATCTCTTCTACTTGTTAAACAGTTTCTCCTCCTAATCTCATCCATATCGCTATAAAATATAGCATTCTGTGCATAATTCAAAAGGGTCCGAAATGGTTTTGTGGTCAAAAAGTATTCTCGTAGTTTCATAATATTACAGTTTGTCACTGGACTATTTTAATAATGTCCTTACTACCTTTCTGGGCCTTGAATGTGGTAGTTGCGTTGCAGTCTATGGAGGGTAAAAAAACTTGATAGATTTAAATATCTTAATTTGTGTTCCAAAGATGAACAAAGGTCAACAGGTTTGGAACGACATGAGGGTGAGTAATAAATGACAGAATTTTCACTTTGAGTGAACTATTTTATATTTGTATATTCTGGCTGATATGTTGTCTGCAGTTTTTACTGAGGGGGTATGAAATCCCCTGCTCTATTTTAAAGATATGTATGAATACCTGAGTGCTTTATCACTACCAGAAGTCAGATGGCAGTTTACAAAACCCATTGAGGTGCCATTAAAAAGAAGCGAAACTCCTACTGCTCCCTTATTTCCTGTAACAACCAAAAAAAAAACATTAATAACAGTATGATTTATTTGTCACCTAATAGATATAGAACAAGACAGATTTGTACCGAGTGTGTTTCCCAGGCCAGTTTTTACACTAGCCGTGTTTACTTGACTGATCCGTCCTTCATGCTCTGGTTTCACAAACACAGCCAGTCTGATATTCCAAAGGGACTGTACTGCCACCTACAGGAGAAACACAAGACACTCAATCTACTCTCACCAATTTAACACATCCAATCAAATGATTAATACAGACATGTGATCACATAAGAAGAAACATGGAGTGTTACGGACTACAAAGATTTTGATTTCTTAAAGTCAGACCTGTTTGAAGTCGATGTTGGTTGCACTCCGAAGTGTGGCTCTAATATTTTCAGCCCATTCTCTCTCACCCTGCGGGTTGTCCTGAGTGCCTACTGCGTAGATATCATGAGGCAGGGAAGCGATGGACTCATCTGGGGTTAGACCTAGGCCACAGCAAGTAATCCAAGACTGAAGTGAACCAGGTGGTGGAGTGCCCCCTGCAGGCAAGATATAGTAACAACAATTAAATGCTGTGCTGCAACTGTTTTGGCCATAATCTGTTCTATTGTTAATGATAAATAGTATATCCACACCCATGTTCCAGGTGCCTACAAACACAGAGATGACATCAAGCTCGGACTGCTGGGAGTGAGTAGCTTTCATAAGCTGCAGCAGCCGACAAAAGGATTCTCGTTTCTGTGGGAGACACATCAGTGTATAAGATTTAGATCATTTAAGGTTAGCCAGTTGAGATCCTTCTCCTCACCTTCATGCTTTCAAACACAAGCTCTCTTGGCGGATTGTGGTGACTGTCTATGATCATTTTCAGCTTGGCAGGGCCTCTCTGAATCTTCACCAACTGTACGACTAAAACATAAAAGCATTAAATGGCATTTACTAACCTTGTACGATAATAATGGAGACTGAAGGCAATATAAACTCACTTCTGTCATGTGTGACAGTCTCCACGCCAAATGAGCCAGATTTCTTGTCAAACAGCAGCACTCCTGCATCTACGTCTACCGACACTGTTTGCCTGCCGTACCTGACCACTTTGACCTTGATATGCAAACACATGCATATAAATAAATGCAAATACTTTCACAGTTAAAATATTACCAGTGAGCAAAACAACAGACACGAATGTGCTACCTGAAAGCTGTGGACAGTATTAGGTCTGGTCTGTTTTTTGGGGGCCGTGACCGATTCAGGAGGAGTGGATGGTTGCAAAGATAAGTTGTGATTGCTTACAGCATCTTGCAAAGCTTTGAGAACCTGAAAAGACATTGTTATCATCATAAAGACAGAAATACAGAAAGATGATATGTGCAAAATGTTGATTATATTATCAAAATAAGAGGGATCATTCGAAACGCATGTTATTTTGAATGTACTGACCTAAATAAGATATTTCACATACAAGACATTTACATATAGTCCTCAAGAATAAATAATCGTTGAATTTATAAAAACGACCCTGTTCAAAAGTTTACATACACTCAATTCTTAATACTGTGTTGTTACCTGAATGATCCAAAGCTGTGTTTTTTTTTTTTTTGTTTAGTGATACTTGTTCATGAGTCCCTTGTTTATCCTGAACTGTTAAACTGCCCACTGTTCTTCAGAAAAATCCTTCAGGTCCCACAAACTATTTAGTTTTTCAGCATTTTTGTGGATTTGAACCCTTTCCAACAATGACTGTATGATTTTGAAATCCATCTTTTTGAATTTGAAGATCAGGATAAATTTACCTTATTTGGTCTTCTGGGGAACATGTAAGTATTTACAGTAACTTCTGAAGGGCAGTACTTCATGGAAAAAAAGTTTTTTTTCTTCATTCAAAAGTTTACACCCCGGGCTCTTAATGCATCATATTTCCTTCTGGAGCATCAGTGAGTGTTTGAACCTTCTGTAATAGTTGCATATGAGTCCCTCAGTGTGAAAAGATGGATCTCAAAACCATACAGTCATTGTTGTCAAATGCTGAAAAACCAAAAGAATTTGTAGGACCTGAAGAATTTTTCTGAAGAACAGCGGGCAGTTTAAACTGTTCAGGACAAACAAGGAACTCATGAACAACTATCACTAAACCAAAAAAAAAAAGATGCAGATTCTGCAAGGTGTATGTACATTTTTGGCATCAACTGTATGTGTCATACCCTCTTCTCCAACGATGACAACAGGTTACAAAGTGTAGTGAGCTTGTGAAGTAGATTATCCATGTTTTCTTCAGGGCTCTTCCCTGTATTCTAAAAAAAAGAGAATTTATGAGACAACAGGAATATATAAGGTAAAGGAGACATGTCTTTGCACTGCATGCTCAAGCAATGCTAAGGCATTCTGAAAAATTGCAAAGTTGCTCTGACTGAGTGCTATGTGCACAAGTTAAAGCCCTTTGCCCGTAAGGCTCTATGATATTCTGGTCCCTAATTATGAGATCTAAGGCATTGGTTCTCAACCTGGTGACCAGAGCCCACTAGGGGGCCTCAGAAAACTTAAAATGTTTTGAATGCATTAATTAGCACTCCAGGTTGTTGTTAATAAAACAGAAAGTTGAAAAACAAACAACTTTTTTTATATTTACAACAGAAGTACTAAAGGAATTAACTTGGTTGTATTGGGGGCCTTTGAATATTGTGTTGTACAATGGGGTCTCTGAATCAAAAAGTCAAAAAGTTTATTATCCACCAGCGAAAATAAATCAGTCAGACCACTTAGAAAAGAAACAGTAAAGCTTTCCTAAGCAAGCTGCATGATTAAGCTATTATACACTAAATTAATATTTAGGGGCTCAGGGATTTGTTCAAATTCCTAATAAGAACTATGAGCAATAGTAATAGTGACAGTGATGCTTGCCTGTGCAAAGACCAGTAAAGATCCCATTCCTGTTTGAACATGTAATAAATCTTTGAATCTGTGTTTCCCTATATCAGTCACACAGAGTGCAAAGCTTCATAATTCATGCAAATGTTGCATGCAAAGCCAATTTATTACACTATATTAAAGCTTATTTTAAAAAAATATGACTGATTAATAGTTGTAAAAAGTTGTACCTGCATTGTGGAGAAGGTGAGGTGCCCGCTAGGATGATCAAACACTTTTGCTAAGGTTTCCAAACTGGATAGAGTCTGGTCAATCTCACTGTGGTAAACAGGAATAACTTTATCAGATGTTCATATTTTACATAACTGCAGTAGTGTGTGTGAAGGTACAAAGAGAAACAGCACCTGTGCAAACTGTCACATGCACGACTGAGGATGCACTGAAAGTGTTGCAGTCCTGATGCGCCCCCTTTCACATTCTCCAAGTCCTTACGCACATTACCATGCAGATACTCATTCAGTAACGGGACGATCTCACAACCTACACTGCAGAGGTAAACACTGGTACATTGACAGTTTTACATACAGGCAAATACAGTGGTATGTGATCCAAAAGTCATGTGTGAATGAAGGTACCCATTTGGGCTGAGCTCCTGAAGCCTCTGCAGCAGTAAATGAGGGCCTGCTGAACTGGGAGGTGGAGGCTGGCCTGTAGGGGACATTGCACGTGGTGGAGGAGTGGCAAATGTTGAAATTGGCTTCTCGTCGTCACCATCTGCACCAAGAAGACACCTGCATTTAAGCTTAAACATTTGAATGTTGTGTCTGTGGGATGAAGTGCGTCATAGTAGCCTCACACAAGATAGACTAATAACTTGTTGCTCCAGGTCGCGTATAAAATTGTCGCACATGCGACAAATAAAATAAAAATAAGCCACAGTAAATTGAAACCTATTTTGGGAAAACAGTCGGGAAAACTTTATGTCCGTCCATATGCGGTTTCGTCAGATATATTATCAGCGCGCCGCAGCGTTTTCTGTCACAACAAATACTGCGTAAAGCCATGATGTTCGATTCGCAAACAAATGAATCTTTTGACTCGGTTCTTTTTAATGAGTCAATCAAAAAGATACATTAATCAGCCTCGAACTCTGAGTTAGCGGTTTGAATCAGACTCAGTCAGTGAATCGTTCAGAGGTGTTACTGTTTTCACAATTGACTCCTTCAAAGTCGCTTTTCGAGTCATTACTGAAATACTGAGTTAGGTTTGAAATGTTTACATCGTGAAGCTGACAGTGCACAATAAATAAAGTTATTGTCTATCAAAAAAAAAAAAAAGAGTTGGCTCAGGGATTCAAATCTTATTCTCTGTCTCGTCACTTCCGCCAATATGAATCACTTCAAGAGTCTCATCAAACCTTCTGTCCAATCAAATGCTCTCTAGAATCCGTAGCGTCCCGCCCCCTACAGTATAAATACATGCTGAAGCTGCGGCTGAGATGATCACTCGTTCACAGAGTTAGTACTCTCTCTATGGAGAGAATGAGGTCTGGTTTCGCGTTGTTTCACGCGAACTGCGGCAGGGCACAGTACACTCCGGACTTTGACCCCGGTCCAGAGACGCTATAGCACGGAGCAGATCATATGCGCGAGTCGGCATGTATTAAATTACTCAGCCTCACTATGATTATGATCACAATTTTGTTAGTAAGAGTTTCATATTCAATCTATGAGGTAACCTATTAGACTGTGGCTGTCATAAGCTGTCCAATGCGGCTCAACCGAGCCCAACGGCTCTGGCCCAAACAGATATAAATCGAAGGCTATTGGCTATTTTAAAAATTGGGCGGGGCTGCTCGATATGGCTCACCCTGTTTTCCTGTTTTAGTTGAAATCAAGTCACCACATAGAATAACGCTGTGTGTTTCAAGGCAAATCAGTGGACCTTTAAATGTCCGAGTGGTTCACATCATGTCGAGAAGACGCTGTACCATATGCTGTGAGTACATTTGTTTTACTTTTACTTCCAAAAGATGATGCTACGAAGAATCAGAGGTGAACATTAATTTTTTTCAACAACACCTCTTTCTGAAAGCACCCCTGCTTGAGTTGTGCTTGCAAATCAGTTTCTTGTCGCTGTTTCATCATCAGACTCCGGCTCGAGTTGGTAAGGTAAAATCAATACTATCGTTTCTATATATTGGCAAGTCTCGAGGGCTGTCATTCGTTATGGCAATGGGTCTACATGACGGGTACTATGCGGTAGACCAATCACAAAGGACTGCATCATCTGACAAATCACAGCAGTGAGGGCTCACGGAAAGGAGGGGTCTAGAGAGACTGATTCTTTAAACTGCTTTGAACGAGTCATTTACGAATAATTTAGAAATGAGGTCAAATTAAATCTATTTTTGGAGAAAACAAAAGTGTTTTTTTTATCTTGCATACATGTAAACCTGTTTTAGGAGACTCATAAAACAATATTAGCAACCTTAAAATTGGCATAATAGGGGCACTTCAATAATGGTTTTCTGAAACCATTTAAATAGTGGCCATTTGTAAATTTTATGGGTCTGGCTTCCAGTCCCATCTGCGTCCAATCCCAGATAGCACATGTAGGTCTGCAAGATGTCTGTTAAAGATCTCTTGATCTGGAAAGCATCTGCTGTGTACAAATGTCTGACAGACGTCTTTTAGATGTCAGTTGTACATACATTCTAAATCATAAACATCTTAAAGACATCTAATAGACGTCTATTTGACATCTGAGAGGAAACGTCCAAAATATGTAGGCCTATTGCAGAAAAATACGTCTTCCAGATGTAAATGCAAATGTCAAATAGACGTCTCTGTGATGTACGTGTGCTATCAGGGACTATTTTGAACTGTACAAAACAGCTTGTTTTGCTGCTTGATATTGAAAATCGGTGTGTCTTACCATATTATTTTAATGTATTATCTTAATTATGAGCACACTGTTTTGTAGTGCAAATAGTTTTATTGGTTACTGCACGTTGTTGTTCTTCTTGTTATTTCCATATAGCGGCTTACTTTCGCATTAAAGAAAAATGTGGTATAAGTTAAATAATCATAATAAAGTTTTTTAAGCTTGTCATCAGTTGGCCATATTGGTGACACAGTAAACAATGCCACTGAACCAAAATAAACTTTTTGCTGATTATTGCTGCTGAAAATGGTCAATTATTGTCATGTTTTGGGCTGTAACAATCGGTTGGACTGGGAAAATCATTTGGATTACTATGAACTGCCAAAAGTTATAACAAATCAAGGAGAATATTGCAAGAAACTGTCTGATGAGCAAAATGTGTTTGTGGTTGCCCAGCCTGAACCAGGATTTCTAGGGCAAGAATCTTGACAACATTCGTGTTTATTCTTATAATTTCCAGTCAGGTAGGTGAAATATTAGGCTATTAACTTTAGTTTGTCAAAATATTGCATTCTTCTTACTAAGTCCTTCTCTATATGATGTAGCAGCTTCCACACATTTTTTCTGTGGTTTAGACAGCATAAATTAGCAGAACTATGTATTCAGTAGTACATTAACCGGGCAATCATTGCTATATTTTTATATCCAAATATCTCCAATATGGCCGTGCATTTGGTAACTGACCAAACTGTGACATAAGTGTAAACCCTCTATTCCAACAGTTCATTATCTCACACAGCAGTGAGTGTTGGTTGAATTGAAGCACTTCTATTATCATTATTTAAAGATTGTTATTTTGTCAGTTTAGACTTTACCTGAGCTCTCATCGTTGGGCTCTGATTCACGCAAAACAGGGTATAGCAATGGGGCCACCAGACCTTTGTGTGGGTGTTGATAACCCACTATCAAATCGCTAAGAGTACGGAAACAGTTCACCTGCACTCCCTGCGTGGCCTGAAACAAAAACACACATTACCCAACACATATAGGCAAACAAACTTACAATTACAGTAGGACAACATAAATATTTGAAATATGCATTACAAAATGTAAAAATTCTATCCTAATTATGGGAAAGAAAGCAAACATGTATAGAAGTATATAGAAGGTTAACAGGAAAAATCTAATCTATTATCAAAAGTGTTAAAACTTTCCTACTAAATGTACATGATGACAGATCTTCAGCTTTATCACAGACTAATACTTTTAGGCCTGGTTTCAAAGACAGGGTCTAGGTTAAGCCAGATTAATCCATAGTTCAATTAGGACATTTAAGTATCTTTTAGAATATGTCATTGCAAGTTTCTTTTAGTTAAAACAGCCCAAACATGCATTTTAGTCTGGGACTTAAAGCCTCGTCTGTAAAACTGGAGGTTAGATTTTTTATTTATATTTCAGAATTGGCTACCTTTTTATTAAACAACAAATATTTGGGATTCTGACAGACCTATTAAACTTGTGTGCCAAAAAATAATTTGAGACTCTATATCCTGAGACTCTAAACTAAAAAAGGGAAGGCAGAAAATGCAGAACTTCTAGGTTTGCCACAACAAGAAGTTGGTCTAGGTAGGGTAACTCCCAAAACATTTCAGTTTTTCCGCTTTATGGACCAAAGATACAATTACATTATGATGCCCTCATTCTAGCGTCTGCCAAACTCTACATACTGCAAACAGCCACTAGCCAGCTACCCACTGTGCAAACAAGGGCAAAAACACACGCATACCCTACTTAAACCATCAGGCATCATGACAAATAAAATAACCGGCTCTTTGAATGCCTTATTTTAGAAGCTTGTATTTTGAAAGCATGGTCGATGAAACCATTTTGGCAAAGACGTTTAATTATTTCCCTCAAAATCTCCAAATAGCAGCGTGTTTTCCTTCCAAGAGTGGAGCTCTTGAAAAGCGATTAAAAGAAATCAGACACTGGGAGGGGGAGAATATTCAGAAAATGTCTCTTTTTCACAATAGAAAGAAACTTAATATGACTCTTGTCTGTGTTTTAAATAGGAAACAGGCATTAAATCCACCTTAATGGTAGAGTGTTTCTATATGAAACACACCAACACATCTCATCCCATCTCAAATAGTACTGCGGCCTGGCCAGAAACGTTGACACAGAAACAATTATGTCACACATATTTTAATCTCCACACAGACAGACAAACCCATTCCAGTCATTCCCTACTGGATCAGGAGCGTGGGTGCAGGAGGAATCTGTCTGAAACATTTTATTGACAGCGAGTGCCACCAGGGTCAATTTGAAACCACGCAGCTGCATGCTTCAGACAGCAGACAAGAACAAGTCTTCTACTTTTTTGAAGAAGAAGAAGAAGAAGAAGTGAAACTAGCTAGATGAATGTCAAGTAATTTCCATGCGAAATTGCAAATTCATTCAAAGTTAAAACTATCAACAAGGCATCATTTTCACCTGCATGTATTTTCTTTTGTGACTGTGCATACGATTACCAAACTCCTTTGTCTGCTCACCTGCACAGCCAGTAACCCATCTGCATCAGGGAGAATTCGGTATGTATGAACATGTCGCTGGAACCTATGGAAAAAACTGTTAAATCTAAGAAATTATAATAAAATAAATATTCTTAAAAGCTATAGTTACCCCAAAATTAATATTCATGTCTATGTTCAGAACAACATAAAATCTGGCACTGTGTGATAATCAGTCATTTGGTGTATGCTGACCAGTTTTCCCACTTACAAATACCCAGCATTTTAAAAACTCTTAAGATTCATGTCATGTCTATCAAAATGTAGTGAATGTCTTTCTTCCATGGAGCACAATAGGAGATGTTAGGCAGTGAAAGCAAGATTTTCACTGAATAACACTTTAAACTACAGTCTGTTTTGAACTCTGGACCACAAAACCAGTCAAAGGTGTCAATTGATGTGTGGTTTGTTAGAATAGGACAATATTTGCCTGAAATACATCTATATATATCAAAATAATAAGAAAATCACCTTTAAAGTTGTCCAAATGAAGATCTTAGCAATGCATATTACTAATCAAAACAAGTATTGATACATTTATGGTAGGAAACTTACAAAATATCTTAATGGAACATGATCTTTACTTAATATCCTAGTGATTTTTGGCATAAAAAGAAAATCGATCATTTTGACCCTTATAATGTATTGTTGGCTATTGCTACAAAAATACATGTGCCACTTATGACTGTTTTTTTGGTCCAGGGTCACATATGGCTTCATTAGACTGTACATGTTCTATATATCACATTTATAATGTTTTTTTGTGCTTTTTAAGATATCATCAGCTTGTACAGAAGAGATCAGCTTAGACATACTGCTAAACTTCTCATTTGGTGTTTAGTGGAAGCCAACAAATGTGATTAACATAATCAGATAATTAGGACATTGTGTGGCTTCATGAAACAATATTAGCATGCTTGACGTTTGTGGTTTTCATATTTACCACATGGCAGCATGTTCAATTCTGAAAGTAGGGCAGAAGTTCTTTTATACCATATACAAGGCCACAGTAAAATAATAGACAGCCTGTTAATGTGGTCACTGAGGCCATCAATATGTATCATATCATACAAGATCACATTTCTGTGTCTATAGGTGGTTAGATAAACCAGAATTTGTGCTTATTTGCATTTGCCCACACAACCTGGAACATGTATTCAACTGAGCCCACTGAAGACACAATTCGAAAGCTCAGTGATTCCAGGTAATCTAAAAGAAGAGAACAAAACACAGAGAGGAAGTGTGACTATGTGAGTAGATGTTTTGCATGTGAACTGTTTCAGAGATGAGGTAGAGGGCAAAGGGAAAGAATGAGCCCGAGCCAGACAACGAGCGAAAAGGAGAATGAATGAGAGAGAATGGAAGAAAGAAAGTAGGGAGCTGGAGGGTTCAGCCTTCAGGAATGTGTCTGGCTGTGGGCCGCAGCGGAGAGAAAGCAGTGCGGTCACTGGAGCCTGTTCCCTCCTACAGGGGCCAGAGACAGGAGGAAAACAGGGAAAACTGAGGCCTGAACAAAGCTGACTGAGTGAGGGAGACTGCTGTAGACTGGGTCTGTGGAGCTCATGTGCATTGAGATAGCACTAAACCATCAGAAAGGTAGGCCCAGTCACTTGGCCTTGCCAAAGTTCTGCTGAAACCTGATGGGGAAGGCAGACACATGGCTGTGGAATCCATCTCACAGGCACAGACTGTAAAAAAGGACTACAATAGTTCACTGACTTATTGACAATACCTGGTAACTATTGTGTAACTTATAGGGTTTGTTCACCCCAAAATTTACATTAGCCCATGATTTACTCCCCCTCAAGGCATCCTAGGTGTATATGACTTTCTTCTTTCAGACAAATCCAATCGAAGTTATATTAAAAATGTCCAGGCTCTTCCAAGCTTTATAATGGCAGGGTTTTTTGTTCAACAGTCCAAAATAAGTCCAATAAAGCACATCCATTCATAATAAAAAGTGCTACAAATGGCTCCTGATGGAGAATAAAGGCCTCCTGTAGTGAATCGATGCATTTTTGTAAAAAAAAATAAATAAATCCATATTTAAAACATTATAAACCGTTTTCTTGTAGCTTGTGCTAACTGTCGTACACGGAAGCTGTTCCGGGAAGACGATGTAGGTTGTATGCGTGCTATATGCGCCAATGAGAAGTGACAAATGCTGGAAACACAGAGGAGAGAGCAAAAAAAAAAAAAAAAACACTGTTCACTAATTAGAGGATTTGTAAAGAAAAATGTTGTAGGATTTCAATATAAGCCAAGAGGAGACTGGTTTTCCTTTGCCAGGAAACGTTGCTTCCTTTGCTACTGTAAATAAACGTTGGTTCTCGCGAAACTAGCGTATTCTCACCGGCACATGCACTACACCGAAATCCTATGTCATCTGCCTGGAATGGCTTCTGTGTACAGTTAGATAGAGAAATCTCTCTAATATTTTAAAGGGTTACACCACCCCAGAACGAAATTTTTGTCATTAATCACCCCTCCATGTTGTTCCAAACCCATAAAAGCAGTGGTTGGGAACTTATGGCTTGCGAGCCACATGTGGTTCTTTGACAAAAATGTCGCCCTTTACTAAAATATAACTGTCACTAGAAATCAGTTCCCTACAGAAAATAAAAGTGCATTTTCTTTGTTGTACAGCAAATCAAAGTCAGTTTACAATAATATTATGTTGTTCCAACCAATATGCATATGCGGTGTTCAAGCGTCACAACACCTTGAGTGTGCAGATTCAAGCAACAACCACAACAACCGATGGCAAAAATAAAATATTCAGAGGAGCATATAAAAAAAATGTATTAACCAGAATTTTATGTTTTTTTATTCATGCATTCAGCATGGTTCATATTTGTTTATTTTTGAGTTGTACATGGACAAATAAAGGTTTTGTTATTGAAAACCTTTATTTTTTATTATAGAAAAAAGGCACTTGCCAAAAAATAAAAAATGGCTCTTTGGTGAAAAAAGGTTCCTAACCCCTGCCTTAAAAGCTTTGTTCATCTTTGGAACACAATTTAAGACATCTTGGATGAAAACCGGATCTTTGTGGCTCTCCCACTGACTGGCAAGTATATAACCCTGTCAAGGCCCAGAAAAGTATGAAAGACGTCATCAAAATAGTCCATCTGCCATCAGTGGTTCAACCATAATTTTATGAAGCTACAAGAATACTTTTTGTAAGCAAAGAAAACAAAAATAAGTACTTTATTCAACAATTAGTCACCGTGGCGCCATTTTGTAAAGTATCCCCTGAAAACAGTGTACAGTGTTTTCATTCAATATTGTTCTTACAAAAATGCAACGATTCACTTCAGGAGGTTCAGAAGTCGTTTACACCTAGGATGCCTTGAGGGTGAGTAAATCATGCGCTAATTTTCAGTTTTGGGTGAACTAACCCTTTAAAAATGTAACTGTGCATCACCAGGAAGTGCAGTAAATAGACAGCTGGGTGTGGTGCCAAACTCATTCTAGGAATATTTTTCACATCACAATTATGTGTGTAAAGGCTGGAATAAATATGATTTTTAAAATCTTAAGAGTTTTTAAAGTGCTGGGTATTTGTAAATGGGAAAACCGGTCAGCATACACCAAATGACTGATTATCACAGAGTGCCACATTTTATGTTGTTCAGAACACAAAAAACTCCTTGTTGCTAGAAGATGCATGCCAAATTAAAACTATGTGTTATAAACCTGGATAAAAATACTTTGACTGGTTGAGTATGTGCCCATTATATGCGGTTTATTTTAGATGAAATCTGTCAATTCTGACCAAACAAAATCTGCAAACTGGTTCTGCCTTTTGGCAGTTCGCATTGACTCATCAGATTAAATGTGTGCAAAAGACCAACCTGATCTCATGATGAAAACTTACCTGTGGGAACTTTTTTGCAACAGGCGAAATACGTATCGCCATGTTTGTTTCATGACATATTCAATGTGAAATGTCCGCTGAGTGGCCCAAAACAGATGAATGCACATATGTGGTACATTTTATGTGATAGTGGTTTTGTACGTGTCACCACAGTTCTGACTTGAAATGTCTGTGGAGTGGGGCTATATATGCTTCTAGAAGTGTTAAAATAACATTCCATCTGCACTACACCTAAACCTACCCGATAGTATGAACAAAAGGGAATATGATGTAAAAACACAATCGCAAGCATGTTGTTTTAGCTTGTTTTCCGATCTCTCATCTTTCAGGTCTTTCAACGTGATTCATGTTGTTCATGGGATTCGTACCCAAGAATTCTGCATCCTAAGTTTAATTCTGTGTCGGCTGGGCTACCAAGCAAGCTTGTTGTATTCAGAAAGCAAAACACGTAGAGCTGTACTAACTGTGTACAAAAACGATTACAACTGCCCGCTGTTTTACCGCCTCTAGTGTTCCTTTCTGTTTGAAATCTGCAGTGATATGTACTTATTGGTACGTATTTCGCGTCTTGTGAAAAGTTCCCACTGGTTCGTTTTCATCCTGAGATCAGGTAGCAACTGACATATAGTGTATTCCAGTTTTAAGGTGTACTCACAGCAGACACAAGGCGTAGGCTCCAGGCACAGATTCGCTGTCCCTCACCAAGAAGCTGCCATCTCTCCCGGCACGAGCCAGCAGCTCTTCGGCTCGAACACGGGTGATGTCTCGATGGTACCACGCTGCTGCTGTCATGTTGCTTTTAAAAGAACGTCCTAGCAGAGTATCCTACAGTCTATTTTCCTAAAACCAGAGCGGCTGACTTAACTTAGATGAAAGATCTCACATTGAACCTGTTGATCTCCATTAATGCTAAATCCGGAGGTCCACACTGTCATATCCAGAGAGTGTTACGACATCCAAGAGCTTTGCTGTTTACACTGTCTATTGTGTTTGCCCTCCCATGAGCATGTGCGTTTTAAAGGCTGAATGCGTATTTGGCTTGAGGGCATATCCAGGACGGGCCTCCTCCTCTCGTGATCTGCGCCGACTCCACTTGTGAGAGCTCACTACAGAGTGAGACTGAGGTGGATGACAGAGCGTCCATACGCATGCTGCCCACACCACTGACAAACGCTCCTA
Source organism: Cirrhinus molitorella (assembly GCA_033026305.1). Lineage (NCBI taxonomy): Eukaryota > Metazoa > Chordata > Actinopteri > Cypriniformes > Cyprinidae > Cirrhinus > Cirrhinus molitorella. Next base: position 27,983,079 of record CM065129.1, on the reverse strand, counting down.
TTGTCTTGCAGCAAACATCCTAGAAGAGGAACCAAGAGTGAAGACAAGCAGCAGCTCCAGACTGCGCAGACATGAAAAGGCAGTAGAGCAGTACCACCACAAATTCAAATACTTTTCCACTCGGTTGGTTTCGCCTTATAAGGGCAAGGCGACACCCCTCTGAGAACCTCAGCTGATGTCTGCAAACTAAACTAAAGGACAGTTAATTCCAGCCAGAGGTTTGTCAAGATGCTGGACTCCATACGCAAAGATGGAAGACCAAGAGGGTCATCAAGTAGATGTAAAACTAGAACGGATGGACCTCTGGCAAATGGAAGGACGTGCTTCACAGCTCCAGATGTCAGAGGAGGAAGCGAGAGCAGAAAAAAATGAAAACACTAACCTGAATTCCTCTAAGTGACCTCACATCATCTGTGGTGCATGAACTTGACCGCAGCGCTTTAGGAACTCACTCGTTCTTTCTTTCTATCCCTCCTGGGGCTCTTCAGAGAAACCCATCCCGTCCCATTCACGATCACACTGTAGCTAAATCATTGTCACATGCTTCGCTCACAGCTTCAGAAGATCTGGGTTACTGTGCTACGCTTCCAGTTGTTTTTCTCTCACTCCTTGTTGACTTCCCAGCTCTCTCTCTCTCTCTCTCCGTCTCCCTCTCTCTGTCCAGGAAGTGAAGAACACAAGCTCCACCATATGGATACGATCATCCCCCTTTTTCTGCGTCTCTTGTTTTGTCCTTCTCCTCCTCCTGCCCTCCTTTTCTTCTCTCTTTCTGTTTCCAGCTGCTTGACTAACGCCATCCCTCACTAGTCAGCAAAAACAGTCTGCAAACCTCACCACCAAACACAAATAAAGCACTCCTCCCCCAAATCTCTGTTTGTTGTGAGTGGGCTATAAAAAGTCATTGTTTTTCCACTATTAAGTAGCTCATGAAGGAAGTCAGGCAGTCCCTAGAAGTTTCTACCGCACCCTTCATCTGTAGTGTTGTCTATTCAGTGTTGTGGCAATAGACCACACTAGGTCATATAAGGGTGCAGGGTCTTGTACATGCGGGAGCTTTCAGAAGTGCCACCAGGAATGATGAAGAAAAATGGTCCCGGAATGTAAATAATCTTTATTGTTATCCCCCCACACGCGTAAACCTGAAAGGTTCATGCACACTTTTTCACCTCTGCTCTGGTTGTGACTTTGATACCTAGATCTGATTTGCATTTAAATTTTGCATTTGTCAAGTCAGCTTGAATTGCTGTTAGCAGCCTAATCTACTCTCATTTTGTGATGCATTTCAGAGTGGAGAAATATCATTTTGAACTTGACTTTATCCATCCCCAATTAATTGGATGGTGGAAAGTGTTTCACACCAGAATGGAGCCACTGTATGTGACTTTTCTAAAACACTGATTTGCTTAGTGTTAAAATTATAAAATAGAGAGTCACCTATAGAATGTCATTTTAGATGATAAGAAATTTATTGCATTTTGTTTAAAGACTATTAAAAAAAATAAAATAAAATAAAATGAAATGAAATAAAACAATAAAATACAATAAAAATTAAAAATAAAATAAAAATAAAATGAAATATAAAATAAAATACAATAAAAAACAAAAATAAAACAAAATAGACAATAAAATAAAATGAAATAGAAAATACAATACAATATAATAAAATATAAAAATAAAATATAAAATAAAATTCTAAATAGAATACAAATATAATAAAATGTAATAAAATAAAAAATACTAAAATACAATAAAAAATAAAATTAAATAAAATTAAAAATACAATTAAAAAATAATAACAGAAAAAATAATCAAATATTAAATAAAATAAAATGAAAAATACAATTAAAAAAATAACAAAATAAAATAAAATAAAATAAAATAACACATTTGTTGAAACAAATCCATCATTACGTTTTTAATTTCAAACTGTTTCTTCCGGCTAACATTGCTTCTAAGTCCTCTATCCATAATATTGCATTCCAGTTAAAATGTCTAAAAATAAATTTACTTTACATTAAATATCAAGATTTGTTTTGATATTTTATGTAAAGTACAAAACTGTGTCTACCTACGAAAAGTTTATTTTGTCTTGCTGCACAAGCAGATTTTTTTTGTTCACTTTTTTCACTGTTTATACTTAAAACAACAACAAAAAAAATCTACCCGTAAAGTAGCTTTATTTTGATCACATTAATTTTTGACTGCATTGGCCACTAATTCAAAGTGAGCCATTAAGACTTTCAAAAATCAGACAAGCAAATATAAAAAAAATAAATAAATAAAAATAATAATAATAATAATAATAATAAAAACAACAGATTAGTTTACTTTTAGAACAAAAATTAACAGATAATGTACTCACCCCCTTGTCATCCAAGATGTATATGTCTTTCTTTCTTCAGTTGTAAAGAAATTATGTTTTTGAGGAAAACATTTCAGGATTTCTCTCTATATAATGGACTTCTATGGTTCCCCCGAGTTTGAACTTCCAAAATGCAGTTTAAATCCAGCTTTAAAGGGCTCTAAACTATCCCAGCCAGGTCTTACCTAGCGAAATGATCAATTATTTTTTAAACAAATTGCCATTATATATACTTTTTAATCTCAAATGCTCGTCTTGTATCGTCTCTGCGATGCGCATGCGTAGTCTGTGTAACCCGGGTCAGTTAGGGTATGTTGAAAAACTCTCAACTTGTTTTCTCCCATAACTTCAAAATTGCCCTACATCACTGCAGAAGTACCAACCCAGTGTTTACAAAGTGAACATACAAAGAATATCAAACGCCCTTTACAAAAAAAGGTAAAACATCATTGTACATTTTGAAGACGGATGCGAGATGGGAGTTTTTAAAACATTCTCTAACTGTATTGACCAGATCACACAGACTACGCATGTGCATCACTGAGACGAGACAAGACGAGCATTTGAGGTTAAAAAATATATTTTTTTTTTTCAATTTGTTTCCAAAATTGCTGATTGTTTCACTAGATAAGACACTTATTCATTGTCTGGGATTGTTTAGAGCCCTTTGAAGCTGATTTTTTTCTTTTTTTTTTTTCCAGTTAAAATACCTAAAAAATAAATTGACTTTACATTAAATATCAAGATTTGTTTTGATATTTTAGTAAAGTACAACTTTGTCTACCTACAAAAAGTTTATTTTGTCTTGCTGCACCAACAGATTTTTTCCTTCACTTTTTTCACTTGTTTATACTTAAAACAATAAGAATCTTCTGGTGAAGTGTTCAATTAAAGATACATTGTCTGAAAGCGATGAAAATATCTTTTTGAATATTGCTTCTCAAGTAAACTGATCTTATTTAAAGTCCTTTTAGATACTTGTAAGCAGTAGTGGCTCCTGACGAAAAATTTTGGAGGGGCAGTTTCTGGGTCGTAAGCTATCCATGAATGCACAGGGAACTGGGTTATTTAACAAAACAAACTATTTACATGAACAAATTTTTTTATTGTTGTTGATGTTATTCATTTTATTTGTAGGCCTACTTTTGCAATTCTTGCCCAAACTAATGTTGTATATAGGCTACTTACAGGCTATTTACACGACCACGTTAAACTTTACATTTATTTGTAAGAACTTGGCGCGGAGTTGCATTAGCAAATTTTTCGATGACTGCTTTGTTGAATTCGGGGATATGTGTTAAACGTTTTTCTATTGAAAGCATCGCTAAAGCATTAAGTCTTTCCTGTGACATAGTGTTTCGCAAACATTTTTCAATTCGTTTCGTTCTGCTGAACGACCTACCATTGTCCTTTGTTTGCTGTACAGTTTTTATATCTGGTTTGTCAGGGCCAAGCTGTTTAAAAGCTAATTTCTCATTAATTGACAATCTTTCAAACGAGTTCTGCAGCAGAAACTCGACACTATTACACACAGAATGATCTGCACTACTCACCATCTTCACCGTTTGACACATTCGCTTAACTGACACAGACTAATAATATTGTCGGATTAATAATATTGTCCGGAACTACGTTCAAGTAAAAAAGCAAGTGGGGCAGTCTCAAATCTGCCCATATGGCTCTTCATTAGAGCGCGCTGCAGTTCCTTTTTTCACCACAAATTTACATTGAGAACATGTGTGGCGCTGTTGAGCTCGGGAGGGCAGAGAGACCCTCTGCCCCGTTTATCAAACCTGAAGCAATGCGATTAAATTTTAATATCCACCTATGACTTATAACAGTCTAAAATGTTTTCAGAATAAGGATGAACATTTTTGAGTTAACAGTTAATTAGGACTGGTCCAGTTTATATAGAGTTTATATAGAGTTTTCAAGTGGCTGAATATTTTGGTGGGGCTCTGCCCCACCTGCCCATACAGACGAGCCGCGCCTGCTTGTAAGTAAAAACATATGAAGAAGTCATATTTGCAGTGCACACCTGGTACTATGACCCAAATTCTTTAGATATGTGGTCATGGATACATAAATGAAGGTCACGCGGTTGAACGTGCCAGTTTTTCTGTGTTCTTTTCTAAAGGTACAGTCCATCCAATTAACCCCTGGGTCATGTTTACAAAACACACAATGGATTACCTCCATCTCTGACTAAGGCTAAGCCATCTAAGACATGCTCTCACTGCCCAACATTTCATACAGTCACAAAATCTATTGCTTTTTCTTCACCTGAGGGAATATTGTCTTTTATTAGCACCAAACACAGGCAAAGAACTGTTTCCAGATTTTTGCTTGGCAAACTGTTTAAACGGATCATGTCCCAAACCGCATGCTAAAACTCCCCAATCCTAGCACAAGCAGAGCTCGAGCTTTATTTTAATCACGTTAATTTTTGACTGCACTGGCCGCTAATTCAGAGTGAGCCATTAAGACTAGCAAAGATCAGACTAGCAAAGAGCATTACCTGCTTATTCCAAAGTATTATGAGAAGCAAACAGGTGATGGAAAAGGATTTGCTCTGTCTAAAGATAGATCCCTTTAGATGTCTAAATAGAAATTTATGGCTATTTAAATTCCTCAGTTAAAAACGCTTATAAAAATACTATTAGTGTATAGGTCTACTAGCCTACTTTCTATCTTAAGTGAGCAGTGTGTATTAAAAGAAAATGTTTGAATATTAGGAGAAACTCAAGGGGAAATCATCTAGCATTTGAGTAACGTGCTTCAACAATGTTTGTGTGTTTTGTCTGTCTCAGAACCATGAGAAGATAAGAAAAGGTCTAAGACATTAGAAAAGAGGATTATGAATGCAAGCCAAGCACATGAGCATTAACAATCGGCCCCTTCAAGATAAACCACTTTGTTTGGTTTTACTGAAAAAAAATGAACTGAAATGTCCTTCAATCAAACATGATTTATTTTAGAGTTTTAGGTAACGGCAACATGTGTGCAGTTCTAAGATAAGTCATTTAAATTAGTCATTTGGGGAGTGACTAAGCGTGTGAGAACACAGGAAATGAAACCAAGATGTTTAGTGCAAAGTTGAAAACTGAATTTGGTTTGGAAATTCTGAGATGTGAACCTTAAAGAATTTGTGGCTTGGAGATAGCAAAGTCATGTGTTGTCATCTAGACCACCTGTTTTGAATATAACTCTGAAGCAAAAACACTTATGAAGGCCCAGTAAACAATCATCATTAAATGTCATTTTCAACATTCCTTACGACAAATAAACTAAAAATAACATATTTGCATTTTTTCTCACCAAAATGGTTTTGAAACTAATATCATACTGAATTTATTAGTCAGTAAGTCTATCCACCTTATTCTTTACATAGAAGTAAGCCTATGGTCGAGACTTCTGATTCATTAGCTGCTGTAGGGAAATAATGAGAAGAATAACAACATGCAGTCAACGGTAAAACTGTTTGCACTACAAACCAGTGTGTTCATAAAGAAGATAATACATTCAAATAATAATGTAAGACACACTAATTTGCAAAATCAAGAAGCAAATTAGCTGTTTGTGAAACAGAAAGGTTCTTCAGATAAAGATTCTTTATGACAAAAAAAGGTTCTTCTATGGCATTGTGAAGCACCTTTATTTTGAAGAGTGTACTGCACACCACAGCAGTGACAGGTCTGACAATTATCATTTAGCATTGCAAATATATTTATATTTACATTTAGCTATGCAAATATATTGATACTACCTGTAATCATAGATTTCACATAATTAACTAGTTGGTGTCAGAGTTAACGGAGCATAATAGTGATCAAAACACCTTTACATGCCATCTGAGCAGAGAGAGCAAGCCCTATAACCTTAGACCATCTGTTACAGCAGATGTGAGGTGTGATGAGATCCCAGATGTCCCAGTCTGATCCTCTCTCTTTCATCCTCAGAAACAGGATTACATTGGTCACTACTATACTTCCATTAATAACAATATGTTAAATTGTGATTCTCATTCAACACCCTTTAAATAAAGCCCTCAAAGGATCACATATAGTGAAAATAACTTAAACAAAGGTGCTTACAATATTATACATGTACATATTGTTTCAATAAAACATTGTTTCCTAATTTAGGTTGTCTGGGAGAGACCATAGTAACTAAAAACAGATCTTTCCAGCTTATCGAAATGGTTTTGAAACTAATATCATACTGAATTTTGGACCCTGTAAAAACTCCATATCCAACTGTGTCTTATTAGTCAGTAAGTCTAACTCTTAAAAAGAGTCTATATGTATGTATGTATGTATGTATATATATATATATATATATATATATATATATATATATATATATATATAATATTTTGTAAAATAAATAGACATATCCACCTTATTTTTTACACAGAAGTAAGCCTATGGTCGAGACTTCTGATTCATTAGCTGCTGTAGGGAAATAATGAGAAGAAGAATAAAATACAGTCAACGGCTAAACTGTTTGCACTACAAAAAAAAACATTAATACAGCCCAAAACATGACAATAATTGACTTTTTTCAGCAGCAATAATAAGCAGAATTTGGAGTTCCATTTAGTGGCATTGTTTACGTTCAGTGCCAATTGATGATGCATTGTGAAAACACTCTTAGGCTGAAGATATTGAGCATTAGTGCAGATGCATTTTGACCTTTTTGACCTCCAGCTTTGTAAGTGTGATTGATAGACCTCTTTGCTGAGCCATCTAAACACTATTATTATCATATAGCAAATTAGTTTCTCACTGTGAATTTCAGGTATGTCAATTCAAATTCAACTGTTCAATTCAAAGAAATGTTGAGTGTAGTGTACTGGTTAGTCCAAATACTGTAGTAACAGCCAACCAGCTGTTTGTACCGTATGTCACGGTCACAAATCCCCCTGAGGGTACAATGACAAGTCTCTCTAACTGCTTTTGAAGCAGCCGATGTTCTAAAATAGTTTGACACCAGCCTCATTCCCTTGAAACCCTACAAGACCAATGCCAAGAAAACCATTTACGAATTATTACACCAACAGCAACAATGTGAGCAGGAGTTTTGATGGCTGTCCATGCTCATTCTATTAGGATGAACATGCTGTATCATATGAAGCTTTAGGAGCAGTTGTTATTGTTATTCTGGCCTCATGACTTGGAAAGTGATGCCACGGTGAGGACATGCCTGAAATGGACACATGCTATGTTGGAGGTGGAGCTCCACACAGACAAGCGATGCAAGCGTATTATCACAGTTCTGTTGTCCAACCAAATGACCCTGAGGCTGACACTCTCATTCATACATGTACTCGACAATAGCTAATCCTTAAGTCCAATTCTGTGTCTATTTTTAAACATATTGTAGCCAGAAAAAGACAGGTACTAATCAACCAATAGGATTGGGAGCGAAATGAACATTTTATAACGTAGTCCGTGTAAGCTAAAGAGAGGGAGGAGAGTTTGCACTATAAAGGCGGACAAGACAAACTGGGGAACACACTAGGAAACTAACAACACCGGCTACAGAACGGCGCTCACGTGCAACAGTGCAGAGGACAACCTGCCAAAACCAGGTAAGATCTGGACTGTCATCACACTGAAAAAATGCACTTAGGCTTTGAGGTTCAGCTGTTGACTTGGATTCAGTTTATATGAGATTGTTCAATGTGAATACTAGCATTTCTGGCTGTGATACACACAGGAAATGTATCTACAACAGCTTGCCACTAGAACAGTACCCTTGAAAGGATATCTTTTTACCTTTTTTACTCCTAATGGGTACGTATTACTACTCTAAGGTACTAATATGTACCTATTAGGGCTAAGAAAAGGTACAAAGATGTCCTTTTAAGGGTACTGCTCCAGTGACAAGCTATTTTGAATGCTTTTTTCTGTGTGCAAGAGGACTGAAATATGGCATAATATTTGTACACTCTAAGAAAAAAGGTAAAAAACCTGTCACTAGGACGCTACAATTTAAAAAGGTACACATTTGTACATTATTCACCACTAAATGGTGCGATTTAATACCTAAAGTGCACATATTAGTATCTAAATGGTACATTTAGTACCTTTTGAAAGTGTACTGCACCGGTGACAGCTTTTGTATCTTTTTTTCTGAGAGTGTACTTAAATACAAAGATAACAAGACGCTATCTTATAGACTAGAGACAGAGGAGCATCAGTTGTTTACATGTTCAGTGTTTTGCTTTCCAGTAATTCCTGAACCTAAACTGGATGCTGGAAGATAGTCATCTAAATATGATATATAAGGCTTAGATTCTGCATGGTGATTGCATTTGAGAAAAGATTATTGTGTTATTATTGTGTTTTGTTATAAAATTCTATAGCAAAAAGTTTTAATATTCATTTACTTTTAGTACTTTTGATTTTTATGCAAAAGCATACATAAGCGTCTACATTTCAAGTGATTTATTTGTACAGATTCACACATGAATAGTAATTAATTTAGCTTATTTGTTAGGATGCTGCTGCTTAAAATATTTATATTTAAATATTTCCAAAAGGCCATTTAATTCCACATTTTAATAACATTTAGCAACTCACTTTTATGACAAAGTTGACAAAACGCTTTGCGTTGGCCTCATTCACAGGGACACATTAGAAACAGATAAGAGCTTATCCTGAGTGCAGCTTCTGTGGAGGATTATGAAGCAGTCTATCGTTATGCTAATCTTCTCTTCCCTGATTAGCCCTAGTGGATTGAAATCTCAGCAGGACAACATATAAACATGAATGGTTTTCCAAACACTGTTCACAATTCAGAGAAGGATGTTGGTATTTTTAATGTTGCTAAATCAAAACGACTGGCACATTTTACACTGCAACCTTTTCACTTCTCATTTCAGAAGGCTTCAGCTGACTTTCCATAACCATGGCAAAGTAAGTTTGCGCATGTTCATCTAGTCCAACATTTTATAAATATGTCAAATATTGACATTAAGACATTTAAAACATTATAAAAAGGTGTTTAAGACCATAATTTTTCTTTATACTACAGACTATGCAATATTTTATTCATATTTGTCACACCTCTCTAGAATAAGCAGACTACACCCGTTTCACTAGTAGTATTAAATCTAAAGTCTTGGTCTTCAATCCTAGTGGATTACCAGATTATAAGAAATCCCTTTTAGAGTGGATTGACAGGATTACCACAAGACTTTAAAAGTAACAGTGCAAAGCTTAGCATATGCAGATAACTAATCACCTCATGCAGACTAACATTAAAAGCACGCAAAAGCAACAGATATTGAACTCTCATAATGATTATTAATGATTATAATATTAAGACTTCATGTTGTTTCTACAGGATTTACAAGAAGACTAGTGGCAATGGTTCGGTAAGGCTACACTTCCCATTACTTGTCATCTGCTCCACATGCACATGCTCTCAATCAGGATTGCCAGATCTGAGTATCAAAACTAGCCCAATGACCCTAGGCCAAACATCTAAAACATACCACTCCATACCTAAAATAAATATTATGCATTACACACAATTTCAAATGACTAGATAGACTAGCAGTAATCATAAAAACAGTATGTTTGCATAAAATACCTCACAAGCAAAACTAGCAGTTTTATCATTAGTAGAATAAAAATAGGTAAAATATTTCAAATTAAGCATTTGATTCAAATATAATTTATGCAACAATAATAAATCAAGCTGGGAATACAACAACCTCTGGAAACAGATTAAAAGAGCCCCATTCTGTGGAAAAAGCGCAGATTTGGCAACCCTGCTCTCAACGTATTTATAAGACATAAGCTCACATGATAATCATCTCTGTAATCTTTTATTACAGTTATGCCTTTATTTGGGGAGAAGAGACTTTGTGGACCATGTGGAACGTGTTGACCCAGTTGGTACGTTCTAGGCTACTTTATGTTGAAATAATTAGTATTCCTTAAGATTGTGGTGGAAGTTTTTACCATTTTAAATTAATTGTATATACAGTTGAGGACAAAAGTTTGCATACACCTTGCAGAATCTGCAAAAATGTGAAGTGTTTTACCAAAATGAGAGGGATCATACAAAATGCATGTAATTGTTTTATTTAGCGCTGACCTGAATAAGAAATTTCACATAAAAGACATTTACATATAGCCCACAAGAGAAAATAATAGTTGAATTTATAAAAATGGCCCTGTTCAAAATGTAAACGTTCAAAATACACTATGTAAACTTTGCAACACAATGCATTAAAAGCCATGGGCTGAAAACTTTTTGAATTTGAAGATCAGGGTAAATTTACCTTATTTTGTTTCTGGGAAACATGTACGTATCTTCTGTAGCTTCTGAATGACAGTACTAAAGAAAAAAAATATATATTTAGGCAAAATAAGAAAAATGTACACATTTTTATTCTGTTCAGAAGTTTACACCCCGGCTTAATTCAATGTTTGAACCTTCTGTAATAGTTGCATATGAGTCCCTCAGTTGTCCTCAGTGTGAAAAAATGGATCTCAAAACCATACAGTCATAGTTGGAAAGGGTTCAAAAGCACAAAAATGCTGAAAAAAACAAGAATTTGTGGGACAAACAAGGGACTCATGAACTATCACTAAACAAACACACACACACACACACACACACAGCTGTGGATCATTCAGGTAACAACACAGTATTAAGAATAAAGGGTATGTAAACTTTCGTTATTTTTATAAATTCAACTATTATTTTCTCTTCTGGACTCTATGTAAATGCCTTCTGAGTAAATATTGTATTCAGGTCAGTGCTAAATAAAAACTAACATTTTGCATTTTGTAAGATCTTGTTATTGGTAAAATAATTAACATTTTACAGATTATGCAAGGTGTATGTAAACGTTTGACCTCATCTGTATGTATATACAAACAAACTACACTTTCCTAATTCAAAACACTTCTAATTTCCCTCAGATGGGGTGCTCAAGATTGATCCTTCAGCTCTTAATGGAAGAAAAGGTATGATTCAATTTAATGCGTTGTCGCTATGAACATTTATCTTTAATTTAATTCATTTAGACACTAGTTTATTTATTTTTTTAGTGTGGGTACAGCTTGCATGTGCCTTCCGCTATGGACGAGAGGATCTGGATGTGATTGGAGTTTCCTTCAGAAAAGACATCTGGATGAAGCGCATTCAGATGTATCCCTTTCAAGGAACCAAGCCCCCAAACACACCAATGCAGGATGCGCTTCTGAAGAAAGCTGGAGAACAAGGACATCCTTTCACTTTTGATGTAAATTCACAATTATGCGTTAAGCATTGAGAAAACAATCAAGGATGTCCTTCATTTGTTTCTCCTCTAATCTTTCTCAGATTCCAGTACATCTCCCATGCTCAGTGTCCCTTCAACCAGCACCAGAGGATGCCGGGAAGGTACAGCATAAGAAATACATTGGCAAACACAAATACACTCCCAAATGTTTCTCTAATATGTAACATGTTTACTTTTACAGCCTTGCGGGGTTGACTATGAAATCAAAGCCTATATTGCAAATGAAGAAGACGAGGTAGATGATAAAGTTGACAAGAAGTAGGTACTGCTCCATTTTAACATAACAATACTCTCAGACGAAATGAATACATTTTTATATTGATTCTAATATTTTTACCAATAACAGGGACACTTGCCGTTTGATTATTCGTAAAATCCAGTATGCACCAAATGAGCTAGCAGCCGGACCCAAAACCGATCTCAACAAACAGTTTATCACTGCAGACAAACCAATTCACGTGGAGGCCTCCATGGAGAAAGAGGTACAGTGATTTAAATGCCTGTTGAGATCATTTATAAAATTGTGATGTTTTCATCATATGCAGTTATGTCTCTGCATTCACTGTTGATTTCTCACCCTTCAGCTCTACTATCACGGAGATCCCATTCCTATCAAAGTGAAAGTGAATAATGAGACCAGTAAAGTAGTGAAGAAAATTAAAATCAGTAGTAAGTATTTTTATTATGCCAAAAAAAACTATAGTAACCCTTATAGGATTTGTAATGGTTTTAATGGTTATAGCGGGAATTGTATTAGATTTAAAAAGGAAAGTTCACCCAAAAATTTACTCACCCTTAAGTTATATATATAAAGAAATGTCCTGGCTCTTCCAAGCTTTTTAATGGCAGTGAATTGGTGTTGAGATTTTAAAATCCAATAAAGTGCATCCACCCATCATAAAAAGTACTCCACATGGCTCCAGGGTGTTAATAAAGGCCTTCTAAAGTGAATTGATGCATTTGTGTAAGAAAAATATCCATATTTAAAACTTTATAAACTGTAATTTCTAGCTTCCGTTAACTGTCAAACACATGTTCACAGGAGAGTAGTGTTTCAGCAGATGACATAGTGTAAGCTCTGGTGAGAATATGCTGTTTCACAAGGACCAAGTTTCTCTTACAGCAAAGTAAAGTAAACCAGTCCCCTCTTGGCTTATATCAAAATCCTCCAAAAATTCTAATTCTAATTCATGACCAGCCTTTTGTTTGGCTCTCTCCTTTGCATTTCCGCATTCGTCTCTTCCGCAGAAACGTTCCTATTTAATGGAAACTAGAGATAACGGTTATAAAGTTTTAAATACGGATATTTTTGTAGAGAAACGCATCAATTTGCACTTTATTCTCAACACCCATTCACCGCCATTCTAAAGCTTGGAAGAGCCGGTACATTTTTTAATATAACTCTGATTGTATTCGTCTGAAAGAGGAAAGTCATATACACCTAGAATGGCTTGAGGGTGAGTAAACTTTTCATTTTTGGGTATTCCTTTAATGGAAACTTTAATAGTCTCTTCTAGTCTCTATTGGTAATTTGTCACCTTTTATTGGTGGCATGTTAAGATTATTAATTCCTAATGAAATATGGCCCAAAACACACAACTGGACAGGGTTGGCAGGTCTAACAGTGTCACAGGAAAACCACAAAATTGGCAAATCTGCTACTGGAAACAATTTGGAAATGGTGTAATGGCTTACAGTTATTAGATTGTAATCTTTGTCATGGTATTTGTAGTGGAAACCATTAGAAATTCTGTGATGGTTTCTATTGCTTTTTAAAGCAAGATGGTAGAGTCCATCTGCTTTCTGCTTAAGGCGAACTTCCATATCCCTGTTTCTGTATTAACGTAGCCTAACACTTACCTCATAACTTTTGACATTATTTAGCAACGCCAAATTTATCTTGGTAACGTTATATATCCAGTTTTCTTGATTTGTTGCGGGCAGAGATGTGTCCGAAGTGTTTGTTTTGGTCTGAGATGCGGTGGTCCAGTGCGACATCTAGTGGTTAAAATCGTATATAGCACCTTTAAGAATGATTCATTATTGCATTTAGTAGAAGTAAACTGTATGTTTCCCACAATGATCCGGAATAAACTTTAGCTCATTGTGTTTCAGTTTACCAAATTGCAGATGTACTGCTTTACTCATCAGACAAATACGACAAATGTGTCCTAAGTGAAGAATTTGGGTGAGTGCAAAAAACTTCACATTAACTTTGACAGAAAATATTATTTTTTGTAGCCAATTAAATAAATAATGCTAAACTGATCAGTCAAACAATATAATAATTTTACACAGTTTGTGTCATAAGTTTGTTTTTGATTGTTCAAACAAATTTATTTTTGTAACAGGGACCAAATTAATGCAAACTCCACCTTTGAGAAGGAATACAGAGTCACTCCTTTGCTTGCCAGTAACAAAGAGAAACGTGGTCTTGCACTGGACGGCAAACTGAAAGATGAAGACACCAACTTGGCTTCTTCAACAATGTCAGTTAATCTTTGTTACAACAATTAAATATATCCTTGAATATGTATTTTGAATTGGCATGGCTATAGTCAAAAAGTATATCTAATATTAATAATTTAAAAAATCATAACACTTGTATTTATAAAATGCACAGACTAAATCTCTCTCTCTCTCTCTCTCTCTCTCTCTCTCTCTCTGTGTGTGTGCAGTCTGCTACCCAACATGGATAAACAAATGCAAGGCCTTGTTGTTTCCTACAAAATTAAGGTTACCCTCATGATGGGAGGTGGTCTCTTGGGAAGCCTAACATTAAGGTTTGCATCTTCATATTTACTGTTATCCTAATGTCTCAGTGAAGAGTCCTTCTTTCTCTCATGACTTTTGCTGTGGTGTTAAGGAAGATCTTTCCCTTGATAATGCCCAAACACAACTACTTAATAAGGAACGTTCTGCTTAGTTACCTTGTCATTAACAACAATAAAAATGAATCCAGCAGTACATGGTGTGATGTGGTTTACCATTGTGAGCAGTAAAAGTACTCAATAGCTACATGTTTATCCTATGTACACAGTGATATTAACGCTGAACTCCCCCTGGTTCTGATGTCACCTAAACCAGCAGGTGAGTTTCTGTCCTTTTTTATCTAAAATTAAGGGGCCTTGTGTGTGTGTGTGTGTGTGTGTGTGTGTGTGTGTGTGTGTTTATAAAGTGGCACTGCTATGAAACATTCTAAAGAGCATAATTTTCTTGTCTCTAACTGCATCCTTGTGCATTCTCAGAAGTGTAAGTATCAATGTAAATGTGTTTCCTATGTTTCTATGAGAATGTTAAACTTTGAGACTTTAACGAAAGAAAAAAAAAAACTTTTTTTTTCTTCTTTTAAAATCCAGGACTGATATCAACCTTGAATAGATTCTACAACCAATGACGGAGAAGAGCGAGTCAGAAGAGACACTCAGAAATAGATGCAAATTCCAAACAACCTCATTTCATGAACCATAGACTGTAGATGCTTCCTTGTTGCAATGTCTGTGTAAAATGAATTAGCTGTATATTGGCCAAGGCCTTGTAAACTAAGATGAACTCAAGGACACTGAAATCAAGCGTTGGTCTGATGCTGATGTCATGTTGATTTTTTCTGCCTTTGTTGTGGGAACTCAGATTAATAATAATGTTTTAGTTTCTTTTTGTATTGTGAATGTAAAATGAAGGAGTAACGAACAACTTACTTTCAATGTATTATTATGATTATATTACATTTTATTTTGTGAGGTGGTCTGTGGCGATGGTGGAAATTAATAAACATTGGACTATTATTTGGACCACTACCAAAGTCTTTCCTCATCCTTCATCATGACTTTATACAGATACAGTGAAGCAGGTAATTATTATTATTTATCATCCTAAAATTACACACATACAATTGAAGTCAAAAGTTTATATACACTTTGCAGAATCTGCAATATGTGAATTATTTTACCAAAATAAGAGGGATCATACAAAAGCATGTTATTATTTTTTTTATTTAGTACTTACCTAAATAAGATATTTCACATAAAGGACATTTACATATAGTACACAAGAGCTAATTTTATGTATATAAAAAAACACCCTTTCCAAAGTGTACATATACTTGATTCTTAATACAGTGTTGTTACCTGAATGATCCACAGATTTTGTTTTTGTTTAGTTGTTCTTTTGTTTGTCCTCAACAGTTAAACTGCCCGCTGTTCTTCAGAAAATTCCTTCAGGTCCCACAAATTCTAGGTTTTTCAGCATTTTTGTGTATTTGAACCCTTTTCAACAATGACTGTATGATTTTAAGATCCATCTTTTCACACTGTGAGGACAACTGAGGGACACAACTATTACAGAAGGTTCAAACACTCACAGGTGCTTCAGAAGGAAAAACTATGCATTAAAAGTCATGGGTGTCAACTTTTGAACATAATGAAGATACATAATGTACATTTATCACATTTTCTTTATTCAGTACTGCCCTTCAGAAGCTACAGAAGATAATTAATGTTTCTCAGAAGACAAAATAAGGTAAATTTACCCTGATCTTCAAATTCAATAAGTTGTCCTCAATGTGAAAAATTAATCTCAAAAATTGTGGACCTGAATTTTTTTTCTGAAAAACAGCAGGCAGTTTAAATGTTCAGGACAAACAAGGGACACATGAACAACTGTCACTAAATTAAAAAAACAAAAACAGAGTATTAAGAATCTGTAAACATTTGAACAGGGTCATTTTTATAAATTCAACTGTTATTTTCTCTTATGGACTATATGTAAACGTCTTTTATGTGAAATATCTTATTCAGGTCAGTACTAAATAAAAAATAACATCCCTCTTATTTTATTAAAATAATTAACTATTATTTTGCAGATTCTGCAGTGTGTAAACTTTTGACCTCAACTGTATGAACGTCTGAAATCTGAATATCAAATCTCAAGTATGTTGAATAGGTGTTATGAATATTAATCATCTACTAACATCTATTAAAGCAGTGAGTGTCACTTGTGATAACAATTGAGTCGCCGTCTCTGAACGAATGACTCTTTTCCTGGTTGCAGCGGTGGATTAGCTTTAGCAGTGTCAGTTTAAGCTGCATCTGAATTCACCTCAAATCGCAGCGGCTTTATATACTCAATGTCACCTAAACAGCTGCTGTACCACAAAGGTAAGCCTCACTTAGCGTTGTGCATCGTCGTGTAGTTCACCGTCAAAGCGCATAAACATCATGACAACACGGTGTAAAAGAACTTTGTAAGAGAATCAAGAGGCAACTGCGTCACTTTCAGTTTCATCCAGTTGACACTAATGGTTAGCTTAACCATAAGGGAAAATGACAAACGTATGCCGAAGTGCATAGAGTTGCGGTTGTGCCATTTAAACTAACGTCACAAATCCATTGCAGTTATGTCCGAGAAATGTCGCTGAAGTTGCTGTAAATCTGTTGAAAGGTCTGCAATCATGTTGTCAAATGTCATAGTAAATATGCTAGACAAATATAGATCCGAGCATATTGATTTGTAAAGTTCACTGGATCACTCCAAAACACTCAGCATTTCTCTGTAAACTAATAGCAATTGTGTGATCGTTATAAGCGTTAGCTATCGTACATATTTTGTTCTGCATCAGGTGTATTATAATATTATCGGGCCGTGTGAACATCCCAGCATGCACTGCGTGCCCTACGTTGTTTCCGGTTAGCTGCTGGCTACCGTCAGACACCGGGATGATCAGACCTCATTCACCGGGCCCGTGTGTTTCAAATAAACGCGCTGGTCTTCGTTACTCTAATTGTAATGTCGATGTTTACCGTCAGCATTACGAGAGCGACAAGCAGTGGTCCGCCAGACGTCAGTTCATTGTGAAACACATTGAAGACTACAAGGGAAATGCTCTTGATAAGCTACTGGCCCTGTCGATGGTGTGGGTTAACCATGTTTTCATGGGATGCAGGTGGGAATTGCATTGAACAGGACGTGAAAATTAAGCTGTTTAATTAATTTTGGCTGGAGTTTGAGTGGATGCCTATATCACACAAGTTTATTTAATGTCATATTTATACAGATCATCTTAACTTAAGTTATACATTAGTAATGCCAACCAAAGCATGCTGTCAATCTTTTTTTTTTGTTTGGCAGGTATGGCTCCCAACTGATGCACAAGGTGCTTGCGATGGCAGAAGGGATTGATGTTGGCGAAATGCCCTCGTATGAACTAGTTCCAAACGCTGAAGCAAAAAAGAGGCAACATTCATCCGATGGAGGTAAGTCTTTATATCCATCTGCCTATAGAGGGGTTGCACTTGTGTCACAATTTGGTCATTTACCTGAATGGGTGGCCATATTGGAAACTGCATGTTTAAGCTACTACTGAATATGTTGTTCTGATAATTTAGGCGGTCTAAACCATGGAAATAAACTGCTAAATCATATAGAGAAGGACTTAGTAAGCAGGAAAATGTGCAATATTAATTTTTAATAATTAATATATTAGCCTGCACTCTTCTCCTTGATTTGTTATAACTTTTGGCAGTCTATAGTACTCCAAATGGTTTTCCGGTCTGACCAATTAGTCCAAGCCCAAGCCCAAAACATGATGATAATTGACCATTTTCAGCAGCAATAATCAGCAAAATATGTGAGTTTCATACTATTCAGCTGCATTGTTTATGTTTAATGCTGCCAATATGGCTGCTTGATGACTTGTTGTGAAATCATTCTATCCATCTATCACAAACATTTTTATATTAAAATGTTCAGCATTGAAACATTTTCTACGACGCCGTTTTAGTTAAAAAAAAAAAAAAAAAAAGATTGCTTCGGCTTTCTTCTCGAAACACTTCGTCTTTCTTTTCGAAACACTTTGATTTTGGAAAATAAATTGTTTTGAGAATAATTCTCAAAATTTTGACTTTATTCTTGGAACACTTCGGCTTTATTCTCATTATTGTGACTTTATTCTTTAAATATTTCAACTTTATTCTCAAAACACAATTCTTTTTTTTTTTTTTTTACTAAAAGCACAAAGCTTATTGCTATTATTGGATGGCTGGCGCACTACAAATAGACCTAATGAATGCAATCGAAGACATGGAATATTGTTTCCAAGCATACTGTCCTTGTGAGTATAACACATGGTGTAATTCTGGTAATAATAATAATATATTTAAATAAATTCCAGTGGCCTGCAACTTCTTCCGGTGCTCCCAATCTGGGCCATTTGCATGCGCAGGCTATACTCTCAAAATATTAATTGCTTAATTAAAAAAAAAAAAAGTTTAATTGCTACTCTCTTAAATTTTTAAATTCTACAATTTAATTTAATATTGACTTTATTCTCGAAACATTTAGGCTTTATTCTCAAAACATTTAGACTTTATTCTCAAAACATTTGACTTCATTTTCAAAACATTTAGACTTTCTTCTCGAAACATTTTGACTGTATTTACATAATTTCGACTTTATTCTTGAAATATTACGAATTAATCTCATGATCTTCAATTTTTTTTTTTTACCCTGGCACTAAAACGCTGTTGTAATTTTCTGGGTGTTTTGCATTAAATAAATACATTTAAACACATAAAATCAGCATTTAAACAAAACAACACTGAGTAATTATATTTTCATGTAAATGGATATTTTAATCATGTATTATTTCATGTCTCAGGTGAAGAGCCCATAAGGAAAATGTCTGTGTCAAAATTCACATCCAGACCTCGATTTGAACCGGTACACTTTGTAAGTGGTGGAAGCAGTGGTAGTGCAATCGGAGAAACTGACGAAAAAGAAAATGAGAAGGAGCGCAGGAGGGGTGAGATGAATGACGTCAGACAAAGGGAACCAGATCATCAGCCAAATAATGGTAGCAATGGCTCCTCTTCCTACTCGACCTTTCTTGAGATGGGGAGGTGTGGTTATGATTCTTGGCCTGAGCATAGAAATAAGGATGTGGCCTCGGGCGGCACAAGTGGGCTTGGCTATGGTAGCAAAGGCTCCATCCCAAACTTCATGGACAAGGTGCAGCAGGAGTACACCGCTAAATACGAAGCGCATACTGCCAGACAATCGGACTCATTCTCACAAGCAGGCAGAGTTGAAGGATACGGAGGTGCTGGACGGTCTAGTGTCTGGGACAGTGGAAGGCATGGAATGGGATTTGGACACGAGGATAGGCCAACGTCCAGCAAGGCTTTTAGCAGGGTATACGACGGTACAAGCAGAGGCAGCTCTGGCCTTCTACCAACACCCTCGCTGCAGTCGACTATCCCCACATCAACAATTGATGCAAAACAGAGGCTGATCACAAGAGTGTCATCGGCTGTTGCCATTACCTTGAGAGATCCTGCGTTCATGAGTGGACCCGACACGCCAAACTACAATTTCATACTCAGCCGCAGCATTCAGGCTTGCAAGATGAACCCAGAGTACATCTATGTTAATTTAAGAGATATCCCACCTGCTGACCTTCCTAAAAACAGAAAAGTACCTTCTGAAGGATACGCATGTGAACTGAGGTGTCAGTCTGTGTACCTTGCCACAGGGTACTCTGGGAGCAAAAACGGTGCCAGAGACAGAGCGTCAGAACAGGCCGTCAAGCTGTTCATGAGGCCAGTGGAAATTCGTGTCTTTCAACGGCAGTACAGGCGTACTTGCGTTAACGACCTGGTGGTGTGCCAAGTTAACACTCCAAACCCAATTCTTCCCCCACCTCTTCGCAACCCTGAGGACAAGCCGCCCCCTAGTACCAAGGGCCAGTATGAGCCTGATCGACGCAAACACTGGACTGAATTTGTGATCATGGAGAATGCACATGATGCCATCTGTATTCTCAACAACTCGGCTGCGTTCAACCGCATGAAAATTGATTATACTTTTGACTCTGTTCCCAACAGCAACTCATGGCTCTGTAGTGTGTACTTGCAGGACGAGCTGGTGGCGCAAGCCAGAGGGACCAAGAAGAGCTCAAAACACTTGGCGGCAGAAGCGGCGGTTAAAAAGTTGCGAATGAACCAGTCTGCTCGTCAACAGCAAGAGCAGCAACAGCAGCAGAATTTTTCTGGAGGCAACCACACTCAAGACCAGTCTGGTAGTCGCTTCGCTCAGCAAAGCAACAAGAAAGCACAAATAGGTGAACTGGTCATCCTTGAAAACTCTGACAACGCTATATGCATAATAAATGACACTGCTCAATTTAATAAAGTGCTTGCTGACTACAAGTTCACGGTCCTGCCGGACCATCGCTGGCAGTGTGAAGTTTACCTCGATGGTCGGTATGTGGCTGCAGGCATTGGACCAAAAAAGACTGTCAAGCACATTGCAGCCGAGGAAGCCCTCGCCACTCTTCGGCGCACGCAAGCTGTGGTGAAGTCCAACCTTAGGAAGGAGGGCGACGTGGATGCGATTTCCCGAAATCAAATCATGGCTCGTTCTGGCGAGGAATCCTTGCGGCAGGAGATCAAAGAGGACAACATCGGTAACCAGCTCCTCCGTAAGATGGGCTGGACAGGTGGTGGTTTGGGTAGAGAAGGAGATGGCATTGCTGAACCCATCATGGTCAAAGAGCAGTTTACCAGGGAAGGACTCGGCATGGACATGGACAGGCAAAGTAATCAGCTGACTAAGCGCGATATTGAAGAGATCATTCGGAATTATGCAAGTTCAGACCGTCAGGATGATCTGCGCTTCTCCACAGAGCTTAACAATGAAGAGCGGCGACAGATACACCAAGTGTCTCAAAGATATGGGCTGCGGAGCAAATCGTACGGACAGGGGCGACAACGCTTCCTTGTGGTTAGTCGCAGAGTTCAGAAGGAACAGCTGATTGGTCAGCTATTGCAGGAGGGGCAGGTGGGACGATATGAACTGGTGAAGCCTCAGGGTTCACAATGACTAGGCTTGTGAGAACCAACAGATGACTGTTCATAAAAGCAAAGTGGTTCTGCTTGTTAATTTTTCTGTTAATTTGTTTCAGAAGAGTGTTAAATATTTAAAAAAAAAATGGAGGGTGAACAAAAGTCTGGAAAATCTGTCAGGTCTTGATGACTACAGTGTGTACCAATTGCCACGTTTGCCTCCCTTTACCATGTAATTCTGTACAGTTTGTCCAGATTTGCCATAGGTTAGCTTAAGATGAACACTTACAGTTGAGGTCAAAAGTTTACATAATTTTTTTAAAAATGTTTAATTATTTTACCAAAATAAGAGGGATCATGCAAAATGCATGTCATCTTTTTCACACTGAGGACAACTGCGTGAAAATTACAAAAGGTTCAAACGCTCATTGGACCTGAAGGATTTTTCTAAAGAACAACTATCAGTAAAAAAAAAAAACACGCAGCTGTGGATTATACAGGTAACAACACAGTATTAAGAATCAAGTGTATGTAAACTTTTAAACTGGGTCATTTTTATGAATTCAACTATTATTTTCTCTTGTGGACTATGTTTAAAACTCTTATCTTATTCAGGGCTGTACTAAATAAATTGCATGTATTTTGTATGATCCCTGATAACATTTAGCAGATTTTGCAAGGTGTATGTAAACTTGACCTCAACTGTATGTTACTAACTAAACTTTGTCATATCATGTATCCTGTGAATATTTATTGACATGGATATTAGTAGTGGGGCCTTACGGCAGCATGTGCTCCTCTCTGAAATGACATTCCATCTTATGTTTTTCACAACGGACAGCATATCATTCACTCTTTCATCTGTTGTAAGATAAACACTTGAAATATATAAAAAACCTTTAAGTAATTACAAAACAGTATATATTTTTGTCATTTTCTGGTTGTTGATTGTAGAATTAAATATTTATCTCAACCCTAAAATCTTTCAACTCCCTGTCCAGCGAATATCTGAGCAGCAATCCCTGTGAAGTTGTTTGCCATTGCGAATACTGTCAACCAGTCTGCTTGTATTGACATATTAAATTTAGTCTGGTCATAGTCCATTTTCTAGTTTATTTAATGAAGTGTAAATGCTGATCTTTGCTTAAGAACAAACACTGTAGAGTTTATTTTACTGTTTATTTACAAGAAGTGAGAAAATGTACAGTTTCTTACATGGGTTACTAGTGCAAATCCGACACTCTTGGTAAATTAGAAAAATGACGATTAGCTTAAATGGATACTGCGTGACAGCATCACATCCATATGGTTGGAGAAGCAATTTAATGTGAAAATAAACGGCACTTTTAATGGAACATAAGAAAACAAGCAAAATAACCATGCATCTGGGGTGCAACAGACACAAAGTAGTGAATACAAAAAAAAAAAGGCGACACACACTCAATGCAAATTTGTAATATTCTGAATCCCAAGCCTTAGGCGTGGGGCTTTGTGGGACTGTGTACTTTCAAACAATTACTGTTGACAAACTAGCACGCAGTGTCAATAGGCAACACCTTAAACAACAGTATGAACTGCTTAATTAAAAGAACAAACCACTTGCACTTGATTAAAAAAAGGGCCATTTCCAACATTTTCAAACTGGTTTTAAAGGTCAGGTTTTCCAAGTGCAGTTATAAAAGGCATGTTTCTTAAACATCGAAGTTTTCCATACAAGACAATATCATCCATCTTTAATGTCCTAGCCATTTAATTTGGAACGACACATTAAGCGGCATTCAGTATGACACTTTTGCAGAGATGCAGCGAAATCAATCTCTGGATTCAAATGAAGATACTCAAACTTGGATTCATACTGAAATCGGCAACCAACATGTTAATACCCAAAATGAAATCAGCCCGCAGTGTAGGAGCAACTTATAAAACCAAAGAAAAAAGATGTCAAAAACGAGGGCAGGCCAAATAAAAGCAAGAAACCCTAGCAATAATATTTTGATAAACTAAGGTTTATCCTCATCCGGGATAAGGGTCTGCATGAAGAGGGAGACCACAACACAACAGCACTCTAATCTTGCAACAGCTACAGAACAGACAATTCTACCGAGTACGTGGAGAATGATTCAAAACATGATGTGTTTTATTTTATTCTTTGCAAGGTGGTTTTCCTCTTGTTGGCAAGGCGGACTATTGTTCGTTTGTGAACTGTAAGGAGGGTCAACAGTCACGCCAGCTCTGTTCCACAATGGCCGACACACGCTTCTCATACTCTCTCTTGTTTTCCTGATACAGCTGAGCTGCCTGGCTGTTGGCAGGGCTGTTTGGGTTCGGCTCATCCAACAAAGACTGTGACAATGAAAAGCATGTTAATAACCTCAATAATGTCCTCACATTTTTAACAGTATCATTAAAAAGGAATGAAGAAAAGTTTAAAAGCATAAGAGTCTCAGGGTTCCTACACATTTTCCATACACTGTAGATTTTCAGACCATATTCTGAAAAATAAATGATTAAGGGTGTAATATAAAATTTTCAATTTGATACTCTCCCAGTACTATAAACTACTGTTGTCACAGTAACAAATTTCAAGTCGGTAGCATTCAAATATTTTTCACTTTAGTAAACATTGCTTATTTAAAGTTAGTAATAAAAATAAGCACCATAAAATGTATTATACAGAACAAGTCTATATCTCTGTTTTGATATATCAGATTTTTTTGTTCCGTCGACTACTATGGTTATCACAGAGACAATCATTGCAATTTATGATTCATTCCTACATTCAAATAGTTTGCACTAGGGCTGTCACTAATTTTTGTAATCAAATAATTGGTTGATTATTCTGATGATTTTTTTTTTGGTGATAATAAAAATAGACCTAATTGAACAATAGACTTTAAAATGACTTAAAAAAAAACATACATAATAGCAATGAGGTAATAATAAATGGTTCAAATAAAATATCAAAAGCAAGTAAGCACAGCCTTTTTGCCATACCTCCCGGTGACTTGATCAAATTTACTCGCCAATTTTTTATTTTTTTTTTACCGGCTATGAAACTGTGCAAAAACAGACAGTTATTACTACTACAATGACTAAACAGTTACAATATTTTTACAATTTGTCCTGCTACTGGTGCCTCTATTAAATGCATTTTCCATCAATTTTACCTATTAATTATAGCCATTTAACATTACAGTATAATTAAAAGCCATTATTTTTAACATTATTAATAGGCTCCAAAATATTTTAAAAACTTTTAAATTAATTGATTTTAAAAGAATCTTCATATAAACTATAAACTGTATATGCATAAACTATACAGATTAATCTTTATTCAAGCTACAGAAGTTAATCAGCAACTATATCAGTCGAGTGATTTCTCTTTTTCTTTTGTTCTTTGATTTGCATCAACGACAGACTTCAGCAGGTTTCACTGTAATACAAGCGCTGTCTCTTTAAAAACTGATGCACATGCCACAAATCTGACACATATCCGATTTTCTCCCAACTCTTTACAGTCATTTAAGGCTTTATAACTCATTTAAGAGTACGTTTACGAGGGAACTCGCCAAAACCACACATTTTTGACATAATTGTGTACTTGTCAATTGAAGCGCTAATGAATGTGCTGTCTGAAGCGGCTCAGCATATGCGTACACCTGCACCATTTAGGCGACCTAACACCAGGTATGTATTGCCGCATTCTCGGGTTATGAAAAATAAAGAAGGGAAAAGTTAATCTTCTGAAATTAAGCAGCAATATCTTTTCAGGTAAAAGTTATTAGAACCATCTAGAGACAAGCTGACCATCAACACCACTCTGACCTTATCCACCTGTTTGTATCCTATTATTTGATTCACTCTTGTCGCTTATGACAGAACAGCTAATCTAGAACAGCTAGATGATCTTGTCTTCGTTAAAGAAAACAGCGAATCTTTTTAAAAACTGGCTGTTGTTCTCACTACATTGCATTGTTATATTTCAGAAAAGTTTTACCCGCCAACTGGTGACTGACACGGTTACTTATGGCCAATGCCAATTTTTACTCGCATTTGGCACTTGGCGAGTGTTAATTTTAGGCCCTGCAAGTAAGTATATGGTTTTATTGAACAAAACACATCATGTAATAAAATAATATAATAATTATGCACATTATGTATTATATCAAATGCCTGCAGAGGGAGTCAACAGCCTGGCAAGTATTTTACACTTCATTTGTTTAATATTGACTAAACAACATTTAATTCAAATGTTCACTTAATCTTTAATATTCGGCCACTTTATTATAGAAATGCAAACACCACTATATTCACATGGACATCAGTTATCGAATTATTTATCTTATTCTGAATGAGACAATATTAATGTTGTTTTTTTTGATAGTTCACCCAAAAATGAAAATTTGATGTTTATCTGCTTACCCCCAGCCCCAGGGCATCCAAGATGTAGGTGACTTTGTTTCTTCAGTAGAACACAAAGATTTTTAACTCAAACCATTGCAGTCTGTCAGTCATATAACGGCAATCAATGGCTACCAAAGAGTGTAGTTGGAGAGTAAAAAAAACATATACACCAAACCAAATTAAACCCTGCGGCTCGTGACGATACACTGATGTCCTAAGACATGAAACGATCGGATTGTGGAAGCCGGCTTGCAGCAGGGTTGCTCTCCTATATAGATTGTGGCTCTGCGCTCCCTCAGATATTATGTGTGCGCTCTCAAACTTCTGTGTATGTGCGAATAAGTGCTTATTGTAAACAGATATGAGATACGGTGTTGAGCACCCACCAGCAGAAACATAAATCAGCGCCTATGTATCAGACAATGTGGATTTTTCAACGTGGATACTACGCCAGAGCTCATACACATATCACCCGCTGGATTCTGTGCATGCACTCAGGACAGATGGATGTTGTGGTTTCTCGTGCAAATCGATTGTTTTGTGTGTTTGTGTACGTTTTTTTTTTTTTATTCTCAAAGATTTGGTAGACACTGACTGCCATTATATGACTGACAGACTGCAACAGTTTGAATTAAAAATGTTTGTTTACATTCTACTGCAGAAACAAAGTCACCTACATCTTGCCCTGGGGGTAAGCAGATAAACATCAAATTTACATTTTTGGGTGAATTATCCCTTTAAAGTGTTTAGTGTGCTTTACTGTGAACAGGGCGACTCTGAGATGAACGTAACCTACACACACATATGAAAAAAGCACATATTTATCGCATCCTTTGTGATTTCACAATAGCACTTTGCTTTATTATGATTTTACATCGTTTTAATATTTTGTGCAGCCATAGAAAATGGTTTAATAATCGGTCTTCAATGATTCTTGTCTGTGTAATGTGCCACTTCTGGTATTTTGCCAGGTAATTGACACGTAAAAGTTTAATCAAATTTAATCATGACAGCCCTAGTTTGCACACTTCTCTATCTATCTATCCATCCATCTAGATCTATCTATCCATCCATCTATCTCTATATATACACACACTACCAATCAAACGTTTGGACACACCCTCACTTTTAATGTTTTTTAGAGAATTTTATGCTTATTAAGGCTGTTTTGACTTGATCAAAAAAACTGGAAAAAAGTAATATTGTGAAATATTATTACAAAGTAAATCAATGTTTTTCTATATTAATATACATTAAAATTTAATTTAGATCTGTAATTAAAGTTGAATTTCCAGAATCATTACTCCAGTCTTCAGAGTCACATGATCCTTCAAAAATCATTCTAATATGCTGATTTATTATCAGTGCTGAGAACAGTTTGCGCCGTTACCGCTTAATTTTTTTTTTTTTGGAACCTGTGATACTTTTTTCAGGATCAATCAAAAGGTTAAAAAAAGAACAGCATTTATTTAAAATAGAAAGGTTTTCTAACAATATACACTACTGTTCAAAAGTCTGGGGTCAGTAAATTTGTATTGTTTCTTTTTCTGAAAGAAATTAATACTTTTATTCAACAAGGATGTCTTAAATTAATAAAACGTGATAGCACAGATTTACGTTGTTAGAAAAGATTTATATTTTGAATAAATGCTGTTCTTTTTAACTTGTTATTCATTAAAAAACAGGTTGCAAAAAATATTTGGCAGCACAACTGTTTCCAACATTGATCATTTTAATAATAAATCAGCATATTAGAATGATTTCTGAAGGATCACGTGAGACTTAAGACTGGAGTAACAGCTGATGAAAGCTTTGCATCAAAGGAATAAATTATATTGTAAAGTATATTAAAATAAAAACCATTATTTTATATTGTAATAACATTTTGCAATATTACTGTTTTTTTCTGTATGTTTGATCAAATAAATGCAGCCTTGATGAGCATAAGAGACTTCTTTAAAAAACATTAAATGAGAGGGTGTGTCCAAACTTTTGACTGTGTATACACACACACACACACACACACACACTTGTTTACATTTTTCTGTTTATAATGAATGCACACAGAACTTTAAATTGTGTGTTGAATTAAAACTCCAGCATTTTGAGCAATATTGAGTTACATTTTTTAAATTTCAGTACTACTTCAACACTACTACAAACAAAGCCTGAATGTATATTTTGAGTGTTTCTTTTAATTACTTATAAGACATACAAATTTGTTTCTTTAAATATATATTAAAAAAAAAAAAAGTACTTTTCATTGCAAAATGATCCATTAGGGATGGAGACTAAAAATCCACCAAGCACGGGGCAAAGGTGGCACCTAAATAGAAATAATACAAGCTCTGCCTGTATAATTTGTTTTTTAGAAATTCTCAATTTCATATTTTAGAAAACAGAATGGAGCAACTGTCTGGAAACACAAAAAAATTTCCATACTCATCCAGACAAAAATACTACAATCAAATTTTATACTTTTCCGTACTGTGTAGGAACCCTGTAGTTTGTGCAAAAAGCAGAAAAAAAGTGCAAACATATACCTGTATTGAAGTTAAAATTGAAGAAACATCATATGTTGGACTCCAGCGATTCTGAAGAATGTCCAAACATATACTACCATCTGCATAAACTGAACACAAAGAAATCCAATTAAATTTTATGGTCCACCAACAGATACTGATTTTCTAGCAAGTGATATACACTCAAACCAAAATTTATTCAGACACCTTTAATTTTTACCTATTTCTCACATTATTACAGTTTATATCGTTATAGTTTAGAAAATGGCAATAAAATATGACAAGAACTCAAAAGTTAAGCTGTGTTAGAACCAATTCATCTTGACAATGTAAGATAACTTTGATATAAAGGTATGTAATAGATCATGGTCAGGTTAAAGTGTCAAATAAAATTTTTGATCCCAAATTTTTCAGTTTTACTGGTAGTCCACTGTATAAAAAATCTTTGTGTATAACATGTCAGTTTATTTTGCTATCCTCGCTTACATAAATGAACTATAGTTTACTGCACCCACTAATAAAAAAACACCACAAATTATATTTGGTGTCTAAATAAATTTTGTTTTGACTGCATGTACACAATTATACTTTATAGGAATCTAAAATGCAAAGATTTACTAGGATTTTAGAAAGGTAAAACTTACCATTAGGGTGAAACATTTTGGAGACAAACCGAACTGTAGGAGGTTTGTTTGGATATTCTTCTGTAAATTCTATTGTGAGTTTAAAAGTTCCTGACAAGCAGAAAAAGAAAAATGCCACATGTAAACAAAAATAACCATACAATGGCAAATATCAGTACACATTACAAAGTAGAAAATAAAAATTAGTGGTTGCTATTTGGAAAACTTATAATATTTTTAAAATACAGCATTGTACAAAAGTTTGAAGTCAGTAATTTAGAAAAAAAAAAAAAAATAATAATAATAATAATAAATAAATAAATAAACACCTTTATTTAACAAAACACCAAATGCGACAGTAAAAACTTTTACATTATTCTTTTTTTTTAATATATAAAAAATTATATATAAGTAAATTACTAAAATCCTTAATATAAACCCTATATATTGAGCAGATCACTGACACTTAGCACTGATAATAGAGATATGTTTCTGGAGCAGCAAATCAGCATATTAAAATGATTTCTAGGGATTGTGTGACACTGAAGACTCAAGTAATGATGCTGAAAATTCAGCTTTGCATCAGAGAAATAAATTACATTTTACAATATATTAAAATAGAAAACAGTCGTTTTAATAGAATAATATTTTGCAATATTACTGTGTTAACTGTATTTATTTATCAAATAAATACAACCTAGTTGAGCAAAAAAAACAAACAAACAAAAAAAAAAACTGACCCCTAAACATATAACAGCTTGTGTTTACTAACTTACCATCTTCAAAGGGTGTTCCTTCAGGGCTGCAGACAGAAGAAATGGGTCAACATGTCAGGTTACACAGAACACTTGGCATGACAGCAAGAAACAAAGCCAAAAATCACTGGGCAAAGTGCAACAGACCTGCGCATTACTGTAATCCAAAAATAACAAAGCACACAGTCTACGGATGTGACATTATAACCTGTTTCCTTCACCACAACAACACAACACACAGCTCTATTCAGGACACCGTCACTTCAAAGATCAAATAACCAGCACCTCTTATGGAGGACCACTGGCCATCTGGCCTATTTAAAACTGCTTATATTACCGCTAACAAGCTGGATGTCATCTCACAGACTTTGAGTAGTCCGAGATAAACAAAACTGTCAGTGTGTTCTATTTACTGCTCATCGCTTTTAGAAAAGGCAAATAATACAAACCCAAAAATGACAGCGTTCCAGACCATGATGTTGTTTTCCGACGGGGCTCCGCTAACTCCTGCTGGTGGATCCTCCTGGAGACTGAAAAACCAGTGAACCCAGAGAAGTTACATTACATATACAACACCTACTTTACGACAACACTAAATACCGCACAGATAACATCCAAATACATAATCGGAGAGGGATAAAGACGTTAATAAGTGGCTATTGTGAAGAAAAAGTCGCCATGTTAAAACCTGAGAGCAGCCGGTGTTCAAAAAAGCTACCGAGGGCCTTTAGCATTTTCTGTCGCTTACCGTTTAAAATCTCTCATCAGACGCCGTCTTGCTGGGGTTGACATGGCTTAATTGAATAGCCAAGACGTAAACATAAGGTATCGACGTTGTTACTTTGAATTAGGTTCGGTTCTTTTAGTTCAACGGACGTCGGTTTCGTCGATTCGGTCAAATATCGACGTTAGCCGTTCGCTGGCTTGGATCCTCCTGCCTGTTTTCTCTACTAAAGCCAGTCTCTCTGGGGCTGGACCATACCAACATAAAATGGGGGAGGACAAACTGCTCGATAACATAAAAGTGAGCTCGTTCGCACAACTGTCAGCCTATTTGTGATTTAGAAAGTATTAGATGAGATTATGAGTGACTGGCTTGATTAATTCAAGAGATTTCAATTAATAAGATAAATAGTTATGGTTAAAGCCGTTACGAGAAAACCCTTCAAATACGCACAGTTATAGCAGGCTAGCATAGTTACGTCATGGGTTTGACAGTCATGGTAGGTACAGGAGCATTTAATAAGATTTTTTAAATACTATGAGGATTGTTTTGGTAATACCAATGATGCGTAAGGTTTTTCTTCCGTATGTGTTTAAAATATTTTTATTATTATTTGATTTTATTTATATATTTTATCTTTATAAGGATCTTTTGTCCTTATAAGTTTTATTCCTGTAGAATTTTTGTCTGTTCTGTCTTTTGTGCATCTGTTAAAAAAAAAAAAAAAACAGGAGCATTTAATATTGTCATTTAAATTGGAGTACAAACAATATGTGTGACACAATGTTATTAACAAAGTTGGGCAGTATCTGATTACATGTAATCTGGATTAGGTAATCGGCCTCCAAAAATTAAGTACTTGTAATTAGATTAAATTACATTTTAAAATACTCATAATCAGACTAGTTACTTTTTTTATGAATTACATGATTACATATTATTTACACAACAGCAATACATTATTCATAATATTCTTCCTAAAACTGCATCAACTACTGATGAACACATTTTTTTAATTGTCACTCTGTAGGTTAACCATGCATTTCTGTGTTTGGAGGTCTTTTGTCTTTTAAACACATTAAAATGCACAAATCCACAAACTTTTTGGTTATCTGATCATCTTAAATATTTACTTGAAGTATCCCTGAGATTTTAAAATAAATATTTTAATAATTATCACATTTGCATGTTCATTGGTTCTCTAACATTGGTTATGGTTACATGACATGCAGGTAAACAAATTAAATATTTCGTTTTTTTAGTAAGTTTTTTATTTTAATTAAGTTAGGTCAAAAGTAATCTAAAAGTAGTCTGATTATATTACCTAAAATGTGAACAGTAATGGATTACATTACTAACCGAATTTTTTGTCATGTAATTTGGAATCAGTAACAGATTACAATTTGTAAGTAATTTACCCACCTCTGGTTACTAATCTTGCAATTTATGAATGTGCATAATTATATGACTCGCAATTAGTAGTAAAATATATTTATTGGCATTATTATTCGAATACATTTCTCACAGACCCTGTATTGATTATTAAGTCTTGTTGTAAAATTATCAGTCTCAAATTCATAATTTTGTCCTGAGTAACCTGTGCTGTTAATTAAAATAGAAAATCAGTTCTTCACAGTGTATAATTTACAAAACAAAAAAAGTAAACTTAGGTATACAGTGATAATGTTTTAAAATATTTGTTACAAATTTACACCCATGAGATTGTGACATTGTTGAAGTGGAACAATCACAGTACATTTGTTAAAATGCTACATTTAACAGACGTTAGCATTTTGGTTCAATAAAACATCAATAAATCTTAACGTTGCTCAAAGTGAAAGTGAAAGGCTGACCTCTCTGAGGTATATCTCAATGCATCCTTATAGAATATTCACTTAAAATATTAAATAATGCACATTTAAAAACAAAGACAAATTACAATAAAAAGATCTTCTTTCTATCATGAAACAAAATCCTTAACAGTTAGATTTGCTATTGCACTGAAGGCAGGCTCTCCAGGTAGAAACTCCCCTAAAATGTATGACAGCAGCATCTATGGCCACACAAACAAAGAATATAAATGTTAATCTGGATATACATGTTTTAAAATGTATTTTGATCTTGCATAATATAATATATTATGCATAATAATCTTGAGTCCTCACATAAACCAGTTTCTTGTTCTCCTCCGTGTCCTGGAAGATCTTGAAGATGGTTTCAACATCAGTCTTCTTGAGGATTAGAGAGTTTGAATCTAAAACCACCACAACAATTACTGGATACTGGATGAAAGAATTATTTTTTTAAAAATCTAGCTGCAAGCAGCAATTAAGGGGCTAAGCACAATCAGAGGCTAATTAAGGAGCTAAGAGCAGCAGACCCACTGCAACAATGAGTAATTAAAGAAATATTAGGATGATTTTTGTCAAAATGGCTGAAAAATTATAAATACAACCTCTAGTACAGTGGTGCTCAACAGTCCTCTGGGCCCACTGCTCTGCACATTTTGTATGTCTCCCTCATTTAACGCACCTTTTTCAGATCATCAACTTGTAAGAAAAAAGATCCATGAACTGACATGAGTGTGTCAGATTCAGAAACACACAACATGTGCAGTGGGCCCTGAGGACTGGAGTTGAGAACCACTGCTCTAGTAATATGATTTAATAGGATATTACTTTTGACCAATAGGTGGCACTGTTATCAACTCGATGTGGTATGAAAAGTGTAAGGAGACAATGGCACATATAAAATTTTGTGTTAATATGTCAAAGCTTTGCAGAGATACAGCCTCAGACATAGTCTGGCATCATGCCTCAAATTTGTTTTGTCTATCAACACAAAATCCATAACTTTTTGTCAGCATAGTCTGAAGATGATCTGACTGTCGATTTTGGTGAAAAATGGACCAACGGTCGAGGAGGATTTCAAAAAGAAGGTTTTCAACATAATTGGTATTTACAGGGGTTGGACAATGAAACTGAAACAATGGCCAATATAGTGTTGGAGGTCTCATGGCTACATTTGCGAAGGCTGGTGGCTTCTTCACTTCTTCAATCTTCACTTATTGCACATTCCACCAGTAAGAGCAAAGTGTGAAGGTTGACTATGTGCACCCAATGGTTCAGACATTGTACCCTAAAGGTGGTGCCATGTATAAGGATGATAATGCACTAATACACACAGCAAGACTGGTGACAGAGAGGTTTGATGAACATGAAAGTAAAGTTGAACATCTCCCATGGCCTGCACAGTCACCAGATCTGAATTTTATTGAGGCACTTTGGGATGTTTTGGAGGAGCGAGTCAGGAAACGTTTTCCTACACCAGAATCACATAGTGACCTGGCCACTGTTCTATACAAGGAATGGCTCAAAATTCCTCTGGGTTCTGTGCATGACATGTATTTGTCAATCCCAAGACGAAATGATGCTGTATTGGCCACAAAAGGAGGCCCAACACCATACTAATTGTGGTCTAAAACCAAGTGTTTTAGTTTCATTGTCCAACCCCTGTATGTTTAGGTTAGAAATTTCATTACTATTGGCTAATGAATAGTTTATCACTCTTAACCAATACATGGCGCTGTTACCTAATTGATGTGGCGTGGTCAGTGTTTGGTGACAATGGCACAAAGTTTTTCAGAGATGCAGCTTCAGACACTGTTTGGGTATGATTCCAGTAAATTCATTGGTGTTAAACGATAACCGTTTCATATTTTGACATGAAATCCACAACTTTTTCTGAAGATGATCTGAGCCAAATATGGTGAAAATTGGACCGACAGCCTAGGAGCAGTATGAAAGAGTAGATTTTCAACATAAATAAAAATGGCGGGATGTTTGGCTGACTATGGCAAAATTGGTATCCATGTTCTCACATGGCACAAGGAATATAGTGAGATCACTTTCATTACAATAGGACACATAAATCAAATGTTATTAGCATTTTTAAAAAATTCTTTATAACTTTTGGCCCCATGGAGGTACTGCCCCCAAACGTTCTGAGTACTTTTGAGTTTTGTAATGATACCATTGCATTCGTAAAATATAGCATTATATATTGTAAAACTGTGTATGGTTCGACTCGGCATGCTGAATCTAAAGAGACCAGTTTTGTGATTTTTGGCCAAACCATTCAGAAGTAATAAAGTAAAAATAAAAAAAAATTCATATCTCCTGATCACTAGGTGGTGCTGCTCCGAAACTGTGCCGGTAGCCTCAGGTCATGCTTGAGAAAACAAGAACCTTTTGACTAAACTTTATTTTCACAGCTTTTTGCCAGCATGGTCTGAAGATGATCTGAGCCAAATTTGGCGAAAAATAAGACAAACCGCTTGGGAGTCTGAAAAAGTAGTTTTTTTTAACTATTAATATTATATATTTTAACTATTAATATAACTATTATAAGGCCAAATTTAATTCCTTTCTCGCAAGCAGTTCTATGGGCTACCATAGACTCAGAAGCAGAAGAAGTGGAAGCAGAAGAAGAAATCTAATGGATATAAAAGGTGCCTTCGCACCTTCAGTGCTTGGCCCCTATAAATGAGGGGGGCAGACCAAGGCATAGGAAAATATTGCACGTACATTTTGAATTAATAAGCTGCAAAGCCTTCTCCTTGGTCTCATGTTTCTCCTCACTGTCACGTGGCGGCTGGATGGGCACATTTCCATCTGGCCATATCTTCTCCCGAAAATTGTCAATGTAGGATGCAATCTGAGTTTCGGTGGGATGCATCCTTTTTAAAAAGTTGTTTATTTTCCTGCATGGGAAGAAATCTTATGTTTATCTTCTCATCTACAGCTAAATATCTTTGGTCTCTGAATAGAAATGAAATGGGATACTTACTTTTTTACCAGAGGCTGGACTGGTTTTAGAATGGCATCAACGATGTTAATGAGGACTGAGTTACCTGAAGATGGTAAAGACAAACATTGAATGACTTCAGTTATAGTTCGTCAATCATAAAAACTACACATAAGAAGGGAGTTACATCATACCAGTTATTTCCTTAAGTAACTCAAAAACGGCTTTGGAGGCCTCAACTTGCTCCCAGTTGTTCTGGGGTTCCTTTTTCTGAGCCTGAGGCTGATTTGTCATCTCTTCCTTGAGCTGTCCCGTTTTCTCTTTTACTTTCAGCTTGTGTGATCCATTTGATTTTTTTTGGGTTAACTTTTCTTTTTTGTTTGCTTTGCCCACAGACTGAGTACTTCTGTCAGCCCAGAAGTCAGTCTGTAAGCCCTCAGTATGGTTTACAACTGAGCTTGAGATATCATTGGAGTGTCCTGAAGGACTGACTAATTTTGACCTATTAACAAAGATATCTAAACTCTCAGCAAGGCTCTCCTGTCCATCTGAAACCACATCCTGTTCATCAGAGTTTTGATATTCCATATCTGGTTCTTTACTTCTGATGGTGTCAGTGTCTTCATGAGGGTTACAAAACCTAACATTTGTAGCCATTGACCCTTCTACAGCTCCTCCCTTCGGCTCTTCATCCACGTCAATGCAGGCTGGCTGTGCTGTTGGTCCACTGTGATGTACTGAGGCTCCTGGTTCATCCTCTCCTCTGAGGTTATGGGACTGGGGGAAAAAACAGTGTCACCAGAGGGTGGCAGTGTTCTCAATTTACATTATGCTGAAGCTAAAAGTACAGTTGAGGACAAAAGTTTACATACACCTTGCAGAATCTGCTAAATGTTAATTATTTGACCAAAATAAGAGGGATCATACAAAATGCATGTTATTTTTTTATATATTTACTGACCTAAATAAGATATTTCACATAAAACACATTTATATATAGTCCACAACCGAAAACAACAGTTGAATTTATAAAAATGACCCAGTTCAAAACTTTACATAAACTTGATTCTTAATACAGTGTTGTTACCTGAATGATCCACAGATCCACTGTTTTTTTATTTAGTGTCCTGAACAGTTAAACTGCCTGCTGTTCTTCAGAAAAATCCTTCTGATCCTACAAATTCTTTTTTTTCAGCATTTTTGTGTATTTGAACCCTTTCCAACAGTGACTGTATGATTTTGAGATCCATCTTTTCACACTAAAGACAACTGAGGGACTCATATGCAACTATTACAGAAGGTTCAAATGCTCACTGATGCTCCAGAAAGAAACACAATGCATTAAGAGCCAGGGCTGTAAACTTTTGAACAGAATGAAGATGTGTACTTTTTTTTTTTTGCCTAAATATCATTTTTCCCCCCATATAGTACTGCCCTTCAGAAGTTACAGAAGACAGCTTTCCAGAAGACAAAATAAGTTAAATTTACCCTGATTTTCAAATTCAACTCTTAATACATAGCTTGAACCTTCTGTAATAGTTGCATATGAGTTGCCCTCAGTTGTTCCCATTGTGAAAAGATGGATCTCAAAATCATACAGTCATTGTTGGAAAGGGTTCAAATAGAAAAAAAGGTTGAAAAACCAAAGAACTTGTGGGACCTGAAAGATTTTTCTTTTTTAAAAAAAATGCCTTAATCATCAGATTTCCATTAAGGTCCTGACATAAAAATCTGTTTTCACCTCATCCTCATCTTGGCCAGGAGTGAGGAAGCTTGCAAGTCCGTTGAGAAAACTCCAGACACCTTCCTTGTGTTCCTCATCACTCAGCAGCTGTGCAATGGGACACAAGAACTGGAATACAGGCTTAGTGTGGCCAAGCTGTGCATCAGAAACCAGCTCCTGATGAGAAATAAGAGGAAACATTTCCAGGTATTTATTTCTACTGGCAACCTCTTGTTAAATTCTAGATATTGTTTGTGACAGCTTACTTGTAAAAAGTGCTCCAAAGCTGATCTAACTTCTTCTGCATATGTATCATCAAGATCCGTTTTTGTTTTCTCTACTATTGCAGATACAGGGGGTAAAGTGGAAGTATCCTTAAGAAATAACAACAAAATGAGAAAAAAATGACTAGAATGACTAGAATACAAAATATTATGGGTTTCAATATAACCGATGCATTAAAGATTCCTCACCATTTCCGTTCTCACTTGCCAGAGGCTGTGAAAATGAAGTATATCTGACTGGGACTTTTTCACATCCCAGTTGAGATTCTCAGGATTATTTCTCTCCTCCAGGTGAACCGTGAAACAAAGCTCTCCATTTTCCTTTTGAACCTAAGACAATGTATTTTTTTTTTTTTAAATATTCAACTCGCTTGCACATTGTTTAGCTTTCTTTGTTTTAAAATATGCCTCACATTTGTAACACGGACTGCCCACTTCCCCACTCGCCACATCTCATAGGAAAGCCTAAATTCCATCATATCCTCTTGGACACATGTTGTTAGGTAAACATCCATATCACTGTCCTTTTAAAAGAAAGCACAAGCAAACTTAGTTGCACCAAAAACTTTATAAATCAATTCAATATGCACATTTGCTGGTGTTTTCCATACATAATCCGAGTCCATGCCATTTCCAATGGAGCCCTCTCTGCTGCTTGCACCATCGTCTTCAATAACAGCAGATCTTCGTGCGGATAAAGCCCTCTGTAAAAGCTCTTGCTCCTTATTCTTTTTATGTTGTTTCTTTTTGGCTTTCTTTAACTTGACCTTATCAACAAACTTAGAAAATCGTTCTTTGATCCTACTGCCTGTTTAGATAACAGTGAAAAAGTTAATTAAATTTCACTTTATTACATTATTCATGTACACTTACTGCTCATAAATCAAATTACTAAGATGAAAGAGAAGTATACATCACCTTTCTTTTTTTCTTTTGTGTCTTCAGACTGACCATCCTCTGCTTCATCTGTCAATCTGTGAAATTTGAGGAAACCAAGATGAAATTAATGTGATAAATATGCTTAAACTATATGCTTTTGAGATGACTTACACTTCTGCTTCTTCACTTCCCATGGAAGATGGTGTGCCTTCCCTTTCTGACTTTTCTGTTGAGCTTTTAGAGGTTACTCTATCCAGCTGCAAAACTACCATCTGATTCAGGTTGTCTGGATTACAGAGGCATGTCACAAGCACATCAAGAGCTAGAGACGGACAACAGGAATAACAAAGAATCAGCGTATTAGTATAAAATAAAATTGGTATAGCACAAAAACAATGTAAACACTACTGTTTAAAGGTTTGGGGTCTACTCTATTTATTAAAGAATTCTGGAACAAATGTATCAGTTTCCTCACAAATATCAAGCAGCACAGCACAGCTTTTTAACATTGATAATGAAAAGAAATGTTTCTTGATCACAAAATCAGCATAATAAAAAGATTTCTGAAGGATCGTGTGACACTAAAGACTGGAGCTGAAAAAGTAGTGTTGCATCACTGGAATAAATTGCATTTTAAATTGCATTTTACTTTTAATATATCATGAAAGTGCAGTGTTGAAGAGAATATAAATCAGAAAAACAATAAAAGTTTTTGTAAAAGACAATTTAGAAGTACAACAAACATGATTTGCTATACAAAAAAAAAAAAACTTACTGATAAAAAAAAATACTGATTTACAATTAATTCTATAAAACAAATTTCATTTTAAAATGTACATTGCCTTGCAAAAGTATTCCTTTTTCATGTTTTATTATGTTGCTGCATTATGTTAGACTGCTTTAAATTACTTTTACTCAATTTACACTCCATACACCATAATGGCAAAGGGGGAACAAGGGGGATGTCATCATCTTTGCAAATGTATTACAAATAAAAAAAACTTGATTCTGTTTTCCAAAAAAAAAAAAAAGATTCCATTGCATAAGTATTCATCTGAGATGGTTGAAATTTAGCTCAGGAGAATTCATATTGCTTGTAGATGTTAGTACACTTCAAAGGCGAATTCAATTGAATGGGTATGATTTAGAAAGGCACACACATCTTAATAAGATACATATTAATATGCATTAAGATGCCTTAAAGGTTACATAACATACACAGTTTCACCTAATCTCATGTTAATCTTGAGTACCAATAGAGTATTACTGCATTCTTAAAGGGATAGTTCACTTTGAAATTAAATTTTGATATGTTTTAGCTTACCCCAAGGGCATCCAAGATGTAGGTGTCTTTGTTTCCGCAGTAGTTTCAATTTTGATATTTTTAGGTCCAACCGTTCTTGTCTGTCAAGTCATATAATGCATGCCTATGGTCACCTCATCAAAGTAAATGCACAGATTCAATATTAAACAGTCCAAATTAAACAATTCCCCACCATAAGTACACATTAATGACCTAAGACACTTTTACCTCTTGTAAACAATCACGTCTAAGTTGAAGGGGGCGCGCTATCTGGTGTGTGAGCGCGTTCTGGCTTATTGATGCGCCGGCGCTACTCCCGGAAAACGCCGGACGTGATCCACTGCGCGAGCACAAGTAATTATTTTCTTTTTTAAACATCCCTAAACATACTTTTTTTAACCATTTCTTGTTTAAACATCCCGGATAAGCGCAAACGAGTACCATTTCTGTTAGCCGTCTTACCTACAATCTCTGTTCTGTGTAAATGAGTGACATTCACGCGCGAGAGAGCACTTCCGGAGCTTTCCGGGAGTAGCGCGCTCGCACTTCATCTTGGACGTGGTTATTTACAAAAGGTAAAAAAGGACATAAATACTGTTCGTTTTCTCACACAAACCGCTCGTTTTGTGTCTTAGGTCATCAATGTGTACTTACGATGGGGAATTGTTTAATTTGGACTGTTTAATTTGAATCTGTGCATTTTCTTTTGTGAGGTGACCATAGGCATGCATTATATGACTGACAGACAAGAACGGTTGGACCTAAAAATATCAAAATTGAAACTACTGCAGAAACAAAGACACCTACATCTTGGATGCCCTTGGGGTAAGCTAAAACATATCAAAATTTAATTTCAAAGTGAACTATCCCTTTAATATCTCCAAAAAGTCTTTAGTTTTATCATATTTATAAAAGAAAAATACAGCTTTCCGATTCTCTCCAGAAAAAGCAGAGCTCCTGGAGGTGTGACGTGGGCGGAGCTAGAGTCCAGCTGATTTCCAACAAAAGACAGAAATCTGATGCAGTTGTACTTACATGACTGGGATCTTTTATCACTGGGACCGCTCCATGTTTTAATAGCAAATGATGTGCAAATCCAATGTCGACCTGGTCCTTGTTTATAAAACATTTGTCACTAAAATGACGGGAACACACAAATGCACTTGCTATACTCCATTGTTGCCCCGGAAAAACAAACTGCATCTGTTCGCATAACGCTGGGTTCTTTGGGAAGCTGAACACAGTAAACTTTCCCTCACATCCAAAAACACACTTATTTGGAGACATTCTCAAACAAATCCTATGCAGTGATGCCAGTGATTTCCAGACAAAGCGTGGTCTCGCTCTCCTTTTGTCGACGTGTGTGCTTTTCCGGGAGAAATGCATCGTCTGTGTCATTAGATCCACGATCGGAAAAAACAGCGGAAACTTGTACCAACCCGGAAGTAAGATTTTTGGCACAGAAATTCTCCGTCATTTGTCCAAATTATTATTTTTTAAACTTTGGCCATGTTTAGCATGAGAATCCAACTTTTTAACAATGTAAACAACTCTGAATAAATGAAACACCATTGTATCCCCCCTTTAATGAAAACCCAGTCCAGAGCATTCATAACCTCAGACTGAGCAAACAAAACAATGACCCCAAGCACACACCAAAAGTGGCTTATACACAAATGTACAGCCACAGTCTGGGCTTGAACCCAATCAGATAATTCTGGTGACATCTTTAAATGTGCGTCTGCCCCTATCCAAGCTAACACAGAGAATTGGTAAATCCTGATGTGCAAAGCTTGTCGCAACATACCCAAAAAGACTTAAGTACTGAGTTAAGGGTATGCAATGCACTTATTTCAGTGTTTTGTTTTAATAAATAGTTGTGACATTTCTGTTTTTGCTTTGCCATTATGGTGCATGTATGGAGTGTAGATTAATGTGGGGGGAAAATGTAATTTAAAACAGTTTAATATATGACAGCATCATAACAAAAAAATGAAGGGGTATGAATACTTTTGCAAGGCACTGTATATTAATAATGATGAGGCAGTTAGAGAAAGAATTCACTCTATGTTGCTTTAACCACTGTAGACAAAGTGAAGATTAGTTGTATTGATATGCATGACTACTGAGGCACAAAAATGCAAAAGAACAAGTCTGTAGAAGCAGTAAAAGCATGTTGAGACACTCCTTGAAGCACTGAGTGACAAAGTAGTGTTTGTTTCAGAAATGCTGTCCTAAACATATCATCAAATGCTACAAATGTTGATGCCAGATAGCTGATGAATGTTCCGATCATTAGAAAGATCAGTAGAAAGTATTTAGCACAAAGGTCAGTAGGACTAACCTTTTGTAGCAACAATCTCAGTCAGGACACACTGGTAGAGTTTTGCTTTCCAGAGGTACTCAGGAAAAAGGTTACGCACCAGAGCTTCAGAGAAGGTCCTGAGGACTGCCAATTCTTCAGACCTTGAACCGAACAGTGGAGAACTGAAAGAGGTAAACAAACAAACATGGCCGTTTTCATAATGACTCATTTTACTAGCAGTTTTCCAGGAACTGCATCAGCTGATCAGTCATAAGATGGAAAGTCCATGAGTTTTGGCAGAAATTCACTGATTTTAAAAAATGAGCTCAAGACCTAGTTTTTATACTAATGGTCACTAAAATGGACCAAGCATAAAATAGAAAATGAATTACTCATATGTGACCTGGACCACAAAACCAGTCTTAAGCAGCATGGGTGTATTTATAACAATAGCCAAAAATACATTGTATGGGTCAAAATGATTGATTTTTCTTTTATGCTAAAAATCATTAGGATATTAAGACCATGTTCCATGAAGATATTTTGTAAATTTCCTGTAAATATATCAAAAATTAGTTATGATTAGTAATATACATTGCTAAGAACTTCAACTGGACAACTTTAAAGGCAATTTTCTCACTATTTAGATTTTTTTGTACCCTCAGATTTCAAATCTTGGATATCTCAAATTTTGTCCTACCCTAACAAACCATTCATCAATGCAGAATCAGAGTATTATACAATATTTTCAGAATAAATGATGCAGACAAACATGCTCACCCATCTGACTGCTTTGCGTTATGCAGGTGCTGAGTGAAGATCCTAATGCAACCCACACTGGTAGCAGACAAATCAAAGTTATTTGCCTTGCAAATGACTTTCTCGACAACCAGTTTAAACTCTGTCAGCAGTGCCCTATGAAGGGGCTGACTGTCGCCAAGTTCTGGAACCGTGTACCACGGCTGGACCAGGTGAACGTAGGCACATTTAAACACTACAAAAACAAAAAAGTAATGTAATCATGCGCAACTGCATGTTTGGTGAGAAAATAAACAGGGTGTACAATTTTCTTGACAGTGTTATGCCACACAAACCTATCAAACATTATCTGATCCTCAGCTTCCTGTTCTGGGTCATGTTTACAGCAAATGTCATGGTCATGTCATGAAAATTCCTTCAGTCACTATCTCCAGACATGCTTGAAAAGCACAATGGTGTTGACATTAGTGAACAACAAAATTATTATTTACCCTGGAGCAGTGATCTGTGTACATTTGGATATTCCTTCGTCGAAGAAGACGTGGTTTTGGCTGCATCGGTCTCATCAGTGACACCGACATGGTGAGCTTCCTTTGTCTGAAACAGGAGGATTAAGGTGCAAGGGATTAAACTCCAGTCATTTCACTGATGATGTCTGATATCAGAGACATGAATACAGAAATTAGGTCAGTAAGAGCTTTTGCTTTCTGGGAGACCCTGCATACAGAAATAAGGAACAAAAAGTGACACGAGAACCGGAACTAGTCTCAACCAAAGCATACAATAATTTCTCTATTATACCTCTTAATG
This sequence comes from Cirrhinus molitorella, assembly GCA_033026305.1. Taxonomy (NCBI): domain Eukaryota; kingdom Metazoa; phylum Chordata; class Actinopteri; order Cypriniformes; family Cyprinidae; genus Cirrhinus; species Cirrhinus molitorella. The sequence continues at coordinate 27,939,674 of CM065129.1, read as the reverse complement.
ATGCTGCTCAAATTCCTCCCACAGTTAGTTCTGCTTAAAAGTTGACTTTATTGCTATGCATCTATTTACAACAACCATTACAGGAATGTATTCAGTTGCCCTGCTTAAAAATCTGACTTATGCTTTGTTTTGGGACACAGACAATGGTTTCTAGCTGGTCTGTAATGGTCATTTACATTGTGTACGTTGGAAGACCATTTTAGACAAGCAAGAAACTAGCTACCAGCTCAGTCCAGTCCAGTCCAACAGGTTTTGGGAACATGACAGCTGGTCAACCAGGTAAGGACCAGCTTGAACCAGCTAATGGAAACTTTAGAAACCATGTTCCAAAACACAGTTAGAAGGCAAGTTAGATTTTCCAACAGGAAAGTATATAATTTATATAATATAATATTATGTATATATATGTATATAATATTCTTATTCTTAATGTTCTCAAGTCACCTACGTTGATATATGCAGGAATAATCTATGATTGTTACCTGTTGTTCTGTTTCATCAAATATCACATCCGTCTGAGTGCTTGTTTCACGGTCTTGCTTTTTGAAAGGGAAATTTAAAAAGCATAAAAAACAAAAAAAGGCTTGCGTCCATATTTGTCCAAACTCTGAGAAGTACCAAACAAGTACAAATACAACGGTGAGGAAGCACCGCCAAGTGTACATTGTTAAAAAGGTCCAGGTTCGGAAAGAAATTCCTTCGCATGAGATTGCTTCATTCGTCCACTTCTACGAAACACTTTATCCCTTTCCTGTGCTTTCATCCAGACAGACGAGACTCATATTGAATGCAGAACCGGAAGGTAAGTGTTTATGGTCTGAAGAACTTGAGATTGTAATGTGATTGGCGCACTTGAAGATGTCGTAGTATTTGCCCTCCCTAGAGCTAACTGCTTAATCTTTACTATAATCTGCTCTCTGTAGGTTAATAATAAAGATATGATGCAGCAGTGATTTCATGAACAAATAGTTTCGTTAAAATAGCTAACCGTTTACTGTGTAGGCTAATAAAATGACAAAAGTAAAGCACACACCATGCGACCACATCAAGCATATGGTGAAGTATGCGTCTTTCTTCAACCATAGTCTTCACCGCATGGTGGCACACGTTGAGTAGCCTACATTTCCTGCATTTTATTGAGGGACTTTTTAATGTGTCAGGTGGTAAGAATTTGTCACTAACGAAACAGTATATTATTTTGTTATGATATATTGCCCCTTGCCTCACAGACCATTCTACCAATAATCGTTATGTTCAAACATTCACACAGAATTTGCATAGCTAGATAAGTGCATCTGAAGAGAGAAATGGAGGAGTATATGTGACTATTGGCTGTTACATTTTATGAAAAGTGAATTTTACATAAAATGTTGCTATTTTAATAAGCCCAGTTATATACAAACATTACTAAATTATCCAGTTCCAAAATGTTTTGTTATTATAAAAAGAATTCTGAGGTAAATCAATAACCATTACATTTTGTAACAATATTTCAAGTGTAATTTGTGAGATTTGTTGTATTTTGAATTAATTTTTTCTTTGTAAAAGGCAAAAATCATCATACTGATCATACTGATTTCAAAGTTAGGGATTCATTAGTTTGAATATGCATTGAGCCAAACACTATCATAACATCTTATCTGATAATAAAGTATATTTATTTTTTGACAAAACATGTTTCAGTAGTGACAGCACATTTTCTATAGTGACCGTAATGCTTTGATAGTGACCACATCACAAAATTTTAACCCATATACTAAAACACTTCTAAAACATAAATACAATAATAATGAGAAGAAGAAGAATTGTTACAAAAACTACAATTTTGTTTATTTCCCCCAAATAAAGGATTATGTGTTTCCTTTTGTCACTACAAAAACAACGATGACATGTTTCAGTAATGATTGTTCCGGTAGTGACAATTTTTGAACCACAAAAATGCTAATCAGCACATGATTAGCTAGCACAGTTCTGAACCGTTGTACACATATAAAAACTAAATGATATGGAATAACTCCCAAAAAAGTGTGCTTAAATGCAGGAAAAAAAAGGTGTTCGGTAGTGACGTTCCTTTAAGTTACACACAGATTGTTGAACTTCTGAACACATTTACCTCAAAATGATAAGGCCCATCTACTCAAACATATAGCTATGAGAGAGAGGGACACATCACACATGAATATTTCCAGATCATAATTGTAGGGGTGTAGTTAAAACCAGTCTCGGCCAATGGACTAAACATAAAGTGTTTCAGTAGTAACATAATATATATATATATATATATATATATATATATATTTTTTTTTTTACATAAAGTTGGATAATTTACACATAAAATATAAAATAAATCTTTTTTTTTAACCTAACATTTTAAAAGAAATCAAAAAGATACTTTTAAAAACAGTGGAAAAATAAAAATATTTCAATATCATTTTTATAAGTTGAAATTTAAGGGTCAGGGTTTGGGACAGCCACCTCAGAATTGAAAGTACTCGATAAATCTATGATGGGTTTTAATAGAAAATACAATGATATAGTAAACGTCTAAGATTTTAACTTATATGGTTTTTAAATGTGTTGGACCAATTCTGTAGCATGGCCCATATAGACTGTTGTCTTTATTAGTAGTTTGATAGTACAGGTGATTGGAGAAAGGGGACACGACTTGTTTCGGTCGAGTAAAGACACTTCTGCTCAATAATTCAATAATTCAGTGACACACACATAAAACACAACTCTGCCATCTACTGGCGTAACATTTTTTAGTCTAAAAAAAAAAAGAAACACTGCCTGCGTCCCAATGCGCACACTATGATCCATCCTAAATTCTATGTGATAGTAGCACTTAGGGCAGATCGGGTGGATAGTATGCACGTTGGGACGCGGGGACTGAAAGAATCAGTGAATGAATTAATTTTTTGTGAACAGATTCGAATCACACGGATAAATTAAAAGACCTTCCTCTTCAGCGATCCAGTGCGCGGATTCCTTGTACAGGTTTATTCAGGCAGCTGGCATATGATTAAACCTCACATGATGCAGTAGAACACCCTGCCAATGCCAGACAAAGATTAAACCCGTAAAAATAGAACCCTATGCTATGACTGAACCTGTACAAGTCATGTGATCTGCGAGTAGAGCCTGCCTGACATGCCAGCCAGCGCAAGTTTGAACCGCCTTCCAAGGGTTACGTCACGTTCAGCAAGACTGTCAGAACAAGTCTGACTCTTGTGTAATCGGCTCATCCAGTTAACGCATATAACACGAATCATAAGATACATTTTGTAATGTGTTCTACTGAACTTGTTTCATATTTCTCACCTAGCAGTGACGAAAGAGCTAGCACGCAGGACAACTGGCAAATTCATAGGGTGTGCGCAACTCATGTCATTGTTACTACTCGTGATACGCTGCTAATTAAAACTAAATTAATCCCAAATGATTTATTAATCCTGATAGATATATATATATATATATATATATATATATATATATATATATATATATATATATATATATATATAGTTGTGATAATGTAATGTGTCAAGCAATCCAAAAAGGCTTTAACAATTTAACTAAATGTGACCCTGGACCACAAAAGCAGTCATAAGTAGCACGGGTATATTTGTATGGGTCAAAATAATCGATTTTTTCTTTCATACCAAAAATCATTAGGATAATTAATGGATGATTTTGTTCCATTCAGAAATTTTTCCTACTGTAAACTTATATCAAAACTTAATTTTTGATTAGTAATATGCATTGCTAAGATTCTTACCCTCAAATTCTTAAATAGCTGTATTTCAGCCAAATATTGTTCTATCCTAGCTAACAATACATAAATGGAGATTATTTTTTCTGAATTCTTTCAGAATTTTCAAACAAATTTACCCTTAGGACATTTTGTGGTCCAGGGTCACATATTATGAATCACTTTTTTAAGGCCCCCACATTCCCTAAGAAAGTAGTTCAACTCATTTCACCCAATCAGGAGGCAATGATGGCCGAAGTGTATTATCACCACCATCCACTATTTATCCCTGCTGAACATCCTGTAATACCATACTCAGGAACTCGCCATGCTTGAAGTGAAGGTGATGCAAGGACGGATTAGCGTGCTAATTTACGATTAGCTTGATGTCTACTAAGAGGTCAGCAAGGTTTTTAGCGTAACAGGGCACACACAAGCCGCCTTTTCCAACATAGTGGATTACACTGGAGGAAAGCCATTAGCTTTGCAGCTGTTATAAACCTCCAGCATTTCATTCATGCCTTTTAAATGTAATCAGGTCATTGGCCAAGGCCAAGTTTAAGCCATATTTTCACTTTGAAATATTTCTTGGGATTCCTCTACTGGCTATAAGCTCAACTTGATTTGCAAAGATATTTAATGCTTCAGCCTGTCAAGAGTTGAGTAAATAATCTCCAAAGGAGGAATCTATCTGAAAGCTGCATTAATAAGCTTTCAATTGATGTTAAGATAGGACAATATTTTGCTGAGATACGATTTGAAAATCTGGAATATGAGAGTGCAAAAAAAAAAAAGGGGGGAAAAAAATAATCACCTTTAAAGTAGTCCAAATTACATTTTTAGCAATGCATATTAATAATCAAAAACCAAGTTTTGATTTACAATAGGAAATCTACAAAATGTCTTCATGGAACATGATCTTGAACATGACCTAATATCCTATGATTTTTGGCATGAAAGAAATACAATGTATTGTTGGATATTGCTACAAATACTGTATAACCATGCTACTTATGACTGGTTTGTGGTCCAGGGTCACAACTGTAAAAATGCAAATGCCCATAAATTAACATACACGTTCTGAGATGATACTCCAACGTAGGGCCTCCAAGTATTGCAGGACTGAATTACATTGAGGAGCGCAAGCATCCTCTCAGCTGTCCTTGGCTCAGACTCAAGCACAACTCTGGAGGGCCCACAGGGTATGAGGTTGCATCTTGAGAAAATAAAATACTGCCTGACACTCAGGAACATATTTAAAGGCATGCGAGAAGTCTAGCCTCTGAATAAACACTTGGACACTTCCAAGTGACAACTGTCTGCAGTATAGGTTGAAGGTGATAGAAGTGATTTGTAGTAATACCATTTGTAAATTGTGGACCACAAAACCAGTCATAAACGTGTCAGTTTTTCCTAAATACATCTGAAAGCTAAAATAAGATTTCCAATGATGTATGGTTTGTTTGGTTGAGATATAACCATTTGAAAATCTGGAATCTGAGGGTGCAAAAATAAAAAAAAATTTCACCTAAAAAGTGGTTTAAATTTAAAGTTCTTAGCAATGCATATTACTAATCAAAAATTAAGTTTGGATATATTTACAATAAGACATTTTACAAAATAAATCATGGAACATTGTCTTTAATATCCTAATGATTCAAAAAAAAAAAAAAAAATTGACCCATACAATGTATTTTTGGCCATTGTTACAAATAAGTGCTACTTTAGACTGGTTTTGTCATCCAGGATCACAATTTACACCAATTTCTTTGAATCCAAGAATCTCTAGGCCATTAAAAAAAAAAAAAAAAAAAGAAATATAGCACAGGCTTTCTGCCTCTGAATCATTCTGCTAGTTTGGTTTGCTGACATGCTTTTAAAGGGTGGGGACAGAGTTTGTTTGAATTTAGGAACAGGGCAGAAGCCATCCAAACGGCTGAATTACAACACCTGTAACGCAAGATATAAGAAAGAAAAGATAAGGTAGAAAGAAAAAAACACCACAAGAGGTTCTGGTGTAGGTTCTTTCAGTGGGTCTTTATTGATGCTGCATTGACTAAAAACAGACCGGCTGGAAAACAGGTAGATTTTAGTACCTGGCATTCTTGCGCTTTCGTTCTGGGAATGACAGTATGGTGAGGGGAACAAAAAGAAAAAATAAGATAAACAGGGGCAAAAGAAAACCGCAAAAACAATTTCCCCCAGTACAACTAGTACTGACATACTAGTTGGTCCCTATAAATAAGGCGGAATTTGAGAGTCCTTCCAAATGTACAAGATATGTTACAGTTAAACATCTCACATTGAATGGTGGACAGGAAACGCTTAAATGACCTTCTTCAGCTCATCATACAAGACCAGCACAAAGGCACCACCCATGCCTCTGAGAACATTGGACCAGGCGCCCTTGAAGAAAGCCTTGCCACCCTCATCACGTGCAATCTTCCTCCAGCAGTCAATTGTGCCACTGTACATGATGTCGGCTGCAACAAAATAAAAAAAAAAGGGTGATCAATCCATTGCTACAACTTCTCAGCTTGTATTGGAATCATTAAGAGCACTAACTGACCTCCTTTACGTCCAGACTGCATCATCATACGACGACGGACTGTATCGAAGGGGTAGGATGCAAGACCAGCGACAGCAGTCACAGTCTGAGCGATCATCCAGCTGACAACAATGTGGGTGTTCTTGGGATCGGGCAGCATACCTAAAGACAGAAGAGAAGATGTAGTAAATGCAGCAATGGCACACATTAACGAGGACTACCACAAACGCAACGAGGACTCACCCTTGGCTGTGTCGTAGATGCCGAAGTAGGCAGCTCTGTAAATGATGATACCCTGCACGGACACGTTGAAGCCCTGGTACAGACCTTTGATGCCATCAGACTTGGAGATCTTTACCAAGCAGTTGCCCAGGCCGGTGAACTCTCTTTCCGCTCCAGCCTTGCCGACATCGGCGGCAAGACGGGTTCTGGCGAAGTCAAGGGGGTAGACGAAGCAGAGGGATGTGGCACCAGCGGCACCACCTGAAGCCAGGTTACCGGCGAAGTACCTCCAGAACTGGGTGCGCTTGTCTACACCATCAAGGAAGATCTTCTTGTACTTGTCCTTGAAAGCAAAGTTGAGGGCCTGGGTGGGGAAGTATCTGATGACATTGGCCAAGTTTCCTCTCCAGAACGACAGGAAGCCCTGCTCCTTGGGAATACGCACCACGCAGTCAATAATGCCCTTGTAATGCTTATCCGCTGTAATCTGTTTGCTAGCATGTTGCACCTGTAAACAGAAAAAAAATAAATCAATGAATGCACAATGAAAGACAGTACAGTGGGAAGTAGTGATTCAAAGTGATGATTACAAATGTCCAGCAATTAAAATTGAATTAAGTGAAAATTAGTTTAAAGAACAAAGCCAATGAGGAACCGCGAACACGTGATTACGCTAAACGACAAAAGCCGGCAACGAGTAAAATATGCGATATCTTCCGGTAGGCGGTTTCCATGAAACTAACCGAAAATGCCTGCAAAAACAACTCAATTGTTGTAAAACGGTGTGAAAACTAAAAATATGAGACATTAAATCAATGTTAGTATATGATGCGTCTATAAAACAACGTGTCCTCTCAAACAATACCTGGGACTTCGTCCTGGGAGGCGAGCGTTAGCTTGCAGGCTAGCAATAAAGGCCTAGCTATTCACAGGCCTCCCCTTCTGGCGACCTTGGCGGATCTGTGAGGATGCTGGTTCACCGCGTTTCGCGGAAGTGTTTTAAACTAGAAAGAAATACGTATTTCTAAGGCTCTACTAAAGCAAGTAACTCATTTAGTTCTCTTAAATTCCAGTCGTTTAGACCATCATGGTAAGTGGTTGAGGCATTTCTCAGGTTGTTCTCGAGGTGGGTTGGTAAAGGTTACGGAGCACTTAAGGCCTAGTCGATCTTTTAACGTATTATTTAACAACCAGCTCGATTTAAAACGTCTCAAAGTGGATTTAAAACACCCTTTACGCAAACAAAGACTAAGAATCTCATTTAGTCAAGACGTTCACCGTTTCCTTAGGCTCTCAACATCCAGTGATCGATTAAACTTGTAACGTTAATAAAAAAAAAAAGCAATTCAAATCTGAAATTGTTTTGGGTTGTATTTGAATCTTAAACGGTTCTAGTATTGCACAGTGCTGTATTCACATTTGAGTCCATTATGTAATCTAATTTCTTAAAAATCTGAGATTATATAATCCCGTTAATAAAACTGCGTATATTCACCTGAAGCAGCAGTTTGACTCTCTCGATGGGGGCCACGGCGGTTTTCGAAATAGCAGCGGCAATACCACCGGCCAAGAAGTCCTTGGCGAAGGAGATGGCGGTCTCACTCATTGTCGGGTGTTCTTGGAGAGGTGTAGCTTGAAGAGGTCAATCCCGCTCTGCCGCAGGACTAGCGTGGAATGCCGGTTGATTCGAAATGGCCGAATGAAAAGTTGAGAAGAGATTTTTAAAAGGTTCGTCTCGCGAGAGGAAACGCACCCGACGCTTTTGAGATCTGATTGGACTGTCGACTGAACGTCACAGATTCCAGGAGGCGGGGCCAGTTTGTGATGACGGAGATGAATGGCTCAAAGTTAGAAAGGTAACCTTAAGCCTTCTCAAGGTGGAAAGCGTAAATGACAACAAGAAGTTTTTGAAACAGAGGAAAATGTGTTTCCAAGCAGTCAAATATTCATGACTGATAATATTTAAAAGTAACAAAACACACATGTTTGCACTGATTTTGATGCACACTGACAGCAAGAGAATCTGGCTAGTCCAGTTTCTCGTCTCAGCTGTCAAGTCAAGTAGTAGTTTTCCAAGGTGACATAGCACGCATGTTTGTCACTAGCTAGATCGCTCCCTGTCTTTAGTTAATGATCTCCAAGGGCATATTTGTAAGAGAAAAAGGGCCAACATGTCAGTGCAAAGTCCTTCACATGACTTCTTACTGTGCCAGAGTGATCCATTTGAGAACATGTGATTTACACAAGCAATACAAAATCAATACTGTCTGCATCACTATTATAGAATGAATAATAACATGTGACCCTGGACCACAAAACCAGTCATAAGTCATGTATGGTCTGTTAGAATAGGACAATTTTTTTGGAAAATCTGGAATCCGAGAGTGCAAAAACAAAAACAAAAAAAAAACCTTTAAAGCTGTCCAAATGAAGTTCTTAGCAATGCATATTCCTAATCAAAAATTAGGTTTTAATATATTTATGGTAGGAAATTTTCATGAAACATCGTTACTTAATATCCTAATGATTTTTGCCATAAAAGAAAAATTGATCATGGACCGCAAAACCAGTCATAAGGGTCCATTTAACTTTGAGAGTTATACATCAGCTGAAAGCTGAATAAGCTTTCCATTGACGTATGGTTTGTTAGGATAGGACAATATTTTGCAGAAATAACTATTTGAAAATCTGGAATTTGAGAGTGCAAAAAAATCACAATACTGGAAAAAAAAAGTTTTTAGCAATGCATATTACTACTCAAAAATTATATCCTAATGATTTTTGCCATAAAAGAAAAATTGATCATTTCAACTACAAATATACCCAAGCTACTTAATACTGGTTTTGTGGTCCAGGGACACATATGACAAGTATAACACAGTTATAACACATTAAGATACATTTATTGCTTATATTTCATGGTTTTTACAATGTGCTTGAAGATTTAATCTGAACATGTGCCACGTTTTGCAATGAAAAACCTCAAATACACTTTTAGTAAACAAATCTTGACAGCTGAATCAGAATCAGTGGTTACTGATTACATGTGTCCAGATCAGAAGGATATATATTACATTACAATGCAGATTAAAACCGTGCTCTCATATATGATCAAATATGCCAATGCAAAAATTTGCACCCCAATGTGACCTTAAAAGCATGTGGTTTATAAATAACAGAAGACCTTCAAAAGGCCCAAGAGCTTAAATCCAGTAAAACACTAATACTTTGTTTGACAAAGGCATTGCTTTATACTGTTGAATGATGTTCAACATATTTCCTGAGAAGTGATTAAAACAGGTTTTACATTTCCATGGTTCTTAAAAACACACCTTCAGTGGAGTGTAAAGATAAAAGCAATAAATGTCATTACATTGAAATGAAAGAGCACCTTTAATATTGCCTCTTAGGTGCACAACTTTCATTAAAGGGCAAGTCTGATGTGTTTGAGGTACTGTACGGTAATGGACTTGCTTCAAGTCTGCATATAGAGAATCCATAAAATAGCCTTGCGAAGGTTAAATACAATAAGAGGTACATCTCTGAATACATCATGCCTTCCAGGAGTAGAAATGTCTTATAACTCATTATCAAAGCACTTCTCAGAATTTTGTTTATTACAAATATTCCTCTTGGATGAGTTACCAGCGGTTTCCTAGAGATGAACTCTGTGTTTCGTGTGATTTTCTGTTTCTTAGGTAGCGCTTAAACTCCTGCAGTTCGTATGGGCCCAGGCTCTGGTCCACGCCTGGTTTCAGCTTGTAGCTTAGTGGAGAAATGATGTAGCCATTCCGGTAAAGGCAGACTTGCTTACACATCTCAAAGCAACTGAAAAGCAGGCCGAAATATGGGACGATCTGTAATGTCAAAATAAAACATGATATCAGTAACAAGGAAGTTGAAATGAAATTTGTGTAAGGTGTTTCCACAAACACCAATTAAAATATTTAGGCATGCTGTTTCATGCAGAGGCAGCTCAAAAAATTGAATTTGTTGTATTAATTTCATATAGTGTAAGGAGCAGACTGTTGTTGAAGAAATACTGTACAGTGGTGGCCAAAATCAATAGAACACTAATATTTTCACCAGCTAAAAATCTTTTGCTGTAGTGTGTCGGTAGGAAATATCAGTTTACATTTCCAAACATTCACTTTGCCATTAATTGTATCAATCCAGTGAGACAAGGAGTTTGACAACAGCCAGTGCTCCACACACAGATCTGATCTCATCATCATCTAGTCTGTCTGGAATGACATGATAAACAAAACAAACTGAGACAGACAAAATCCAGAACGTCTGTACCTACAAAGCTACAGTACTGTTTTAGGCACTTGTGAAAAAATGCTGTAAAAAATTATTTATCAATTAACTTCTATTAATTAAATTAAATCAACATTTGGTGTGACCATCCTTTGCTTTTAAAGCAGCTTTTGCCTTAGGTGCACTTGTGCATAGTTTTCCAGGTAGGTCTCTTGAAGCATCTTGTAGACATTGCCACAGTTCTTCTGGATTTAGTCTGTCTCAGTTGGTTCTGTTTCTTCATGTCATTCCAGACAGACTGGATGATGATGAGCTTAGATCTCTGTGTGGAGCACTGGCTATTGTCAGACTCCTTGTGCAAACAAAACTCTCACTAGATTATTACAATTAACAATTGACAAAATGAATGTTTGGAAATGCAAACTGATATTTTCTACTGACACACTACAGCAAAAGATAGAAATAACTGACTTAAAACCATTTTTAGCTGGTGAAAATACTACTGTTCTAATACTTTTGGCCACCACTATATGTTACAATACAACTCTGTGAGTTTTGTAATGAAAGATCCATCTTTGTAGGACTATTTACATAGAAAACATACAGTGCTTGGGTTATTTTTATCTCAGTCACCACGCAAGCATATATAAAACACACGTCACCTTCACCGTGTTGGCTGTAAGGCCACTCCAAAGAGCCATGACGCCCTTGTTCTTGATGACCTGTTTGAAGCAGTCTATCATTCCATTAAAATGGACATCAACACCTCCACAATGGGGCAAAAGAGGACTCTGGGCCTAGAGTAAAGATTGGAGAAAATTCCTGATCATTAAGTAACTTTGTTTTCCAGTAACAACTGATTGCCCTACCGTTCCATATTCTCCTACTATTATCTACCCTTAAACCCTCTTGATATGTGTTCTGCGGGCTGTGTTGACTGTGTCTATAGAGACTTTGTTTAGCACCAAACTGAAAGTCTCAGAACATTTAGCAGCTTTGTGAGGTTCATTCTTCACAGTGCGATTTAAATTGCAAAAGAGGAAAAAGCAGAACTATTTTCTCTTGTTTAGCATAACATATAGGAACCAGATCAGATACACCATTAGATGTATTGTGTGTGAGAGGTCAGCTATCTTTAGACAATTTATCTTTGGCATAGGCAGACGCTGGACACTATGTACATTCTCAGCTGCTGCAGGGCCTTGCGTCGTTCATAATGGTGTCCTGCATTGTTCTGTTTGACCTGTTGCAAAGTCCACGTTTCTTTAAAACATTTTAATGTTTCATTTCTAACATAAATGAACAAAGGCATCACAGCCAAGTTAAAAGTATGAATTTTTAACAGATTTAGGTAGACTCCAATAGGTCTGTGACTCATGTACTATTGGGCCCCCTTGTGGTGAGATATACCACTACAGCAGTACATCTCAAAGATTCTCACCTGCATCTTCTTTTTAACAGTTTCAAAAGGGAAGGAGAGCGTCTGAGCAACTCCTGCTGCAAGACAACCATTGATGAAGTTCTGCAAAGATGTGAAGCGAACATGCCGCTCCTGCCACAGCTTATCCAAGTTGACGTACACTGCATAGCAGCCAACGGAAAAGGGAACAGCACCTATTTCACAGTAATCCAAACATGAAAAATGTTTCATTCATTTTTAAAGCAGATGTTTTGATATTTTTAATATAGGTTTAACTGAATTATTCTGTAAAAACGGATTACAAATGCAAAATGCATACCTAACACTGTGAGGGAAAAGCCCCTGTAGAGAGCCTGCAGTCCTTCATTTCTGTAGATGATGGAGAGAGAATGCAGCAAGCCTCTGTACGTTGGTTCTTGGCAATTCTGAGCAATAAGTCTTGTTTCAACCACCTCCAGTGGATATGTCGCTAATGCGGCGGATATGCCTGCCAGCCCACCAGCTACTATGGCTCTCCATTGTGAGATCTCACCCAGTTCATCAATATGAAGGTGGACGATACTGCCAAAAATAGAATGAAATTGTTGTGATATTGCAATACAGCCGACTATAGAGCCCTTAGAGTATAAAGCATTTTTGACGTTTAGAGTACTAGTCATATCTACCAGATACATCTAACTGGTGCTTAAAACTTAATCTATCTTGAACTTAAACTTTTAATAACTACACTACCAGTCAAAAGATTTTTTTATATTTTTAACAAAGTCTCTTTTGCTCACCAAGCCTGCATTTATTTGAGTACAATTAAAAACAGTAAAATTCTGAAATATATTTACTATTTAAAATAACAGTTTTCTATTTGAATATGTTTTAAAATGTAATTTATTCCTGTGATCAAAGCTATTTTTTTTAAAGAAATTATAGAAATGAATACTTTTATTTAGTGATGATAAAGACATTTATAATGTTACAAAAGATTTCTATTCATTAAAGAAACCTGAAAAAATCTACTCAAAAATCTAAAATCTAAAAATCTGCTGTTTTCAACATAATAATAAATCTGAATATTATAATGATTTCTGAAGGATCATGTGACTAGAGTAATAATGTTAAAATTTCAGATTTGAAATCACAGGAATAAAACAAATTCTAAAATAAATTCAAATAGAATATATTTTATTTCATATTTATTTATGAAATAAATAAATATTTATTTATTTAATAAATATTATTTATTTTATTATAATAATATTATTATTAATAATAATATATTAATAATAATAAATAAATAAAATAATAATATTAATAATAATACATAATATTTATTTTATTAAATATTTCTAAATTGTACTTTTTTGCTATACCTTGGATCAAATAAATGCAGGCTTGGTGAGCAGAGGAGACTTACAAAAATTACAAATCTTTTTTTTTTTTTCTTTATTTTAGTGTATATAATTGTTGCTAAGCTTAATGGTAAATGACATTACCTGTTTTTCTATTATTATTATTATTATTATTTTATTGTATTAATGTATTTTTAATTATTAAGAGGTTATCAGCATATCAGAATGATTTCTGAAGACCGGAGTATTAGATGCTAAAAATTCAGCTTTGCCATCGCAGAAATAAATTACATTTTAAAATTGATTGAAATAGAAAACAGTAATGTTTAACAATATCACTGTTTACTCTCTCTCTCTCTCTCTCTCTCTCTCTCTCTCTCTCTATATATATATATATATATATATATATATATATATATATATATATATATATATATATATATATATATATATATAAAGGCTGACTACTTTGGGTCTAAAATGCATAAATTATTTGAAAAATAGCCTAAATCTGAACTTCATCAGTTAAATATAAATAAACCTTTTTTAAAGTTATTTTGTTGTGTATTGTTATTTTGTGTTATTATAGTTGTTTATTTGTGTTTTAACGCCATATCAGCAAGAATGGCTATATTCATGGCAACATTAACACTCATTTTAATCCATAATTTATTACAAACATTTTCTTAAGAAGCAATCACTATACAAAAGCAACTATCGTACTAATACAAATCATATAGATTTTCCATTTAAAAATTTATTTTAATGTATTTTCTGAGTAAAAACATGGTCCAATATAATTTAAAATTGGACATTCAAACCAGTTTGTGACATTTTTCTTCACCTTTCAATAAATATGAAGTCTTAAATGTCCAATTCAGCCTGGTCATATCTATTTTCAAAACAGTAATTACTTCTTTCGTGTTACTATATTTAGACATAATTATTACATAGAATATAATATAGATTAATCAGCACTAGAAAAAATGATATTTTTTACTAAAAATGTCGATTATTAATCAACATATGCTTGAATTTAAGAGGTACACGCATATTCTTTTCATAGGAACAGTGTGTTCAATCAGGCCGGTATACACCCTCCACTCTTTTTCCTGGAATACTGGAACACTATGTACGGGTCTTTCTAAACCCGTTTCCGGTGTCTCCCTTCCCCTGCAGCATGTGAAAAAACACGTGACCAGCATAACAATAAAGTACTTCTGAAAGCCCCCTCTGATGGGCGTTGCTAAGTGCATAGTCCATAACCATGGAAACACTACAGCTGAAATAGGCATTTTATGAATGCACGAATTAAGACCACGCCCACTGCAGCTTCAGGATGACGCCACATCATCGTGCTGGTTTTCTGAGCTACGTGATTGGTCAGAAAATGAAGGCGTGATGTGATACATCACGTTGAACTAATGTAAACCCCCCTGCTGTACAAGTAATATAAGCTAAGCTAATAAAGGAAAAAGAGGAAATTGAAATTATATTTTCCCCTAAACGATCAATTGTAAATGTAACGTATTAAGAAAGTTATCACTTGTCACTAGATAATTCATTTAGGAATAAATTCGTTACCTCTTCTACTTTTAAACGCTAACACGTCGACTTCCTGTTGTCTTTGTTTACCATCACAGCTGATCGAAAAGTTTATCATATCTTATGAATTGCACACAACACTAATACGTACCTCAAGCATACATGTTAACAATCAAACAGTCATTATTAAACATCACAAATGTCTAATACTTACTTTTTGTAAGTTGCTAAATGTATGGCACTGTAGGGGAACAACCGTAGACAGGAAACCATATTACCCTTCCAAAATGCTCGAAGCCCCTCATTCTGACAAATAAAAACAAAGCTGTGCACGAAGCCCCGTTTACAGTGAAATGTTCCTATTTGATTTAAAATCTTCACGACTTCCAGAGGCGACGTTACAGTTTTGCTAAAAACCCCGGCGAAGCCGACACAGAGTGAACTTTGAGAACTTGTCAGTCGATCGTCCTTTTTGACTGTTGCCATACTTCATAAGAAAAACGATTTTGTTCTCCAGCAGCTAAAGGAGAAATAAGAAACGTGTGAAAATAAACACCCTAACGGTTTTGTTTATCATACAGCCACATCCAGCTACAGCGCCACTTGTCATTCAGCGGCGAGTCACATTGGTGGATATTTTGGTGAAGGCGGGGTGGTTAGTGCAAAATCAAGTTTGGTTGCATGCAAAATCAATCCATACACAGCTATAGATGGAAAGTAATGCCACAAACCATATCGTGTTTCTTAGAGAGCCACAAACAAATTTAATGTGCTTTCTTTTATCGCTTCTTTTATAGGCCAGTACAATTCTGATTAAAAAGGATGAATAAATAGATCATGGACACACCATGTCAAAACATATACACTGACAGTGTGAAAAACAAGTGCTGTACACTGCGTGTGAAAACATGCATTTGTCAGAACCAAGACAGCTAAATATATTAAATAAAATACGTTTTTCTACAATACGTGCTTCTGTTGCAATTGATGTAGGCCTATTATTCCAGCAGAAAATTCGTGGTTAATAACAGAACTCACCTAATTAGTCAGAATAAATTATTAGCATAATTATTTCTTTTTAAAATAATATTCAGTGTTTTGTTCTTCTCAAAATACATCGCAAACGCAATGTTTCGCTATTATGTCTTCACTAATTATATCTGAATAACGACTAATATAATAACATAAATATATCTTAATGAATTTTCATTATGAAACAAATTGAGATTTATGGGGAAACAGAATTTTATTTTATTATTTTAAATTTTATTTCCATTTCTCTTCCTCCCAAATAACAGGTTCTTTCAAATAACAGTGATTGATGTAGTGTGGCAATAGAAAAATACAAGTAAATGGCCAGCAGATGGCAGTCTTGGCCTAAAAGCATGAATTCAAGTTATGTTGAATCTATTTGTTGAATCTTTAACAAACGTTGAATTGCACTACAAAATAAATAAATAAAAATAAAAATAAACACAAAAAACATAATATTAATAATAATGAATCAGCTATATATGCACAAAAATTATACCAATTAAAATAAAATAAAAAAATACTGCTTAAATAATTAAATAAAATATAATAAAGATACAAGAGGGTCCGTCTTCTAAAGTACACTACAAGTCAAAAGTTTTTGAAAAGCAGCAAATATAAGAATATTAAAATGATTTAAAATATATTCATTTTAAATAGTAAAAATATTTCAAAATATTGCTGTTTTTTTCTGTACTTTTGATAAAATAAATGCAGGCTTGGTGAGCAGAAGAGACTTCTTTAAAAAACATAAAAAGTCTTACTGTTCCAAAACTTTGACTGGTAGTGTATAACATACTTATAACATGTATTTTGAATCAGGCAAAATCAGTTGGGTTGTTTGATAAATGTGAAATATTCTATCAATTATAAGATAGAATAATAGAATAATCACAGTTTTCACACAGTATTAAGCACAACTACTTTCAGCATTAATAAAAATATTTAATATTTAATTTTTAATAATGATGCTGAAAATTAATGTCATTACATGAATAAATCACATTATAAAATATTTAAAATTGTAATAATATTTCACAATATTACCGTTTTCAATATTACTGTTTTTACTCTATTTCGAAACTACTAAATAATTAAAAAAAAAACCACTAAATTTATGAATGATAATTTAACTATTTCAGTAGAACAAAATATATACATTTTCCCTGTATGCATACACAAGTATTACTTTTCATAATTGTATATATTGTCAAGACGTTGACAAATACACTGCCGTTAAAAATTTTGGGATCAGAAAGTTAAAAAAAGTAATATTGAAATATTATTGAACTTTAAAATATTTTTATTTTATTTTAATATACTTTAAAATATAATTTATTTCTGTGATGCAAAGCTGAATTTTCATCAGCCATTACTCATATCATTATAATATGCTGATTTATTATAATGTTGGAACCTGTGATCTTTTGTTCAGTATTCTTTAATGAAAAAAAAAAAAACTGCATTCAAAATAGAAAACTTTTCCAACAATAAAAGTCATTACTATCACTTTGTATGAATTTAACACATCCTTACTGAATAAAAGTATTATTTCTTTCAAAGAAAGAAAGAAAGAAAAATTAGTAGTGAATAATGTTACATACAATTTCTGTTTTAAATAAATGCTGTTATTTTTAAAAGTTTTAATCATCAAAAAATCCTGAAAAAAAGTATCACAGGTTCCAAAAAATATTAAACAGCACAACTGTTTCCAACATTGATTATAAATCATATTTTAATGATTTCTGAAGGATCATGTGACACTGAAGACTGGATTAATGGCTGATGAACATTCAGCTTTGCATCACAGGAATAAATTACATTTTAAAGTTTTTAAGTATATTAAATAGGAAAACCACTATTTTAAATTGCAATAATATTTCACATTACTGTTTTTTTTCTGTATATTAATCGAATAAACACAGCCTTAATGAGCAGAAAAGACTTCTGACTTTTGAACGGCAGTGTATATACTTTCTATATTATCAACAAATAGACAAAATATACTAAGTGTCAAGCAAGCCGTTATGATGATCCACAGTCTGCTGGCTAGACATCCAGCAGATGGCAGTCTTTACTCAAAACCACAGATAGTAAGAGAACATTAACAACTGAGATATGCTGTTAACCTCTGCTGAAGTGATGTATGTAAAGTATTATTTATATTAGCAAGGGAAAGCATATGTGAAATATTCAGATTGTTTAGGTTAATAATATGTTGTAATCATTTCAGTGCATTCATAACCTCACCTACAAAAGTAGAGGCATTACTTAGGAGTGAATTCTGCCATTTGCAACTGTATCAGTTCAGAGGGGAACGCATCTTTTTCATAAATCACATGGCTTCATTTTATCGCTTAGAGTAAATATTCAGTAAAATACATGTAAAAGGGAGTCAGGTTTTATCTTTAAAGCAAACACTGGGTTTTGTGTCAGTATCTTCTAATCCACCAAACTGTGAGTTACGTAAACAACCACTCCATGCCAGTCATACCTGCAAACCCTTCACAACAACAAACACAATAAAAGATGCCACATTGTGGCATGTTGCCCTATGTATGAAAATGAGCACATGAGTCCCCCTAATTTCCCAGCAGGGTCTTGTAGTTCCTTTCCTGTTAGGGCTAGTGTTTGTTTTCAGCCTGTATCCCCCTGCGATGTGCGCCTCCCTCCCCTGCTGAGTCGACAACCTCAGCTGCCTGTGAAGATCCCACCTCCTGTCTGTAGCTGGGCCACTTGGCTTTTTCACAAAGGCTACTGGAATAACAGTGCCCCGAGAAGGAAATGACAGTCTGTTCAAAAGAGCCACAGCATTGCACTGGGGAGGGGGGGGGGGGGGGGAGGGCTGGTATGGCTTAGAGACATTTTATCATTGCATATTGATGCGTTATTCAACATTTGATAGTCAAGTTAACCCAGGTTGCAGCATAGATGGTGAAACCCTAAACAGCCTCCGCTGGGAGTTACTATATTTACACATTCAATATTTACAGTCACGTTGACTGTCACTGTAATCTGACCGCAGTGAGAATGAGTGAATTTTCAGCCCTCAGAAGCAGTAAAAGTCCTGGCACTTCCTTTGTATGTGACAAGGAGGGCTCCTTTGATCTTTCAGTCATATGTATGCGGCTCCAATGGCAAGATAATGGAGTGATACTTATGAAAGATCAGGTGTGAAGTGTGCGCATGTGCTGGATCTTATCAATTAGTGGACGAGCCACTTGACAAGACGGACACATTGTGTGCTACCGGGAGAAAATATCTTCTCGGGCCCCTTTAATGTGTGTTCTCACCTTTGTTTATTCACTGTTAGCCATCCTTGCCCGCCTCCTCTGTGATCTGCATCTACTATAGTGGATAGGGCACTGACTTCCTCTTGAATTCACACAGTGGCCTTCCTGACTCTGTGTCCTGGACTTATTAACCCGGGAACTTCCAGAGCTCCTTTGTCTTGCTCTTCTCTATACTTTAGGGGGCTGTGAGCGGAGGGGACGGCTATTGTCATTCACTGTATGCCATGCGCAAGTCTGCCCTTGATCCCTGGCTTTGAAATGGAGTGCTGGAGGAAGAGAGACTGACTCTTTCTCGCCCTCTTTAATCTGTTATTAGAAAAAGTTTCTGTTTACAAATGATGCTTCAATGTTCTTTGCAGTCAAATATGTTTAATTAAATTATTCTAAAGGCTAATGTAAATTACATGGAGGTCCTCCACAACCCCTAGGCCTGCATGATATGATCTGTTGTGCATGTAAAGTGTCAAAAGAGGGCGCTCTTTGTCAGACTGAGACACTTGGAGACAGGCCTCCTCCTGTAAACTGGTGCCAGGCCAGAGACAAGAGCAATAAAGTTCTCACCTCATTATCAAGAACACAGCCACATCACAGACCACTGCCAGGTGGGAAGGGGGAGAGATAGGGGGATGTAGAGATAATCTGAAAAAAAAGGCTGATCTGACACCGTTCACCTGGTAATACTGCAGATCGTTATATTTTTGTAATATATTTTGTTAGGTTTTGTAGTGATTGAGTGTAGTAAACACTATAATAAACATACAAATATGAATATTAATCATGCATCTTTTGACATGGTTTAAATACATACGCCGTTTACTAAAATTTTGGGATCAGTAAAACAAAAGTATTTTTCTGCTCATCGAGGATGCATTTATTTAAATAAAAATACAGTGAAAAAATATTGTGATATATTATTGCCATTTAAAATAGTGGTTTTGTATTTTAATATACTTTAAAAGTGAATTAATTCCTGTGAATTTTCAGCATCATTACTTTTTTTTTGGAACCTGTGATACTTTTTTCAGGATTCTTTGATGAATAAAATGTTAAACAGTACAACTTTTATTTAAAATAGAAAATTTCTGTAACAATGTACACTACAAGTCGAAAGATTTTGAACAGTAAGATTTTAAAAGTCTCTTGCTCACCAAGCCTGCATGTATTTGATCCAAAATACAGTAAAAGTGGTAATATTGTGAAATATTTTTACTAAATAAAATAACTGCTTTCTATTTGAATATATTTTAAAATGTAATTTATTCCTGTGATCAAAGCTAAATTTTCAGCATCATTACTTCAGTCTTTAGTGTTACATGATCCTTCAGAAATCATTCTAATATGCTGATTTGCTGTTCAAGAAACATTTTTATTATTATTATTATCAATATTTAAAACAGTTGAGTACATTTGAGTACATTTTTCAGGATGAATTGATGAATAGAAAGATCCAAAGATCAGCATTTATCTGAAATAAAAAGCTTTTGTAACATTATACACTATACCATTCAATAGCTCAATATGTTTATTATTGATGCTAAAATTCAGCTATGAAATCACAGGAATAAATTACATTTTAAAATACATTCAAACTGAAAAGAGTTATTTTAAATAGTAAACAGATTTCAGAATTGGACTGTTTTTGCTGTACTTTAGATCAAATAATTGCAGGCTTGGTGAGCAGAAGAGACTTATTTTAAAAAAACATTTAAAATCGTACTGTTCAAAAACTCAGTTTGAGAACTGTGAACATATAAATGTGTTTTTAAATTATTGAAATATTAACTTAAAATTTGAGTGGGAAATCGGAATTCGGCTGACAAAAAAGTTTGGGAATCCTTGATAGGCAATTTAGGCAGTTTTTAACATTTACTCATAAAGAATAATTACTATGAGCACTGAGAAGCTTTAATGAGAGCCATTTAGTTATAGAGGCTTGCAAAGTGCTAGATAGACCTGGACTCCTAGCAGCTGGTGTCCTCCTATCTTCACATGTACAACCAATAAATCAATATCAAATCTAGCAGGAAGCCAGATGGCCTCCCAGACCCTCGACGTAGTGGGCCACAGGCCTCTCAAAGCCAGCATGGCTACTGTAAGCCAGACCAACAGAGAGAAGCCTTTGAAGGCTTAGACATTCAACAAGGAGGCTATGAATGACTAAAGGGGACAAATAAGCTGTTACGACTCGAGTCAGATCAGTGTTTGTGTTTCTCTGAACATCAAAGGCCTGAGACTGTTTGATATGCAGCCCCCACACCTTGATCCAGAGCCGGGACAGGTAATGGGGTGGAGTAGTCCATTGAGTAACAAGGAGGGGGGGCTTGTAGAGTCCTCCTCTTAGGTCTTGCTGTAGGGCACCCGATTCAGACAAAGAATCTTTTAGGGCCTCCGACTCCCTACGGAGCAGTCGGCCCCATGAAACCACGAGCATCTTCTGCTCATGGCTGCCGCCTGTGCCAGGATCTGGTTATATGGGCCTCTCTATGGTCCTAATGGGACTTATGCATGTAGTGTCTGGTATTAATACAGATAAAATAATAAAATCACTTTTTTAAATAAACCATAGTACTCAAATTCATATCCAATGGTACCAACACTACCAGTCAAAAGTTTTTGAACAGTAAGATTTTTAATGTTTTTTAAAGAAGTCTCTTCTGCTCACCAAGCCTGCATTTATTTGATCCAACGTACAGTAAATATAGTACAATGTTGAAATATTTTTACAATTTAAAATAACTGTTTTCCATTTAAATATATTTGAAATTGTATTTTATTCCTGTGATTTCATTATTATTATTACGTTTTTTTAGGTTGCTTTGATAAAAAAGAAAGTTCAGAAGAACAGCATTTATCTGAAATAGAAACCTTCTGTAACATGTCTTTATGTCTTTATCCTCACTTTTAATCAATTTAAAGCATCTTTGCTAAATAAAAGTATTAATTTCTATAATTTCTTTCCCAAAAATAATAATTAAAAAATGTTTCTTGAGCAAATCAGCATACTAGAATGATTTCTAAAGGATCATGTGACACTGAAGACTGGAGTAATGATGCGTAAAATTTAGCTTTGATCACATGAATAAATTACAGTTTAAAATATATTCAAATAGAAAATAGTTATTTTAAAATAGTAAAACTATTTTACAATTACAGGCTTGGTGAGCAGAAGAGACTTTTTTTAAAATAACATTAAAAATCTTTTAACTTATAGTCCACTATTTTATTATATATATATATATATATATATATATATATATATATATTTTTTTTTTTTATTCTGCCTATACACTCCCGTTCAAAAGTTTGGGGTCAGTAAGATATTTTTAAAGAAGAAGAAATTAATACTCTTAATCAGCAAGGATGCATTAAATTGATCAAGTCAGAGTATGTGATTTTATAATATTTCAAAACATTTTTATTTCAAATAAATGGTGTTCTTTTGAATGTTCTGTTCAGGGGGAAAAAAATCATAGTTTCCACAAAAATATTAAGCGGCACAATGAAATGAAATGTTTCCTAAGTAGCAAATCAGCATATTAGAATGATTTCTGAATGATCATGTGAAACTGAAGACTATAATGGATGCTGACAATTGAGCAGAAATAAAATACATTTCAAAATATATTCAAATTGAAAATTGTAACAATATTTCACAATGTTTTGGTCAAATAAGTGCAGCCTTTTTGAGCAAAACATTAAAATAAATCTTACTGACCCTGTTAATAGTGTACCTATTAACTACACCCACCACTCTTTAATAAATTGTTAATGTTATTGGCTTTTCTTGGCTACACCTGGATAGCTAAATGTAAATCAAAAGCTACTTTTGTCATAATCAAAACAACAGCACATAATATAATCAAATAAGACACCATTTTTCCAAAAAACACAGTAGTATGCGGCAATTTTAAAAAGCAAGACCCAAAAAACTAGTTAAACAGTAGTTTGAATGAATGGCTGTTCACAGAGGAGTGTGAAATGCCAGCTCTATGGTGAGGTGTGACTAGGGTGAAGGGGGCAGCTCTGGCCTTTGTGTAACTCGCAGGCTGAATGTGCGGCGGCTATTGTTCAGGCACGACCGCCTGGCCTCTCAGTCTCTCTCCTCCACAGCTTTGTCCAGAGCTGCATGACCACTTCCTTAACCCGGGTCAGGGCAAGGTCGTGACTTTGAAAACTCACCCCTAGACCGTCTGCGCCGTCTGCACATCCATAAACGCATAAATGTTCAGTCAGGCTGACTTTGAAATACACTTGAGGACCTACCGGGGAACAAAAAGAGTTCCTTTCAGCTGTATTTTTAAGGTTCGAAAAGTTACACTGGATTAAACGAAAATCAGCTAAGGGGAATGAATTTATAGCATAATAAATAATAAATTACATAAATCACTTTACTGAGAGTGTACATAACATGCTCAGATTTACAATGTTGAATTAACCCCCCTGTTAACCCTAATGAGCTCTTCTAACTGTGAAGACACAGGTCAGTCTGGTCTCTTTCTCTTGTTCCAAGGCCTGTGAAGAATGAAACCCCTTGTCTGTTGATAAGAAGAGGAAAGGCTAAAGTGCTTAAAGGCATGGTATACACAGTTTTGGTACTTTGAAGAAGGAGGGGAGGTATATCGGCTGATAAAGATCACTGTGGGTCTTTGATCTTTAAGAAGCTGATAAGATGTTACCAAGTGGCATGCTGGGTGGACAAGCAGGCCCACATGACAGGTACAAACAAGCAAACACAGCCCCAGAGGTGATGTCTGCAAGGAGAACCAGATAGCTACAGGAGGAATGGCAGATGGGCAATTAGCCATTTCGCTTTGGAGTGAAGTGGAGTGAAAAGTTAACACAGCACACGTGCCTCACTGAGCAAAGTACTTTAGACTTATATTAGATATGTTATGCATGGTTAGAGGGCATTATTTATGACTTAAAACATTGTGTACCTAATGGAAATAATCGAACTCCCCTTTCAGCAGAACTCAAGGGCAGAGTAAGAACATGCTTCACCAAAACAGCACGCCGAATCAAAGACATAAATACATTTGGCCAATTTGATTCTGAGGATTGTTAAAGTGACACTCGAATGTCAAACTAAAGCGTAGCGGGGGTGGGCTGCGTCTGCGTGCTCCCTAGGTGCTGATTTAGGGCCTGCATGTGGATGCCAGACAGAGCCTGAAGTCCGGGGGTGCAAGCTGCGGCCTGAAACAGATGCCTGGCTGTCTGGCCGAGGGAGGAGGGGGGTCTGTGTTGAATAAGATGTGGGGAACTGCCTGTGGAGTTAATGTGCTTTCATTGGTCCTCCTAGCAACTGAGATGTACTATTTACTGCACCTGCACCAGGTCTGTAAGTGTGTAGGTTAGGAGAAGGATGGTGGATGTTACAGTGGATGTCTGTGAGTACATATGTGTATATGTAATTATGTATTTTGGTTTGGACACGTTATATAGTGACAGCAAAGAGAGGTCATATATGCAAATTACATTAGAGACTTTTCTCTTTTGATGATGCACACACTTTAAGAATATAAGCAAAACATGCTTTGTATTTAAAAAAGTTTGAAAATAAAATAAAATCAGTTATGGACTGGCCATCACTTGAGGACGAGCAATTTATTAAATGAAATGAAATGAAATAAAATCTGTGATGGACTATTCATCCAGGACAAGTGGATTGGAAAATTAATGGAAGGATGAGTCACTAAAATTAAAAATAAATAAATAAAATTAAATACAAAAATTTAACATAATAAAATCTGTGATGGACTGGCCATTCATCCAGGACAAGAGGATTGGAAAATGAATTAATGCATGAATCAAATCAAATCAATAAAATAAAATGGACTAGTAATCCATCCAGGACAAATGAATGAATAAAATAGAATAAAATACATCAAGGACAATTAAATAAAATAATTAATCTGTGATGGACTGACCATTTATCCAGGAC
This sequence comes from Cirrhinus molitorella, assembly GCA_033026305.1. Taxonomy (NCBI): domain Eukaryota; kingdom Metazoa; phylum Chordata; class Actinopteri; order Cypriniformes; family Cyprinidae; genus Cirrhinus; species Cirrhinus molitorella. The sequence continues at coordinate 27,914,319 of CM065129.1, read as the reverse complement.
CATTTATTTCCAATCAAGAATAAAAATAAAATAAAATAAAATAAAATAAAATAAAATAAAATAAAATAAAATAAAATGGATGAATCAAATCAATAACTGATGACCCATCCAGGACAAATAAAATAAAATAAAATAAAACAAAACAAAACAAAACAAAACAAAATAAAATAAAATAAAATAAAATAAAATAAAATAAAATAAAATAAAATAAAATAAAATAAAATAAAATAAAATAAAATAAATCTGTGATGGACTGACCATTCAACCAGAACAAGTGGATTGAAAAATGAATCGATGGATGAATTAAATATAAAACTGTGGTGTACTGACCATCTGACGTTTGGAAAAAGTTTTGATAAAGTGAAATGCAATATTTATATTAAGATTAAGTCTAAATCCTGTTCATTCCCCAACGACAAGGACAATTAAAAGAATTAAGACGTATGAGCCTTCATTATCAGTTCCCTCCTACAGACATCAAAAGACACATACAGTGAGAGTGCAGCTGCCCCGGTGGTGTGACTTTCTTCTCTCACACTGCTGTTTGTGTTGAGGATGTTTACCGATCCCAGGAAAGACAAACAGGTTCATTCTTATTTGTGGTAGTCGTGCTCAAACAGAGGAGCCAATAGGACTGACTCAGCAAAAGGGTCAGTCTGTTACTCATTGTTGCCATTGTTGTTTTTCGTTTCCTTTCACGTTAGCTGCGTCTTCATACACACAGACGTTCCCATCAACAGCCAGGGTCACAATAGGAATGTTTTAGCATACAGTGGCTACACTAATGCAGAAAATGCATTTTTGCATGCATTTCTGCATTTATAACTGTGGTTATAAATGCCAGTCAGTTTATAGATAAAATAAAGATGCATTGAAGGATTTTTAAAAATATAATTTCTTCAACAAGTTACATAACTTACCACAGCCACGATGACAAGCTTTCACTGTCAGTCATCCATCGTGAGCGTAAACACCTGGGGACAGCTGGACAAATGTGGCACTTGCACAGCTGATCTCTGTATAAGAAAACAATTTTATTTAGCTTGCTGTTGATCAATCAGTTTAACTTATGTGATGTTTGTTTGTGCATCACTCTGCACATTGTCAGGTCACATCGCAATCACAACATTTCGTACTAATGACAAATATAAAAAACATTTATATGATTCACTGCAAAACTAGCTTTTGTTTGTCATAATGCCTGTAGGTTTGACCTGGATTCTTTTCTAATGATTGTGTAATTTATAATGGACACTACTTAGTAGTATTTTCAGGAATGGACAACATTATGAAACAAAGCAATGCCTTGAACAGTGATTGGTTTGATAAGTAATAGTCATTGTCTGTGCTAGACTATAAATCACAGAGGGAACAAGCCTCAGCGCAGAGGTTTTATGAGGGGAGACTTCCCTTGCATCCTGCAGGGGGTAGAAGCCAACACTGTTCAAGTGTCAAAGAGCTTTTAACTGGCAGGATCGCAAACAAAGAATTATTACTTTATTGGACATCATTTAGGAAGACTTTTTTTTTCTCCACTCGCTCTGATTTCTAATTTAACACGCAGGAGTTACGCTCTTAAAATTATAGTTATTATGAAACGTTTATTTTGAGATACACTTCTGCTGGGTCGCTAGTTGATGCTAGTTGACTAGTCGCTAGTTGACTGCTCAGAGAATATAGCAATATAGGTTCTTGCAATTAATTTGTTAATTATGCATCCATAAAACAATTATACACATGAACTGTTTGAACGAGGAGGACACTTAACAGTTAGACAAGTACATTATACTAAAATGAATGATGGCCTTACAAGTTCAAACTTCAGCTATTCTCAGAGCCGCTAATGAATTGCTGACACTAAACATTAAAACTATTGTCAAAACGTGGAGAATTTGCAATATTCATAGCTACAGTCCTCCAGATTAATCAAATGTGACCCTGGAGTACAAAACCACTCAAAAAGGTCTTTTTTTTTAATAAATAAGCTTTCCATTGATGTTATTTGGCTGAGATACATCTGAAAATCTGGAATCTGAGGGTGAAAAAAAATCTAAATATTGAGAAAATCACCTTTAAAGTTGTCCAAATTACGTTTGTAGCAATGCATATTACTAATCGAAAATTAAGTTTAGATATATTTACGGTAGGAAATTTACAAAGTATCTTAATGGAATGTGATCTTTATGTAATATCCTAATGATTTTTGGCATAAATTTTGACACATACAGTGTGTTGTTGGCTATTGCTACAAATAAACCCCAGGGACTTAGGATTGGTTTTGTGTTCTAGGGTCACAAATCAAATTAAATGAATCTATTGAGATTTTGTGTACATGGGAGACTGGGGGCAGTTGTCACACACTCTTTTGAATTAGAATTATATTAGGAAATTTTAAACTTCATTAAAATAAAAATGTTCGTATTATATTTTGTTATAGCAGTTTAGTAAACAAGTTAGCACAATAAAACATCTGGAAAACATTGTGTCGAGCAATATAATGAAGAAAGCAAAGTTTTTAACTGAACTGTGTGTCATAAATGTCAAGTCATATGTTTATAAGTTTTATATTTAGTAGTAATATCAAATGTACACTACGAGTCAAAAGTTTTTGAAGATTTTGAATGTTTTTTAAAGACCGTTCTTCTGCTCACCAAGCCTGCATTTATTTGATCCAAAGTACAGTAAAAACAGTAACATTTTGAAATATTTTTACTATTTAAAACTGTTTTCTATTTGAATATATTTTAATTAATTAATTAATTAATTACGCGATTTCAAAGCTGAATTTTTAGCATCATTACTCCAGTCACATGATCTTCAGAAATCATACTAATATTCCTATTTGCTGCTCATAAAAACTTATATTATGTTGAAAACAGCTGGGTAGTTTTTTTTAGGTTTCTTTGATTAATAGAAAGTTCAGAAGAACAGCATTTATCTGAAATCATTATTTATAGAAATCATTTAATCATTTCAATTTAAAGCATCCTTGCTCGATAAAACTATCAAAAAATCTATAATCTATATACTGACTCCAAGCTTTTGATTGAATAGTGTATAATGTTACAAAAGCTTTTTATTTCAGATAAACGCTGATCTTTGGATCTTCCTATTCATCAAAGAATCCTGAAAACAAAAATATACAACTGTTTTAAATATTGATAATAATAATAACAACAATAATAACAAAATGTTTACTGAACAGCAAATTAGCATACTATAATGATTTCTGAAGGATCATGCAACACTGAAGACTGCCGTAATGATGCTGAAAATTGAGCTTTGATCACAGGAATAAATTACATTGTAAAATATATTTAAATAGAAAGTTATTTAAAATAGTAAAAATATTTTTGCTGTATTTTGGATTTTAAAAAATGCAGACTTGGTGAGCAGAAGAGACTTTAAAAAACATTAAATATCTTATTGTCCAAAAACTTTTGACTTGTAGTGTAGGCTTATTGTATTTTTTTCTGTATCGTATATTGTTTAGTATCCCAACACTTTATCTAAACAGTCATTCTTGAGAAGTGATACAAAACAGGGTGCAAAATTGAAAAAAATAAAACGTACTCAGACAATTGAAACTACATTTATGTATCTTATATGTACTAAGCTACTGAGCTGTGCTTTGATACAACCTTCCAATTTTTCTCTCTTATTAACAAAATGTCCTTGTTACCTGTGTAATATAGTTTCAACTTCAACTTTAACAGCATTCAAGATGTTTTTAACATTTCAAAACACATTCTCATGTTAGCAGACAGATTATGCTTTCACATATGACCAACAGTTCCACAACAAATATAAAAGATCATCTGACGGTGGTGACGAAAACCTGAATTTGTAGTCATTTTAACTATCAAATACATTTAATCAATCAATTACTGTTTCACAACAAACAGTGAGTATGTTATGGGTAATAAAGCTTCTATTCAAGAGTCACAATTAAGTATTTTGATATATCACTGGAACAGAAAATCTTATGGTGGTGACATCTGACGGTGTTGACGTATTTGGCATTTCTTTCACAAACCAAATGGAGTTCATGTAGTATCCATTTAGTTTTTTCTGTTGATGCTAGATGCTAATAGAACCTGCTTCAGGTGAATAAAATGATCTAAATATTTCAAATATTTTCTTCAGAAACTGGAAGATGGTTTGACATATCATGGTTGTGACACATGAAATATTAACATTAGGACTTAAAATATTTTAAAACTATAAAACTTAGCAGAGCCTGTGTGACATGCATAAACTCAGCAGAGGAAGAAGGTGGCAAGGGGGTCCTTTAGAGTGACAGCTGCCTCTGATATGATATTCCCTGATTTTATTACATTTTAATGAATGCCTGACGGTGTTGACAAAAGGTGGGGACGCAATTTTAAAATCTTAAGAAACACAGGTGTCATTAAAAAAACAGCCTAGCTTTAATATGAGATATTATTAAGTGTTGCTTTTGATAAAACAAGCTCTTTTTCATCATTGAAAAAACATTTTTACCCATTTTATTGCATATGAATGATTGAACCTTTCTCTGTGGACACACTGTTTTAGATGTAGTGAGAGGGCAATAAGAGTCATAGATTTGGTATAATAATCAGACAATTAAACTGAAGGTCATTATTGTGTTAAATACATTCTATTATTAATCTGTCATAACATTTGAAATTAAAAATATTTTTAGTTTTAAACCTAATAGCAGTTACACTTGCTGGACCTGTTTTGTCCCATGTCTCAAGAATGACTAAAGCAAATTACTCAACAAAACAATATTTAGATTTGTATTTATTTATTTTGCGTGTTTCATAAATATTTTAAGGTTTAAATGTTGCTATAATGTACTGTTTATATTAGCATTGTGGCAACTTAGCCCATACAGTGTGACATCACGTCCAGACATTCGGGCAAACTATACCGTGCTTTTCTTGTGCACTGTATAAACTTTAAACAACGTTTATAAATGATCCCGATTTTTTATTTTCATCAAATTTAGCACTTTTCCCGCTACACATCTTTGCACCTGCACGCCACGCACCGAGTCCAAAGGTGAATTTATTCTCTACCTGCGCAAACTTCCTGTGAAAGCGTCAGATCCGACTTGTTTGCCTGAAACTCATGTTGGTTGCGTCGCCTACGCTTTAATAATACCTGTCGTGTTATCCAGCTATCAAAACATGGGAAAAGAAAGGATGAGATACTCATATTTTGGAGTTTAGACGAAGTGAAGACGGTTTATGTTTTATGTTTCGACCTCGTCTTTGTTTTATGACTTCCGGAAAATCCACACAGGTAAGACTAGTTTCGGTCTTGACGAGCGCGAAAATATCCAACGCATCTCTTAATCAAACAATATTTGCTTTAACTTCATCTGTAAGCAGCCGTGGTTGCCTTATTACCATTGAATATGAATACATGAAGGTTAAAAGGACAGGACAGCAAATATTACACCGCTTCTTTCATAACAGGTCACCTCGAACACATTGTAGGTGTTTTTAGCAAGTTGGGTAACGTTGCGTTGTTGAGATAAAGGTAACTACACAAATGCGCTATGTTTCTTTATCTAACATATATATTTCAAGGACGCTCGGTTGTCCAGGTTACCATCTGAATCTCCTGTCAGCTGATTGATGAATGATTTATGGCTTCTTCTTTCTCGTGTGTCACATCTACCTGCAACGTGTAGGTCAGAGCAATTTCAGAAGGTTAGAAAAGTCAAATATCATTTGTATCAGGTGATACGTGATGTATGAAACTACAACATAATAAATGTCTGTTTCAAAACATGCTTTTAGTATTAGCCTACGACTCAGTGGAAAGGATAAAGATACCCTTTTTCAGAAGGTGGAGTCTCCTTTCAGAATAAACATCTGCAAGAGACTTCCAAAAGTAAGCAAATATGATGCATGTTGTGTTCTGTGTCCCATTCTTCTGGTGGTTTGCTTGTGTGTGGATTGTTTAGACAGCTTGATTTCTCTGGTTAAAGAGAAAGTTGCTCCTGCTCACCAAGCCTGCATTTATTTAATACAAAATTTAGCAAAAGCAGTAATATTGTAAAATATTTTTACTATTGAAAAAACTGCTTTCTATTTGAATATATTTTAGTTTTTATATAATAATAATATATTGCAGTCTTCAGTGTCAGATGATCCTTCAGAAACATTTATTATTATTATCAATATTTAAAACAGTTGAGTAATTTTTTCAGGATTCTTTGATGAATAGAAAAATCTGAAGATCAGCTTTCATCTAAAATAAAAAAGCATTTGTAACTATACCAAAAGTTATAGAAATTATTTAAAAGTAATGTAAAAGTAATTTGATTAAAATCCATAATTTTACAAAAGATTTCTATTTCAGATAAATTAACTTTCTTTTCATCAAAGAAACCTGAAAAAATTCTACTCAGCTGTTATAATAATAATAATACATGTTTTTTGAGTGGCAAATCATGAGTTCTAAATGATCATGTGACTGGAGTAATAATGCTAAAAATTCAGCTTTGAAATCACAGGAATAAATTACATTTTAAATGTGTTCAAATAGAAAACGGTTATTTTAAATGGTAAAAATATTTCAGAATTTTACTGCTTTTGCTGTACTTTGGATCAAATAAATGCTTTAAGTGAAACCACTTTTGACTAGTAGTATATATCTGGTGTAAAAAAGAAAAAAACGAGTCAAATTTAAGATCAACAAGGGCGCTGACAAAAACTTTACATTCTTTTTTAATTATTTTATCGGTTTCGAAAATTACAGGTAACCATAAAAATGCTTAATATCGGCACCTATAATCAGTTGAACCCTACTACTATATCTTTAGTCATTTTATATGTCAAGTAAATGCATCCTGATTCAAGAATTTTTAGATATTTATACTAGAAAACAAGAACACTAAGGAAGAAAATAACTTTTCGCAGTTTACTGATTGTTCACACTTGCTCTAACATGAAATGGTGCATTCGTCCAGTATTTAAAATTCTGTCATCATTTACTTGATGTAATTTCAGTTTCGTACAGTATGACTTTCTTCTTCTGTGGAAATCAAAACAAGATGTTGACAGCGCACAGATGCTGTGAAAGTGAATGGTGACTGAAGCTGTCATTCCCTATAATTATGTTGTCTTATTCATTTTGTGTTCCAAGGTTTGGAATGACATGAGGGGGAGTAAATGATGAAACAGTTTTCGTTTTTTGGGTGAACTGCCTCTTTAAGACATGATTAGAGTGGACAATGTTTAATCAGCCTTCTTGTTTGTTCCTATTGACTTGGAAGGCAGTAATGAAAACCTGCCGTTGACTATACAGCAGTAGATTTTCATATTTTCCAAACTAAGTCATTGTGTCGGGCCCGTGTGTTCATTCTATAAGGGTGTGTCTGAGGGAATGATTCATTGCCCCTGCTTGAGTTGAGTAGGTGAGAGCATTTCAGACAGGGTGTTCACGTTTTTCTTTGATTTACCATTTGTTCTGTAGGCGGTGGACAGGACAGGAATAGTGCTAATTTATGACATCAGCACCCTGGTAGTCTTAACATCTGGAAACACTAGATGGACTTTGAATCCTGTCCACATTCAGTGACTGTTTAGTGCACACACAGGTAAGTGACACATTGTGTACTTGGGGAGGTATGTGGACTTAGATTTGTTAGGTTTTGTAGTGGAGTTCAACCTTGAGAGGTTCACAAACAGGACTGGAGAGATTGACAAGCTGCTTGTCTCCAGTGTGTAAGATACTCCCATGAGGCTATGGGGGGAGTCCATCTATCTTAGCCAGGGTCGCAGCTTTGGTGGACAAGTGGGAAAGTAATTCTAGCAAAACACATCACTGAGTCATAAGGTTTAGGGTTTTTGTTTGTCTAGGCTGCTCTTAATTTGTGCTATTTGCTAAGGCACTTTTGCTGTTTATTAGTATGTATATTTACTATAATTAGAGTCATGATGAGAATATTTTTATATTCATTTGGTACCATCCAGTGTACCGAAGTTGCGACCTTGTCCACCCTAGAATTGTGGTGATGAATTTTACATGGGTAGGTTGTTTTCATGTTATGGTCAGTATTAAAATTCTATACTGTTTTGTCTTCAAAACAGTAAATAAAACTAAAATCAGTGAATTTATGCATTAGAGCATGATAATGTACATTGTGAAAATAGAATATTATGATATTTGCTAAAGATTACGATTAACAGTAAACTAAATTATTACTAAATTATTTTATTAATTATATAGTGTTATTATATCATAACTTCCAGTGTTAATTGATAGAAAATGTAAACATAACAAAAATAACATTAAAATAAATAATATCAAAGAAAAAATAAAAGTAGATAAGTAAACAATACTTTTAACAATAGAGAACTATAGGTAGGACAAAAATGTAATAGATTATTAAATATTTTCCAAATAATTTTTTAGACATTTATATTATTTATTTTTCCAGTATAAATTGGGCCTTTATACATGAAATATGTATTTGCTTTTTAAATTTTAGGATGTGGTTCTTCGATTATACACTACCAGTCAAAAGTTTTTGAACAGTAAGATTTTTAATATTTTCTAAAGAAGACTCTTCTGTTCACCAAGCTTGCATTTATTTGATCCCAAGTACAGCAAAAGCAGTAAAATTCTGAAATATTTTTACTATTTAAAATAACTGTTTTCTATTTGAATAGATTTTAAAATATAATTTATTCCTGTGATTTCAAAGCTGATTTTTTTTAGCATCATTACTTCAGTCACATGATTCTTCAGAAATCATTTTATTATTCTGATTCGCTGCTCAAAAAACATTCATTATTATGTTGAAAACAGCTGAGTATAATTTTTTTCAGGTTTCTTTGATGAATAGAAAGTTCAGAAGAACAGCGTTTATCTGAAATAGAAATCTTCTGTAACATTATAAATGCCTTTATCATCACTTTTGATCAATTAAAGCATACTTGCTAAATAAAAGTATTAATTTCTATTATTTATTTTCCTCCTTAAAAATTATACTGACTCCAAGCTTTGAATGGTATAGTTATAGTTTAGAATGTTACAAAAGCTTTTTTTATTTCAGATAAATTCTAATCTTTGGATCTTTTTTATTCATCAAAGAATCCTGAAAAATATGTATTCAACCGTTTTAAATATTGGTATAAAAAATGTTTTTTGAACAGCAAATCAGCATATTAGAATAATTTCTGAAGGATCATTGACACTGAAGACTGGAGGAATAATGCTGAAAATTTTGCTTTGATCGCAGGAATAAATTACATTTTAAAATATGTTCAAATAGAAAACCATTATTTTAAACAGTAAAAATGTTTTGGATCAAATAAATGCAGGCTTGGTGAGCCGAAGAGACTTTTAAAAAAACATTAAAAAATCTTTTAACTGGTAGTTGTATTTTATAATATTGTAGGTCCGTTGCATCTAAAAGTTTGAAAACCCCGGATATATAATATCTGTTCAATTTTATATTTAGCTAAAAGAGATAAGTGAATTCTATTTGGCCTGTCCATTATTTAAATGTAGTGGTAATCATTTTTAGTTGTGAATCACTGATTTTGTGTTAATTATTGTTCTCTCAGGGTCATGTCTATTTAGTTATTTGTAGAACATGAAATGGGTCAGTGAGAGAGAGAAATATGTTCTGCTTGACCTCGGACAACACACACACACGCACACACATAACTCACTGTGTAATTGGCCAGAGGTTGAGCTTAGTTCTTAGAATGCTCTGCCTGCACTAGTACCACATCAGCAGTCTACACTCCCCCTCTTCCTCCGTCACACACACACACACACACACACACACACACACACACACACACACACACAACACGCTCTCAACCCCTCCTCCTGGGTCGACACAGCCGGACTCTGAACGTTCGTTTCTCTCCAGTCTGTTGAGCGCCCCTTTAACTGCATGTCCTTGCATACACACACTCGCACGCACAAACACACTGTGTCCCTAGTTGAGATGACGGGCTCTGGTTTCAGTCAGGCTGCAGGCGGCCAGCGCAGCTGTTGGGCTTGAGTTTCTTGTTTTCATGCAGTGGCTGCTGGGAGTCTGACTGCACTGCCAGCATCTGAGGTGGGTTGGAATAATGATTGAGATTTACTACCTCACATTTATGGCGGACTCTGTGTTTGTTTTGCTCATGCATTGAAGTGCCGGTCGGTAGTTGTGGCATTGCATTGTTTGTATTGAATGGTAATTTTGGTGTAGTGTTTTCATTATGTATTTGTGGTATTTTAAACAAGAAGTTTTATAGCATCATTATGAGGGTCACAGACACATGAGTACCTATAATAAATAAAAAGGAAAATCTAAAAAACAAAAACAAAAAACATGCATTAAATTTGTTTGTTTTGAAACACTTTTTCAAGATTTTATTGCAATTTTAAAATGCCATGTTTTGTAACCCACTGAAAAGTAATTTCTTACACTTTGAATACATTTGACTGTGCCTTTTATAAGTAAAATATATTAAAGATTAAAATGTTAAACTTATTATTATTATTATTATTAATTCTTAATAATAATAATAATAATAATAATATACAGTTGAGGTCAAAAGTTTACATCCCCCTTTTAGAATCTGCAAAAATGCATTATTGTTTATTTATTACTGACCTGATATATAGATATTTCACATAAAAGACATTTACATATAGTCCATAAGAGACAATAATGGTTTTTAAAAATTACCCCGTTCAAAAGTTTTTTTTTTTTAGTGATAGTTGTTCCTTCTTTGTCCTGAACAGTTAAATTGCCCGCTGTTCTTCAGAAAAATTCTTCCAGTCCCACAAATTCTTTGGTTTTTAGCATTTTTGTGTATTTAAACCTATTCCAAAAATGACTGCATTATTTTGAGATCCATCTTTTCACATTGAGGACAACTGAGGGATATGCACATATTACAGAAGGTTCAAATGCTCACTGATGCTCCAGAAGGAAAAAACATGCATTAAGAGCTGGGGGGAAGATGAGGGTAAATGTAACTTATTTTGTCTTCTGGGAAACTTGTAACTATCTTCTGTAGCCTCTGAAGGGTGGTACTAAATGGAAAAAATATATATATATTTAGGCAAAATATAAAAAATGTACACACCTCCATTCTGTTCAAAAGTTTTCACCCCCGGCTCTTAATGCATCATTAATGCATAAACTTTTGATCTCAACTGTAATTGACTTTTTAATTCATATAAATATCTTTTTCAGGGACTTACAACACATGACATCTATGTAGTGTATATGAGCGTACGATACACAAGGTTTCATTGTAGATGGATTTAGCTGAGATTATGTGGCTCACAGAGGGAAGTGGCCCATTACTGATCAGGCATGAAGTCATTAACAACAAGCTAGTAATTTCTACACTATTCATTTGAGTTCTTGCTCTTTTTTTTTTTTCAAGCAGTTTCTTTGTTAGCCCTAGTAGGTGAGTTTTGATTGCTGCCCTCCTGTCATTTCACAGAGCTTAACCGCTTTAATGACTTAAAAAGTGATAGTTAGCCAAACTCAGATTGCTGTTGAGGAAGGAAACTTGTGGAAAGGATACAGCTGCAGCCCTCTTCCCATATTGTTGCGGTTAAGTGGATCCATGTCATTTCCTGTCCAGCCGGCATGAGCCAAAAAAAGAATGCTTGACGTGAGTTTTTCTTTGTTCTTTTTTCCAACAGAAACCTGGGTGTAGATGAAGCGGCTGGAAATTTGCTCTCTTTCTGGATTGGAAATACTTTATTGCTTCTCATCTGATGAAGCTGATGTAGAGCTTGCAAGCTGAGAAAGCAGCACAAGCTCTCCAGCCCTGCGGACGTCCAGTTTAACTTCTTCAGGCCATGACGGAGCCCATGGCGTCTCCACCAGCGGGTGGCGTGACGTGGTCGCGGGTGTGTAAGGAATGTGGACAGTGTCATGATGGCCGGGACAGTCACCTATTTGAATATCAGGACGAGGTGGATGACGAGCTGGTGTGCCACATCTGCCTGCAGCCTCTGTTGCAGCCCATGGACACGCCATGCGGCCACACATACTGCTTCCACTGCCTCAACAACTTCCTGCACGACCAGGACTTCTGTCCCGTAGACCGCCAGAGGCTTCAGCTCCAAAATTGCCGTACCTCGAGCCTGCTGGTGCGCAACCTGCTGGACAAACTGGCTGTGCTGTGCCCGTTTCGCAGCGAGTGCCCGCAGAGCATGCAACGCTGCGAGCTGCAGCCCCATCTTCACAACAGGTTAGTGCGTGCCACAAAGGAAATGTTTACATTTCACCAAGGCAATATGTCGAAGACATGTAGATTTAGAAAAGCTAGATATCATTCTGCAGAAATGGAAAGTGGATAAACATGCACATGTTGTATTATTGCAGCCATTAAGAGAGCTGCTCAAAAATTTGTGGAATTCCACTTATCCAGGTTTCATGTGAACAGAGAGATTTACGAGTGCTGAGCAGGATTAAAGAATAGACGTGAGTGGGCCGTATGACCGACTACTGAAAGAACTGGGTGACTCTCTTTTACATAATGGAGTTAATTAGGAATCAGATGAGTGATTACTATAGAATGTGTGCAGGTAGTTCAGCCTGTGCCAGTAACACATGGGAGTTGGCATGTTTAATTTTTGCCTGTTTAGTTACAGGGTTTAAGCAGTATTAAAGGGATAATGAAAATTCTGGCGGTAATTACTCACCCTAATGTTGTTACAAACACTTAAGACCTTTGTTAATCTTCTGAACACAAATTAAGATATTTTTGATGAAATCTGAGAGCTTTCTGACCCTGCATAGACAGCAACACAACTGACACGTTCAAGGCCTAGAAAGGTAGTAAAGATATTGTTAAAATAGTCATCAGTGGTCCAACCTAAAGTTTATGAAGCTACAAGAAAACAGAAATAACAACTTTATTCAACAATTTCCTCTCTTTGGACCAACGTGAGGAAGAGTAATTAATGACATAAATTTTATTTCTGGGTGAACTATCCCTTTAAGAGTTCAACCCTGCTCACGGTTGTTTAATTGCACAAATTTAAAGATTTTACAGTTCAGTAAGATTACATACACTACCAGTCAAACGTTTTTAAACGGTATGATTTTAATGTTTTTTTTAAAGAATTCTCTTCTGCTCACCAAGCCTGCATTTATTTGATCCAAAGTACAGCAAAAACAGTAAAATTTTGAATTTGTTTTACTATTTTAAATAACTGCTTTCTATTTGAATATATTTAAATATGTAATTTATTCTTGTGATCAAAGCTAAATTTTCAGCATCATTACTCCAGTACTCGATCCTTCAGAAATCATTCTAATATGCTGATTTGCTGTTCAAGAAACATTTATTATTAATATTGTTATTATTATTATTATTATTATTATTATTATTATTATCAATATTAAAAACAGTTGGGTACATTGAGTACAATATGAAATAAACAAGCTTTTCAAAAGCTTGCTGCCAGTATACATTTTTTAATAAATTATAGAAATGAATACTTTTATTTAGCAAGGATGCTTTCAATTTATAATGTTATAAAAGATTTCTATTTCAGATAAATGCTGTTCTTCTGAACTTTCTATTCTTCAAAGAAACCTGAAATATTTCTACTCGGCTGTTTTCAACATTATGATAATAAATGTTTTTTGAGCAGCAAATCAGAATATTAGGATGGTTTCTGAAAGATTGTGTGACTGGAGTAATGATGCTAAAAATTCAGCTTCGAAATAAATTCACCGAAATCACATAAATAAATAAATAAATAAACATTTTTAAAATATTTTCAAATAAAGAAGTAGTTTAAGAAGAAGTTATTTTAAATAGAAAAAAAAAAATGTTTCAGAATTTTTAGATTTTTAGATTTTAATATACTTTGAATCAAATAAAAACAGGCTTGGTGAGCAGAAGAGACTTCTTTAAAAATTAAAAGATTGATCCACTGAATGCAAAGCCAGTTTATGATATAGGTGACATGGTATGTAAAAAAAAAAAGAAAAAGCCCCTGGAAATAAAACCCATGACTTTGGTGTTATTGCTCTACTGTTTGAGCTAATGGAACACTGCATTGAATGACCCTGTGCCTCAACGTTCATGTCCCTTACATGGGTTTTCTTTCTGGTGTTTTATCATATGCTTATCTCCTGTGATGTAAAAGCATGGTCTAAAGGTTGCTTGGCTAATAGTTCACGTGGTCAGGAACAGCCCAATGTAAACACAGAGAGAGCAGCTGTGGGATGGGGTGGGTGGTGTTGACATGGTGAAACCCAGACTAGACCTGATTCGGCTCTTTTTTTTTTTTTTTTTTTTTTTTTGACCTGTACCATCTCAATCCCTGCAATGCAGCAGAAAAGCCTGTTTGCATCTTCATCTGCATAGCTCCTCTTGTTTCTGTACTGAGAATTCACACTCCCTGAGCATGTTCATCTTTAATAGATAAATGCTATGTAGCTTTGCACCGAACCGATTAAGCATTGATTTGTTTTTTGCTGCTGCTTTCTGCTGACTCCTGAATATGGCAGATCCAGAGCAGTAGTCAGCATTGGTGCATGTTTAGGATATTTTTAGTTACTGCTGCTGCCATCTGGTAATGAATGTGTTGTAGGTTAATTAACAGCAGATCACTGAGTAATGATGCAGAAGTTCTCTCTGACTCAGTGTGCTCCAATTCTCTTTTTCCCAGATGTCCTGCTTTCAAACGACTCAGGGAAGAGGCGGAGAGAAAAAAGAGACCATCCTGGAATGAGTTAAAGGGAAGCAAATCAGATGGAGATTTAGCTGATGCCAAGTCTACCCCGATCACACGCACAGGTCAACTCAGCGGACCGTCAGAACCTGGACTGGTCAATCCGGCCTATGAAGAGGGGGAAGATGGTATAGCAGCACTTTCTGTTTTTCTTGTAACCTGTCCATCAAATATTAATACAAAACCCAAAGTGCATTAGCTGAGTATGTACATAATTTTTTGGAATACCGGTACCAAAATAATTGTCAGACTATATATATATTTTTTTATATTGGTCCGTATTGGACAGCTAACTTAATCTTTAACAGAATAAAACAATAAATATATAATTTGTCAATTTATGTAGCATTTTTATAGCATTTAATATCAGTAAATTTAGCTTTTAGTGTTTTATTTTTAATTAATTTAGCTAAAATAGTAATTTTAATGTTGGTTATTGACTATAGCATGAAAATTAATTATCAATTTATTGGTAGTGATTTGCTGTTCAAGAATTATTATTATTATTATCATCATCATCATTATCATCATCAATGTGAGTACTTTTTTTTTCAATATTCTTTGATGAATAGAAAGATTTTTCTAAGCATTCATCTAAAATAAAAGGCTTTTGTAACATTATACACTATACCATTCAAAAGTTTGGAGTCAGCATAATTGGGGGGGGGGGGGTATAAATTATAGAAATTAATACTTTTATTTAGCAAGGATGCTTTAAATTGACTGAAAGTGATGATAAAGACATTTATAATGTTACAAAGGATTTCTGTTTCAGAAAAATGCTGCTCTTCTGAACTTTCTATTCATCAATGAAACATGAAAAAATTCTACTCAGCTGTTTTCAACATAATTATAACGAATGTTTTTTGATCAGTAATTCAGAATATTAGAGTGATTTCTGAAGGATTATGTGACACGAGTAATGATTCTAAAAAACAGCTTTGAAATCACATGAATAAGTTACATTTTAAAATGTATTCAAATAGAAAACAGTTATTTTAAATAGTAAAAATATTTCAAAATGTTACTGTTTTTGCTGTACTTTGGATCAAGTAAATGCAGGCTTGGTGAGCAGAACACATTTTTGTTTTGTGGTAGCCCAGGAGTTAAGGTGAGAAGAGTGTAGCACAGACAGTGAAAAGCAGAGGAAATTGATTTGCAGCTGTGTTTACTTTTGAGTAAACCAAAACAGAGGGAATCTTTCATGTGGCCACTTTGTCTTGTGAGTAGATGGCTGAGGAGTGTCAGGATGTTATTATTACTGCACCGAAATAAATTATGGCATTAAAACCACCAATCGTCACTGTCTGAAAACATGTACACTCATTGAGGTTCACATCAGTGTTTTTCTGAATAAAGCTCAAAAACACCTGGGGGAAGAGTCTGGACCTGCCATCTGGATTATTGGAAGTGCTGTTAGTCATAAAGTCACCTAGCAACTTTCTGAATATCATGGGATTATTACATCATACATTTGTGTGCTTCCCTAAATAAATGACTCATTCCAAAGCAGCCACAAACTGAGCACATGTTATTGCCGTATGTTGAGCTACTTAGTAATTTTTAGGCATTTGTAAATCTGGTTTCCCCAGACACCCCTCTGAGATCCAGTCTTGTGGCAGAGGCAACTGTGGTGGAGCTGTTCCGAGAGGATCCAGACGAGGATCTGGGATTGCGTATAGTAGGAGGGAAGGACACACCCTTGGGCAACATCGTCATTCAGGAAATTGTGCGTGATTCACTGGCTGTCCGGGATGGCAAGCTGGCACCTGGAGATCATATTCTAGAGGTGAGGCATATCTCGGCTCGCCATCCATTATGTTTGGTTTAGATTATCAATCGCTGTGGATTTGAACCTTTCAGATATTTTCCAACGGTTTTATCTCTCAGAATCTGCCTTTCTATCCAGTTCTTATGTTGTCAGTATACACACCCCAGCACCATTGTGTTTACAATGCAGTCACATCCCTGGTTAAAGGTCACAAGACCTTGCCTTACGAATGTTGGGAAATTTCCACTTGCTGGCACATTATTGACCGTGCAAAAATGTTACAGTTTTCAGTTGAGTAGACAAATTCTGTCATGGGACATAGGACAGAATTTCCTGATAATTTACTCACACCCATGTCATCCAAGATGTACATGACTTTCTTTCATCAGTCGAAAAGAAATGAACTTTTTTGAGCAAAACACTCCAGAATTTTTCTCACAAAAGTAGACTTCAATGGTCGCCAGTGGATTGAGGGTCCAAATTGCAGTTTCAATGCAGCTTCGAATGGCTCTACATATTCCCAGCTGAGGAATAAGGGTCTTATCTAGCGGAACCCTTGGCCATTTTCTAAAAAAAAAAAAAAAAAAAAAGTGAATACTTTTTAACCACAAATGCTCGTCTTGCCCGACCTCTGCGATGCACATACATGTCCTCATGCATTACATAATCACACTGGAAAAGTCACACATGGTTAATTCTTCACCTGTGTACTTCGCTTAACAAAGGTAGGGTAGGGCGACAAATTCAAAATTGTATAACATCATTGTTTTACCTTTTTTGCAAAGAGCATTTGACTTCCTCTTCACATTTGCTTTGTAAACCTAGTGCTAGTGCAAGACAAGTATTTGTGGTTAAAAAGCCAATAAATTTGTATTTTTCTTAGAAAATCATTGATCATTTCGCTAGATAAACCTTTATTCCTTGGCTGGGACCGTGTAGAGCCCTTTGAAGGTGCATTGAAACTGCATTTTGAACCTTCAATCCCTTGGCCATTATTGAAATCCACTATATGGAGAAAAATAGTGGGGAAAATGTGTTCCTCAAAAACCTTAATTTCTTTTCAACTGAAGAACGAAAAGACATGAACATCTAAACTCCACAATTCACCTTTAAAAGGCTTAGTTACACAGTAATGCTCCTCAATTACAATTCAGTTCACTTAAGCAAATTTACTCTCTTGTTCCCACAATCCTACGCTCTCCTAGGATTTCTGCTCCTGGTCGTCCTGGAATGCAATGCCTTAGTAAAGCGAACAAGCACGACTGGCTTCACATTCAGATTCTACCTTGAGTTTTAATGAATGCCTGCAGCTCGTCTTCTCTGAGGTCATATATATGGAAATCTGAATGAGGTCAACCGTCAGCCCTAGGATGATCTGTATCCCAAGCGAAGCCTCTTTGACTTTTTTTTAGGGAGCTATGGCCTGTAAAGAGATCTGTAGATGGCTTAGATATCTTATTTCTTGAAATGGGATCTCTCTTTTCCCCTTCTGGTTTAACACAGCATTGATTTTCACAAAGGGCTGTTCCAAGCCTCAGGCAGGAAGATTTTCTTTGTTTTTTTGGTTCAGGAATATAAATAACAACATTATTTCAGGATATTTTAATATGGTGTTCTTTAGAGAGAACAAAGTGTGCTGGTTGGATCTTAAGTAAAGGTCAGACAATAACCTGAATTCCCACATGCGCTGATATTAAAGCAGTTAAAACATTAAAGCATTAAAACTCCATATTAGTGTTGTTTTAGTTTTTAAAAATTATGCATAAAAATTTTTAAAATCACTCTCTGTTTTATAAATGAATCTTATTTATCTTATTTGTAAATGATTCATCCATACATGTTTCATTAAAAAATGAGCTTGCAATGTGTAAATTCCAAATGTCATAGCTTCAGACTTCTCTCTGATGATGTGTACCTGATTTTTCCAATCATTTAATTCACTTAAAGGCAGAATATGTAAGATTTTTTTATTAAAATTTCCAAAAAACTAGAACAGTGTTATATATTTTGCTGACTTGTGTACTTGCATTATCCCAAATGTTTCAAAGAATGTTTAAATCCAGACAAATAAGCAATTTAATAAGCAATAATACACAATTACGTAGTTGAACAGACCGTGTCATTGCGTCGCCTGCATATGACTCCATACACCCCTGATTTTCCGGTTTTATTCTGTAGAAAACATTGAAAACCCCAAAGACACTTTAATATGTTATGCATTTTATCAGACAGATGACAACCGCACAGAGTAGCATTATAACAGAACTTTCAACACACTTCAAATGTATCTAGAATGATAAAACAGCGCTACTTTTCTTACAAACGCATGACCGGAAGAAGTGGAAGCGGTTGACTGTAGCATAATAAAAGCTCTGCTGCTTTCGAGACATGTATTTGCACTTGTCCTTTATTAGCAATCGCACCAGCATCCTCACTTCGCTTCCACAACTTTCAGCCCCACCTTGCTTTAGTCTTTAATATATTAGCTCATCCATGGACATGATTTCTGCCCCGACAGATTGCATCAGCTGTGGGAAAGAAGACAACAACTCCCATGATTCCACACTCAATCATAGTCATCTAACTATGCCTTTGGTTCTTTATTTGTTCTAATTATGCACCCTCTAGCAGTGAAAAATTGCATATTGTGGCTTTAAACCTCATCCCTTTCATACAATTCAGCTTGCATTTAGATCTGCCTCCATCTAGTCAATAATGATGGACAGAACCAAGTCCCTGTTTTACTTAATGACACAATAACGAAAAAAAAACTGCAGATACTTTCATGGCATTGCAACCTCGAACTAACAGTATGATTTCTGCAGGTGAATGATGTCAGTTTGGCATCCATCCCCCACAGCCGTGCCATCGCTGTGCTTCGGCAGTCATGTTCCCGTGTCAGGCTAACTGTCATGCAGGAGAAGGGCTTCAAGCCTCGGCCCGAACATCTTGCTCAACCCTCAGCCTCTCCCCCGTCACAGTCACCCAATCCCAACCAGAACCATGGCACCATCATCCAGGTCAGCCTGGTAAAGCGTGAGCGCTCTGAGCCTCTGGGCATCAAACTCATCCGTAAGTCTGAGGAGCCAGGAGTCTTCATCTTGGACCTGCTGCCTGGGGGACTGGCTGCTAAAGATGGCAAACTGAAGAACAATGATAAAGTGCTGGGTATTAACGGACAGGATCTGAGACGTGGCACCCCAGAGAGCGCAGCTCAGATCATACAGGTACAGAGAGACAGGACAGACAGAATCACTTCAGAGAGAAAAAAAGTGGATGTCTCAGACTACTAGTAAAGGAATAGTTCAAACAAAAATAATTACTTGCCCTCATGTCGTTCCAAACCAACAAGACCTTCATCTTTGGAACACAAATTAAGATATTTTGGATGAAATCCAAAAGATTTTTGACCCTGCATAAACAGCAACGCAACTACCACGTTTAAGGTCTAGAAAGGCAAAAAGGACATCATCAACGGGAAGAATTTTTTTTAATTAAGCCATTATTTTTGTTTCTTTTCGTGCAGAAAGTATTCTTGTAGCTTCATAAAATTAAGGTTGAACCACTAATTTACTTTACTGTTTTAACAATGTCCTTACTACATTTTTGGGCCTTGAATGTGGTAGTTGTGTTGCTGTCTATGCATGGTCAGAAAGCTCTCAGATTTCAACTAAAATATTTTAATTTGTGCTTCAAAGATGAATGAAGGTCTTACAGGTTTGGAACGACATGAGGGTGAGTAATTATTGATAGAATTTTCATTTTTGGGTGAACTATCCCTTTATCTGTTACTAGTAACTGTTACGAACACTAGATTGATATATAGGATTTCAGATTTTATTGTAAATGTAAGTGATTGTTATGCTCTCTGTTATGTGTGTGGCAGGCAAGTGAAATGCGTGTGAACTTCGTAGTGATGAGACTTCCTGATCTCTCCGAGGAGGGTGGTGAGGGCCAGAGCAGAGGGGCCAGGAGGGTCCCGGAACCGCAGTACTTCAGACGACGCTCTGAATACATGAAGGTAAAAAGTGTGCTTCACAAGTTAAATAGTCTGAGATGTGGCTTAGCTTTATTCTTGCTTACATCAAAAGATTTTTAATGTTTTTAAGGTCTCTTTTGCTTACCAAAATTTTGGATTATTTTTACTATTTAAAATAACTGCTTTGTACTTAAATATAATTTAAAATATAATTTACTCCTGTGATCAAAGCTAATTTTTTTTCTTCAGTGAAACATGATCCTTCAGAAATCATTCTAATATACTTATGTGCTGTTAAAAAAAATGTTTTTTATTTATTTATTTATTTATTATTATTATTAATATTTAAAACAGTTTTTCAGGATTCTTTGATGAATAAAATGATCCAAAGATCAGCATTTATCTGAAAAAAAAAGCTTTTGTAACATACATTATACCATTCAAAAGCCTAGAGTCAGTGTGTATATATATATATATATATATATATATTTATTTATTTTTTGCGGGGAAAGAAATTCTACAAATAATAAGTTTATTTAGCAAGGATGCTTTAAATTTATCAGAAGTGATGATAAAGACAATACAAGCAATTTCTTCTGAACTTTTATCACTTCTATTCATCAAAGAACCTGAAGCAATTTTACTCAGCTGTTTTCTACATGATAATAAAAATAAATGTTTTTTTGAGCAGCAAATGAGAATATTAGAATGATTTCTGATGGATCATGTCACTGGAGTAATGATGCTAAAAATTCAGCTTTATATTCACAGGAATAAACTGCATTTTAAAATATATTCAAATAAAAAAAAATATATATATATTAAAATTATTTTAAACTTTTAATGTTTTAGCTTTAAATCAAATAAATGCAGGCTTGTTGAGCAGAAGAGACTCAGTGTTTAAAAAATATTAAAAATCTTAGTTCAAACATTTTTCTCAGTTCAAGTTTTTCTCACTCCCAATCCTATTCTCCCTCTTCTCCCATATATATAAATATGTATGCACAATTTAAATGTTTGTTAAACATTGAAGTGTCTTCAAAAAGGCAGTAAAAACAATATTGTGAAATGTTATTACAAGTTAAAATTTAAATTATTATTGAAAAAATTATTCCAGTCTTCAGTGTCACATGATCCTTCAGAAATCATTGTAATATGGTGATTTGCTGCTCAAGAAACATGTTATCAATATATTATTATCAATGTTGAAAATAGCTGCTTAATACTTTGTGGAAATTGTAATAATTTGTTTATTGCTCGGATTCTTTGTTCAAAGGAATGTTTGCCCAACAGTTCAAAAGAGCAGCATTTATTTGAAATAAACTTTTGTTTTTTCATCACTTTTGAACTGAATCTGAACAGTAATTAACAGTAACAATAAATAAAAGTGAAGAAAACCATACAAGAGAGATTAATACAAACATTGATTAAGCAAATCAGTGAGTTAATCCGTCTCATACATTTCACAGTTTGTCATGAATTATGATATCTTCATGCATTGCAAAGTATTAAATTAACGTGTTGCAGCGTTTTGCATATTATGAAGTACTTTTGCAATACCCAACCTTATAAAGACGATCAAAAAGCAAAAGAAAGTTTTGTAGTTACAGTTTGATTCACTGGCAAAAGTTGCATGTTTCATAGGTTGTGCTGCCTACACATGTGTGCGCGCGAGGTGACTTTTCACCCAGAGACCAGTCACACCCTGCTTTTGTGACACTTCCTCACCAGCTGAAGGCAGAGGCAGCAAACACAGGCTGGGTAGTGGGAGATGAAAGCAGATGCCCCCCTCTCTCTCTGGGACTCGTCCCTGATCAAAAGGCCGGGGTGCTGCTCTCCGAGCTGCTGCAGCCACTGTGTTTGTTTGTAGCTGGGGATCAAAGCTGGTGACAGTTAGCTTTCACCTGTGGAGATGAAGCTTGAGCTCATGCTGGGAGGAAGGGCCACCCTGCTGGGTAGGAAGAGGCCGCCCCTCCCCCTCTGGAGGTCTGGATACTCCAGAAAACATGGGAGAAGAGAGCGTTTTGCCACAATCTATGAGTTACGATGGCAGCGTGTCAGACCCGCTCACGTTAACGCATCCCTCTGCTTCGTGGCAGGATCTGGGATGTTTGTTTTTACAAATGTTTTCACCGCAGGAATCAGGCACATGTCTTAAACTTTCACTTTTCACCCATCCCCCAACTAAGAATGCTTGCTTACATGCAGTTAAATTGGATCTGCAGTAAGTTTTTGCGTAGATGATGTACAGTCTTACCTCAAATCAGCATATTAAAATGATTTCTGATAGATCATGTGAAGAGGAATGACTATTGAAAATTCAGCTTTGCCTTCACAGGAATAACTTTTATATTTGAACATTTTTTTTAAACTCGTTTATTTCACATTTTTGTTTGTGAAGATTAAAAGTAAGACGTTAATTTTAAAATTAAGATATTTTTTAATGAAATCTGAGAGCTTTCTGACCCTGCATAGACATCAACGCAACTACCACATTCAAAGCCCAGAAAGGTAGTAAGAACATTGCTAAAATAGTCCATTAGTGGTTCAGCCATTGTTAATAAAGTCATTATTTTTGTTTTCTGTATGCACAGAAAGTATTCTCATAGCTTCATAAAATTATGGTTGAATCACTGATGGACTGATGGTCACATGGACTATTTTAACTATGTCCTTACTACCTTTTTGAGCCTTGAATTTGTCAGTTGTGTAGCTGTCTATGCAGGGTCGGAAAGCTTTGAAATCTTCATTTGTGTTCTGAAGATGAACAAATACAAATATGGATTTGAAATAACATGAGTTGTCAGTAATTAATGACAGAATTTTCATTTTTAGGTGAACTAATTCAGCTGTTGTGTAATGTGCATTATCCATATTCAGGAGCCTCCAGTTGGGTTCTCGAGTCAAGAGAAGACGGTGAGTCTAAAGAAGGAACCTCGACACTCTCTAGGCATCACCATTGCAGGTGGGAGAGACTGCCGCAGCCGTTTGCCCGTCTACATCACTAGTGTGCAGCCGGTGGGCTGCCTGCACAGAGATGGCACAGTCAAAACCGGTAATTCTCCTCATGCCTCAATATAAAAGGCTTTGCTCTGTGCATCATGTGCAATGCTTGTGTTAACTGATTTGTCATGGCTGCCATTACCCAGGTGATGTACTGCTGAGTATAAATGATATTGACCTGACCCACCTGACCTACAATGAAGCGGTGACCATCCTAAAGACTCAGGCTGCTCAGAACACAATAACGCTGCGAGTCATTCAAACCTTTGCTGAAGAGGAGGAACAAGATGGAGAATCCAGCACTAGAGAAGACATGGACACACTGGAGGGACCAAAAGAGGATGACATTAACTGGGCTCCTCCCTGGACCCGCTGGTTGGGCCTGCCCAGGTATGACTTTAAAGGGATAGTTCACCCAAAAATGAAAACTCAGTCATTAATTACTCACCCTCATGTTGTTCCAAACCCGTAAGACCCCTGTTCATCTTCAGAACACAAATTAAGATATTTTTGATGAAATCAGAGAGCTTTCTGGCACTCCATAGACAGCAAGGGTCCTTCCACGTTCAGAAAGGTACCATGAATGTTGACAAAGTAGCCCATGTGACATCAGTGGTTCAGCCCTAATTTTATGAAGCTACAATAATACTTTTTGTGCGCAAAAAAACAAAATTCTTCTCCTCTGCGTCACCCTAGCGCCATTTTGGAGAGTATCAAAATGCATGTAAACAACGCATGCGTGTGGTGTTGTTGACGTAAAACACGTGTGCTGCACACTTTGTTTATGCCCAAAGGAAGCCTAGAGGAGCGCAGAGGAGAATTGTTTAATAAAGTCTTTTTTTGTGCACAAAAAGTATTTTCATAACTTCATAACATTATGGTTGAACCACTGATGTCTGATGGACCACTGATGGGCTATTTTGTCAATCATCTTGGTACCTTTTCTGGGCGTTGAACGTGGAAGGATCATTGCTGTCTATGCAGGGTCAGAAAGCTCTCGGATTTCATCAAAATATCTTAATTTGTGTTCTGAAGATGAACGAAGGTCTTGCAGGTTTGGAAAATTATTTCATTAAGTTGTGATACTGATGAATGAGTGCAATGTTCAAATTTGATGTAACTTCTATGACTTTTAGGCTAGTGTATGGGCTTAGACATGAGCAAAATTCGTAATTTGAATCTTTTTTTAATCCCAAGTTACATCCACTGGTGTCGTGATATTATGCTGATGAAGACCAACAGTGAGAGCTGGGGCTTCAGTATCGTGGGAGGTTATGAGGAGAGTCGTGGCCAGCAGCCCTTCTTTATTAAGACCATAGTGCCTGGAACACCAGCTCACTTCGATGGACGCCTCAAGTGAGTCTTCTGTTCTTTTTTAAAACATTACCTTTCAAAGGTTTGTGGTCAATAAGATTATTTGATCAACTATATTGATAGATATAGTTGCTTTTGAAAGAAATTCATTAATTTATTAGCAAGGGTGCTTAATGTGCTTTTGAACTTTACCATTCATCCAAGAATACTGAAAAAAGTCAATACTGAATAAAACTTTTTGAACAGTAGTGTAGAAGTGACTTAAAGGGATAGTTCACCCAAAAATAAAAATTCTGTTATTAATTACTCATCCTCATGATGACTCAAACCTGTAAGACTTTTGTTAATCTTTGGAACTCAAATTAAGATATTTTTGTTCAAATCTGAGCGCTTTCTGACCCTGCATAGACCCCGCATTGCAACTACCACATTCAAGGCCAAGAAAAGTAGTAAGGATTGATAAAATAGTCCATGTGACGTCAGTGGTTCAACCTTAATTTTACAAAGCTAAAAGAATACTTTTTGTGTGCAAAGAAAACTAAAATAATGACTTTATTCAACAATATCTTCTCTTCTTTGCCTGTCTTGTATCTAATGTCACATGGACTGTTTAACAATGTCCTTACTACCTTTCTGGGCCTTGAACGTGTCAGTTGCAGTGTCAGTTGCAGTGTCAGAAAGCTCTCAGATTTCATCAAAAATATTGTAATTTGTGTTCCGAAGATGAATGAAGTTCTTGCGAATTTTCATTTTTAGGTGAACTGTCGCTTTAATTGTGTTTCAGCTGTCAAGCTATTATGAAGGTTTTCATGAGTGCAGCGAGTTTGCCTCTATAAAATGAGCTGCTTTGTTTATTGACTTCCCCTCATGTTCTCCTGCAGGTGCGGCGATGAGATTGTGGCTGTGAATGGAGTCACTACGGTTGGCATGAACAACTCCTCCTTGATCCCAATGCTGAAACTGCAGAAGAACAAAGTCACACTGACTGTGGTCTCCTGGCCTGGCAGCCTGGTTTAAAGACTAGCCCGAACTCTGTTACTGTTACTGGGTCCACCACAAGATTTTAAGGATTTATTGGAGTCTGTTATTGGAGAAGAGATGTCTTGAGCATTATCATGGCATCTCTTGAGAACAGGGTGAAAACTGAGGAAGTCTGTTGACAGTCATTGATGCAAAGTTGATATTATTTAATCCACTGTAGGCACTGGACAAGCTTGACTTAATCATGCCACTTGCCTGGGTATATTTTAGTATGGAAGTTGTTGTTTTCCATATATAACCAGTAATAATCTTTTCAAAGGTTTATGATTGACATCGAGTGGTTAATAAATGTAATTATTTTGACACTACCTAGAGTCGGACCACATCACATTCTCATGTCGTTGGCCGCTCTGTTGACACTTTTTACACTGTTATATGTTCTGAGAATAGTTACACTAGTGTAAAACTAAGTAGTTGCTGTTGGGGTGATAGTACGGACTGTTTTTTTAAACCACAGCTTGGCTTCTTTGACACATTTTTAAGAATGTATCTCTTGGGTGCCTTGGATATGAGACACTGATCCACACCTGCCTTAATTGCCTGTATACCAAAAATGCCATGTGTTATCTTTGGCCTTTCATCAGCTGTAGAATGTTTATTTGAATGCTTTTACTGTTTTGTTTTTTGTCCCTTTTACTTTTTATTCATTTTAGTAAATTCCAGTAAGGTTCTGTCTTTGGATAGCACAGCAAATGTGAAAGGGTTGCTATGATGACAGAATAAAAAATGGTTTTATTTTATTACGTCATTGTTCTAGGCAGATTAATTGATTTTAAACCAGTTTGGATTACATGGTGTTGCTTTTCTCTGTTATTCAAGAGTTTATGCTAAAGCCACATATTTCACTCCCCTTCTAAATTGTTCATTATAGTCCCTGTGGGATTCCTAGGCAATTTCTGCAGCTTTGCCCTGTTGAGTATCCCACCATCTGAGCAGTTTGAAGGGCAAGTGGGCCACGTGCTGTCGCTCAAGGGACCTGTGCGGGATGTAAATCAGCCCTGCGCTGTTTGAATTTAAGCCTTGAACTATGAACCAAGGATTACATGGTTTTAAATCCTGCTGACAGGCTAAACTAAGCAAATGTTAAAGACAAACATGAATGATGTGTGTGAGGCGTTCATTGTTGAATTGGAATTTTAAGTGAGATGGTAATGTTATTTTGTGGTCATGATTATAAACTCCTTTTTAAAGATGTGCCACAAAAAACCTGGTGAGAATGTGAAATCCAGCTGTAACACAAAAGGATGTTACATTGATTTTACAGTATTTCAGATGAGGTGACCCTGGACCACAAAACTAGCCTTAAGTAGCACAGGTATATTTGTAGCAATAGCCAACAATACACTGTATGGGCCAAAATTATGCATTTTTCTTTTATGCCAAAAATCATTAGGATATTAAGTAAAGATCATGTTCAATAAAGATATATTATAAACTTCCTACCGTAAATATCAAAACGTAATTTTTGATTAGTAATATGCATCGCTAACAACTTTATTTGAACAACTTTAAAGGTGATTTTTTTTTCCTCAATATTTACGTTATATTGCACTCAGATTGCAGATTTTCTAATAGTTGCATCTCGGCCAAATATTGCCCTATCCTAACAAACCATACATCAATGGATTTACTCAGCTTTCAGATGTTGTATAAATCTCAATTTCAAAAAAATTGACACTTATGACTGGTTTTGTGGACCAGGGTCATGTATAGTAAAAAAAAATAGTATTAAAGGCTAATGTCCAAGACATTCTCAGATATTATTGTTCCATATTCTTCATTGTGTCTTAGTATGCCACCTAGAGGCCATATACAGATCAACATTTTAATTTTTTTTGCCTTTAGCTGTTGCTAAATGAATACTTAAGAAGCTTAAAGTACATGAAGCGCTAGTGAAAATGGACACACTACCTCAAATGCAGCTGTTTGTATGTGAATCATTCATGCTGAGTTACGTTTGTTCTTCACACAGCCCTTTTTTCACCCCCGCTCTACATAATGGAAACCAATGGGCCATTTCTATCTTTGACAGAAAGTAACATTAATATATCACACCTTTGAATGCCATGTATCTATTTAATCTGTTTGGTTCTTTTCCCATTTCTAATGTAATCCTTTTTGTTCACACTCTTTGCTGTGTTACTTGATAGTATAAAGCTGTGGCATCAAGCTTAAGTTAAACATTTGGATTTGTTTACTATAACACACAGTAAAAGTAATCATAGTCTTATAAAAAATAAACCTTAAAAGATTGCATAAAAGTCAACTATTCACTTTGATCACAGATTAAACGGTTTTCTTTATAACTTTATTTACCTCTTTGTCCATTAGAGCAAACCAATCTACAGAACAATAAATGGCCATATTTAAAAACTGTACATTATAATGTACACCATGTATAATGTACAGGCTTTTAATGTTTTTTAAAGTACCTTAGATTCATCATTAAAATAATATTATAGCAAATAAAAATAAAAATGTTAAGTTGTAACATACTTTAAAATAGAATTTTATAGATAGATGCAAAGCTGAATTTTCATCAGCCATTACTCCAGGCTTTAGTGTCACATCCTTCCGAAATCATTTCAATATGCTGATTTATTGTGTTGGAAACAATATTTTTTTGGAACCTGCAATACTTTTTTTCAGGATTCTTTGGATGAAAAGTTAAAAAGAACAGCATATATTCAAAATCAAAATCTTTCTATTTAAAAAAAATTGACTGACCCCAAACTTTAAACGGTATATTGTTAGAAAAAAAAAATCCATTTTAAATAAATGCTCTTTTTTTTAATGATTTATCATCAAAGAATCCTGAAAAAAGTATCACAGGTGTTTTTCTTCAGCTTTGTATCACAGGAATAAATTATATTTTAAAGTATATTAAATATTATGTATAAATATTAGTTTTTTCTGTATTTTTAATCAAATAAATGCAGCCCTGATGAGCAGAAAAGACTTTAAAAACATTGAAAAAACTGATCCCAAACTTTTGAACAGCAGCTTATATAAATGTATTTCATGTAAAGAGAGATTTGTTCAAAAAACTGGAATTTATTGAAGCTTTTCATAGGATTAGGTAGGGACAAACATTTACAGGTACTTTAACAGAACCAGTACAGGGAGCGGATTCCTTTCCCTCCATTAGATCGCTAGGCAAAGAATCATTCCTCTTAAGCACAGCTCCCTCTCAAGACCATCTACAGAGGCACTCGACTAATCCAGTTTTGTCTACAGCATGTGGAGCAAAGATGTCATACAGATATAGAAAACAGGCGAGGGGCAGTTTTAACCATTACATAAACAATGCCGTGCGTGCAGTTACCTCAGGAGCAGAACCACAGCATACAGCATCCATGAACAACATAAAACATGAAGAAAAAACACAGGGTACAAATGACGTTGCAACAGGTAAATTTCACTTGGTGTGAAATGAATGACACATTAATCTTAGTAACAAATTCTGCTTGATTGGCATATGTTATCGATTTTAAACACACCACCGATGACATTGTAAAACAATATCAAAAATCCTCATGTGCTCAAGTGCAATTTTCAGCCCTAGCTCGAGTGGCATCTTGTACGTACATTTTATGGCTTACTGGGTAAACAGGTCCATATAAACTGTAAGGTTATAGAGACACGGCTTATAAACAAACTATGCTACAATAATATCTTGGCGAAAAACGAATAACCAGCTAAATTACATAATGTAAACATGGTATACCACACTGTACATTCTGTCCATGATATTTACAAGTCAGTTCGTTGACTTCCCCGTGTAGTAGACGATCGCAAAAGTGCCAGATCACGATGCCGACTGTTACTCTTCAAAAAGCCCCAATGCTAGTCATCACGCTCTGAAAACGACAAAACACGACACGCTTCTAACTTTAAAAAAGTTGTCCTTTAACATAAGGCAAATTCACACCATAAGGTGCCTTGTTCTTAACAATACCGTAATATAGTTATGTGGGGAGGACTTGATGGCTCTTTGGGGTAAATGCACTTTTTAAACAGTTGTCAGAGTTTGCTTTCTTCCCGTCTCTCGTTATATGTAACAAAACGTCTGAGTGCAACACAGGAGCGCTTCTACTACATCAGGAAATGTGCAAAATCTGCTCTAAAGCAAAGTGACAGTGTTGCGAATTCTACTGTACAAGGTACTGGGAGAAGGGGTCTTGTAGGAACCCACTGAAGACCCTCAATCCGACATATATACAAGGCACTAAGGAGAGGAATGAAGGGTCTTCCAGGAGCATCCAGCAGAAGTCCTTTAGTCAGGTCTGAATATAGGGTATTTTGGTAAGAACTCTATAAGAATAACCTGGAGACAGAAAAACAAAGACAATTCATGATTTACAACCTTACAGTCTGACTTTGTAAGTAAACGCAGATCTCCAGACCAAAAAAATAAAAAATAAATCAAATTACTCAGTTACAAATTACAAAATCGCTTAATAAAGATTCAGTTGACTGAGTCCAAAGCTTCCTACTTTAGCTTTATCTACGTTTTAGTCAGTGCTGTGAAAAAGTAAAAAAAAATGTATTATAGATACAAAATATTGTAAGCAGCACAACTATTTTAACACTGATCAAAGCATATTAGAATGATTTCTGAAGATCATGTGACACTGAACGCTAGAGTGATGATGCTGAAAATTCAGCAATGCATCACAGGAATTTGAGGATTACATTTTAAAATATATTCACAAAGAAAAAGTGTTACTTCAAACTGTAATAATATTCCATGGTTTTATTGCTTTTACTGTAATATTAAGACAAATCAGTGCAAGTGCAATCAAGGCAAGCATAAGAGATTTTTTCAAAAACATTTTTGAAACATTTTTGCCCGTTTTTAAAATAAATATACACAGTATTGTAGATTATGATCATTCAAACCTATATCCTATAATTTATTATACTTACACTACCAGTTTTTGAACAGTAAGATTTTTAATGTTTTTTAATGAGGTCTCTTCTGCTCACCAAGCCTGCATTTATTTGATCCAAAGTACAGCAAAAACTGTACAATTCTGAAATATTTTTACTATTTAGAATAACTGTTTTCTATTTGAATACATTTTAAAATGGAATTTATTCCTGTGATTTCAAAGCTGAATTTTTAGCACCATTACTCCAGTCACATGATCCTTCGGAAACATTCTAATATTCTGATTTGCTGCTTAAAAAACATGTATTATTATTATTATATTGAAAGTTTTATAACTTTATAAATTAAAATTTAAAGCCTCCTTGCTAAATAAAAGTATTGATTTTTATAATTTTTCCCCTCCACAAAAAAATCAATTATACTGATTCCAAGCTTTTGAGAGGTATAGTGTATAATGTTACAAAAGCTTTTTATTTCAGATAAATGCTGATCTTTGGATTTTTCTATTCATCAAAGAATCCTGAAAAATGTACTCAGCTGTTTTAAATATTGATAACACTAATAATAAAAATACAAATGTTTCTTGAACAACATATCAGCATACTAGAATGATTTCTGAAGGATCATGTGACACTGAAGCCTTGAGAAATGATGATTTTAGTTTTGATCACAGGAATAAATTACATTTTAAAATATGTTGAAATAGAAAACAGTTTTAAATAGTAGATATTTCACAATATTAATGCTTTTGTTGTATTTTGGATCAAATAACTGCAGTTTAAAAACTTACTGTCCAAAATCTTAACTGGTAGTGTATATTTATTATTTATTTTTGTTAAATATTTGAATGAATTTACAATTGATTACAATAATAAAACTATGACTTTTAGTTGACTCATTAAAGAGAATCAGTTCATAAGAGACATTTGTTCACAAAACACTCATCACAGCTGACTTGTGCACGATATATCAGATGATATTCAACACACAAAGTTTTCCTGACTGTCTCCTAGCTTTTAAATTGTTGCATTTGCAACCATTTAGCTAGCAGCTTAGAGCCCTAAAAGAAAAATAATTTACTTTTAGTTACCATTACAAACCCTAAAAAACAACATTTATGAACTTACGTATTCCATCATGTTGTTGCTCTCACATTTTCTCTTGCTGAGTTTCCAGTGCAGCCCCAGCTGAAGGCAAGACATGAAGAGACGGGTTAGACAAAGCCATGCGGTGGATATTTAAAATAGATGCAAGCACTTCAGATGCTCAGACATCTTTACACACAAGGGTTAGCTGAGGTCAAGCAGTGGCCAGCGCTTCGTGGAGTTTCTGCGCTGCTACTGGCTGTCAGTCAAAGCTTCGAGACACAACAAAATGAACGTGGCTTTTTTACTGCTGACCTTTCCGCAGTCTGGTCAGCCTCTGCACTATATCAATGCAGCAGACCAAAATGGCTGCGAGGGCAACAAGCATTTGACGGGGTCAAATGTTAGCAGCCATTTTAATGATCGTTATCCACCACACACCAAGACTTAAGCGCCTCTTAACATGGCAGCTAAATTGGAGATGATCCGCTGCCCTTATCTTTATGTGTCTGAGCATAAGCTTACCTTATGATATAATCTGTTGTTTTCCCATTCTAACAACTTCTGGATGGATCTTCGCGTCTAAAATCAAGCAAACGAATAATTATACACAAAGAAAAATAGACACACGCACAGGTTTTTATACTGATCACCCTGTCAAACTCTGCAAACACATGTTTAACAAATGCCAATAAAACTCCTAGGGCATGAAGACTTCAGAGGCATTTATGGACCGAAGCTTGTAGTTAAGCACCTTGTAAGCTGCACGTCATGGCCAATAACTTAAAATTTGTAGCTGTAAAATCACCACCTTTCCACAATTCAACAAGCCATGACTTTAGCTCTGACATAAAAGTTTCACACACAGTTAATAAGTGGATGCAGTTTGTTACTTCCCTCCTCACTGAGCGGGTTTATTTATTAGGTGTTCAAATGAGGCGGTATGTAATTAATATAGATTAATGGGGGACGTTTGAGGAAGGACTCACTCTTTTGTTGAGACATATGACAGGCCACAGACTGCAGCCCACCGTACAGCAACAGCACAGGCAGCCGCAGAGCAGCCATTTCACATTGACCGGTAGGTTCTTCTTCAAGCAAGCGTTTACTCGATTGATGCTCGTCTTGAACTCCTCTGGAGCAACCTAGAGCATGGAAGAGAAGCAAAATAAGTCAGGAAATGTTTCTTTGTGCAATAAAGAGTTTTTTTTAATAATATAAATGGTAAAATAAGAAACATTTATTTTTAAAAAATAAAAGATGTTCCATTAAAAAGTCATTGGAATTTTTTTTTTAACTTCCATGTTTGCAGATGCTCTCTGGAGATCTTGCAATTGCACGCTTGTAACTTGCCAACCGAGCTCTGAGACTCTCAGGGCAAAGGGAGGACAAAAAGATGAGATAAGCTCGTGGCCTGTGGCTGCGCCGTCTAAACAACATGAATGGCTGCTCATTCCTCTCTGGGTATGTACGCCATAAAACCGGGGTCGTAATCTTTTATGACAGGATGCAAAGGTCTCTTTGCAAACAGCAAAAGAACTCGGAATAAAGCCCAGCAGGCCTGATCTGCACCCTTCAGTCATCATAATCCTGACCTCATCCATCACATGTCACCCTGGGTCACAATACTGGAGATCTGCTTTATTGCCCCGCACTTCCCTCGGCCTGCTCTTCCCCCTGCAGCCTTTTTGTATTTCTGCGTCCGACCCAGGAAGCTTCCCATTCTTGTGGACGGCACAGTGTTTCTTTCATTATTTTGTCACCGGGAGCGGTGTCCTCCCAAGCGCTGGGATCCCTGCCTACCGTAGCCCTGGACGGTTTACTTATTGACAGATTCTGTGGCAAACGTGTAGCACGCTTGGATTAAAACCATTTAGATTCTGTTTTAATCAAAAGATCATACTGTGGTGAATTATGGTGTAAGGTCAAGAGGGAAAGAGATTTAATTTAGATCAATCAATGTGATTTATTTTGTAGATTTGAGGTAGAAATCATTACCTTTCCTGTGAGAACAGAAGGAAACTCTGTGTCAAATTTGTTGCTTAGTCCAAACCTGCAAACACAGATTTAAAAAGGTTATTAATTTAAGGCAAAGATATGGAAGCCCATTTCCACCACATAATTATGAGATAAAAAAGGAAAAACTGAGCTAAAAACTGAAAGTCATAATTATTCAATAAAATAATGGAACTGATATACTAAGCCAAAGTTTCATAAAAAGATGAAGTTATGACATTCTAAGTCACAATTCAGCTTTGAAATGACAGAAATAAATTACATTTTAAAATATATTCAAATAGAAAGTAGTTATTTTAAATAGTAAAAATATTTCAAAATTTTTATGTTTTTGCTGTACTTGAGATCAAATAAATGCAAGCTTGGTGAGCAGAAGAGACTAAAAATCTTACTGTTCAAAAACTTTTGACTGGTAGTGTAAATGTCATTAAAGACTTGCTCATTTTGAGTTAGTCAATTGACAAAAGTCAAAATTACAACATAAAAAGTCAATTGATATAAACAAATTGATATACTAAGTCCCAGTTATGAGATAAAAAGTTGAAATTATGACATTGTAAGTCATAAAAAGTCAAAACTATTTCATAAACAGTGAACTGCTTTTTTATTTCAGAATTTTGACTTTTAATCTCAGTAATTTTTACCAAATCATGATTTTTTTTTTCAAAAGCTTTGTGTGTCATGACAAGGAAAAAAAACTACTACCGCTAAAACCACTACCGGTCAAAAGTTTTTGAACAGTGAGATTTTTAGTCTCTTCTGCTCACCAAGCCTTTTTTTTTTTTGGTTAAGAAATCATAGAAATTAATACTTTTATTTAGCAAGGATGCTTCAAATTGATAAAATGTGATGATAATGTTACAAAAGATTTCTATTTCAGATAAATGCTGTTCTTCTGAACTTTCTTTGCATCAAACAAACCTGAAGAAAAAAAAAACTACTCTGCTGTTTTCAACATAATAATAATCATAATAAATGTTTTTGAGCAGCAAATCAGAATATTAGATTGATTTCTGAAGGATCATGTGACTGGAGTAATCATGCTTTAAAATCACAGGAATAAATTACATTTTAAAATATATTCAAATAGAAAACAGTGATTTTAAATAGTAAAAATATTTTAAAATTGTACTGTTTTGCTGTACTTTGGATCAAATAAATACAGGCTTGGTGAGCAGAAGAGACTAAAAATCTTACTGTTCAAAAACTTTTGACTGGTAGTGTAAATGTCATTAAAGACTTGCTCATTTTGAGTTAGTCAAAAAAAAAACATTACAAACATTACATTCATTTTTACTATTTAAAATCACTGTTTTCTATTTGAATACATTTTAAAATGTAATTTATTCCTGTGATTTTAAAAAAACATTACAAATGTTACTGTTCAAAAACTCAGCCTGGTTGTGTAAATGTCATTAAAGACTTGCTAAACAACACATACACAACAAAGCGAGAAAGTTCAGTTTCTACATTTAGCTTGATATGACAGGAAATCTGAAGGCTGTTTAAGTGTCTTGTGTGATGTCTGTTTATGTCTGTTAACTCATTTCAGTAGGCTGTGCTGCACTGCTGTCTCATGTAGAAATATCACGTTGTTTACCTCATTAAATAACAAAATACTTCAAACTTAGCTCTACTAATCCAGATTGGAAATTCAACTTCAGAAATAAGTACATAACTGACAGTCACAGAGGCACTTGAAAAGCAGTTCCACTAATTAAAATATTATCTCTTAAGTTAACCTCAGTACAGTTACCCACAACTTGAAATTAAAGCGAAGATCCTAATGAGTTTGAGTGTGGTTACGGGGCAGCCTTTATCCACGGACAGCAATAAAACCATAAATCTCTGTGCTAACAACAAGGCTTCGGGTGAGGAGGGCTGATTCTTCCGCTTAAAATCACTGTCAGGATACAGCTGGAAAAGCTCGGCCTATGTGTATTTTGATACCACAACTTAGCGACAAAAACATGCAGTGAGCTTAGCATGAAGGCTACACACACAGACGTGAGCTAACAGTGACTAACAGCAGCGCTGCCGCATTCATACGCTTACACGGTGATGTGACCAGCCCCACGCATGACCACAGGCTCGGGACAGTATCTGACGAGATGTTCTTCACTCACAATTCTCTCATCTTCTTCTTCTAACTCATAAATGGTATCAAAGTCCGCCATGTTGGGCAGTAGGACGCTCATGACGTCTCTGGCACAGCGCCGATGACATCATCACACCAGTGCTGCACAGGGAGCGTCATCGTGGTGCCCAGCGTCCATAGGCACTGTACAATAAATAAATAATTTTACAAATATAGAGTGAAGTGAGAAGCAATTTAAATCAGTTTCAAGAGCTATATTAGCCTATTTGAACGGGTTGATTTCGTTCTATTTGTGACTCTGGACCACAAAACTAGTCATCTGAAATACGCTTTTCATTGATGTATGGTATTGTTATATGGCAATAGTTGGCCGAGTTACAACTATTTGAAAATTTGGAATCTGAGGGTGCAAAAAATATATAAATGCTGAGAAAATCGCCTTTACAATTGTCCAAATGAAGTTCTTAGCAATGCATATTACTAATCAAAAATTAAGTTTTGATATATTTACGGTAGGACATTTACAAAATATCTTCATGGAACATAGTCTTTAATATCCTAGTGATTTTTTTGCATAAAAGAAAAATCGACCATTTTGACCCATACAATGTATTTTTGGCTATTGCTACAAATATACCCGTGCTACTTGGTTTTGTGGTCCAGGATCACATTTTTCGGAGCTTTTCTACCCTGTTTGGGACCCTGTCAACAGAATGTTTATAACCCCAAATAAAGCGATTTTCAAGCATTACGCAATAGATAAAAGTAAGATAAAAATCACAATAACATTGCACATTTTGTCTAATTTAAGATGGTGTTTAGGTAGTTAGTGGACAAATGTGGGTTTGCAATTACTGACATGGCCTTTATTAATATTTTCTATATAGTCTAATCTTTTGTTGTTTTTGCTGATGATTATTATTCACTTGTCTTCTAGTTTGTGTGTTTTTTTAATTCCAACATAATTCAGTAGATTATATCAAAATTGTGTATTGTAGATAGTTCTTGGGTACTGCCAAGACGGTAAAGATATAGGCCAAAATCCCTATTTTGTTGTGTTTAACAAACATTGATATTTTTTCCTACTAATTGGATGTTAGATACAGTAATAGTTTTTGTAATAGTTCATCCAACAAATCTAACAAGTGTCAAATAAAAGTGATTTGTGCCTTTAACGCTTTCAATTTAAGTCATGACACATAAATAGATGCAAGGCAGGGAAATCAGTGTTCTTAACTGTAGTCAAACTGTTTTGTTATAACAGAATATTTTAAAATAAATAAATAAATACCAAGCAACATAAAATAGAGAGAGACATTTCCAGCTTACGTAAAACTGATGACTTGGTGTTTAGTTGAGTGATGCACCTTGCAGACTGTAAAGAAAAGAAGTGTTTATACAGATTGTTTTCCCTCTTAAATATTACAGGCTATTCTAGATAATTTAAAGATGATATGAAGGTTCCTCACAAATATTAGTTTGTTTGTAAACCATTTTTTAAGATTTAATGACATACACCATTCCCACAATTTATTTTGAGCTGTTCACATTCATTTTGTTTGGTGGAAAACCATTCATTTAAAACTAAATCCTTCTTAACCAATAAGTTTACATAAACTTTAGTACATATGGGTTAAAATGATCGATTTTTCTTTTATGCCAAAAATCATTAGTATATTAAGTAAAGATAATGTTTCATGGAGATATTTTGTAAATTTCCTACCTCAAATATATCAAAACTTAATTTTTAGTAATAGTACACTGCTAAGAACTTCATTTGGACATAGAGTGAAGTCCGTTTTCTCAATATTTAATTTTTTGAAAATTGCAGATTTTCAAATAGCTCTATCTCAAGCAAATATTGTCCTATCCTAACAAATCAAATCACAAACCATACATCAATGGAAAGCTTATTTATTCAGCTTTCAGACGATGTATAAATCTCAATTTGAAAAAAATGACCCTTAGTTTTGTGGTCCTGAGTCACATATGTGACACCAAATGGAGGCATTTTGGTTGGTCTGACAATCCAGTTTCAACGAATAGACAACTGCGTTCGCACAGAAACATGTTGTAGTCTAAGAACTTTACAAATGAAGTTGTTCAGCCTTAAACAAGCCCAAATGTTTACGGCGGTCTCGCGTAAATTAAAGGTAAATGCCTGCTGCCCGTCAAGCAAAATGGCTAAACCAGATGAGCATACAGTATTTCGTTTGTATGATAATATATCAAGACATGATAAAAAAATTATTGCAAAACATTTTATTTACAC
This sequence comes from Cirrhinus molitorella, assembly GCA_033026305.1. Classification (NCBI taxonomy): domain Eukaryota; kingdom Metazoa; phylum Chordata; class Actinopteri; order Cypriniformes; family Cyprinidae; genus Cirrhinus; species Cirrhinus molitorella. The sequence continues at coordinate 27,876,119 of CM065129.1, read as the reverse complement.
ATTTTTGGAATCAAACGTTATACCCGTATTAGGTATGTGACACCTGCACATCACCCCTGTGAAAAGAAAGTGAACGACGTGCGCTTTGGACACAAACTGGAGCATAAAACAGCCTGCCATCGCAGGTCATTGGTTTACACAGACAATAAAAGTTTAAAAGATCCAGGGTAAGGATCATTATACATCCCGAGAAACGCTGTACCTGTAGTTTTTCATTTTATTTACAAACATTTAGATACACTCACCACATACAGAAAATGATATTTATATCTTAATTGAGCAAAACACAAACAAACCATTAAAATATTTAGTCTCTGGATCAGACGAACAAGGTTTTTGTATGTTTTTTCCCCCTTAATTTTAAAAACTATTCTATTAAAACAATATTTGAAGAGCCTCCAGCATTTCGTTGCATTTAAGACGTGATTCTCCTTTTGTAGGCTAATCCACAAACACGCGCCTTGATGCTTGTAATGTAAAAGTTTGTAATCCGTATTCGGTACGGTTCTGTCCTTTCAGCGTGTTGGAGTGCTCAGTTAAAGTTGGATCTTTCAAGTTCGAGTTCACTGAGTGACAGTAACTTGCTGTATGTTCCTCATAGATGGTAAGGCGTTGATTCCTGGGGGTGGGTACAGAGAACCGTGAATATCTGACGGACTCAGTGACCCGGGTACCGGTAGGGGACTGACAGAACCGGGATCGCTGTGAACTGATCCTCCGCTGCCGTCAGACTGACCCATCTTCTTTTTGATTAATTTCCTTTCTTTAGCTCTGCGGTTCTGAAACCAGATCTTCACCTGTGAAGACAAAAGAGAAACGGTTAGAGAAAGAAATGAGTATTGTTTTCAACAAGTGCGATGAATCTAATTCTACAAGCAAAAACCTAAAGTGAAGTCATTACCTGTCTTTCTGAAAGCCCGAGGTTTACTGCCAATTCCGATTTTCTTCTGATTGTGATGTAGCGATTAAAATGGAATTCCTTCTCCAGCTCCAGCCTTTGATGGTCTGTGTACACCACTCGATATTTCTCCTTCGTTCTCGTTTTGCCTAAAAATTAGAAATGAACGAATAATTATGAAACAATGTTCATGAAAAGAAGAAATTCATGAGCAAAGGTTTAAGATAATTATAAAATACGAAACGACTTAAACGTCATGCGTAAAATGTGCCATATTACTGTCAATAATATAATAATTTTACATTTATCGTTGCATTTGCAATCAGTCTCTAATTTTAACTATAAATCATAACGCCACTGAAATATTCCGCCAATCGTATAAATCAAGATTACATTGCTAGATATGCAAATTGAGCTTCTGATCTTCTTTGGGGAGATTTTTTGAACAAACTGCAGAACAAAGAGACGCAAAGGCATTACCCAAACGCCATTGATGTGTTAAGAGACAACACACGTCTTACAAAGAATTACAAGGAGATAACATCAAAAATCTTTTCCTCAAACCAAGAGCAGGCTGCACTTGTTTGGTGTACAGACCAGCTGTCTACACTACAACTATATTTACATGTAACATATTAAGAGTGTAATTAATTATAGTATTTTGTGTTAAAAGTTGAGATGCAACCACTCAGTGAAAGCTCGAAAAAGTCTAACATATATTATGAAATAAATATGACAATTTAACTTCACACGTCATTTCCAAAACTTTCAGTTTTTCAGAAGCATAAATTAAAAAGGCCATTTACAGTTAGGTTGTGTAACTTTGTAAGTGATTATTTTCTTTAAAATATGTTCGCTGTGTTGTTTTAAAATGCGCCGGAGACAGGGGAGCTTTATTTGCTGTGAATTTTGTCACTCTTTGAGGTAATATAACCCTCAAGAACAGAGACAGAGGAAGACGCGCTTGCTGCATATCAAAGTGAAAAAGGTGTTGAAAGAAGTCGCCGCCTGAATATGACAGATAACCCTCAAAACCTGAGACAATGTAACAGGAAAAGTAGACCTCACATCTTGTTTACGGGAGTCGCAAATTAGCATTACAAATGACCCTGGCGCCGATTCCCCAAACCTTAATTTTGCAACAACTATTTGTCCCATGCGTCAAGAAACAAATATTTTAATATACTAACTCCGGCATTCCGCTTTTACCAACTTAACGTTTTCCGCAAATAATGTCGGGCCAAAGGACAGTTATATAAAGTTAGCATTGAGCGTTCACAGGCCTTACAGTTGCTTGAGGCAAATATAAAAAAAACTATAGTAAATATATTTTACACAGAGTTGCATTTTGCACAATTTGCCCTTGTGTAAATTATTTCTAACCAAAATAATAGCAAGCAACTGTTTTCAAGCAACTTTAACTAGATTTGTATAGACATTGCTTTAAAAATACTTTAACATTTCTAGTAGGCTACAACCCGTGTACAAAAATGTGGTTACACGACTTAAAATACAATGTCATTTTCATTCAACTGCAGCGAGAAAGTGTAGGCCTAGATTATACGCGTTAACTACTGTCATTTTCTCCGTTTCGCTCACTGATTTCAAGACATTTAAATTCTTTCGCAGTTTGCTTTTTAAGATAATTTCATAATTGATTAAATGTTTCTCATTTTGCATGTTACGCTATTTATTTTACATTCCTAACAAGCTTTTTTGGAAGACATTTGTTGGCCTTACCGGTTGATGAGGACTGCACGGTTTTGCTCATCCACTGATAGGAATTGCGTCTTTCTCTCTCAGGTGAAAGCTGGCCCACAGAAATGTTTTCAGGTGGTGGAGGCAGCACTGCCGATCCCGGGCCGTGCATGGCATTATAATCTGAAGAGCAGTAGGAAACTTGTCCCGGGGATGAATTGCTCATAGGTGCAGAAATAGCATTTGGAGGTCCAAGGCTGTAGGCGCCCCAGTCCTCCCTCGGTGCGCCATAAGGAGAGCCCCATGCCCCCGCTGACTGTGCGTGTGTGTCCATGTTGGGCACATGATGGTATCCCGTAAAATCTGAATACTGTGGTGTGGAGACAAAATTCTGTGGTGGAAGACTAATGCCAGATCTTCGCACGGCTCCTTGGTGATACATGCTTCCCTCTTTATCCAAAAGGTATCCAACGTACATGATTCGAAAGAAACCACTAAAATAACTTTTTTAAGGCAACATGCCAGCCATACATCAAGCCAAATCTCTCTCAATGCTGAGGCCTGAGTTAATACTTTTTACTATCTCAAGTGTGGTAGTCCAAAATGATCTCCAGGTCATGCGACGTAGTCCTTGACGTGCTTCAATCAAACATGATGTGACTCTGTTGTCAAGGTGGTGGTGGCAAAGGTATAACCAAGCCCTCCTGACGTCAGCCACGACTTCAAAACCTCTCGATTTGCATTCAAATGACCAGCCAATAACGCCCTCAAAGATTCCCCTAGCGCCAGATTTTCGCATCACCTCAGACTTTCATGCACCTAAAAGCACTTCAATGTTTATCAATATCAGCCTTATAGACTCACACTGTATGACTTCACTGTATGAATCAACACATTACACTGTGAATAATATTAAGTTCAAAATTCTCAAAGAAGCCAATTTGAAAGGAGTTTTGTCAGACAAAAAGACTAAAGTTCAAACGCTTTTATTTGTTATATTTTATTTTATGCGTAGCCTATGTTTCATTATATTTTTGTTAATATACATTATTATAATAGACAATACATTATATTTTAAGTGTAATTATGTACACAAGTGAAAACAACAACAACAATTTTACTTTTAATTTTATTGCTGAAGAAGTGTTAATCATAAAAGTGAAATAGTCTGTGACGTGCTTCTAGGCAGGCAGCGTCATTCAGCGATTAATGGTCGCTTGAAGTTTTACTGCTCTTTTTTTCTCTCTAATGGAGCTAAAACCTGTGGATATGGGAACTTCACATCTGCATAGTACCCATGCCAATTTCTCGCCTCCCGAGTCCATGCGTATTTGTTAAAGGATACTCTTGTAAAAGAGGTGCAAAGCGGGAGAAGGTGTCTTGAAGTAAGGCGAACTTTTCACATTCCGTATCCCTCACACCATGACACTCTCGGGTCACACTTCACAGCTAATTCCGGTTTATGGAAATGCGAGGTATCACCTACAGTACCCATGCGACGACAATGTGTCGTGCGTGTCGCCATGTAGTCGAAATATTTAACGAGTTGTTAATTCATTTTACTGCGAGCTTTCTGGGCTATTTTAATCATTAACATATGCAGACAGTAGCTTGTTCAGGCTTGAGTGTCTTGTCTCAGATGTTAGGGCAGACAGGACAGTACATTTTAGCGGAAAATTTGTGTGCTTGGACTTACCTTATATAATTTCTTACATTACATACAATTTTACATTCGTTCACTACGCAAAAATATTATCTGATAAATAACACAATATTTGGCAGAGATACAACTATGTGAAAATCTGGAATCCGAGTATAAGAAAAAAAAAAGGCATATTACTAATCAAAAATTAAGTTTTGATATATTTATAGTAGGAGATTTGCAGCATATCTTAATGGAACATGGTCTTAAGATCCTAATGATTTTTGGAAAGAAAAAAAAAAAAATACACTTTTGACCCATACAATGTATTTTGGGCTATTGCTACAAATATATCTGTGCTACTTAAGACTGGTTTTGTGGTCCAGGGTCGCATATTACATTTTATAATGCTCAAAATCAGATTAGTTACTTCTTATGGTTTACATGATTACATATTATTCACACAATGGCAGTAAAACATTCTTAACGATTCTCCATTATTATTCTTTTTTCTCTTTTAAATTTTCCTCTCTAGAAAAACTGACTAAATTCACAATATAAAATGTCCATATAAATGTCATGTACGTAATTTTACAATCAATGCGAAGGATCCCCACTTTAGAGCTAAAAGTAGTCTAAAAAGTAGTGAGAATGCATTACCTAACTAGATTCTCTAAAATGCATCTTTAGAAATACAATTATTTTGTAAAGTCTTTCAAATAATATGCTGTCATAAAATGCATGTAAATAATTATAAATAATCCATTTTATTTAGCAAAAATAGGACATGCACAGATTTTCAAAGACTTTTTTTAAAGGAGGCAACTGCATAATTGAACGGCATATGACTGCAGAATTAAATTTGAGCTCACAGTTTGTTCACTACACTTCTGAAAAACAAACAGCTGATTATGATTGCCATCATAGATCATCTCATGTCTGTATGATACAGTGAACTACATGAATGTAGGACAGATTTTGGCAGATTTGTGATGGTGCACAGATAAAGCCTTTGTGCAATCAGTCATTTTTATGCTACGACCCTCATAACATAAATATATCAAAACAATATTTAATGTGATTTCTGTGTGATAATGATTGACCTTTGAATATAGTAAGGGACTGCATTTCCCTCAAACTGTTACATTAAGTTTTTAACAAATATATTTGCTTTAGTTTCAATAATGCAACATGGTGTTTAAAGCAGTTTTGTTCTATAAAAACAACTGCAGTTAAAAAATGATATCAAACTAAGTATGGAAAAATCGTGTCATAGTGACCTTGGACCACAAAACCAGTTTTAAGTAGCACAGGTATATTTGTAGCAATAGCCAAAAATACAATGTATGGGTCAAATTATATATATTATATTATCAATTTTTCTTTTATGCCAAAAATAATTAGGATATTAAATAAAGATCATGTTCCTTGAAGATATTTTGTAAATTTCCTAACGTTATATATCAAAACCTAATTTTTGATTAGTAATATGCATTGCCAAGACAATTTTCCCAGTATTTAGATTTTTGTCCACTCTCATATTCCAGATTTTCAAATAGTTGTATCTCGGCCAAATACTGTCATATCCTACTAAACCATACATCAATGGAAAGCTTATTCAGCTTTCAGATTGTGTGTACATCTCAATTTAAAATATATATAAGCTTGAGCTGTTTTCTGGAAATGGTAACTGACATTCCAAGGTGGTCTACCATCTTTTTAACTAGCCTGGTCAAAGGTTTACTAGGTTGATCCCCATCAGCTAGTCCAGCTAATCCGTTTTCTATCTTGGACCAGCTAATGAACTCATGTCTGTGCTAGTTTATAGCTATAATCGGGCTATCTTATGATTAATAATCAATCACAACAGGTTCATATGGGTGACTGATATCATTTATAGAAGCTTGTATAAGAAGGCTAAAATGTAAACAAGAACGCATCCACTGTAAAGATGTAAAGAACATTACCATTATCAACAACAAAGATCCTTTAGGGAAAAAAAGTATTAATGACTGCTGCTACAGCTGATTTTTACTGAAATTTACCCTGCAGTCAATCTATTTGTTCGACTACTGACACTTTCTATTTTTGTTAGAACATTTACACAGGCCGTTTCAGTTAATTTATCAAAATGTGATTTTCGTATACATGTTTAGGCCTGTATGTTGTATATTGGATTTTGTGGTGAATGTGTTTATAGATCCTACCATAACAATCCGAAAGCCAGACCTGTGTTTTGTGAGCACGTTGTTGATGCCGGTGTACGCAATGTAGAAAGCGGCAGGTTAGAGGACTTTGGAGACTCAACGCACAGCGCAGCGGCGCCCTCTGCTGCTCAGTTAGTTACAAGAGCGACTCAATCTGAATTAAATTTGCTGGACGGATATATTTTTATGACACATTTTCTGACATTTATGGTAGGCATACAGCACATTATTTCTACATCCTTTCCTTTTGTTAATGAAGTGAAGAATGATTTTCAGATTTCATTATAAATTAATCAGAACCTTTACAGAAGGAAGGACCTCTGGAGGGCAGCATCCACCAAGTAATTTGTCTGAGTCGTTTCTACTGATCACTGAACAATATCACATTTCTGTGAATTCATGTGTAGACTACTTGTAGGCTAAATATTGTATGTGACATTTAATCATATAACTTTCTGTTGCACACTTGCCTAATGTTATCACATTGCTATTCGTTCTTCACTATCAGTATGAAAATCTGATATGACCTCTGGCACACTGACTTGACCGTTTAGATATGACACGTTAGCGGTAATGTTACAGTAGACTGACTGTATGTTCCACATAATCAGAAACAGAGTAGAATGTTTATACTAAAGCCTATGTAGAAACTAAACCTAAGTATTTCTGAGAAAAAAAGATATATACTACCAGTCAAAAGTTTATGAACAGTTAAGATTTGTGACCCTGGACGACAAAACCAGTCTTAAGTAGCACAGGTATATTTGTAGCAATAGCCAAAAATACATTGTATGGGTCAAAATTATCGATTTTACTTTTATGCCAAAAATAATTAGGATATTAAGTAAAGATCATGTTCCATGATGATATTTTGTAAATTTCCTACTGAAAATATATCAAAACTTACTTTTTGATTAGTATATGCATTGCTAAAAACTTAATTCGGACAACTTTAAAGGCAATTTTCTCAATATTTAGATTTTTTGCACCTTCAGATTCCAGATTTTCAAATAGATGTATTTCAGCCAAATATTGTCCTAACCTAACAAACCATGCATCAATGAAATGCTTATTTATTCAGCTTTCAGATGATGTATAAATCTCAATTTCAAAAAATTGACACTTAAGACTGGTTTTGTGGTCCAGGGTCATTTTTGTAATGCTCTTTATAGAAGTCTCATCTACCAAGCCTACGTTTATTTGATCCAAAGTACAGCAAAACAGTAAAAATGTGAAATAATTGTACTAAAAATAACTGTTTTCTATTTGAATATATTTTAAAATGTAATTTCTTCCTGTGATTTCAAAGCTAATTTTAAGCATCATTACTCCAGTAACATGATCCTTCAGAAATCATTCTAATATTCTGATATATTTCCAGTAACATTATGAATGTCTTTATCACTTTTGCTCAATTTAAAGCATCCTTGCCAAATAGTATTAATTATAGTATTATAATTATAGTATTAATTTCTATAATTTCTTTGAAATCACAGTATAAATGATATTTTAAAATATATTCAAATAGAAAGCAGTTATTTTAAATAGAACAAATAATTCACAACATTACTGATTTGGCTGTATTTTGGATCAAATAAATGGAGGCTTGGTGAGCCTCTTTAAAAGAACATTAAAATCTTACTGTTCAAAAACTTTTGGCTGGTAGTGTGTATATAGAATGTATTTGTTAGTATTTTATCATCATCTTATGTGAGTCTGTTGAAAGCTTGTGAGTCTTAAATAAAAATGGGGATGGATTTCAGAGGATGGGACGAGGTTTTGTTTGTGCAGTTTTTATGATGGAAAGGATTCAGTTCTTTTCTGCATAAAGGAAGAATGCTTTATGTGCGTGACAGATTTACAGCTTTCTTGGAAACTTGAAAATAACAACATGTGTGTCCCAAATGTATTATGGTTTGGGGACAGATTGCACTCAAAATAGTTTAAATTATGAATCATGTTTTCACATTTTCTTTTCCAGTGAGAATTAGGCCATTATACTGTTTATAAGAATTTTATCGGAACTATATACTATTTCAGAAATGGTAGAGAATTTATTGTAGTCATTCCCTAGTATTTAATTCTCCCGTGTGAAATCTGAAATGAATAAATGTCATGAGAAGTTCTGTTGAAGATTTCCTCAAACTTTTTTATTTTTAACTATCCACTTTTTTCTTCACATAAGAGTGGGCGTGGCCATTATTTTTAGCTGTACAAAACAGCTCGTTTTGCTGCTTGATATTGCAAATTGTTGTGTCTTACTGTATTATTTTAATGTATTTTAATTATGAGCAAACTGGTTTATAGTGCAAACTGTTTTACCATTGAATGCATGTTGTTATTCTTCTTGTTATCTCCCTATAGTGGCTAATGAACCGGAAGTCTAAGCCATATTTTTACTTCCACGTTAAAGAAAAAGGTGGATAACTAAACACTGAAAATCACATGTGGTTATAATAAAGTTGCTCTGTAACAGCATATCTGACACAAGACAAGTGGCAAAAACTTTCATATGTGCATGGGAAGACCATGAAGGAAGAATAGATGGATGTTACTGGTTAGATCTTAGTTGTTTGGTCCAATTTCTCTGTTGACTTTTTCTGAGGGTTTCTGTCAAATACAACCACAGACCCCCATCAGTTCAGTGGTTGTACTCAAACTGAGCTCATTCTGAAAGCTTTTCCCACTTGACCAACATTTGCAACAGTTTCGCATTACCATTCATCATTTATGAGTTCATCATCAGTAATCCCATCTTGTTTTTCTTTACAGCATAAACCGGGAGAATATTTGGTTATGCTGTCAAACAGTTTGGTTCAGCGTTCCCATAGCGCTGTAGATCAGATGTTTTTTTTTGTCAGAATTCTTGACAGATTACAAACAGTTCATTTTTAGTCATTGGAACCCTTTGGGGACAAAAAGAATTTACTTTGATCGGAAGGCCAAAGTCTAAGACAACTATTTTTAAGTCTGTCATTTAGTCGGAACTCTGACTTTGGACCTCATGGGAGTTTATTAACATATCTGGTGCTATTTGTATTTTCAATGCTACCTTTCTGTGAAAAGGAGGGTTAAAGCCATATCGGTGGTGAATGAAGTCCACCCCATTGTCTCTGGCTGTAGGTGAGAGGTACGGATGTGGTTCCCCCCAACCCCGATCCTGCCATTCCCTGCACTCCCTCACCAGAACACACAGCGTGGGAAGTGCGAGCGGAGGGAAGAGGACTCCATTAATGGGAATTGTACAAAGGAAGGAGAATGGGGTATGATAGGATTTCAAGGCATTCTGTTTTTTCACGGATTGCAGAAATACATTTTGGCAGGCTCCCAAAGGCTGCGATATACCACCTCTGTTTTAGTGATTAATGAAGCATCTTGCCACCGGGGGGCTATTTTCCTTGGGAAGGGACTCTGGAAGTGGCAACGCAGGGATTTACACATTGTTGAACAAGAAAAACAAAATGGTCCCAATAGGAGAGAGAGCCTTTAATTAGATGCATACGTGATGTTTTTCTCAAAGATAATTTTAGAAGATTCTATTATAAACTATGAAGTTAGATGAAGAATACAATTCACAGTCCAAATTATATTTGGGGCCAAAAATCCTCTGGTACAGTTTATAACATTTACTGTCTACATTATCGTTTGGGGACAGTAAGATAAAAAAAAAAAAAAAAAAGATTTTGATAGAATTCTCTTATGCTTACCAAGTTGAATTTGTTTGATAAAAAAAAAAAATATATATATTATTATATATTATATATATATTATATACTATATATATATATATATATATATATATATATATATATATATATATATTTTAAATATTATTCAAATGTAACATAACTCAATAAACATTTATTACTATTATCAATGTTAAAACAGTTGTGGAGCTTCATATTTTGTGGAAACTGTGATACACGTTTGTTTTTTTTTTGTTTTTTTTTTCAGGATTCTCTGAAAAAAAACTTTTGATCAATTGAATGTGTCCTTGTTGAATAAAACTATTAATTTCTGTAAATAATTAAATAAATAAATAATTCTTACTGACCTGAGCATGGGATCAGTAAGATTTTTATTTTTTTAAAGAAGTTTCTTGTGCTCATTAAGGCTGCATTTATTTGATCAAATAATAATAATAATAATAATAATAATAATAATAATAATAATAATAATAATAATTGATTCCTGTGATGCAAAGCTGAATTTTCAGCATCATTACTCCAGTCTTCAGTGTCACATGATTCTTCAGAAATCATTAGAATATGTTGATTTATTATAAATATTGGAGTAGTTATGCTGCTTAATATATAGTTATGCTGCTTAATATTTTTTTTGGATTTGTCAATAAATAATAAGTTAAAAAGAACAGCATTTACTTAAAATATAAGTCTTTTGTAACAATATAAACTACCACTTTAAAGTTTGTGGTCAGTAATTTCTTTTCTTTTTTTTCTTTTTTTTTTAAAGGCATTAATACTTTTATTCACCAAGGATGTGTTAAATTGATAAAAAGTGATTGCAAAAACTTGTTAGAAGAGATTTCTATTTTGAATAAATTCTGTTCTTTTGAACTTTTTATTTATCAAAGAATACTGAAAAAAGAATCACAGGTTCCAAAATTATAAGCAGCACAACTGTTTCCAACATTGATAATAAATCGGCATATTAGAATGATTTCTGAAGGATCATGTGACACTGAAGAATGGAGTAATGATGCTAAAAATTCAGCTTTGCATCACAGGAATAACTGATATTTCAAAATAAACTAAGTAGAAAAACATTATTTTAAACTGTAATAATATTTCAGAATATTACTATTTTTTTTTCTTTATTTTTGATCCAGTAAATGCAGTCTTGATGAGCATAAAAGACTTAAAAAACATTAAAACATCTTACCAATCCTAAACTTTTGAACTGTAGTGTCGACAGTCAGATAGATAGACAGACTGTAAATGTAAATGTGTTGTTTAGTACTTTCTCTTGGTTAATAAAACGGGAAATTATGCATGATCATGTAATATTCATATTCATTTGGAGCAAAGGAAATTGAGAATTCTGATTAGCTGTAGAGCTCGTACTGTATGTACTTCCTGTGAGCACGGAAAAACATGAGGTGTGCGTGAATGCCACGTTTGTGCTTGTAGCCAGAATATGATGAACCCTAACCCTCCCAACATCCTTCCCTTGTTTGTTTATAGCTCATATTCCTGAATCAGTTTACATGTCTCACAACCTTCATAACACACGGCCAATGCTCAGTCAGTCAAGTGCACTTTTACAAAGTGTACCGTAAACACTGCTTATCTTCAACACGACAAGCAGAAACGCCAACATTACGCACCTTTTTCACCTTCAGCGTTTTAGCCCCAAAGCTGGGGGGCACTGTTGGCCCTTAGGAACACCTTTAGGAAGTTTAGTGTTTGGAGCTCTGTTGTGATGGGAATGATGGAGAAGCCCTTCCTTTTCTTGCTCACAGAGGTATTGTCCTGGTGACAGACAGACTGCCGTCACCTCGCCCCGTTCAGGAAATTTGTCTCTGCGACCAAGGAGCAGGAGGAAGAGCCCACAGATGACACACAGCCTAACCATCTCTATCAATAATCTTATAATAGTTCGCCAAACCTTACTGGAAATCATGCTATACATATTTTTCTTCAAAGCAGAAGTAAGCCTACGCTATAGAGGGTTTCAATGGATTGCAGGGCTAATGTACTGAATACGTTGTTCTGCTAAATGACGTGGAAGCTGCTAAATCAATAATAGGTGGTAAAGATACATACGAGCAGTATTAATTAAGATGTTAGCCTAATTTTTCAAATGATATGAACAAAAACAAATGTTGTCAGGATTCTTCCTGGTTCATTTTGGCCAACTACAAACGTTCTTGTTCTTCGGACAGTTTTTTTGCACTCTTCTCCTTGATTTGTTATAAATTTGGCAGCCAATTATAGTCCAAATGTTTTTCCCTGTCTGACTGATTAGTACAGCCCAAAACATGACAATAATTGGCCATATTCAGCAACAATATTCAGCTAAATATGCAGGTTTTGTTCGGTTCAGAGGCATTGTTTATGTTCAGTGCCACCAATATGGCCGATTGATGACACGCCATGAAAACATAGGGAAATAACGAGAATAATAACAATACAAACCAGCCTGCTCATAATTAAGATAATATATTAAAATAATATGTTAAGACACACCAACTTAAGCTAAATTAACAAGCAGCAAAACAAGTTTTGTACAGCTAAAAATAGCTGGATGCGGATGAGACTGGAAGACAAACCCATAAAGTTTACAAATGGCCATGCCCACTCTTACGTGAAGAAAAAGATTGATAGGAAGAAGCATTTTTATTTTATTTACTAGTACAAATGCAATCATGACTCTGAAAAGGTGATATATAAATATATAGATCTTTATTTATGCTTGGTTAATAAAATACAATTATAATACAAAACAAATATATGTAGAAAATATCAGTGCATACAATTTTACTTCACAAATACCAGCCAGTCAAAATAACAACATTACTGAAAGCATCATTTGGCAGTATATACATTTCATTATTTGGAAGACAATCCATCAGCTATGAATTTAGTACTTGGACGTATACAATAATAGTTAGCAATAACTGTCTGATTTAACCAATACAATGATTTCCCACCCATTCCATCATGTTAAGGAGTTAATACTGAAAGCACCTACATGTGTGCACATGCGTTTACTATATTATCATGACCTTTTATATAGTGACCAGCCTGTTGACAATATTATAGCCTGCCCTGCAAGCTTTAGTAGTATCTTAGCACGACTACTGAATCAGCAACAGAATACGTTCCTCTGGTTAATAGCTGCACAACATATTACGTGCTGTTATGTATACAGTAGTGTAAACAATAAATATGGTTTACTGTTGAACAGAGCAAGGCCGTTTTATTGTGGTCCGCATTTGATCAATAATTAACAGAATGTTTTCTATTAAATGTACATTAATAATTTACTTGGAGGCTTCTGAAACCTTTTTCACAGTGATAGACTGAATGTTAGGCACTCATGAACCATTCTGCCCTGCCATGTGGAAGACAAGCTTGACTCATTTCTTTAAAATGAACCATGATGATAAAAATACTGTATGAGGGAACAGAAGTGATTCATTTGAGCTTCACTAAGCAAGACTCAGGAAAACGGCCCTCAGGGTGGCGCAACAGAACCTGGAAAAACACAATGTGCATCCTTCGTGTGGATGATCAATGTGTCCTGCAATTTTAGATTGAGTTCTGGGAAGGAATTTCAGACCGCACATTCAATTATTCATGATCTGTGGTCTTTGTTTGACATTTGTGTCAAAAGGGTGAAATTTATTCTAAAGAAAAATATTTTTCCTAAATAAAAAAACCCTTAGCAAAATAAAAATAAAATATCATATAACCAAAATTCCAGTTTTCATTATAATAAAATATTTACCTAGAAATAAAATAAGAATTGCCTTTGTCCTCTTGTTCAAACCGCTGAGTAAATGATTTCATAATTAGCCACCATTCTGTATGAAAAATGCTGGGGAAAACAGTGCCATTATTGTAACAAAATGTGCTTGTTGTGTTCACAGTAGACAGCAGGAATACCTGAGGTGGTCCATATGTATCTCAGACTGCCACAATGATGTGGCAGCCCACTGTACTCACACACTACCTTGAAAAAGTGCACAGAGAGATAAAACATGAAACTCTGAATGGTAAAAAAAAAAAAAGTGGGGGGGAAAAATAAACTAGATCTAATGTCCAAAGACAAAATGGACCCAACCAATCAGATCCTCCAAAACTGGGTGAAACTTCTGGTGGCTAAGAGTGCAGATCAATTCAGACGGGTGGTGTGGAGTAACGGACCACGTAGTTATAGTCTGGAGGTGGGCTATGACATTCCAGCTCTGGGTCGAGAGAGGAGTCCTCCAGACTCAAGTCCAGTGAGGGAACCAGCGGTGGATACTTCTCCTTCTCGCCCTCCAGCAGAACTGACTCCTTACTTTTGCTCTTCATCCTGTAGAAGGAGCGAACAGATTTGAATTAATCCAAATTGAAATAGTATTATTCTGTTGTATTTTGTGAGTCTGTGAATTTGCATTGCTTTTAGTTGATTATTTGCAGTAAATGCCTACGGTTGAGGTCAAAACTTTACATACATCTTGCAGAATCTGCAAAATGTTAATTATTTTACCAAAATAAGAGAGATCATACAAAATGCATGGTATTTTTTATTTAATACTTACCTAAATAAGATATATTCTCATAAAAGATGTTCACATATAGTCCACAAATGAAAATAATAGCTGAATTTATAAACATTTTACCCTGTTCTAAAGTTTACAGGCTGTGTTTTTTTTGTTTTGTGATAGTTGTTTATGAGTCCCTTGTTTGTCCTAAACAGTTAAACTGCCTGCTGTTATTTAGAAAAATCTTTCAGATTCCAAAAATTCTTTGGCTGTTCAGTATGTTTGTGTATTGAACCCTTTCCAACGATGACTGTATGATTTTGTAGATCCATCTTTTCCAACTGAGGACAACTGAGGGACTCATATACAACTATTATAGAAGTTTCAAATCCTCACTGATGCTTCAGAAGGAAACATGATGCATTAAGAGTCGAGAGTGAAAACTTTTGGAATTTAAAGATCAAGGAAAATGAAACTTATTTTGTCTTCTGGGAAGCATGTAAGTACCTTCTGTAGCTTTTGAAGGGCAGTAATAAATGAAAAAAATTGTACACATTCTGTGTACATTCAGCTCCTAATGCATCATTTTTTCTTCTGGAGCATCAGTGAGCATTTGAATCTTCTGTAATAGTTGCATATGAGTCCCTCAGAGTGAAAAGATGGTACTCAAAATCATACAGTCATTGTTGGAAAGGGTTCAAAAACACAAAAATGCTTTGTGGGACCTGTTCAGGACAAACAAGGGACTCATGAATAACTATAACCAAACAAAAGTGTATGTAAACAGGGTCATTTATATCAACTCAACTATTATTGTCTTTTATGGACTATTTGTAAACATTTGGTATGTGAAATATCTTAATCAGGTCAGTACGAAATAAAAAAAATTCCATGCATTTTGTATGATCCCTCTTATTTTGCTGAAATAATTAACATCTTGCAGATTCTGCAAGGTGTATGTAAACTTTTGACCCTAACTGTATATGAAGCAGACTGCCATGTATTAGGGTCGGTACAGAGACTGTCAGTGCCAAGCACTTCATATATGTGCATACTAAATGTGGGAGTACCAGGTGGAATCCTGAGGCACAATGTGGAGGGAAACTCTTGGACATAGCAGTATAGCTATGGAAGGTCAAAGGTGACAGTGATTGAGTGGGTCCTCAGCAGGGGCCGCCTCTTTACAATATATACATCATTCTCTACATGCTCCGAGTGGCTCTTTTATCCCATGCCTGTGACCATGGAAACCTGTGCATGGTTTGCCAGCTGGTTGCAGGCTGTGCCCAGCTTTTCATCATATCGGGTTGGGATGAGGAGGGCACTGGACATGGAAAGATGGGGGAGTGCTGACAGAGTGTTTTTAATCTAAACCTGTTGATTACGTGCATTTGTAATCAAACTTGGCTCATTAATCATAGCAGTAGAGGAATTTAAAAATGGTGGAAGTGGGGTGTGGTGTTATTAAAACTTGTTACATAGCTCTCTGGAACACTTGAATGTGATTTGTTATGCTGTGAACTTTTATGTCTCCTGTATCATGCTGTTGACTCAGTCACACTGTAGTGGACAATTTTGCAGAATTAAATGTGCTGATCTCAAACTTTTAAATAGTAGTACAGATTTTTTTTCCAACACACAGTATGCTTAAATATATGAAAGCCTGTTTCCACCACTAAATAGAAAATAAACAAGCAAATCTTGCAATATTGCAGCTGGAAGTTATAAAGTCAGAGTTGCAAAATACAAACTTGCAATTCTGAGAAAGTCAGAATTTGCTAGATATAAACACTATTCTGGGAGATAAAGTTGCAATTCTGCGAAAATAAGTCAGAATTGCGAGATATAAATGGACAAGTCTGACTTCTGAATTTGTCAAATTGAAAGTTTGTATTTCACAATTCTTACTTCATAACACGGTTATGCAATTCTATGTAAAAAAAAGTCAGAACTATAGATATAAAGTTATATATTTCTCGCAGCTGTGAGTTTATATTCTGCTGTTTTGACTTTATAACTCGCAGTTGTGAGTTTATCACGCAATTCTGAGAAAAAAAGTCAACATTGAATTTATATCGTGTAATACTGACATTATATCTCACAATTGTCAGTTTGTATTGCAACTGAGAAAAAAAGTCTGCGAAAAACTGCGAGATATAAACTTGCATATGAGAAAAGGTCAGATTTGCAAGTGTTTATCTTGCAATTCTATATTTCTCACAATTGTAAATTTATATCCTGCTGTTCTGACATTATAACTCGCAATTGCAAGTTTATATCATGCAATTCTGAGTAAAAATGTCAGAGCTGCGAGATATAAACTTCTTTTTTTTTTTTTTTAAAGATTTATTTTTGGCTTTTTTTATTATTATTATAGGACAGATCAGGAAGGACAGGAAGCGAAGTGGAGAGAGAGAAGGGGATAGGGTCGGGAAAGGTCCTCGAGCCGGGAATCGAACTCGGGACGCCCGTTGCGCAACGGCGCTGTATGTCGGATATAAACTTCTTTATTTCTCGCAATTGTAAGTTTATATTCTGCTGTTTTGACTTTATAACGTACAATTGTGAGTTTGTGTCACGCAATTCTGAGAAAAATGTAAAAACAGAGTTTATGTCCTGTAATTCTGACATTATATCTCACAATTGAGAGTTTCTATTGCAATTCAGAGAAAAAAAAGTCAGAATTGTTAGATATAAACTTCCAACCACAAGAAAAAAAGTCAGAATTGTGAGATAAAAACTTGCAATTACATTATTTTTATTCAGTGGTGGAAACTGGCTTTGATATAAATAATATCCATTTATAGATTAAGATAATATAGCCCTGGCTTTGTGCTGTAACCACTGTTGCACTGAGCTGCCCTTATCTAAAGCCAATCACATATTTAGACTGAACACTTCTAAACAGCATGACCATGATTAGTCAGTTAACCACTTTGCCTTTCCAGGTCTCAGTCATAAACCTCCAATCAGTAAGAGATTATCACTATTTGCCTGGCTGCAATTGGCAGTACAAACTGCTGCCCTCAAATATTAGGATGCCATATATTCCACAAGGCCTTGAATGCAATTTAGAGGATAACCTTTGTAGATTAACCCTGGCCTTTCCTGGATTGGAAGACCATAAACGCCATTTCAGACCTCAAATGCTTTAACAAAACCAAGGCTAATCCAGCCCAATGGCCTGCCATTAATAACTTAAAAGGTCACCTTTAGTTTTCAGCACCATTTGCCCCGGGGCCCATTTATGAACAAGTAATTTGTCTCAGACCCCAGCACACTTTAGTATGTGGTTTAATAAATTATTAGCCTGGAATGGACAATGTTTTCAATTTATTTAAAGGATTAGTTCACTTCCAGAATAAAATATTTCTGATCATTTACTCAATGTCAGCCAAGATGTTCATGTCTTACTTTCTTCAGTCTAAAAGAAATTAAGGTTTTTGAGGAAAACATGGATAGTAGACAATGGTGACCAACTGTTTGAATGTCCAAATTTCAGTTTCAACGCAGCTTCAAAGGGCTCTACACAATCCCAGCTGAGGAATAATATTATCTAGCGAAACGATCTGTCATTTTCTAAAAAAAAACAAAAAACTTTTTAACCACACATGGTCGTCTTAGCTTGACCTCACACATTACGTAGTCATGTTGGAAAGGTCACGCGTGACATAGGTGGAAGTACTGACCTAGTACTTACAATGCGAATGTGCAAAGAAGTTTTCCCCCTACCCTACCTTTTTTGAACATTTCTAATATGATTATGTAATGTGTGAAGATGCTGATGTGCATCGCAGAGCTAGTGCAAGATGAGCATCTGTGGTTAAAATGTATATAATATATATATATATATATTTTTTTTTTTAGAAAATGACAGATCGTTTTTCTAGATAAGACTCTTATTCCTTGGCTGGGATTGTGTAGAGCCCCTTGAAGCTGCACTGAAACCAACATTGAAGTCCACTATATGGAGAAAAATCCAGGAATGTTTTCCTCAATTTAATTTCTTTTAGACTGAAGGAAGAAAGACATGAACATCTTTCATGACGTGGGGGTGAGAAAATGATCAGGAAATTATTATTCTAGAAATGAACTACTGCAATCACTAACACTATTAAACACTCATTTTCATCAAATACTTCCTAAACTGAATTAAAAGCATGTTATTGTATGAGATGGCCATGTGCCATATCTGTAGCCATGCTGTTTCAGCAATGGAGTCAGAGGCCATTACAACCCAGGCGGTACAAACAAAGATGCTAGTCACCAGACCTTACAGCCAGCTTTAACAAGTCACATGCCCAGCCCTGCTTTTGTTGTCTAGCTGTTGAGATTGTCACCTAAGGCAATATCTCTCCACTGTGCCATTGTCTGAGAGACTCTCGCGCAGGCACGTCTCTCAAAGAAAAGGGGTAGTGACTGGAGTCGTGTGGAGATGACGGGGGGGAGGAGAAACTGTATGACAATTGTGGCATCTACATTCCAGCCCAGTGGGAGGGTCTCCAGGGCATACGCCGGCAGACCTACCCATTCCTGTTGTCCTGGATGTGGCCAGGCAAAAGGTCTAAACAGGAATGAATGTGCTATACTCACGCTCGGGACATGAAACTCCGGGGTCGGGCCAGTGACTCCAGACGCTTCAGTGTCTTCAGGTCATCTGAAGATAAACCTATTCCACTGTCTGACTGCCCTCCCTGTGAACAACCAAACACGATTTAATCACAGATACAATATATTTGTGACCATGGACCACAAAACCAGTCATAAGGGACATTTTTTTGAAATTTGAAATTGAGATGTATACATCAACTGTATACATACATACTGAGATGAATGAGATACAACTATTTAAATATCTGGAAAAAAATCTAAATATTGAGAAAAGCTGTCCAAATTAAGTTCTTAGCAATGCATATTGCTAATCAAAAATTAAGCTTTGATACATTTATGGTAGGAAATTTACAAAATATTTTCATGAAACATGATCTTTACTTAATATCCTAATGATCAAAACAAAATTTGATCATTTTGACCCATACAATGCATTGTTGGCTATTGCTACAAATAAATCTGTGCTATGACTAGTTCCGTGGTCCAGGGTCACATTTGCATTATTTTGTAATGTAGTGAAAGGGGGAGTGTGAAAAACAAGCTCCCCACCTCGTAGATCTTGTTGGTTCCATTCTCTATGATTACTTCATCAAAGGTCTTCACACTCGCTGGGCGGATCTTCATGTTCCTGAAAGCATCAAATACTCCATATCAGATCAGTGTTGAAAGTTTCTCATGACATCATGTCTGGCAGATCCAAACAAATGCATGAAACACATTACAGATATGTTCAGTATCACTGTATGTTCGGTTTCCAAGTAAAAGTTCAATACTGTGTCGGATGAAATATTTGTAATTTAATTTTGCGCAGCAGGGTAAAGCGATAGCTCTTAAATTGAGCTTAAGGAATAACAGGGATTGCAGCGTTTCGATACTATTCTCTACAAATACACTTGAAGGACCTGTGGAAACACAAGCGTTGGATAAATATTATCTTAAGTAGGCATAAATCCTGAAACTGCATTTGTGGCAAAAGAGGAAATTCCTTGAGGGGCCCTTAGTGCTACGAGGACCGTTTCTTATCAAGAACCAATTAGCGCTTTCCTTCACTTTTAAAGCATTCAACTCAAGGCCGTGTGGATGTTTAAAACAGGAAAATGTATGGAAACCAGAAAATAGATGGTGGAACTTTATCTACAAAAAACAGAGTCCTCATGAATAATGGCATTCTGAGTGATTTTTAACAAGTGAAGTACACATACAAATTACTTTGAGCATATATGCATTAAATGGATAAGATAAAGCTATCTTACCAAGCCGTCCCGGAGTCTCTAAGAGAGACAGGTCTGCTGGAGGTCTTCTCTGTGGGGCTCAGGTTTGAGGGGTCTGCTTTGGTCAACATGGCCGTGTTGATTGGGATGTAGTGCTTTCCCTCCTGAGAGAGACACAGTGTTTAAACACTTAAAACTCTGACATCACCCTGCATATGGTTTTATAGGATTCTGGAGGAATCTGGAGGGAACGTGTGAATATGCTTTATGGAGATGATGTTATTAGGGGCAGCCCAGGAAGAAGACTAAGCTTGATTCCTTATGTGAGAAAGAGAGAGTTTGGATGGCTTCCAAATTTGGATGGCTTGGGATGTGTTTTGATTTCTGTGCTGTGTAGTGTAGTTTTCACTTCAGGCCATATTATAAATCAGATTCATTCCTTACTTTTTTCTTGAACCAAGTAAAATGTATCAGAACATAGTCTCTTCTGCTCACCAAGCCTGCATTTATTTGATCCAAAATACAGCAAAAACAGTAGAATTGTGAAATATTTTTACTATTTAAAAGAACTGTGCTCTATTTAAAAAAATGTTTTAAAATGTAATTTATTTCTTTGATCAAAGCTACATTTTCAGCATCATTACTTAGTCTTAAGTGTGACGTGATCGTTCAGAAATCATTCTAATATGGTTGTATTTATTTACTTTTTGGTAAAGAAATTAATACTTTTATTTATAATGTAACTATACATCAAAAAAGCTGAAAAAGTTCAACTTAGATTTTTCAACATAATACTATTAATAATAATAAATGTTTTTGAGCAGCAAATCAGAATATTAGCATGATTTCTGAAGGATCATGTGACTGAAGTATTGATGCTAAAAATTCAGCTTTGAAATCACAAGAAGGAAATTACATTTTAAAATATATCCAAAAAGAAAACTGTTATTTTAAATAGTAAAAATATTTAAAATCTGTCCTAAAACTTTTGACTGGTTCTATTAATCACATTCATAAAATAACATTTCATCTATGACTAGTTGCTAAACACAGTTTGCATTGACAGTCTAACATAGCTTTGCCTGTGTAATGGAAGTGCATCACTCATCCCATAAAATCCTTGTGGTTTTGCTGTGGTCAGAGTTGTAAACATTTAAATAAAGTCTGTGGGAAAGACATGCAATGTAATGTATTGAATAAGACTTTCTTACCTGCTGCACACTAGCTTGTAGTAGATCTCCTAGCCTCTCTACCAGTTCTGTGAACATAGGCCTCTTGGATGGCTCTCCATGCCAGCAGTCTAACATGGTTTGATATCTATGGACAGAAACATGCACATGTCAAAGAACGTCCTTTGAGTGTTTAATACGGCATAATCATAAATTGCAATTCTTTAGCAGCTACACAAACCCTGATGAATTACACCCTTTGCCTTGACCTCTAGGTTAGTCTACAAATCCGGCTTATCCAATTATTTACAGTCGTCTATAATATTTGATGCGTGACACGAGGAGTAAGGCTGAGAGTCTGTGTTGAGAGGAACTTCCTCCTGCTTTACACGAGCTGTCAGCATGTCTCACACATGGGACGTCTGGGGTCTTTTATTGGATTTTGCTGTTAAGTTTATCTGTAAGATAGGTTTCTTTTCGGGGTGTCAATGCACAGACCTAGCATTTGAGTAAATGATCACAGGCGATGACTGAGCTGTATCCTGTTTATACTTTGGTGTTGCACTCACATGTCCTTACATAAACAAAGCCTGTCACCCATGAAACGCTCTGATCCCGTCTGATTAGCACGACATCGGGCAGTTTGGAGTATGGATAAATTACTGAACTAGTTGATGACTCATTACTTCCTTACACTAATCAACTAATATATCCATCTGGGTTTGACTTAGGTAGTGATCAGAGATGAGGTATTCTTCTCGTGGGCTGTGTAGGAGATTAGCAGGAGGAAGAAGGACTTCTAAAATTGTTATTTTAATGAATCCAGATGGAGCGACTCCTAAACTAACAGGAAGTACAGAAAAATGGTGAACGGCGGTTCCTCTGAAATCAACGATGCACCAGGATGTTCTATATCCTCTCAAGTTGGGCTCACACTTATGGCATACTTTTCATGAAGATGAATGGAAAATACATTAATGAAAGCCAAGCATGTGGGACAGTAGGAACCAGTTCATCAGTTTAGAAAAAATGATTCTACCCGGTCAATCCCTGATTTCTGAGCAGCTTTCGTCTTATCACATACAACACTGCAGATTTGGTCAGGGTCACACTCAGGGTCAGGAATAAAGTAGTGTTTAACCCTGAGGCCAGTTGATACAGTGTATTAAATTGACCATTATCTGCAATGCAAGCTGACAAGTTCTTTGAAGCTGAATGGAAAGACTTTTGGGTTTTGAGGACTTGGCACCAGAAAGCCTGTATTTATGAGGACCGCATTCAGGTCTGAGGTCTGGACTGCATTTTGTGGGTCATCTCCAATCACCATCTTTTATGACCTCTTATGTTCAACTGGCGTGTGTGATTGCAAATGTGAGACTCGCATTATGTGCTATGTTTTAAACATAAGTGCTCCGTTCATATTTCCAAGTGGGTATGCCACAGTTACAGAATATCATAGTTTTAAAATGAAGATTGAGCAGAGTACTTCGTAGACAGCAGTAAGGTTTGTTATTGAGAACAGGCACTGAATATTCTTTCTCAAACTGAGGCGGTTCAGTTCTGTACACCCAGTTAAAAAGCACTAATATGAAGTTGTCCACTTCGCTTCCTTTCCACATTTAAAAGTGATATCTTGACCCCTTCTCTCATATCTTGTTACATCTGAAAACTTTCAGATTTTGGTTTGGCTTGCTCTCTAACCCTGAAACCACACTGGGAGTATCTCGCCAATGGGTTTCCTTGTTTGATGCCCAGGGGCCCTGCCACTGTGTTTGGCCACCCCTTGTTGCTTAGGTAGGCCAAAGCCTTTAATGTGAGCTTGAGTTTCAGCTGCATTGGTGTCAGTAATGGATCCCTAGCACACATCAACTACACTATAAACTAGCTGCCAATCAGAAGCTGCTCCTTTTCTTTTACTCAGCGAATAATTGATCTGTTTCCATTTAAGGCTTCAGTCTTACGTCAAAGCAATGAAATTAGATATTTCTGCTCTTTTCAACTACATCGATAGGAGACGATTTTTATTCTCCAGAGTGCAGATGTCAACTAACAAACCTAGAAATTTTTGTAGGGGGTTATAGAGAGTAAGATTTGTTTTGTGCTTACTTCAAATTTGTTTAAAACTCCTGGCATCACATAGAAAGAACTTAGAGACATTTAAAAAAAAATACTTTAAAGATTTTTTAAAGAGTTAGGATAATATAATATCATGTAATGTAAGAGTTAGGGTTATATAATATAACATAATATAATATAATATAAGATATATTGCGTATTATATAATATAATATAATATAATTAATATAACATAATATAATATAATATAAAATAATATAATACAATGTAATATAAGAGTTAGGGTTATATAATGTAACATAATATAATATAAGAGTTATGGTAATATAATGTAACATAATGTAATATAAGAGTTAGGTAATATAATATAATATAATATTGCTATATTTTATAAAAGGTTTTTAAAAAAAGGTTTAGTAAAAGTTTAAAGGGCTATGTAATCTAATCTAATGTAATATAATATATTTTTATACTTTCATTATAAAAATGTTATACTTTCATAAAAAAAAATATATTTTCTAACAATATAATGGGTACCAGGGTTGCAGGTTAAGGCTTTGTGTCAATTCAACATTTTTTTTATTTTATATTTTTTATATATTTTTTTACAATAAATTAAATATTAACTCAACATATTGTGCGAAAATGATTATGTTACATGTTTGTAATTTTTGGATACATTTAAGGTGGGACAGACATGTTTATACTACATTAATATTATGTTACATTATAGTTTGTCCAACATATTAACATTACCTGACATTTTTCTCACATAAAAAGCTATAAAGATGTACCTAGTGCCTGCAATACTCAATATGGCAATTGTTACACAACAATTGCATGTACAGTTGACAAAGCACTTTCAAATCAGGACAGCCTGACATTGGTGACACAAGCAGATCGACTCTTACATTTCAGAGGAGGAGTACTCAGGAGCTTTCATCCTGGTGCCCTCCTTCAGTCGGCAGCAGAATTCCTCATCAATGTGTAAGCCAGGGTAAGGGGAGGCACCTGGGGAGAAGAAAGAGAATAATGGGGTTATCAAGACTTTTCCATGAAATAGAGCTCTGGCCACTTCAAAGGGTCTGACAAGAAACTCACTAAACTGTGAAGTGGGTTGGGAGCACAGAGAGATCAATAGAAAGGCCCTCTGCACAATCAGCATCAGTGGGGCCGATCTGACTGAACTTGGAAACTCTATGCAAAGCTGTTTTCTCCAGAAACACTAAATTATTAAGACAGCGTGAACTTGCAGACTGTTGCTGCACGCTTGCAAAAACCATGATTCATGAAACAATATTTTCATTTACTTGACTGAAACCCTTTTCATAATATCTGATAACCACTAAAATATGCAGATCACAACAATGAATCTTGGAAAAGGCCAATCTTTCATTAAACTATGATCTAAACCCCCCTCTGACAAAGATTAGGTAGTCATTAAAAACAAATACATTAACGGCACTTGAAATCTCCTGCAACTTTGGGAATAGAGTGCAGTAGATGTGGAGTGCCTAGAAAAACAGGCACACGAAATTCAATTCCACAACACAAAACATGAGAGTGTACTTTGGGTGCGGTGCAAACTTTTCTCCCATGGACACTATCAAGTAGCAATAATAATTTTTCTAAACTTTTCATGTTAGTCTATGTGACACAACTTA
The DNA here is from genome assembly GCA_033026305.1 of Cirrhinus molitorella. Lineage (NCBI taxonomy): Eukaryota > Metazoa > Chordata > Actinopteri > Cypriniformes > Cyprinidae > Cirrhinus > Cirrhinus molitorella. The sequence goes on along the minus strand of CM065129.1, from coordinate 27,850,728 downwards.
AATCAGTGCAGCGCAGTGGTCATGACAGCTCAGAGTCATCAGTTAAGATCCTATTCCTTCTATATCACTGATAATGGATTATTTATATTGTGGTTTTCTAAATGTTGCTTTATTTTAACATGCGAAATGACACCCGAGTATTTTCCCACACAGCTCATTGCATCCAGTGTGAATGTAGATCTTGGGGATTTTACTGTAATTTCTGGTTCATTTAATATGCAAAGCTTTAAAAACGCATTTATATGAGGGTGCAAAAGTCCAAAACCACATAAATGTTAGTCATTTCAATATACAATTTAGTGGTTACTTAGTATTGTGAAAAACTTTGCATTGTGTTATATTTCTACAGTATTACTGGCCAAATAAGCAGACATTTGTAATGAAAAAAAAAAAAAAAAATCTAAATCTATATACACTACAAGTCAAAAGTTTTTGAACAGCAAGATTTTTAATGTTTTTTAATGAAGTCTCTTCTTCTCACCAAGCCTGCATTTATTTGATGAAAACGTACAGCAAAGACAGTACAATTTTTCCTATATTTTTACTGTTTAAAATAACTGTTTTCTATTTCAATATATTTAAAAAATGTCATTTATTTCTGTGATTTCAAAGATGAATTTTTAGCATTATTACTCAGGTCACATAATCCTTCTGAAATCATTCTAGTATTCTGATTCCCCGCCCCCCTAAAAATATATATATATTATTTCAGATAATTGCAGATCTTCAAATCTTTCTTTTCATTAAAAAATCCAGAAAAAATGCATGAATCTGTTTCAAATGTTAATAATAATAAATGTTTCTTGAAGAGCAAATTAGCACATTAGAATGATTTTTGAAGGATAATGTGACACTGAAGATTAGATTAATGATATTGAAAATTTAGCTTTGACCACAGGAATAAATTTAATTTTAAAATATATTCAAATAGAAAACAGTTATTTTAAATAGTAAAAATATTTCAACATTTTACTGTTTTTGCTGTACTTTAGATTAAATAAATGCAGGCTTGGTGAGCAGAAGAGACTTTAAAAACATAAAAAAATTTACTGTTCAAAAACTTTTGCCTGGTAGTGTATACATATATACCTATATCTATATATCTGTATACATATATATGAATGGTGACATTAAAGTTGTTTGCTCAGAGCCTTTAATGACAAAGAGGCTAAAGCGACACTATGCAATAAACCATTATATAGTACATTTACAGAGAGGGGCAGACGTTTACATTAAATGCTGCCTGGTAACAGTGGGTTTACATTTCCAGTTGGGAATGAAACCTAATCAAACGGAAGATGACTCTCCTGTTTTACGATCTCCATTTATGATTCAAAAAACATACTGTTGAAGTTCACAGACAGTGGAATGAAAATTGTTTTTTTCAAGCTGACAGCGCAATCCTTTTTGTTCCCCAAGGAAAATTTAACAGCAGCTGACAGTTATTGCCCTCCACATCTGGAGGAGGTTGATAGCGGAGGGCACCTCATGAGCAGCCTGGTTTGTGCCGGGTGTCTTTGATTGAGGTCCATCGAGTTTGTTTTATTTCCATTTGGATGGAGCACAGCATGCGCTGAGTTGCAAGTGTTTAACTTTGAAATGGGTCCCGAATCCTGTCTGGGCTTTTTGCTTTGGTGTAAAATGCACCGAAGCAGTAAAGCAAACAAACAAAGTCTAAGAAACGTCTCGATAGAAGAAAGGAAGGAAAAGTCGACACTTTGTTTCATGGAAAACATCAGAGTAACAAAAAAAGTTCCAAGAACTGAGCGCCTGAATCATAAATGCTTGAAAAATTTCTTTGATTGCTTCATAATCGAATCTCCTTAAAATATTACATCAAGATAACAGTCAAAATAAAGTAAATCATTAGAGAGTGTTTTAAACACTTTTAATTGCTACAAGTTCCTGTTGCAACAGTGTTGTGTGTGTGTGTCTCCAATGAATAGGTGAATGAAGAATGCGATGGTATTTACCAAGAGAGAAGATCTCCCACATAAGCACTCCGAATGACCACACATCGCTCTGAGTGGTATAGATCTTGTCAAAAATCGCCTCTGGAGCCATCCACTTTAAGGGAAGTCTGGCCTATAAAAAAATAAGTGGACCTTGTTACTCTCACCTGCAAAGGAACAACTCCCAATATTAATTTACATCAACAACGTGTAGCTGTCCATTTGATTATACAATCTGTGTGACGTCTTGGCTCACACTTGACCACGAGAAAACATCCTTTGACCAGAATAATATTATCAGACTCACAGCATGCCAAAGACTCTTGGCATTAACAGAAACATTTAATCTTTTTCCAGATGAACATTCAGTGTTGGTGGTTTTTGGACTGTTATCATTTGCGTCCATCATACTAAGTAGTTTTGAAGCACTGTGTGCATTATACAGCCTAAGTGCACCATGTATCCATGACCGACTTGACGTAATTGGACATATTCCACACTTACATCTCCTTTGCGGACATAGTCGGGGTCCTTGTATATATCTCTTGCAAGTCCAAAATCGCAAATCTTCACAACGTTGTTTTCAGACAACAGGATGTTACGTGCAGCCAGATCACGGTGAATACACTTGGAAAAGAGTAAAAGAGAGATTACATTATGTACTACCACACTTCAGTTTATTGTAATACCAGGATATAATGCTGTCACACAGCATGTCAGTAACTAAACTCTGTCTAAGTCTTTCATGTCTTATTGCGCTTAAACTGTCAAATACACACATGAGTTACAAAAACAGCTGGTTATGTCTGGGAAAAAATTGCATGTTTATATTAGATCTGTGTGGCAGCAGCATAATATACAGTAAATAAATAAATAAATGCACTGCTCTTTTGTCTCCTCTGAGGCTGGGACTCTAAATAGTGTTCTTATCTTGACCAGGGAAAGGGACTGCAGTGAAGATGCGTTTTGTGTCTTATTTGAACCATGTGTGGCATTACGCTGTCAGATGGAGCACATGATGAAAAGCTGTGATAATGTAAAACATGTGGAGCTGCCATCGGGGAAACTCTGACCTGAGGTGAGATTAAACCACATATGCTAAACCGCATTTTTAGTATGTGGCAATTAATCTCATCTGCTGGATGTGTGTGAAGGATCAATAAAGTAATTTGGGTTTTCATATTCTGGAGTTTTGGACAAAATGTCTCAAAGTGTTGCCAAAATACAGAGGTTGATTATTAATGTAAAACATTACGAACCAGAAAATTATTTAAAAAGGAAATTGGTATTAACATGGGCTGCCATTACAAACTAAGAGTACAACGATTCATTACAAAGGTTAGATATATTTCTCATTAAATCTTAAAAGCGTGACTCTTACTTTTCTTGAAGCCAAGAACTCCATGCCTTTAGCCACTTGAAAGCTGTAGCAAATCAAGTCTTCTAGGGTGAGCACTTTTTTATACAAATCCTCTTGCTCTGCAAGAAAAGGGTAAAAGGGTATTAGCTAAATCAAAACCATTGTTTAGTTATGCAATTTTTGGCATGCAAAAAAAAGAAACAAAGTTTCCAAGAATCTTTTACTACAAATCTGTAAAGTTTGGATCCTCTCTCAAGCCCTTAATATTTTTGCCTTCATAATTCTCCTGTTTACTACAGACACATCCGATAGACACAATGAAACGTGACTCCTTTTTTTAGATGCAGACTGCGACGTGCATTTTGTCAATGATACTCAAGTGAGGGGCTTGTGGGTGGGTCATCCACCTGAGTAAACAGTTTATCAAACCAGAAATAACAGCACGAACCAATGTACCCGCAGCAGACTAGCTCTGGTCTGGGGGCAGGAAATTAGAAAAAGCGCTACGCGCAGTGGGTGACAGTGGCTCGTACAAAATATCAGTTGTATTTATGAATCCCTGAGGAAGCCACCTATCAGATTGAGGGGGAAAACAATCAGCGGAGCCTTGAGAGCAGAGAGGGTGGGGTGGAGGTGAGGCAGGGGTTTAGAGGGAGGAGGGGAGAAGGGAAGGAAGACACTCAGTCGCTACCTTCCTCCTCTTCCTCCGAGTCGCAGTAGCTCTTATCTTCAATGAAGCCGGAGCTGGCTGAGCTTCCGGTGCTGGCCACGCTCTCCAACCTGCGCTTGATGAGCTCGCTCAGATCACACCCGGAGCTGGAACGCAGAGCCTTGCCGTCCTGAGACTGTGGATGTTATCGGCACGCATTCTGGTCAACATCATTCGTCATCATGTTAAATTATTTCTTAAATGTACAGGAGACTTTTCTGCTTACCTTGTAAACCACAAAGTCACCCCTCCTGCTTCTCAAGTAGTTGGAAAGGTTTCCATACTTGCAGTATTCCACAATTATCATTAGCGGACCTGAATGTGCACCAAACAAATGTAAAACAGTGAGGAAATTTGTAAAAACTTCTCATATCGCCATGGTTGAATTCTCTCCATCAACGTCCTCTTACCTCCACGCTTTGTACAGGCTCCTAGCAGATTGACCACATTGAGATGATGACCAATATGGATCAGAATCTTGAGTTCAGACATTAAAGCTCTCCACTCGTTATTTGTAGCTCCCGCTGTTGAGTGTAGAGGATAAGATGTTGATGTTCTGTCATATATATCTGTCATATATATACACACACTACCAATCAAAAGTTTTTTTAAAGAAGACTCTTCTGCTCACCAAGCCTGCATTTACTTGATCCAAAGTACAGCAAAACTTAGATTTGGTCACAGGAATAAATTACATTTGAAAATATATTCTAATTGAAAAAACAAATAGTTATTTTAAACATTAAAAAAATATTTTAGAATTGTACTTTGGATCAAATAAATGCAGGCTTGGTGAGCAAAAGAGTCTTCTTTAAAGAACTTTTGACTGGTATAGGTAAAAATATTAAAAAGGGTCAAATTAAATCATGCCAGCAAAAACAGTTTGAGCAGCACTTTGGTAATCAGGATAAACATCAAGTTCACACATGGAAATCACTGCAGAGTATAAAATTAAAGTTCAAAGCTTGTCATTGTGTTTAAAGGAACCTTAAACAGACAACATAATGCACGTCATAAATTATAGTGCACAGATCAACATCTGGCGGCAACATTGTTATAAACTGTCTAAAGGATTTGAGAGAAAGAGCACTTTTTCAGTTCCTCGGTAGTTTGCACATCATTCTAGGGAAATATGTGGTCAGGAACACTATCCTGGTGACCTTCTGAGGGCATGAAGTCAGAGTGGGGGGGCTGTTGTTTTAACACGTCAGGTTTCCTGTGGCTTAGACCCATCAAAATGACACAGGAGAGCTATGTTCAGCGTTGAGCAGTAATTCGTACATGATTCATACCAAAGACACGTCACAGTGACTTTTACTGAGAGGAATATTGGCGCTCCTTGTTGAGCGCCAATACTCATGATGTCAAACTAGGAACAGATACATTTTTCCTTTGCCTTTTAGATTTTTCAGGTTTGGGGTGATAACAAATAATGAAACAGCGACTACTTATCTAGCAGGGCCACATCGTACTCTGAAAATAAAATTATTTAAATGAAGGGAACTGCTTTTTATTAAAAAGTGACCTGTGGTGCATAGGGAAGCATCCGTCTTGTGAAAAGATTAATATAATAACATTAGTGGAAACACATGTAATGAGTTGACACATATATCATCATCACGAACAGACAAAATACCACCACCAGAGCAGCTCTCATCACTCTGCAAGAACGCACCATCACTAAACAAACGCTATAGCCAGTTGACCAGACAGGCAGAGTTTAAGCAAATACAGCCGCAAGAGGATACAGTCCTGCTAGACCAAAATATTTGTTTTACTTGAATGCATAACACAAATTCCCTGCCTTTATTCAATATTGTTGTATTACAGTGGACATTTTGGAAATAAGCAATAAAACAGCAAACACTGACCAATTACGTGAAGCGTGCTGGTTCTGGTTCAGTGTGATCTAAGAAACATCTGTTCATGGGTCATTGATAAATGCTACGTGAGCATTTGCACATTCGCTTCACTTACGTATGCTGTTTTCCAAGGTTTTAAATCTGCGGACTATCACGTGCAACATGCAATACCCTCAACAGCTGCTAATTATCTACATATGCACTCAAGAAACATGCACGAATACCAAAAAATCCACTATGGACTTCTGTTTTCAATATCTGATTTACATTTGCATCCAATATACTGGATCAGTGTATTCAATGCTGCATTAAAAAGGCTTTACATTTCTGTCTAATAGAGGAAATTTGCAATGTGAGAAAACGTACAGGAATGTTGATTACATTCAACTAAGTACTTTTTGCTCTTGTACTGGATTTCTGTTGATCTGATAGCATTAAAGTGTGGGGTCTGAAAGTCTGAATTAAAATAAAGTTTAACACTGAAATTTCAAACAAAGATACGCTCTGGTGGTCTATTTCTAGGTCACTAATCGAAAAAGTAAATTTGTGTAAACAGTTAAATGTTTTTTCTTCCACTGAAGCACAAGACGCTTTTTGGATCACTCTCAAATCGCACTCTAGAACATTATCGTAAGGTTTTGCAGAAACTTTTGAAGTTCATTTTAATGGCTTTTATAAAGTTACCTTTCAGCATTTTCACCGCCACCGTTTTGCAAGTAGAAATCTTGTCAATGCCAAATGCGGAGGCCTCTACAACTTTTCCAAATGCTCCATGGCCCAAAGTTTTACCTGTTAGAGAGAGAAAGAGAGAGAGTCTACATGAGCTAGCCATGTCCTGGGGGCTCATAAATCAGGCAGGATGCCGTGTCAAGAAAAGATGTGAGGCTGTAATTAAAACAGCCTGCTGAGGTTGGGACTGCTTGACTGACCCTCCACTGAGAATTCATGGACCAGTTAAGAATGAACGACAGAAGCGGCTTGCTGATATATTACGGCATAATATTTTCTTTTGAAAACTTAGACAACCCTGATGCCCACCGTTCTCAAACAATAGGCCTCCGGATTAAGGGAAATTAAGGAGCAGAAAGAGCCAATTGTGTTGAGCTGTGCATGGAGAAGTTTGTCTTTGTATGTTAGGCTCCTTACATGCACAGTCACCATAATTTCATATCAAATTCTTCCAAAAACAAATTATATGAGCTATGCCATCCATTTAGATTTTTTATAGTTCAATACTTTATGACAGCAACTATCTAACTTGTGGCTATTTTTATTTGTCCAAAGGCATTTTAAGAGAAACGTGAGAAAAGATTACCACATAAATGAAGCATGAGATCTCTACTAAGCCTCATGAGCTATGAAAGAATAACTTTTGAGTTGGGAATGACTTAAATTGATTCTTGTTTACATCACATGCTTCGCTCTCAGAGGAAAAATCACAATGTTTAGTTAGTAAAAGTGACAGAAACTCACCGAGTCTGAGACGGTCTCTGGGGAACTCCCATTTGTTGCTGTCATAGGGCAGACGATCACATTGCTCATCAAGGGGCATCTGGTCGGGATCCATGATGATGGAGAGGTACCCAGTCTTTAAATCTGCTGAACTTGGCTGAAATAAACAAATAGTTCTTATATCAGGGTCCTGTCATTCGTCCTATGTAGCTGCATGACTGTTGGGGCTCTGATTAGGTCATTTCACACACATTAGATCACTAGCCTCCGGTTTCACAGACAAGGCTTAAGCCTAGTCCTAGACTAAAATGTAAGTCTGAGCTGTTTCAACTGAAAGAAACTTGAAATGCTCACCAGTTATTGTTTTTACTAAGCATGTTGATAAAAATTACTTAAATGTCCAAATTGAACTATGGCCTAAACCTGGCTTAGTCTAAGCCCTGTCTGTGAAACCGGGCCTAGGAGTTTTGAGAGAAGGCCATGACTAAGTAACATAAATAAAACAACAAATCAAGAATGTGGGTTACTAAGCATGTAAGTGTAAATGTAAATGTAAGCATTAGTGTGAATATAAAGTAGAATATAAAGAAACCTATTGTAACATAAACCTGGAGTAATGATGCTAAAAATTCAGCTTTGTCATCACAGGAATAAATTACACACAAAAAAAATTCAAATGGGAATCAGTTATTTTAGAGAGAGGCTTATTTCAAAAACTTATGGTAATTCAGGTACAGTTTTCTTACCTTTCTTAATTTACGAATGAACAGGATGAGCATTATCCAAAGAAACGTTGCTGCTGCTCCAGTAGACACTAAGATGATCACCTCAATATTTGGTTTACCGTCTTCTCCTGTGTGCAGAAACAGCATGTTTTTAATGAGAGAACAATCTGTACCATATTCATCATAATGCTTGTCTAACAAATTTTATCTGCACAGATAATCATGTTTTTAATAATATGTGACCCTGGACCACAAAACAAGACATAAAGGTCAATTTTTGGAAATTGAGATTTATACGTCTTATAAAAGACGAATAAATAAGCTTTTCATTGATGTATGGTTTGTTAGGATAGCAAAAAAAAATTTAATATTGAGAAAATCGCCTTTAAAGTTATCCAAATGACATTCTTAGCAATGCATATTACTAATCCAAAATTAAGTTTTGATATATTAACGGTAGCAAATTTACAAAATATCTTCATGGAACATGATGTTTACTTATAATCCTAACGATTTTTGGCATAAAAGAAAAATCAATAATTTTAATCCATACATATAAACATATATAAACATATAAACTGGATATGTCATAGTGTGCTGCTTTCTGCCTTTGCACTAAATTTGTGTCTGATCTAATCTACATTTTGCGCAGTGTTTCACTGCATAGGATCCGGTTCACTCGTTCTCATTTATCATGTACTCAGTGTTCACATACTACATAGCACTAACTAATGTTGATTGCCAAAGAGGAAAGAGAGAGAATTCAAAGCACACTCTGCTCTCCTATGAATGAATGTGTTTGGCTTAGGTTTGTTAAGTCAAGTCAAGCCAGTTTTTTTTCTCAAAACAGGATGTAGAGTGTAACTGAATTTCACTATTGAGATGAGTGGTGCAGGGATGAGAATTTTTTTGGAAAGGACCTTCTTAATTTCAAACCCTCAGCTTGTTTAAAGACATTTCTCAGTGATCATTAATGAATATCCTCCAAGACTATGAAGAGGTCAACTCCCTTGTGAGAGGACCCTGACTTTAACTCCCAGAACCCCTATCATAAAAGTCTGGAATTTGCATGGTATTCTTGGCAGCCTTAGTCTGTCGTTCTCATTCAATAGTTATTCAATAGTTTGGCCAAAAAAGGCTATTTGTCCTGTTTACATTACTATATGGAAACTTTGAGAGCATGACCATGAAATTTTGAATCATCTTTACAATTTCTGAATGGAAGTGAAAGTCCAAAAACAGGACAATTTGCACAGTTACTGACTGCTTAAAGGTTCACCCAAAAATGAAAATTGTGTCATTAATTACTCACCAAACCCATAAGACCTACGTTGATCTTTTGAACACAAATTAAGATATTTTTGTTGAAATCTAAGAGCTTTCTGACTGCATAAACAGCAACACAACGATGTTTTCAATGGCCAGAAAGTTAGTAAGGACTTGGATAAAATAGTAAACAGACACTAAAATAGTCCATGTGACATCAGTGGTTTAACCGAATTTTTTTTTTTCTTTTACATGTCAGAGAGAAGAAATTGTTGAATAAAGTCATTATTTCTGTTTTCTTTGTGCACAAAAAGTATTCTTGTAGCTTTACAACATTACGGTTGAACCACTGCTGTCACATGGATTATTTTATCAATGTCCTTACTACCTTTCTGGCCCTTGAACGTAGTAATTACATTGCTGTCTATGCAGGGTCAGAAAGCTCTCAAATTTCATCCAAAATATCTTAATGAATGATGAATGAAGAAATAAAGGCAGGTAATGAGTTTGTCATCATCTAAGTACTCACCCACTACAGTAATGACTGCACTGGTTTTTGCTTCCCCTCCGTCATTGCTGGCACGACACTCATAAATGCCCTCATCATCTTTCTTCACCCTCTCAATGATCAGAACACCATCTTTCAGAGTGATACCTGAAAGCATTACAGAAAGATACACGATATAAAACTGATATACAGCTAATCTACATTTAAAGTCACTATAAAATAGCCGATATTTAGTGCTTTCTCACCTGGTCCCTCTGTGACAGGAGTCTTGTCTTTGTACCATTCGATATGGGGTTCTGGCACACCCTCAGCAAAGCAGGCCAGAGTCAGTGTGCTGCTGCTGTTCACATCCTGATTGGTCAGATTCTGCATCAGCATGGGTCTTTGCCGCTCTGTGTCAGACAATGGAGAGTTATACGTGTACGCTGATGCTTTTATAAAGAAGAAACACTTTGGTGCTTGGTCGGTGAAACTCACCATTAATAGTCAAATGAGATGTTGTATTGACCACTTTATTGGAGTTGATGTTTAAAGCCTCGCATTCATAGCCCAGTGTGTGGTTTCTGGAGACATTGGGCAACTTGATAGACAAAGATATGGTGTAGGGGTCGATTCGAAGAGTGGTTTCGCTTTTGGGCACTACGCGGCCCAGTGGATCAAACCAATTCAAACTATCGTAGAGGTATCTTGTGCCTTTGCAGGTCATTGTGACATCATCTCCTGCAACAGCTGTCGAGGGCCCAACCTCAAACGGCTGTGTCTGGTCTAGTGAAGATAAAAGAAAATAAGACATTAAGAAGCAGAATGGTAAAGAACAATTCATTGAACATGTCAGTCAACATGATGCATTTATTGCGTGCTTTTCATGCATAATCTATAAATCGACAATCAGTGAAAGCGTGACTAACTCACAAAACATATGGCTCATATGGGACCTGAAACTAGGCTATGGATGTACTGTTGAAAGAGATCCTTGTACTCTGGCCTGCACTACAAACACAAAGCTGTACGCTGCCATGCCAGGAATGTCAAATTTGCAGTTATTTCCTGTTTCATCACTCCTAATTGGAAGCACGTTGCTGGCGAATGGCAGCAGCGATGGCTGACCTGAAGCATTACAATAGGAACCAGGCTAAGGCCAGGCCTCCAGGGAGCCGGCAAAACGCTTGTTTATTCACAGCAATATACGTCCCACCAGAGGAGACAGCTGTTATTACTATTTCATCCCTCTGACCAGCATTCCTGCGCACAAAGTCATCTTCACCTCTTGCATAGCGTAGCATATTCTCTGGGGGTTTTCTCTTCTGTTCTGTTCTGGAGACGTGCCACTTCACATCCACCATTTTATCTTCTGTCTCCATTTTTATTGCACAGTTCTCATTTTTCACGCTTTCAGAGTCTTGTCTGCTATTGATTCCAGCTCATTTTTCCTCATCATTCTAATCTAGGCAGCTTTGAATACTCTTGACAGCCGACACACTCTTCATTATGTAACTCAGTGAACGGGTTTCTCATCTCAAATACATTTGACCCCGGTCAGCTACATATAAAAGTGATTCATTATAAAACAGAGATTGGCATTCCAGTACCGCAGTCCATTCCAGAGTACGTAAGCGGAGCGGAAGCAGAATGGGGAGCAGAGTGAGGAAGGTTTTTTTACTGGAAAATTGTTTCAATACTTCTCTATCATAAGCATAACACATGTTAACTTGCCAGAATACAGTTACAAGTCAGCCAGAATTCACCATGTGATAAAACAGTGTTAGACTATAAGCAGAACAATAAAACAAATATTTCATTTGTGAAATAATATTAGATCATGTAAAAATGACATGTGCATGATGATGAGTATGAGGACAACCAAAAAATGTAGCTTTTATATATATATATATATATATATATATATATATGTTTGGGACATTTGGGATCAGTAAGATTTCTAATGTTTTTTAAAGAAGTCTCTTATGCTCAAGTTGCATTTATTTGATCAAAAATACAGAAAAACATTATAAAAATATTATGAAATATTATTGCAATTTTAAATAACAGTTTTCTATCTTAATATACTTCAAATATAATTTATTTCTGTGATGCAAAGTGTCTTCAGAAATCATTCTAATATACTGATTTATTATCAGTGTTGGAGACAGTGTTGTGCTGCTTAATATTTTTTTGGAACTTGTGATACTTTTTTCAGGATTCTCTGATGAATAAAAAGTTTAAAAGAACAGCATTTATCCAAAATAGAAATCTTTTCAAAGATCACTTTTTTAATCAATTTAACAAATCCTTGCTGAATAAAAGTATTAATTTCTTTTAAAAAAGGAAACAAAAATGTCTGACCCCAAACCTTTGAACAGTATTGTATATTGTTCCAAAAGATGTTTAAGAGTTTTAATTAAATGCTGTTCTTTATAATGTTTTATTCATCAAAGAATTTTGAAAAATCACAGGTTCTAAAATAAGATTAAGCAGCACAACTGGTTCCAAAATTAATAAAATGCTATTTTAAATTGCAATAATATTTCAAAATATTACTGTTTTTTTCAATCAAATAAATGCAGTATTGACGAGCATAAGATACTTGTTCAAACAGCAACGTATATATAAAATAATATAAAATAAATAAAAATAAAAATAAAAATATAAAATATGTAATTATAATCAGTCAAAATTAATCAGATCAATAAGTTGCCGCAGATCTTAAAAAGTTAAATTTTTTATTTCAGTAAATGAAAATGACTCACTTACCATACACATAGAATGGGATTCTCATTGTCCGGTTCCCAAGTTCATTCTTTGCTGTACAGGAGTAGATGCCTGACACATTAGCTGCTTCCACCACCAGAATGCTTTTAGTCTAAAGAAATGGATAAAGATTATTAGAATTATCAGTAAATTAGTAATTTGAAAACATCACAATATTATGTATCTCAGTACTGACAACCTATAACCTATATAAACTTTAAGCCATTTATTTCCTATAAGCAGATCACAGGCACAGAGCTAATTTTCAACTGGACCTTTTTACACTCCTCAGCCTCACACATTTAGTAGACTACATCTGGAGTTTTGAGGCCAAAGGCAGCATAGAAGGTACAGCACAGAAGGTGTGCCGGTGTTTCATGTCATTTCCTGATACACATTTAAAATGCCAAGTTTAATACTGTCACCATTCAAGTGGAACTCATTAATAGCCTATGTAGACATAATAATAATGCAGATTTTTGGCAAAAGACCAGACTCCAGAGCTCTGTTTTCAGTTTCAAACAACATCTGTTTTCCTGGCCATCACATCAAAGGTATGAAACACTCCGGGTGTATTTCTGGAGCAATGTACTCATTTTTCAGCGTACTTCCTGGGGTTCACAGACTGTTTATAAGACGTATTTGAAACGTAAGAAGCACGGCTTTGGCTCTGAACAACACGTATTTAAATTTTTTTCTGTTTTAGTTTGTAAAGACATAGAACAGTCATATTTAATGCAAAAGAATTTTTACAAAGGTTGGGATTTCTTTTGTACACAACATGCTGCCGGACAGACAGAAATGAGGTGTGGAGCTCATTTAATGTAAATCTGTGGACTGCTTGTTGTGCACAGGCATGTCGCTGTTTAGTCTTACGTGTAGTTGATTTGTATTGGAACACTGGGCTAAAATATACCTGAAAAACATACATAATTCGCATACTTTTCAGCATAAACACACCTCTATTCTATGTTAACTAATCTCATTATAGATTGCGCATTATTAATGTTTGACAAATTCCCTGAGTGACCTCTAGCATTTCTCTCGATCTAATAATACAATCCGAAATTGACCTTACTACTTTGTCTTTTAGCTCCTGTGACAGCCCTTTCTTATTCTGCGGTTACAAGGAACCGTCAGAAATAGACTCTTACCAGGCTGTTATTCACAGTGCTGGGAAATTTATATGAGGTGACAGAAAGGAATTCACCCTAAACAAATCCCACCCTGTTAAACAGGGGTTTGTTATCACTGACCGCTGTGATTCATCCCTGCAAAGGATCATCTATTTGTCACAAAAGGCTTTAAATACAGCAAACCTTAAAATTTACACCTATTCCATAGTGAGAATGAACCTCTTAGTGCAAGGGAGGGCAGGCATGATTGGTTTTAAATGACATTCTTACTGTGAGAATATACCGTGTCACATAAATCTTGCTGTACGCTTATATTTTTGGTGGTGACTAAAACTCATTTCGAGCTTACAGCTGATGGTTTGCAGTTGAATACATGCTTGATTTAATAGGTTGCAGCAGCAGCTCCATGTACAGTCATATTGAAGTGTAGAGGAATGCTACAAATGAAAACCTGTGCTTTATTACGTTTTGGGTGAGTGCTTTTGTTAATAAGGCCTCCTGGGATGTTTTGCATTATGTCTGCAGTGTTCACTGTAACATTTGGCAGCACAAGCAAAGGATGAGACAGACATAACAAATCTGTTTAGGCAAACAACTATGGATGCTGTAGCAGTCTGGAATCATTCCTGAAGTAATACAGTCAAATTAAAACAGGGCCAGTGTGAACTCTATTGTAACCTCAAAGCTCACTCCGGTTTTTCACACATTTTTATGTGATTTATGCCCTGTACATAGATAGCATTTGAAGTCAAAGCAGGCTTGAAACAATAAACATTCAGTGCATGAATAGTCCTGGGAGAAAGTTCTGTTTATGAGGATTTTACTGGCTTCAGTGCGCTCAGTAAGATGGACTGATATATCAGTATAAACTCTGTCCTGGGGCAGCACTCAAAGCAGCAGCTGCCCTGTTTACTGGCCTCTGTTCTCTACTGAAGGTGACTGAAGCGTAACATAATTCACAGCAGGGCTAAATGAGCCTCAGCTATCAGTTCTATTAGGAGAGAACACACACATAGTCTCACATGCACACACTGAATGTCATTCTTCACTATTTATTGACACTTCAGCCAAATAAGACTACTGAAGCAGACTGTGCTGTCCAGAAACATAATGCAGATTGCTGCTTTTCTTGTGGTTTCTTTAATATATTGAGACGTATTTTCTCAAAACGTTTTCTAAAAGGGCAATTTAGTGATGTGAATGTTCAATAGACTTTATGAGTTTTAAATGGAAGACAGATGTTTGCTGTACATCAGATTTTGATTCTTCCCTTTCACTTTTAAATCAGCATTTTTCCATGAGCATATAAACTCCAGTATTTTGAGGTCAATTATTTTGGGACAAAATTAGGATGAAAGTATCGTTAATCTGGATTAGCAACCCAGGTTCAGCATTATGTAAAAGGATGGGTTTTAAGCATTTCCACTTTCCATTTACAGTCAGATTGCATAAATTTAACTAGCAAATCTTTACATTTTTAAAGGTACACACACAGTATTTTTATATAAGCAATATGAGCAACGTGTCAGTCACGTTCAGTTACTAATACCACTGAAGCAATGCAGCCTTTCCAGACAAGAAACAATGAGACCACATGAGAGCAATAACAGAAATTGTTAACTAGATAAAATAAACAACTTTTTGTCTGGTCATGTTATTTCAATATGACAGCTCCAATTATGAGACCTGCTCCATGTAAAAAAAAAAAAAAAAAACATTTTACTTTTGACTTTTTATCTGTCCACCTGTCTGTTTTACTCATTTTAATGTACAGTCAAACCAAAATTGATTCAACATTACTCACATTATCACAGTTTATTTGCTATAGTTTAGAAAATGGTAATAAAACAAAAACTCTGACTGTGTCAGAACAAATTCATCTTAATAATGTCAGATAACTGTGATAGAAAGATTTGTAATGGATTACAATCAACCAAAAGTTCAGACAACTGTTAGTATGAAAACATTTACACAACTATAAATACTTTGTTGACCAATTACCACGCAATGCTTAACTTTGTTCAGTCTGTGGTGTAAAAAAGTCGCATTAGCAATTAAAGAAAAAACACTTAAGCAAAACATGGTCAGGTCAAAATGTCTGAATAATTTTTGGTCCCAAATTTTTATCAATTGTACTAGTAGTCCAGTGTATGAAGAATTTTTGGGTATAATGCGTCACAGTTTACTTTTAGGATTTGCATAAATGAACTATAGTGTCCTGCACCCACTGGTAAGAATAAAAAACTAAATTGCTGTATTGCTGTAATACATACCTTGTTTTTACTTTTTAATAATTCAATCTTGCTGCTGACATCCCTAATCTGATTTTGAGGATAATGGTTGTGTGATTCAGTGATGTCTCCAACAGGAAGAGGATCAGTGTACATTTTGCACCTATCAGACAAAAAACACACACATTTAGAGAAATCATAACTGGTGAACCAACATTAAGAAGTGCTATTTTTTAAACGTTAATGTCAGAAAATTGCTTTGGAGTTTACAGAGGAAGTTTTTAACTTTTAACATCAAAGCAGGATGTACACAAGGAAATACCAAGGCGAACAGCCATACGATTTTAGTAAATGCCCTCTACTTTTAGTGAGAAACAGAAAATAGGAAACTGTTGGGCAAATCTTTCAGATATGTTTATCTTCTGCCACTGAACGTAAGGTTTCATGGAGCCTGATGAATGACTGTTTTTTTTCTGCATTTGAGCACCATGTATCAAGTGATGTGTTTTATGCCTTGAAGCCACAGGAGACCAAAGACCTGTTTTGCATCAATCTGAGCGGAGGAACAATCGGATTAATGAGAGTCGAGGTTGGAGAGGAAACCGCAGCGTGACAGGAAGGGCTGAGTCATGCGTCACTTTTCAAAGGAAACACCCCCACTCTCTGGCCGGCTGAGATAAGGCTGATCCCAGACCTTCATGGTCAACAAGGGACAACTGATAACTTCTCAGCGCCCCTTGATTAAGAAGACCTCTGAGAGATCACCTTCATGAGCGCAATAATGAGATCTTTAAAATGGGACCCTTGATAAAACACTGATTTTATGGACACTTAATGGCACATCACAACTAAAATATGATCATGTAGGGGATTCATTCTCACAACTCCCAAATCAGGCTGTGTGAACGTAGTTACTTTTTCTTTTTGGTCACTACTCGTGAAAATACAAGAAGAATGGTTTTGTATTTTCTTCCAACTAGGGCATTGCAATTACCCTCTAATGTACCTCTCTCATTAGATGTTGAAAATCAGGTCTTCTCACCATCTATATTATGAGCTGTTGTGTTTACTGCCATTGCTGATTATATTTAAAACAGCCAAAGTGGTATTTTGGCACTGTGGTACAAAGCCTGAAGTATTTTTGGCAGTGCTCCTTGACAAATAATTACTCTCAATTACTAGAAAATCTTGTCATGACACACCAACTAAGCTTGGGGGACATCCGTAGCATCCATAAAGGTTCACTTAAAGGCTGGCATTTACACTGCAAAACTCTTGTTTTCAGCACAGTGCAAGCTTGGGGAATGAGAACAATAAATCGTCCTCACATTTACCGAGCCAATGAGTGCAAAATGCAGCTCTGGGGCTATTTTTCATCAATAAGCATACTTTATTTTGGACCAATGTCAAGGAAACGGATGCAGTTCATTTGAATAATGTGAGCTGTGGGTAAAGGCCAACATTCATCACTGATATTAACACCTCAGCAAGAGAAAGATATCCTATGCAAGAGAGTGACAATTGTTTATGGAGCTAAAATTTGTAGAAATGACAAAAAAAAAGCAAATATTTTTATTCTGACACAATGAAATGTGATTAGAAGTAATGCAGTCTTTTATTCAATGTGAAATACTGAACAGAAGACCTGTTGATTTGTAACAAATTAGATTTTTTTGTGTATTATTGACTTACTCTGTAAGATCAGTGCTGGGGTCACACGGCTGCCAAAACCAGGTAATGTTTGGCATAGGAATCCCAAATGCAGTGCAGGTGAGCTGGTGCTCCTCGTTATATTTGTAAGTTTGTGGGCCCCCTGGAGCGACATCCTCCTCAAAGATCTTTGGCTTCACTGTGAGCATATGGACATACAGATCATCAGTCATTTAAATGGTCAGTCAGAGAAAAAAAATACAGATAATTTGATCACTGGCTAACACTAAAAAACTTTCACCTCATAACTCCAATATGGAAGAGTAATATAATATGGCTTCTATGAGCTTCAATACAGAGAAAAAAGGGAGCAATATTGTCTTTATAGACCTCATTGAAGTGCATCTGTGCTCATGACGCAGAAAAACAGCATGTTTGAAGATTTGGCATCAGCCATTTCAACTTGATGAATTATGCCCAAAAATAATTGCAATCAGAAATCTCTTAATTCTATTTCCTTTGTTTTTTTTTTTACCTTGGTTTTGCTTTTGTATCTGTAATGATGTCAGGTTGAAGACAGAGACACATTAAAATATATATATTATATTAGGCCAGAAGAAATCATAATTTATGTGTACATTGTGGGTTGGGGTCAAAAGTTTACGAAACATTGCAGAATCTGCAAAATGTTAATTATTTTACCAAAATCATACATGCATTTTACATGCAAATGCATGTTATTTTTTATGTAGTACTGACCTGAATAAGATATTTCACATACGTTTACATGTAGTCCACAAGAGAAAATAGTTGAATTTATAAAAATGACCCTGTTCAAAAGTTTACATACACTTCTTAATACCGTGTTGTTACCCGAATGATCCACAGCTGTTTTTTTTTTGTTTGTTTGTTTGTTTGTTTGTTAAGTGATAGTTGTTCATGAGTCCCTTGTTTGTCCTAAACAGTTAAACTGCCCATTGTTCTTCAGGAAAAACCCTCAGGTCCCTCAACTGTTTTGGTTTTTCATCATTTTTGTGTTTTGAACCCTTTTCCAACAACGACTGTATGATTTTGAGATCTTTCTTTTGACACTGAGGACAACTAAGATACTTACATGTTTCCCAGAGGGCAAAATAAGTTACCCTGATCTTCAAATTCAAAAGGTTTCATACCCGGCTCTTAATGTATTGTGTTTCTTTCTGAAGCATCGTTGAGTGTTTGAACCTTCTCTAATAGTTGCATATGAGTCCCTCAGTTGTCCTCAGTGTTCAGGACAAACAATAGACTCATGAACAACTATCACTAAACAAAAAATACGGCAAAAAACCCACACAGCTGTGGATTATTCAGGTAACAACATAGTATTAAGAATCATTTAAGATTTTTTTGTCTTATGTGGACTATATGTAAACGTCTTTTGGGTTAAATAACCTTTTTCAGGTCAGTATTGAATAAAAAATAACATGCATTTTGTATAATTACTCTTATTTTGGTAAAATAATTAATTTGGTAAAATGTTAGCTATTTATATTAGTGTTTTATGTTTAGTTGTGGCAGCACTATGTGGTCCAGTATTGCTTGCAGCAGAGAAAACCCTCAGATGATCGTATACAGGCTTTCTGCATTACCTCTGACTTCCAGCCTGTAGCTGAGGTTTCTGTAGAGACCCCTCTCCTGGTTTGACAGGGCGACAGTGAAGATCCCAGCATCCTTCTGCCTCACTTGTTTTATGGTGAGGTTGTAGCCGGCTGTCTCATAACACGTGGAATTTTCTGAAATGGCAACTCCGTCTTTGTACCTGTACAAATTAATTTAACATAAGAACCTTCCAATACTATAATCATACAATACATTTATTAATAGTGGAATACTTTTAGTTTACTACACATTAAAAAGCATGAATTTACCACAACACTTTGTCTGGTGCGGGCAAGGCATTGACCCGTGGCTCAAACTGCACCTTTCTACCCTCTATAGCAGAGATAAATTTGCGTTTATTATGGGTCACATTGAGGAACGGATGCTCTGTAGAGACAAACAGACAAAAAAAATCCATGAAATGTATTAAACTTTTCTACAAAAGCATAAGTGTATTAAGTTTGTGGCACAATATCACATCCTTACCAAATACAGTGACTTTAGTTGTAAGATGAATTTTCTTGTCATCGAGTGATGCATGGCACACATATGAGCCCTTGTCTTCCATTGTCACATTAGGAAAGATTAATGCATTACTCATGACGAAGATTTTACCATGTTTGACCCTTGTCGTTTTATTTCTGTGAGTGCCACTGATCTGAAAGCACAGACAGGAAGTTCAGGCTGCGTTTTACATAACGCCAGTTCAAATCAGGTAGTTGAGCTGAATGTGTACAGCATTAATCTAATGCTGAACTCTAGCATCTTTAGCATTTTATCATTTCCTGATAACTTACCCAAGCCTTTTGGAACTGCCACTCAAATTGAATTCTGCCATTGTAAGAGGTCTCTGCAGAGCAGTTGAGCACTAGGGTGTCACCGACCAGTACTTTTGGTCGTTCTGGTTCGAGGGCAATGTTTTCCAGCTCAACCGCTAGGCACAGAGAACAGGAGGTACCAACGTGAATCCAGGTTATGTCATTAAAAAAGCTTTTGTAATTTTCAATGACAGATTTCAAAAGTCAGTTGCGTAACTGGGATTTTTCTCCTTAATTAAAATGACTCACCTTGCCTTAAGAGAATGTATTGTGTTACAAATTTTTTGTCATCCACACTGGTCGTACATGTAATCAGTTGGTAGCTATCATAAGGTTGCAAGGGAAACTTGAAACCTGTCTTTGGATCCCACTTCATCCTACTTCTCACATGATCTGCCATAGAATTACTCATCTGAAGAGCAAGAGGAGAGAATTTATTTAACACGTTTTTTATATATATATATATATATATATATATATATATATATATATAAGTGACAGTTCTTTCAGAGAAGAAAGAAACAAGTTGTGTGAAGCTTTTACAGCCCATGATTATTAGCCCATCCAGTAATGAGGAAAACACGGGCTAAGCTTATCTGTGAGAAATGGATCATGGTTGAGTTGTATACCCCATTTCACTTCTTTTCTTTGTTCGGAGTCCAAGTGCCCAGCTAGGAAAGAAGGGAAGGAAGGAAACAGGAAGGACGAATGCCACAGATCTTCCAATGGCAGGAAGGTCACATAACTATCTGTGCCATCTGGCTTAGAAGTGTTTGTCCATAGCAAAGAACTGTGAGAAATGACCATAGACCCACTACAGATGAAGACTGAATCTACTGCTTTCACATATTTTAAAATAAAAAATGTATAAAATTGAAGTTTTAATAAAACATTAAAATTACATAAACAAACAGAAATGTACTATTCAAGAACAGTCTTTTTTAGTGAGCTGGGACACTTCCCCCAACCTATGGTCTTCATGGACATGATGCGTAAAAAAGTGTTTTATTTATAGCCTGAGTTTCTATTTTGAGTGAAAAACAACAGCATAGCACTACCTTCCTGTTCTTACAGGAAGCAGACAGAGTGACTCCTTAGGCCTCCTTGAGCTTCCCTGAGCCTATGGCACACTGTCTCTATCTGTATACACATGCTTAGGGCTTTGATGGGTGTGAGAAACTCTGAGACGCCCATGGTACAAGGCATTCTTCAGTGTCAAATCACACAAAACACATCCTCTTTTTTTCATAAATATGTGAATATTTTTACATTCAGTGGATGCAAAAACAGTGTCACTAACATAAAAACATACTCACAGTCTCAATGGTAACATGTTGATTCGGGGACGTTGTTCTGCATGGTACCACTAAAAATGGATCGTTCCGATATGCATAAAGCGGTGCTGCACTGTGTTCCTCCACAAACGGATGATTGTGATCTGTGATTTCAAATTAATAAAATAATACAGTAAGAACAAAATAAAGCACAAAGCAAATTTTGTGATCACAAACACTATCATTAATGTATTCACTTTTGATTTTAAATGGCATCAGTGAATTCTTAGACTTTAGGCAATACCTAGACTACCCTATCTACCCTAGAGGTGCAATTAAATATCCCAGATAAAGTCAGATAATTTTTCTCTTTAAACAGCAAACTGCCACACAGGCTGCTGGATAAAGAAGCAAAAACAGCTTGGCAGGAGGGGATGTTACTGTACAGCTATGCTGTAAGATTGGCGTGATTAAACAAACAAGATCTTCTGTGTGCTGACAGTGTTCATGGAATAAAATATATTTTTTAAACAAACTTATCTCGCATAAACAGTGGAATCACATGGTGAGATGAACCAGGGGACTATCAGGTACTAAATTGGCTATATATTCAGCAGGCTGCAGTGAAAAAGGTCTGCTAAACAAAACAGCTTGTGAGCCAGAGACTTGGTGAGCTTTGCTGTCAATTTCACAGCTAAACTTATCACTGCAGATCAGCTCTACTAGCAATACTGTGAAATATTATTGCAATTCAATTCATTACTATAATCGTTTCTGCAGGGCATTCAAAAAAACTCTTGCTTAAAATGTTAACAGCTTAGCTGTCGGGAGGCACAGGAAGGCTCGAAGCAGAAGCCCAAACAGGAAATTATCAAAGACCAGGCTTCCAGAACAATCAAACTCTGTTTCCATCTCTACAGACATCCAGCTTAATTTAAAATCCTTCCTTTTTTGAATCACTGATTTTCTATTTCCTAGTCTTATGACAGCTAAGTTCTGTCTTGCAGATTCGGTCCAGTTGTCCGTGATTCAAATCTTCTAAGTGAGTGCAGTCATTGCTAAATAGTTACTAGCTCCATTGCCCGACTAACAGGTTTATGGCTTTGTTGTAGTTTCAGTGAGGTCTACAATGAGGTGAAGTTTCTCGTTACCTCATTTCTTTCTTAAATCTCAAGCTTTTCTAATTGCTTGGAGTTTTTCCAAGTCTTGTTTCACACAGAGAGACCTCAAAATCTTTTCTGGTAATTAACTGGAAGGAAAAGGCCAAGGGCCATTTGTAACAAAATGTACATCACTGTTACTGAACCAATTTTTTGTTTAATGCTAAAAACATTAGTATTCATATTACCTTACCTTTAACAAAAACATATGTGGACACCTCATGATTGGACTTTTGGTGACATGTGTAGAAGCCAGTGTCGGTGTGTATCAGGTTGTGTATGACCAGCTTGCTGCAGTGCTTGTGCATTCCCACCTCACATGACTCAATCCGTACCGATGACATATTTCTGTTAGCCAGCCTCCAGTGCAGAGAAGTTGAACCTCTAATGTAAGTCACACCATATAAACAAAACATTAGCAACAATAAGAGCGATTTCATAGGCAAGTAGGCTTATGCCAGATTAAATAATCATTGCAGAGAGTATCTGCCGCTATAACATTTGATTTTTAGCTTTTTATGACATGTATTACAGAACTCAAAAACAAAATCAGGAAAATGACCAGCAACCACATACAAACACATTCTGCTGCCTCTTTTAGTTTACTTTAACATAATCCTAAAAGTAACTGAAGTAAATCAACAGCAGATGTTTTTGACTGGCATCCTGAGCACAACTTTAGAAGTATGCTAAAGTATATGGGTTTATGGAAAGACCGGCTTACAACAAATCTTCTGCGGTTCCTGATCACATTTATTTTAAAGGTGACACATCATGAAAATCAGATTTTTTTTTCAGTGTTCCAGTTGGGTCCCCGGTGCATCTACCGACCCAGAAAATGTGAAAAAGTACAACCCAGTCATTTTTTTTTCTCTGGAAGCTTGTGAAAAAATTAGCCGCTCAGATTTCGCTCCACCTTTAATGTAGGAAGGGGATCTTATTACCGCCCAATAATCTGCATGTTTCCACCCACAGTGGCACCATTGTGTTTTTACGAGCAAAAACATTGTACTAGTTCTAATGCCGTGGCAAAAGTTTGAGCAAAACATGCTAAATGTACTGTCTTTGTACATTTCCACATTTCTACAGGGTTCCAGAGGAGACAAGAGAGCAGTTGTTTTTTTTATTTATTTACTATATATTATGCTGCTGCCACACAGATCTAATATATACATGCGATTTATTTCCTAGCCGTTTACCTTCACAGACATAACCGACTGTTTTTGTAACTCATGTGTGGTTTTAATATAAACTTGTGTGTATTTGACAGTTTAAGTGCAATAAGACATGAAAGAGAATATCAGAAAGTTAAACTAATATGGTAAAAAATATATGATTTCAGTGTGATAGACATGATGATGATCAAAACCAAACAGATGTTTTTGGCAGAGTATTGGACATACGAGTTGTAAATGCACAGCCCTATTGTGGAAAAGGGGGCAGGGAGCAGCAGCTCATTTGCATTTAAAGAGATATGCATTAAAACAGTATGTTTCTGCTTCTACTCAAAATAGGCATTTTCAAAATTATATAATAAATGATCTGTGGGGTATTTTGAAACGGAATACTGAAACTTCACAGACACATTCTAGGGACACATGGGACCTATAATACATCTTGTAAAAAAGGGGCATGATAGGTCTCCTTTAAAAGCTTCAAGAGCTCTTTCTGAATTACTGAAAGTGACTTTTTATGTGAGAGTGAGAGCATGTCAGAATCCTCATCCACATTCTCAGCATATTCAAATGGTTTATTTTGGAAAGTTTTAGTGTCTGACTTTCACACGGGAACAGGTATTTAATACACGACTGTCCAAATGACATGTTTCAAATCGTGTTTGTTTATAAAAGGGCACTTTTAAAGGACCCCAGTGGAGAATCAGACATATCTCACATACTGCTGCTGTCTGATGGGTCATGCAACTTCAGTCTCAAATCTCCATCCAGAGCCAAAGACAGTATCAGCTTCTGGCTCACACGGCCTTCTAGGGAAGCATTACATTAGTTCAAGCTTCTTCGGGGTCAGCATTCCTTGCATGACTGCAATAGCATGCAATGCTCTCTCAGAGTCCAAATGTGTATGTTTCAGAAGCCCCCGTCCCCTTTTCTTTCTGCTACATTTGGATGACAAAGCTATTTTGGGACTATACTGCGCTCTGAGAGCCTCTCATCCCATGTCAAAGCAAAAGCAAACAAGTTTAGGTTAGTTATGGTGTGAGATCAGTGTGCTCGGATATACACCATCTGCCACCCAAGTTCACCCAATAATTTGGTAGTGTTATGAAAACTGGAATGCTTACTGGTATATCATCAATAAAATTAACATTTTTAGATTCTGTGAGTGTTTTTGTGAGATGGGACAGCAGATAAACACAGTACCTGCAGAGAAGTATGAGTGTGCCACCAACATGCTGAAGGTGTGTGTCTCTGGCAGGAAGCAGCTGTGGATCAGGCAGATGAGATCCCTCTATCAGCCCTACAGAAAACACAATATATTACAAAAGGGTATTTTTTTTTTAATTGAGATTAAATTAGCTGAATTAAACAGCGTTCTATTGACCAAGGTTTGTTAGGATAGGACAATATTGCCTGAGATACAACCATTTAAAAAAATGTGGAATCTGAGGGTGCAAAAAAATCTAAATATTGAGAAAATCGCTTTAAAGTTGCCCAAATGAAGTTCTTAGCGATGTATATTACTTATCAAAAATTAAGTTTATATATATTTACGATAGGAAACTTACAAAATATCTTCATGGAACATGATTTTTACCTAATATCCTAATAATGATTTTTGGCATAAAAAAATTATAATTTTGACCCATACAATGTATTGTTGGCTATTGCTACAAATATACCTGTGCTACTTATGACAGGTTTTGTGGGCAGACACGTAGTAACACTGCAACAAGTGTACAAGTTTCCAAGTAAATGATGACAGACCTTTTGTTCAAGCATACATGATGTGCATTACAGTTCTTTCTGGTAAATTGACTGGCACTATACTAAACTGTGATTAAGCAAACCACAAATGGAACACTCTAAGGAACAAGATGCAACAAAAAGCATTCCAGTGTGATTTGGAGACTCTGATTTAGAAAGTTAAGCAATAGTCTTTCCACTCCCATGTGGAGCTCCAGAATCCAGCTCAATGCAGTCTACTTTATGCTGAACAGGTTTAAGCTGGCGGAGATGTGGAAACAGTGCATTTCGAGCATGTGTATACATTCTAGACGAAAGAAGGGAGGCCTGAGGTACAGCTGTGCCCCCCATGGAGGGGTCACCTCTGTCAGCACGTGTGTGTGAAAGAACAAGGCAGACCCAGATGAATCAGATGTCCTTAAACACATCCTTCACATCAATCAGTCCCTATTTTCTGCCCTCTGCATAATGCCACCTTTTTATACTCTGATGAGGAGATTCATTTAACTCGGATCTCTTGAGATCTCTTCTGTTTGCTATTATTAAAGTGAAGGTTCACTGCTGGTCTGGGGCCAGGTAAAGCTGATGATAGGAGCCGTGAGTACGCTCGGGACAGGAAGCGGTATCATTCCCTCTGCTGCCCAGGACGGGTGACATTCATCTCATAAGCGATTTCCTTCTTTTGAACCTACTCCCTGAACGCTTTCTGTTGTGGCATTGTAATTGTTGCCAGGCAAAAATGCTTTTATTTTGATTTTTTTGTTATAAGAGCAGCCTTCTGGGAAATCTCCCTTGTGAATAATACAATCGTAGATCAGCACGAACTTTCGCTCTAGTCCAAGCTCTTTTATGCTGGTATAACTAGTGTGAGTTTAACACACACTTAAAAGCACAACATGAGACACTAGAAAAGCAGTGAGACATGGTGCAAAGATGAAAGGTGTCCATTTAAGGTGTCTCATTTTTAAATCACCATCTCAAGTTAAAAGATGCATGAACAAACCATAATGGTTTTGGTAACTATTTGATTTGTTTGTTAGAACCTTATTTGTGACCCTGGACCAAAAAAACAGCCATAAGAGTCAGTTTTTGTAAATTAAGATTTATGGTGTATGGTTCGTTAGAATAGGACAATATTTGGCCAAGATACAACTATTTGAAAATCTGTAATCTGAGGGTTACAATATTGGGAATATTATTAATCAAAAATTAAGCTTTTAGGTAGGAAATTTTCAAAAGATTTTCACGGAACATGATATTTACTTAAAATCCTAATGATTTTTTGGCATAAAAGACCCATACAATGTATTTTTGGTAGTGCTGTCAAACGATTAATCGCATCCAAAATAAAAGTTTATGTTTACATAATATATATTTATGTACTGTGTATATTTATTATGTATACATAAATACAAACACATGCATGTATATATTAAGGAAAAATATTTTAGATTTATATCTAAAATATATATATTTATTTATAATCTAAATTGTATACATGTATAAATATATATACATATAAATATTTTGTTTTAATATATACATGTATATGTGTGTATATGTACATAATAAATATACAAAGTAAACACACATATAGTATGTAAACATAAACTTTTATTTTGGATGCGATTAATCACGATTAATCGTTTGACAGCCCTAATTTTTGGCTATTGCTACAAATATACCCGTGCTACTTAATACTGGTTTTGTGGTTCAGGGTCATATTTAGAACAGTGAGATAAAAAACTTAAGATTTAAGATTACAGAAAGTTCTGTAATATGGCGTCTGTGTCCAAAACACATGATAACATGGATCATTATCAGAATAATAATGGCATTACACAATGTTCATTTTCTTCTCATCTACACCATATTCCTTTCACTCTTACTGACATAAAAGTTCTATGCAGTTATATCTTATCAATTGAAAAAAAAAAACATGACTCAAAAACACAGCTGCATTCACAAAATGAACTTACCACACCAACACTGCCACTTAATATGAACTTCCTCTCACTATGCTTCAACATCATTGTTGTTTCACAGTCCAAGGTTAGTTAAGGGGAGCGGATGTAACCGGAGCTTTTCACGCAAAGTACACACCTCTATCAGCTTGATACTACCCTCTGACCAGAGGAGACATAACCAGACATAACCACAGCTGTCCTAGTCAAAGAAATATCCTCCTCTGTGGTGATTCTCTTATATGATTTGTGGATTTACATTTACACATAAAACAAAAAACACATTAAAAATGTCGTTGCTGTGACATTGATGTCTTCAATCATGAATCAAACCTCCCATCTCAGACAAAACACAATTCATCATGAAATTTCCTAAAGCTCATATGTTGTACATTTGGTCCACATGTTTTATGAGTCATTGAGATGTTTTAGAAGCACTGTACATCTTAATCTATTACATCAGAGTTACAAAAAGATGCTGCTTACACTAAACAGTTAAAGTGACTGAGAGATGACTAACAGGATTTGACTGCTCTAAAATGTGTTTCTACACAGAAGCTTTGGTCTGATACCAAATTATTGATTCCTGCTGACATCCACATATTCTTATTTTCACTCGAACCCCCATTCGCAGATGTACGCCTGCACGCAAACACGAGCGCTGAATCACATCCTATAAAACCCAACAACTCTCGCTGTCTTCACAGCTGCCCTGTGGGCCCCCAGCAGCCCACTTAAGAAGAGTACTTTCTCATAAAAACCTCTTGTCTCTGTCCCGGTACACCCACGTATTCCCACAGCACACAGGCCCCCACCTGCCCCTGATGTCTGCCCAGCGCTGACCTCAGTGCGGCACTTCGCCCCCCTCTCCGCCAGCTGTGTACTGCATTCCTCCAGCACAGAGACTGAAAAATGGCAAAAATGAGGCTTGTTGTGGTGCTTCAAGGGGCCTGGGACCTGGTTTTAATTAAAGCCTATTAAAAATAAAATACAACCATGGACGAATGGAAAAAACACAGCGCTGATGCTACGTGGGTTGTCATTTTTAGCATGATTAGCCTACGTGCCTCTCATGGGAACATGTAACAGACATGTCACTGTCAAAAGATGTGCTCCCCCTGACCTCCTACAATCATGCAATCAGTCAATCATGGCATCCTAATTGATCAAAAGAGAGAAGTTTCAAGTTCAGAAGTGCAGAGGAAAGGGTGGAGTCTTCAAAAAAGATGACAGGCTTCAATGTGAAAATAGACTAAAGGCACCCTGTGTGGGTTTTTCATGGAAAGACTTCTGGAGAAATAAAAATGATATCAGCACTGTTGTGAAACATTTTAAACCAAAAACTGTTCAGCAAACATAATGTGTTATTGGTCCCTGGTGAATGTTAAAAAGCTGGAACTTATGAAGTCAGATGATGCTTGAGTTTTGTTTTTTGTAATTCAATTTACTTGTGTACTGTCTTTTGTAGAGAGGAAATCCTGTCGCTGCCCTGTAAGCGTTGGTCATAATATGCGGAATTCCCTACTCTGTGGCTGGTACAAGACTGCCTGTGCTTCCCGTCCACCCATGTGATGCACAGTGCCGGTAAAGTAGTCTCTGAGGATGGGGCGGGGGATTCTTTTTTGGGCTTACACAACAAAAGAAATGTATTAATCATTTAACCTTGCCAAAGTATCCATTGTGATTTCAAAGCTTTACAAGCAACAACGGCTTCTTAATAAATAAAAATACCATAAAACAATAGTAATCATGTTCATGGGCACAGAAACAAAACGTCAAGCAGCCGTTGCACGCGACCAATCGTGCATTGATTTCTTTCCTGTCTTTTTCGGAGGAAGACAAAGTACCCTTCTGGGATGTGTATAACTCGAGTTTTGCAAGAGAGAAATTTTATGTGAATATTTGTTTATATAAGCTGACAAATAATGAGAGATACTGTGACTGTATTTTCCCTCATCCTCATTCCCTCACTTTATATCGTAAATCATGTAATATGTCTAGTAATGTACAGTCAGCTGGTCATTACTGCCAAAAAACAGGGTGGTCAGGTCTGTACATTATACCACTAATTGTGGCTAAAAAAAGTAAGAAGAAAATACATACAAGGACTAATCGAAATATTGAAAATATTGATTTGAGTTAACATTATTATTGTTGTTGTTACATGAGAAGAAAGAGACTTATAGGATAATCATAAAAATACACAAATGACCAATTCAAATCAAGTATTCCTGAGAGCTACACTACCAGTCTTTGAACAGTAAGATTTATATTCTTTCAAAAAAAGAAGTCTCTTCTGCTCACCAAGCCTGCATTTATTTGATCCAAAGTACAGCAAAAACAGTACAGTTTTGAAATATTTTTACTATTTAAAATCACTTTTATATTTGAATGTATTTTAAAATATAATTTATTCCTGTGATCAAAGCTACATTTTCAGCATCATTACTCCAGTCTTCAGGTCACATGATCCTTCAGAAATCATTCTAATACACTGTAAAAAACAATTTGTTGAGTCAACTTAAAATAATTTGTTACCTGGCTGCTTTAAAAATCTTAAGTTCAGTCAACTCGAAAAAAGTTTAGTCAACTTAAAATGTTACGATTTACTAAGTGACAACTCAGATATTTAATTCAACTTAAAATTTTAAGGCAGCCGAGTATCAAACACAGCTGTTTAGTTTAACAAACTATTTTTTAGTCAACTTAAATATATCTAAGTATCTAATATATATATCTAATATCTAAGTTGTCACTTAGTACAACTTAACATTCAACTTGAATAAACTTATTTGAGTTGACTGTACTCAAAATTTTAAAGCAGAAGGGTTACAAATTATTTTAAGTTGACTCAACAAATTGTGTTTTTTGTTTTTTACAGTGTATTCTGATTTGCTGTTTAAGGAACTTTTATTTAGCAAGGATGCTTAAATTGATCAAAAGACACTAATAATGTTACAAAAGATTTCAATTTCAGATAAACGCTGTTTTTCTGAACTTTCAATTCATCAAAGAAACCTGGAAAAATTCTGCTCAGCTGGATTCAACATAATAATAATAAATGTTTTTTTTTTTGTTTGTTTTTTTACAGCAAATCAGAAAATTAGAATGTTTTTTGAAGGATCATGTGACTGGAGTAATTATGTTAAAAATTCAGCTTTTGAAAAACTTTTGACTGGTAGTGCATATAATAAAATGTAATAATATGCCTGCGTGTAAATGTACAACTGCTTCTAATTATACAGCTTTTACATAATTAATAGTATTTAAAGATGAATTATCATTAATCTAGTCTGTCACACAAACAACAGTAAAACAAATTCACAAGATGTTCAAGGAGCTGATGGCAGACTGAAGGGTAAACTCTTACACAAAACTATAGACCACCCGCCAAAAAACTTGCTACTACACTTCCAACTGTGCTGCTTTGCCTTCTCACTCACTGAAGTGTTCTCTTGTTGCAAGTCCCTCTGCTACGACTACTGATCCCTGCCAAGCCGCAAGGTTAAGACAACAGCAATGGAGAATGCATTTTTATTAGTTCCTGGATTGGTCTTTGGATGGTGGAGACGAAAACCCAACACACATACACACAACTTGTACGAAAAATGAAATAAGACGGTAAATTAAACAAACAACAGCTGGCTAGGCTGAGTGGTAATTTTGGTCATATTTGAGCATATATTAAAACCATGGAATATGATGAATCCTGGAAAAGTGGATTGGAATCCCATAAGCTTCCACAATATGTTCTGGAGTTTAGAGGATTGTGATATACTTCATGCCGGAGATCCTCCTTGAAATTGCAATATAACGCAACATGAGCAGCCATCATGGCCTGCAAATAGACTAACTAGTGTGTCAAAGAGAAAAGATAACACAGAGGAAATAACCCATGACTAAAAACATGGTACATGAATGTTTCCAAAGCACACCACCTGAGGTTCTTTGGCTGTTTGACTAAAGCCTGACTAAAGGATGACAACTATTACTATAAAGTTTCATATCACAACTTTATTAATGACTCAGAGGAATATCGTTGGAATCACTTTCCAGCGATGAAACCAGCAATAAAACCATTGACAGCCAATCAAAAGAATTTAAAGCGACAAACGACATAGCTTCAGCGAATGCTTATAATACAAAACATTATTATTCCATTAATATGGATGTTGAAATTTAGTAATTGTTATGTCTCTATAATGTTATGTTTAATTAATGAAGAAGACTGCAAATGCATAAAGCAAGCAAGCCGGAAATCATGAAAGAGAGAAAGAAAGAAGGACGTCTGTGCAAGGTCTACACTCGCGCACCACCCCACCGCTGCGGGATGAGTGGATGAGCTTGAATTGCACTTGGCTGACCCCTACCTACTGTATTCCTCCCAACATGTACTGCAGTTTAACGGCCGTTCAGAAAGAACACTACTGTTCTGAGTGGAAAATAAAATGTAATCCAGGAAAAAAAAAAAAAAAAAACTTGCATTATGGCACTACTTTGTATGGTAGTTCAAATAATTGTTTTGTGCACTGAACTCAGGAGAACTGTAATTAAAACGTACTATTAACATGTTTGTCATTTGCAATATATAGTAGGCGTTTATTAAGCGACATAAACAACCACTCCAAAATGTCTGTCAGGCTCGATGCACATTTAAGTTATCTGTGTAGATTGATTATCATTTGGATTGAAATGTGTTTCACTTTCCTGATGCAAATAAAATCTAACAACATTTAAGTTTGGGATAGTTTTCAATGATTAGCTCCTGATAACCATTTTAAAACTGATGTCCGTTTTCAAGATATTAGACATCATTTTATTTTCTGTATAGAGCCATATCTCTGTTATGCAGCCTAAATGCTTCCAGACTGAAAGCACAGAGTGAGCCTGCAGTTATGCTCTGCTTACGTGCTGCCTATGTACGCAACATGAAACAGACCTAATTTGTCAAGCCAGCAATGAAATGTTGTACTACTGCAATGTTGTGATGTCAAAGGAGCAAGTACGAGTTGGCTAGCATGTATTCAGCGAGTTCTGGAAAGTAATGCAATGCAGAGGGTTCTCAGATGTGTAAAATTCCTAGAGTATTTTAACCTTTAAATGGTCCAGCAAAATTTGAAAACAGAGCCCTGGGCAATATCTGGATCATTTCAAGATGTCTTATATCTCTCTACACAGCAGCATTATTGGATATTTCTCTTACTTAAAACAGACTTTAACCTTAATCCTTCTCATTCCTGTAAGTAACTTCTAACAGCCAAGTCACAATGTGTTTCACTTCTCTAAAGTCCAGTTTATAGATCTAGCACTGGGTTTGAGCAGTGGCTCTGACTCACCTCGTATTTCCTTTGCAAGTTTCAACAGAATTTTTTAATCTTAAGAAATCACAAGACATATCAGACGACATAATATACAGTTGAAGTCAAAATTATTTTACCAAAATAATGTTTTTTTTATTATTATTTTAGGCTGAACTGAATAAGATACAGTCTACAAGAGAAAATTATTTAATTAAAAGAGTTTAATTCATAAAAATGACCCTGTTCAAAAGTTTACATACACTTGATTCTTAATACTTTCTTTGTTACCTGAATGATCCACAGCTGTTTTTTTGTTTGTTTGTTTGTTTGTTTGTTTTAGTGATAGTTGTTCATGAGTCCCTTGTTTGTCCTGAACAGTTAAACTGCCCGCTGTTCTTCAGAAAAATCCTTAAGGTCCCATAAATTCTTTGGTTTTTCAGCATTTTTGTCTATTTGAACCCTTTCCAACAATGACTATGATTTTGAGATCCACCTTTTACACTGAGGACAACTGAGGGACTCATAAAGCATAACTATGCAACTATTACAGAAGGTTCAAATGCTCACTGATGCTTCAGAAGGAAACACAATGCATTAAGAGCCAGGGGTGTATGTTTTTCTTGTATTGCCGAAATATCATAGTTTTTTTCATTTAGTACTGCCCGTCAAAAACTACAGAAGATACTTACATGTTTCCCAGAAGACAAAATAAGTTAAATTAAGTTAAATCTTCTCTTCTGGCTCTTAATGCATCATGTTTCTTTCTGAAGCATCAGTGAGCATTTGAACCTTCTGTAATAGTTGCATATGAGTCCCTCAGATGTCCTCATTGTAAAAAGATTAATCATTCAGGTAACAACACAGTATTAACAATCAAGTGTATGTAAACATTTGAACAGGGTCAATTTTACAAATTCAGCTATTATTTTCTCTTGTGGACTGTATGTAAATGTATTTTATATGAAATATGTTATTCAGGTCATTTTTTTATTTTTTATTAGTATTTTTATTAGAGTTTTTATGTTACAACAAAAAAAGGAGAAAAAATAAATCCCCACAGTAAACAGTAATAATGGAATAGAGAAACATAAAGGAAAAAAAAATTCAGGTCATTTTTATGACCCTCCTTATTTTGGTAAAATATACTTGCAGATTCTGCAAGGTGTATGTAAACTTTTGACTTCAACTGTAGTTGCACCACATGGATATTTTCACAAACTTCAGCTAACATCACAATGTATCACCAAAAATCTGATGACGGAAGAAATGTTGCAAATGGCTTATCTTCATGCCCTATTTTTGACTAATGGATTAACCATACATTCCTGACATATAAAAAATAATGGCAAGCTCTTCCGCTCTACCATTGTCTTGAGGTGGGGCGACTGACACACTTGGAGTAGAGGAGCAAGCAAGAAGTCTGGGGAAGGAATCTTTACTCAGGTAGCGTGTCACATTTCCGTGACCTCTACTGCCAGAACAATTCCAGGGTGCCTCCTGCCTCTCCATCCGCTTCCTTCATGTGTCTTTCCCACGCTCGGTGCGAGGACAGCGAAGGAAATCTACTTGGAGACCTTGTAGACAAAGCCTGAAGACCTAAAAAGTCATGGGGGGAGCAGTACTTCCTCTGTTTGGACCAGAGTAAGAGTTGCTGTTTGTTTGGACAGCAGGAGGAAGACCTGTATCTGTAGTGTACAACTGCTATGTCACAATGAACAATGGCATTCATCTTTTACTATCCATTTTGTTTATAAGGAGATGCAGCCAGAAGTCCAAGCAGCCAAGAGTCAACAATATATTTTCTCTTATAAACACATATTCTCAAACTCGAGAACAACACTGGAGCTGGAGATGTGCCCATACTACACATTCACAATAAACTGTTTTGAATGTTATCAAAAAACACACACGATATTTCAAACACAATGTGTGTCACATAGTGACTTGGAATAACCAACACGTCTCAGACGAGTGCAAGAAGTGCCCACTTCCCTACTGTTCTTTCATCATTAGCTGTAGTGATCTGGGGGTCCCCAAAATGATTGGGGTCAGTGGAAAAATGAGCAAACATCAGTGAAAGGATTTAAGCCCCAGCAGGGATAGATCACCTCCTGCTTTCTAATTGAGCATTTCATTTAGCGCAGAGTGCAAAGTGCTGGGTCTCAAAACCCAGTGAGCTGCAAATTTAAACAAAATTTGGACCCTGAAATGGGTTCTCTTAATGCATTTTGCACATATGTGATCCTGGACCACAAAACATTGCAATAGTCAAAATGATTGTTTTTTCTTTTGTGCCAAAAATCATTAGGATATTAGGATATAAGTAAAGATCATGTTCCATGAAGACATTTTGTAAATTTCCTACCATAAATATATAAAAACAAAAATTTTGATTATAATGTGCGTTGCTCAGAACTACATTTGGACAACTTTAAAGGCGATTTTCTCAATATTTAGATTTTTTGGCACCCTCACATTTCAGTTGTATCTCGGCCAAACATTGTCTTACCCTAACAAACCATACATCAATGGAAAGCTTGTTCAGCTTTCAGATGATCAATCTCAATCTCTTGGGTTTTGTAGTCAAGGGTCACATACAATCCCCAAAATGTTGCACCAAACAATATGTGTATAGGTATGGGTATATGACATCAAAGTAGATTACCTTTTAAAATATGAATTTTAATATTTCTATAAAATAAGCATCTATAAAAACTGTATCAAAAGACATCATATTTGTTCCCAATCCATTTGATTTGTCATAATAAGTGTCTCGTTTTCAGTAAATAAAGTCAAAAATGTTTAAAAAGTGCAATGAACGCATGACTGCAGCTCATATTGCAATATATTATCTTAACATCAGAACTATCAATAAATTGTTGACTGATAATTCAAGGGGATCAGATAAGTGATGTAATTTTATTATAGCACAACACTAACTTAACATGTTTCAATCATTACATCCACATTTGTTTTCATCCATTTACATACAGATCAGCTAATCCCCATAAAGTTGACAACTGAACTTCAAACCGCATCTGTACAACAGCAGTCCATAGAAAGGCAAAGATCGTATAAGCAGCTTCACTTTACGCGCAATAAAACGACACAAAGCGTACTTACCACTAGAGAAGAAATTAATAAGCAGCTGAAAAGTGAAGAAGCCTTTGACTGAAGTTTGAAGACGACTCATTTCGTCAGTTAAAATACCGCTCCGAAGGATATTCCGTATAATCGGCTGTCACTTTATATTTGGCTGTAATAGTCCAACTACTGTAAGTTCTCTTGGTGTATAGTTCCCGT
Source organism: Cirrhinus molitorella (assembly GCA_033026305.1). Classification (NCBI taxonomy): domain Eukaryota; kingdom Metazoa; phylum Chordata; class Actinopteri; order Cypriniformes; family Cyprinidae; genus Cirrhinus; species Cirrhinus molitorella. Next base: position 27,814,751 of record CM065129.1, on the reverse strand, counting down.
TGATATGACAGAGATAGTTCTTTCAGTGATGCCTCTGGAATGAAAACACCTCTCGTAGTCTGTCAGTCACTGTAAAGGTATCGCATGGTACTGCGCCTGCCCCGGTAAGCAAACTGAGCAGCTCCAAACTACTCCCGAGGGCAGGTGCGACGTTTGCTCTTCCTTCCTACAACTGACTGAATGAAATTTCAAAAACTAGACGGTCTAACAATAATATAACGATGAAAAGAACAAATGCCAACCGACTGATAAACCACACACCACTGCCTTTGGCTTTTCTGCTGGGGTTTTCCCTCTCGAAGGCTTTATATGAGTGAAGCTGGGACGGAAGGACGCAACGTCACCATAGTAACCCTGCAGCGATACTCCTAGTTCACTCCGCGCACTTTTCCTGCTTTAACTTACGATATTGACTTACTGATATCGATTAAGTAGTAGTATTTTGAGGTATTTAGTCTGAATAAATTAAAGATTTACTTAATCTCAGTGAAATGGCCCACCTAAATGCCTCTATGAATGTGAAGAGGCTTTCACCATTGTTTTAAAATGAAATCTTCCAAACCCCATCAGTCCCTAAAATATCTAGGTGCAAAGGTAAACAGGCATTGTCTGATAACATATCAGTCAAAATACCTTGGAAAAACATTTGCAGGGTTTATTTTTAACTTCAGCAACAGGATGCACAGCTAATTTTATATCAGAGTAAATAATCATGGGGCTTCTTTTCACCTTCCAACACCCCATGGGATGCACCACCAACAGTTTGTCTTTTTGATGCTACAAATGGGGACACGCTCCCCGCAAAGTAAGGCAAGCCATTGTCCATTCATGTCCTTCCATCTATAATCATTTCAAGTGCAGAGGAAGTTAAATCTGTTAAACAGAAATTCAAATGTCTTGCAGTTTATTACAGTTTGTCACTGATGAGGTTTTTTTTCCCATTGATTGGAGGATAATGTGATCATGTAAGGGCTACTGATGACAGTTTACCAGTTTATTTACTTTTAGGATTCAAAGAAACAAGCAGCTAATGTTAAGGCTTTAGTTATGAGGTGTGATTTTTATAAACCATAAAAAAAGTATTTTTTTTTTCATTGTGCATTCCAGTTAATCTCAATCAAACTGCAGTTGGGTTATTTTAATATAAAGTAAAAATACAGCTAACTAACACAAGAAAACACAAGAAAAACATGATCTGTTCTTGCAAATAAACTCTTAATATATACATATTTATATTAAAATATTTATATACACATATATTGCATATGTTATTATTATACAATAAAAAATAACAATATTATTATTTTTTAATATATTAATGATTAATTAATGAATTTCAGGATAATTTCATAAGAATAACAACATATGTATTGTATACCTTATTTTATATATATATATATATATAAATAAATAATATTTTAGATTTTAATATAATAACATAATATAATATATTTAAATATGTTTATGATTTCATGGTAATTAAATAATATAATAATAATAATAATAATAATAGCTGAAATTATTTATACACACACACACACACACACACACACACATTTTTTATATTTAATAGTTACAGATTTTTACATTTTAATTTATTTTGTTTACTTATTTATTTTTTTAATCTACACACAGCTAAGAAGTTTCTGGTCATGTTTTTTTGGTTTGGCAGCAGTGATCTGATTTAGGTATTTCTCAAATCTGCTTACAATAATATTTGGCTAGATAGTGACCTTTCATCCCAAAGTAGAACTGTGAGGCAAGGTATTTTTAAATCTGGCACAAATGTATAAATATGCCTGTTTATTATTATTTTTTATATTATTTATGTATCAGATTTGAGGAAATCTTGTGTGCATCTCTCTGACCGCATGTCATAGGGATCATGTTTGTTTTTTCTTTCTCCTGTGCAATCAAGCCCTCTGAACTGATCACATTTCCCTCAGGCCAGCACAGTGGCTAGATAAGAGTCAGGCAGAAACAATTGCTGGAAGCCGAGCACCGAGAGGAGTGGGCTTTTAAGACATCTTATTTTTGAATCTAGCGCAGTGAACACAATAAGAGAGTCCACAACCGATTCTGTGTACGCAGCTTGAGCTCTTTCCTTCAGCTCAACAATGACCTCCCCTGTTAAAACAAAAACTCCAGCGTTATCAACACATACTTTCTTAGGGGTGAATGAGGTTTTAACTACCAGAAGGTGATGAATATTATGCTGAAACAATACTATTATACCATAATGCTCAAATCTTTCATCAGGACAGAGCTGACAATTCTGAATACACTGCAGCTGTGAACGCTTGAAAAGAGTAGTTATCCGCTTAAAGTGCTTATTTTTTACCTTTGACATCTGTCATTTAGCTGATATATTTTATATAATAGTATTAATATTCTTGTTTTATTGGCTCTTTTGCACAATTTTAATCTCATAGGTTACTAAAAAGTTTATTTTCTTAAAAAAATATTTTATTTTATTGTTGATGCAATGATGAGATTTGTTTTACCACGTTAGTAAAGCTGCCTAATACGGAATCTGAAATGTGAGGGAGCTGTGAATGAGAGTAAATACATAACCGTGTATGAGACTCCACCTTGTGGCCATACAGCTGTATTGCATTCGTACTGCAGCGCGTCCCTTGCGTGTTCCTGGCGGTGGACGGTCGTGAGGGGTCGTGTTTCTGTCACATAGAAAATACCGACAAAAATATATTAGGTCGATTTAAATGACAGTACTCGACTTCTGTATCAAGGCTGACCGTAAAATGGAGCAGTTTGTTGTCGATGTAAAAAGTAAGAATCTATTTTGTGGTGTTATGATGATATGTGGCAGTTAGCTCATTCAGGAATTAGCAATTAGGCATATTTATAAAATAATCGTTCTCTTATGAATATTATTGGTAATTTTAGTATTATCTACTTAATTATTTCAGCTTACCTTGTCATGAGGTGATTTAGCACACCGTACGTACGTAAAGCTGTTTCGTGTTATCTTTCACAGACCTGTCAGAGAAACTTCTCCACAGAGAGATCAGTTCAGATTTGGATGAGGTGATTGAGACTCTCTTCAAAGCGATTTCAGCTCTAGATGGAGCAGCAAAACTACAGAATTCACAGGTTTGCAATGCTCACCTCAGTTGAAATCTACGGAAGCCACAAGAGATCATGTGTTTGGTCATCAGGTCTTTTTCTCGTATTTTCTCGTTACTTTTACATAATTTCGTAAATTTCAGTAATATTGTGAAATATTCTTACTATTTAAAATAACTGCTTTATATTTTAATATATTTTAAGGTGTTAATATGTTGATTTGCTGTTCAAGAAACTTTTATTAATATCATAAATAGTTAAAACAGTGGAGTACAATTTTTTCAGGATTCTTTGATGAATAGAAAGATCCAAAGATCAGTATCTATTTGTCTCTGTCTGTCTATCTATCTATCTATCTATCTATCTATCTATCTATCTGTATGTATGTATGTATGTATGTATGTATGTGTGTGTGTGTGTATATATATATATATATATATATATGAAGAAGATGCAAAACCAGCTAAAAGCCATCTTGGTCAAAAATGAGATGATACTGAGTGAACGCTCTCGACACATATTATACATCAAATACTTTTACTTCAAAATCACTAAAATACCTATCAGAAGTACCACTATTTTATGTAGAAACCTATACTTCGGAGCCTGATAAAAATGCATTTTTTAAAGAAGAAGTCAGATGGATTTAGAGGCTTTTGCATCTGAACTCTTCATATATATATATATAGCTTTGTAGAAATGTGGTAATTATGGTTTAATCTTAGATAGATATTGCAACTGTATTTTGTAGTTGGAGGAAATCGCCATACAGCTGTGGAACTGGGCTGTGACCAAACGTGCTGGCTCAAGTATTACAGAAGAGCAAAAGGCCAAAGGTCTCAGTAATTTTTTTCTTTCTTTCTATTATTGTATCTGCCAATCAGTCTGTTTTCTGTCATATACATAGTTTTTTTCCTGTACCAACAAAAGAAAGTTTAAAAGCCTATCTCCAGATGTTTGCACAGATGTCAATTATTTGATAAACTACAAATTTGTTTAACTCACTGCGCATGTTTAGTGCGTCATGTTGCATGCAGACTTCTGTATTTATGCGGACCTGAGAACCCATCAGAGACTATTGTTCGCAAGCAGATACTGGTTTGTAAAATCTGTTTTTGCTTACTATTTTCAGCAGTTTAGAAACTATTAAGCTTGCCCAGCAGTAGATTTTTAATTTTTATCTTTTCCGGATTGTTTCTGGACCATTTGAATACTGTCTATATAACTGTAACTCTAAAATGTCTTCCTCAGATGGCAAGTAAAACGGGAAGAACATGGCTTGATTGTAAACAACCCAAAGCTGCTGCTGATTTTTTGAGCCTTGCTGTCAATGTATGTACAGTATGAATGCAATCTCATTATTAGGACAAAATATATATATATTTGCATGTACACTACCAGTCAGAAGTAATGATGCTAAAAATTCAGCTTTGAAATCAGAGGAATAAATTACATTTTAAAATATATTTAAATCGAACACAGTTATTTCAAATTGTAAAAATATTTAAAATTTTTACTGTTTTTGCTGTACTTTGGATCAAATAAATGCAGGCTTGGTGAGCAAAGAGACATCTTTAAAAAAAAAAAAAAAACATTATTACTGTTCAAAAACTTTTGACTGGTAAGTATGCACAAATATATAAATAAAAATATGTTATACATGCAGCCACTGGATATTGGAACATTAATAAATACCCATGATTATATTTCTCACTAGTAGTGACTTCAGAGTATGAGAAACTAAGACTATGTTATTTTCACAGAGCCTGGAGACTCTTTACAGCAGACTCATTTCCAATGGAGATTGTGCAGAAGATATAAACACACCAAAGGGAGACATAGAGAAAGACTTGCTGCGCGTTTTGTCTTATCAAGCTGAATCTGTGAGCATAGATTGCTTAGCATGTCCATTGACTATAAAGCTTAAAATTAATGTCTGAATGCTCTAAAACCATTGGATAAGATGTGCATATTATTTGAGAGAGTTAGCAGATTATTGCAATGTTTTTATAGTTTACACAAAAATGTTTACTTCATAGTTTTTTTTTCTGAATTCTTTTTGTTGTCTCAATAGGCAGTTTCTCAAGGGCAACACCAAGAGGCAGTGTCATGCATACAGCGATGTAAAGAAATGCTTCTGCGTCTCCCTAAAGAGGTGAACAAACTGTTGCTGTCAGCGTGTCAAGTAGTGTCATTGTATTATTCTGATTTTAGAAAATACAAACTATAAAAAGAAAATGAAAACACTCTTTTGTGAAATTTCCTTTAGACTGGCTATCTCTCCCTTCTCTGTTACAACTTTGGGACTGACACTTACAGCCAGGAAAACCATGAAGAGAGCACATTTTGGCTAAGGTAGTGATCTCTGTAATAAACATTACAAGAGCTTGGGGTCAGTATGAAGTCTGTTACGCTCACCAAGCCTGCATTTATTTGATCAAAATACAGTAAAACAGTAATACTGTAATAGATATTATTACAGTTTAAAGTAATTGATTTGTATTTTAATATATTTGAACATTTCCTTTAACTTTTGTAATACTACATTATAATTGGTAATGCTATAATTAAGTATTTACACTATTCCTTACATATATTTTTATTCTGCATTTCAGCCAAAGTTATGATATAGGCAAGATGAATGTGAAGTACTCACCAGGATCAGAGATGCAAGTAAGAAATATAAGTCAAAAGTTACATTTACAGCTAGATATACAGTGGGGTTTTTCTCATTATAAATTATTCCCATTTATATAAATTTGTCATATTACACTACCAGTCAAATGTTTTTGAAAGATTTTTTATGTTTTTGAAAGAAGTCTTTTCTGCTCACCAAGCCTGGATTTATTTGATCCAAAGTACAGCAAATCAGTAAAATTGTGAAATATTTCATATGCCTATATTATTCAAAATAACTGCTTTCTATTTGCATAGATTTGAAAATGTAAATGAATTCCTGGGATTTCAAAGCTGAATTTTTAGCATCATTACTCCAGTCATCTGATCCTTTAAAAATCATTTTAATATTCTGATTTGCTGCTCAAGCAATTTATTATTATGTTAGCTAAATATTTTTTTTCAGGCTTCTTTGATGAATAGAAAGTTTAGAAGAACAGCACTTATCTGATGAATTAATTACTAATTTCTATCATGTTTTAATTGAATATTAGATCTTTAATGTGGTTTTAGAGTTGCAATTTTACTTCTGATTCCTCCAGGCCAAAGTTTTGAGACTTCTTGCAAAAGTTTATTTGGAGTGGGACTGTCAGAAGTACCTGGAGAAAGCTCTTAATGCAGTGAGCTTGGCTAATAAGGTAAAGCATTCCTAGTGCAACCAGCTCTTGCCAAATTAGACCATCAGACTGTAGCACACACACCATGCTGTTTTTACATTTGGCTATTTCATTATTCCTTTTTAGGAGCATATGCAGCTGTCAGGCCTCTATTTGAAGATCCGTATCCTAGTTAAAAGCCACAGCCCAGATGATGCAGTAAAATCCGGTGGGTAAAATTAAAATCTGCTGATATCAGTTTGTGGATAGTATGTCGCATCTAAACATGTTCCTTTTCCACATCAGGGCTGTCAGAGCTACTAAACAGTGAGGTTTCTCTGGAAATGTGCTTGAGCATAGTAAAACTGCTTGTGGAAGAGAACATGTATGATCTTTTTTATTTCTCTAAACAGGCATAAAGAATCATCTTCTTGAAATCTGTGGTTAAAAGACCAGGCATTACAGAAACACTGACATGTTGTTTCAGGGAGTCACAGGCTTTTGACTTCCTGAAGAGGGTGTGTCAGCACTTTGAGTCATCTCCTGACCTGGGATCTGCTCTGCTCTTGCATATAGAGCTGCTACTGCAGCGGGACAAAGAGCTGCTGGCCAAGCAGAAGATTGAAGATGCTATCACGGGTAATGTTTATTCAGTGTTAGTAATCATGACTGTATTTTGTGCCATTACATGAAACAATTCACACTGAATTGTGTGTTCAATTATTGTTTTCTAGGACATTACACTGGAAAACAACTAGGACCTCAGACTCTATCATCTCTCCACCTTCTTCTGTGGGACAGAGCTTCCAGAAACTTTGAAGTAACACATCAGTTTTATAGGATAAAAAAATATACATTTCACCTCCCGGTGCATAATAGTTTATTCACTTTGCTTTATTACAGTTGAAAAATGCACTAAATACTTTGGATTTAATATTGTTTTAATTGCAAATATGATTACTATTACATCCATTTATAGCATTTTACTATGGACTACCTCAAAAGTTTAGGCTCAGTAAAAAATTTAAAAAGTCTCTTATTTCACCCAGAGGCTGCATTTGTTTGATCTAAAATACAGTTAAACCACTGATATTGTGAAATATGATTACACTTCTTCAGTGTCACATGATCCTTAAGAAATCATTCTAATATGTTGATTCGCTGCTCAAGAAACATTTAATCAAATCAAATTTATAAACATTTATAATCAAAGTTAAGAACACTTGTGCTGCTTAATATGCTTGTGGGAGCTGAGTCATTGATAGAAAGGCCAAAAGAACAGCATTTATTGGAAATATAAATATGTTGCAGTAATATAAGTCTATGTCTATGTTGTCCCCAAACTTTTGACCAGTGTTTTTAAAGAGATTTTCTCCTCACAGTCAGTGTAGACAATGTGTATTTTTGTGTGGGTGTGTTTTTCTTTATATAGTACAGTATGGTTCCACCATGAATCAAGTTGAGCTTGTTAGTTTGAGTTCAGTGAGACAGCTGTCATGTTTGTTGTCTTTCACAGGCCACAAATTATTCTGAAGCTCTTCAGTGGTATAACTACTCACTGAGCTTCTACAGAGCAGGTGAGTTGGATCATAACCTCGCTAAACTGCAAAGAAACCGATCCTCCTGTTTCCTGCACCTGCAACAGCTTGAGAAGGTAACATCTCATTACATAGACACAAGTTTTCATACATAAATGTTTGTTGTGAAAGTTGCCACATTGTTAAATTCTTGTTGAAGGCCAAAGAGGCTGTGGAAGCGGCAGCAAAGATTGATCCAGCCAACATTTTCACACAGTTCAACATCTACAAGATCGCTGTACTGGAGAACAATGCAGAGAAAGGTAATGGAGAGGATGTAAAGTCACACAAATGTCTCAGGTGTCTCACTGCAAAACAGCTAGGGTTCAAATGATTATGCAAAAAAACATAAATATAAGGGCCTGGAAGAGTCATGGAAATTAAGAAAATCCTACATTTTTTCAGTTATGATTGGCTATACAATAATTGATTGGCTACATATTGCTCTTAAAGAAAGGACAAGTTCACTTCCATAATGAAATCCATCCACAATGTTCATGTCTTTCTTTCTTCAGTCAAAAAGAAATTAAGGATTTAGAGAAAACATTCCAGTTTCAATGCAGCTTCAAAGGGCTCTACACAATTCCAGCGGAGACATAAGGGTCTTATCTAGCGCAACAACCTGTCATTTTCGAAGAAAAAAACAAATGTGTATACTTTTTAACCACAAATGCTCATCTTCCACTAGCTCGACCTCACGCAAGATGAGCATTTGTGGTTAAAAAGTATATATATTTTTGTTGTTGTTGAGAAAAATAGCTAATCGTTTCACTATATAGACCTTTATTCCTCGGCTGGGATCATTTAGAGTCTGTTGAAGCTGCACTGAAACTGCAATTTGGACTTTAACCCATTGGTTACCATTGAAGTCCATTATATATAGAAAATTCCTAGAATGTTTTCCTCAGAAAACGTAATTTTTTTGCGACTCAATAAATAAAGAGATGAACATCTTGGGGGTGAGTAAATTATGTTTATTTTGGAAGTGGAGTAATACTTTAAGCCTGGTTTACAGGGTCACAAATGGAAATCAACCCCGGAACTCACTATAAAATTATTTTAAAATACAATAGATAAAAACTGATGTGAATATCTGCTTTATTGTGTTAATAAGCTGCTGTGGCTCTGAGAGAGATTGGTGCTCTGGCCCAGAATCCCATCACCAGTGAGGATAGACTGCTAGTGACTGAAAACGCTGCCGCAAACCTCCTAAGCCTGGCCGCACAGATCGCCCTAGAGGTTGGCCACATTATACCAGATACTTATGACTTTTCTCTTACCATTCATCCTGAATATTTCAACACAATAATAGTACAAGACAGCAGTAACTGTGCCTTTTGTTAGGTTAATATGTCACATTGTTGAAGTATTTCAGCAGTGATTTTTCACCACAGCATGAGCAGCAGGAAACAGCCATCAAAGCCCTAGAGAGTCTGTGTGAACACTCACAAGATGTTGTTCAAATCCTCACTGCCTTGAGGTCAGTCACACATTTGCTTTGACCTTTGACACTGAGCTTAAACCCATCATGCATATATCAGTTCACACTGAAGCACAACTATCAAACATCTCTGCTACAGAAACAATTTTTTTTCTTTTTCAGGTGTTTAGTAAGGCTTGTTCTTTCAGCAATGGAAAACACCAGTGAGGAAAACAGGTTAGTAGATCAGTGGTGCAGAATTCTGAGATATTCAGCAAAAGCTGCATCTCCATTTCTCACAATCTGTTATTGAAACAGGAATGCCAACTTGGATATCCTTTTGTCGTACCTAAAGACAGGTACAATTATCCATGATCTTTCAATGTCAATCAATCATGTTTTTCCACGCTGACTTGCTGTATGCATACTGAATTTACAGCTCTTCAGAAATTATCACAAGTCAGCAATATTCATTGCCACGGAGCACAGCAGCATTCAGAATACGCCAACTGGTTCGGCAGAATCGGTGCTTTATTCCTAAACCTCTAGCTTTTGAGACATTTAAGTATTTGGTGGTTGTGTTTGATTCATTGTGTGTGTGTTGTGATGAGATTGTCTTTTCTAACCTCAGCGTGGAACTCAGCCCTGCAGTGTGAACACAGTCCTGTGAGGATGAGGGATTTCTTTCTTTTCTCATTCCAGGTAAGTTCAAGCACAGTTCCAGTTAGTTACTGTAGGTTTGTTCATAATCTCATGCTGATGCTGTAGCTGTAGTTAAGGGTAGTTAACATGAGATGTGTGATGTGCTGTCTGGCTGGGCAGCTGTCACAGCTGTGCACCCCAGACCGAGGTGTGTTGATAGGGCAGAAGACGTGTCTGCTGATGGCTGCTGTTGCGTCTCTGGAGATCTGCAGGAGCTCTGATCACACTGAGCAACAGGTGGATCACTTACTCGTTTTAGCAGTTCACCATTTCCACCTGATTAAACAATAACCAGTAGGCAAGAGGCGTTTGCTTGCTTTTTAAAGACACGATGGAGCCTGAAGTATGAAACTTGACACTGTATAAATTTAGAATTTGTGTATTTAAATGCATGATCATTTCAAGGGTTTTCTAAGGTAAATTCCTTTTTGCTTTCTTAAGCTACAAACACTTCACATCAGGGGTCTTCAGCCAGGTGAAGTCATTTTCTCAACATTTCTGAGTCCAAGGCCTCCTATTGTAGGCCAAACACTCCTAGTTTGTATAAATGAAAGAATTTTAGGATAGTTCACCCAAAAATAAATGAAAACAAATGAAGATATTTTGGTAACCATACAGCTGCTAATAGCCATTGAATTCCATAGTATTTTTTTTTTTTACCATACTATAGATGTCAATGGCAACTGTTCGGTTACCAACATTCTTCAGAATGTCTTATTTGTGTTCAACAGAAAAACTTGTACAGGTTTGGGTGTCAGGTCAGTCCCTTTAAAGATTCCCAGTCATTTTAACCCATGACTTTCCCTGTCATTAGTGATATACAGGACAAAGAATGAGGATAAAAATCCTCAATTAAAAATCATTATAAAAATGCCAGTGGTGTTTTAATAATTTATAAATTTTCATGATTTGTCCAGGCCTAGAAATCACACTTTTAAAATGAGGCAACATCATATATCCAGGTTTTCTTTGGTTCTTCAAAGAAAATAAAAACCTATGGTGGTTAATTAAATTAAGAAATATCTTACTTTTTGGTTAATCTAGCTTGTTTTGATGCATGCATTGTCCATTTTTAAGTCATATTGTGGCCCCCTTTGTTTGTTTAGGCCCTCTAGTGGGCACTGACCTTTTGATTAAGAACCATTTTTCTAGGGGTTGCAAAGGTTATTTTTTTATATATATTTAATATTTACCAAAAATTCATTTACACTATCACTCAAAAAAAATTTATTTACAGAACAAAAAATCTCTTCTGCTCACCAAACCTGCATTATTTTATCCAAAGTACAGCAAAAATGGTAACATTTAAAAATATTTTTACTATTTAAATTAACTTTTTTGTATTTGAATACATTTAAAAATGTAATTTATTCCTGTGATTTTAAAGCTGAAGTTTTAGCATTATTACTTCAGTCACATGATCCTTCAGAAATCATTCGAATATTCAGATTTGCTGCTCAGAAACATTTATTATTATTATCATGTTGAAATAGGTTTCTTTGATAAATAAAATGCTCAGAAGAACAGTATTTATCTGAAATATAAATCTTTTGTAACATTATAAATGTCTTTATCATCAAGCATCTTTGCTAAATAAAAGTATTAATTTCTCTAATATATAATAAAAAATGTTTCTTGTACAGCAAATACATGTGACACTGAAGACTGAAGTATTGATGCTAAAAAAATGTAGCTTTGATTACAGGAATACATTACACATATTTCACATTACTGCTTTTTTAATCAAATATGCAGATTTGGTGAGCAGAAGAGACTTCTTTAAAAACATAAAAAATCTATGTTTATTATTTGTAATTCTAACACAAAAAAATTAATTATTTTAAAATATTGACAGCCCTTAATTTTTTTTAGAGAAAACAAGCAGCAGTACAAAAGCAAATATCAAAGCCAACCAAGGGGTTTTTGTAATATTGTTTCTGACAATGAGACCTTGGAGTTGGAACATTTTAAGAAACAGTGCTCCACATGTCTTCTGATCTCAGTTTTTCCTTGTTACAAGGAAACCAGCAGAGGGCGCAGTGCATAATTTTTTTTTGTGCTTTTCAGACTGAGCTCCTGACCCAGACACTAGAGCACATCCAGCTCTGTAAAGAGATCTGTACAACCATCAAAGTGTCAGGTGTCACTTACTATTTTCATTCTTTTACAAATGTTGGATTAGAAATGCAGATTCTACCTGTTTGTCCAGAATGACAAAGATCATAAGCATCTTTCTGGCACATTCTTTCCTCATCAGGCACTTCCTCTAAAGACAAAACAGACACGTTATTGTTGCTGTACGAGTTTGAAGCTCGGGCCAAATTAAATGATCCAAAACTTGAATCTGTGTTCGAATCCATTTTGGAACTGGATCACGTTGAGACCAAACTGCTAGAAGTAATTGCAGGTAAGCTTCTAGAACCATAACACCATATTTTAGATTGAGAACCGCTTTTCTAGGGGGTTGCAAAATTAAAATAATATTTTTATATATGTAATATTTACAACAACAACACATTTTTTTAATGTTGATTTTTTTTTCCTCCTGCTTACCAAACCTGCATTCATTTGATCCAAAGGACAGCAAAAACAGTACAATTCTGAAATATTTTTGTTATTTAAAATAACTGCTTTCTTTTTGGATATATTTTAAAATGTCATTTATTCCTGTGATTTCAGAGCTTTTAGCATCATTACTCCAGTCACGCGATCCTTCAGAAATCATTCTAATATTCTGATTTGCTGCTCAAAAACATTTATTATTATTATTATGTTGAAAACAGCTGGGTAGAATTTCTTTGATGAACAGAAAGTTTAGAACAGCATATATCTGAAATAGAAATCTTTTGTAACATTATAAATGTCTTTATCATCACTTTTGATCAAATTAAACCATCCTTGCTAAATAAAATTATTAATTTCTAGAATTTCCTTTACAAAAAAAAAAAAAAAAAAAAAAGAGACTAAGCTGCTAGATCAGCTTCTAGAACCATAACACCCTATTTTAAAGATATAAATATAAGTTTATGGATGGTTCAATTCTGACTGAATGTGTGGATATACACTACCATTCAAACGTTTTTTTTTTTTTCGTGAAATTTAAACTGGTATTTTGACCTTATTTGTCAAAAAATCCTGAAAAAATATTACAGTTCACATAAGAACCATGACAGTTTTCAACATTGATAGTAATGATTTGTCCACTAAATCAGCATATTAGAAGAATCATGTGACACTGAAGACAGGAATAATGCTGAAAATTCAGTTTTCCATCACAAATAAATTACATTTGAATATATATTAAAAAACAAAACAAAAAAAAACTTAAAATTGTAATAATACTTCTAAATATTTTTACTGGCTTTTCATCAAATAAATGCAGTCTTGGTGAGCATAAAACGTTAAAAAAAACATACTAAACCTGAACTTTAAAATGGTAGTGTGTAAAATGACATTATAAGCTCTGATGCTCCTTTATTGTGTCTGCAGTCCTTGCGATGGAACCACCAGCCCATTTCCCTGTTCTGTGCAAGAAAGCACTGAGGATCGCCTTGTCTCTGCACAGGAAACAGCCACAGGTTGACTTCACACGCTGCAGGTCAGAATAGTCAGGCTTTCGATACTCACACAGTGATGTTACCACACTGCTAGATAACAAAAGACACGAACGGTTCCTCATATGACACACACCTTATATATGTGTGTGTGTGTGTGTGTGTGTGTGTCACAGTAACTGTTTACACAGCCTGATTCAGCTGACCCTGCCGAATGGCGTGTCCGAGGTACAGCCCTGCATGTTGGAGGAAGCGTGGGGCTACTATGAGGAAGCTCTTTCCATCATAGCAACCGCAGTGAGTTGGTTAGGGTGACTCAGCAGCCGTCACACACGACCCGCTGCAGCTCAGCCCCGCAATTATCCCCATCTTTGAAAGAATCTCCTGTTTCTGTCAATGGGCTTTTAGTTATGCCTCACTTAGCAGATGCTCCATTCACCAGCTTCTTCCTGCCAATTTGGATGCTAATTTGAAAATCTCGCCCCGCGTCCTTTATCTCCAACTAGCGTTGCAGAAAACTTGCATAAGCATCAGGGTGCTATTCTAAATTCGTGACCTTCACAATACCATTGATACACTCTAAAAATGCTGGGTTATTTTTTTTTTTTAACCCAAATGCTGGGTTCAGCCTACTGGGTTGTTTTGAATATTTTTACCTAGGTGCTGGGTAGTTTTTCTTTAACTAACAGGGTTCGTAAATTTGACCTTTTGAAATTTAAGGCCTGGAAAACCCTTGAAGATAGCAATATTCCTTGACAAGTGCCTGAATTATTGAAAGACAACGTATCTATGAATTAAGTGTTTAATTTTGTCTATAAGCATGTATCTTTTCACGCAAAATTCATGCAATTCAAAAAACAAAATAGTTTTTTTGCTTATTTCAGTTAAAGGATTAGATCACTTCCAGAACAAAATCTACAGACAATGTACTCACCCCCTTGTCATCCAAGATGTTCATGTCTTTCTTTCTTCAGTCATAAAGAAATTAAGTTTTTTGAGGAAAACATTTCAGGAATTTTCTCCATTTAGTGGACTTCTATGGTGTTCTTGAGTTTGAACTTCCAAAATGCAGTTTAAATGCAGCTTCAAAAGGCTCTAAATGATCCCAAACGAGGAAGAAGGGTCTTATCTAGCAAAACAATTGGTTATTTTCTTAAAGTTAGCAATTTATAGACTCCTTTTTAAACCCCCTTTGAAGCTGGATTTAAACTGCATTTTGGAAGTTCAAACTTGCGAGCACCATAGTAGTCCATTATATGGAGAAAATTCCTGAAATGCACTTAGGGCCTGTTCGAATCCACTTTTGCTAGTTTAAGGACAGGAAAATGGTCGGCGCACCCGGCACATGTTCTAAAAGGGTTGTCCCTATTCTCTTAATGAGTCATGGGTGTGTTTTGGGTGCAACGTGCATTAAACCAATGAGAGTCTCATCTCTCATTCCCTTTAAGAGCCAGTTGCGCTCGCGTCATGGCGGATTTGAACGTGGTCATTTTCGAAAGCGAAACCAAAAGAGCTTTAGATCGAAACTGCGCAATGCAAATAATTTGATTCAGATTAAGATTTGATGCGGGTTCGCAAATCATTTGTTTCAGATCAGGAATTTGGAGAATCCGATTTTTTTCTCAAACAGTTGAAAACATCAAACCATGACAGTACAGTTATAAAAACAAAAAAAGAAAAAGTGTACACAAATACAAATCCTTTAAGAAAAATAACAGCGATTTTACTATAGTAAAAGTGTATTTTGTAATACTTTAGTAGTAATACTTCACACGTGCTTTACTTTATTTGTAATTTTAATTAGTATATTTGTATTTTTCTATTTCTCCTTTTAAGAATTTGAAATGGAAGACATTGTTTGAAGTGAGCTTTCTGATTGAAGTCCTTGAAAAATCTAAAAAGTATGGTTTTTAGATTCATGGTTATTTTTTTTCCCCCAAGGCATGTTTATAAGAAAGTACTTAAATGTCTTAATTGAACTACGGCCTAATCCTGGCTTAGGCTAAGCCCCGTCTATTAAAACCGGGCCTAAATATTTTTCCCGGTCCAACCGATTAGTACAGCCAAAAACATGACAATAGTTGACCATTTTCAGCAGCAATAATCAGCAAAAGATGTGTTTTGTTTGGTTCGGTGACATTGTTTACATTCAGTGCCGCCAATATGGATAACGCATCACAAAAACTATGCTGTATTCAACCAAATAAATTCAATTTGTCTTACATTTTTGTCCATGGGTGTTCTTGCTGTTGCCTCTATAATTCTGTATGAATTTCCAGCCCATTTTAAGCCAGAAATATAGTAATTTCTAAACAACAGACTTAAAACAACCAAGCATGTTGGTTAAAAACATTTAACCCAACCAGCTGGGTCAAAATAACCCAGCGTGTGTTCTGTTCAATATTTGCCAAATAACCCAGCATATAAAAATAAAACTTTAACATCTGATCCATTTGTCCTTTCTCACACAGCCTGAGGACTTTCCACAACTGGAGATCCTGTGGCTGCTGACCCGAGCGTGGAATATGGGAATCCAGCTCTACAGCCTAGCCCACTATCCCGAGGCCGAGAGGTGGTGCGGGCTGGGAATGAGCTTCCTGAAGCACCTGGGCTCCCTGCAGGACAGCTATCAGACTCAGGTAACGCTCCACAGCTGTTTGAACGCTCGACTCGAGGTGGCGGATTTCATTTTCATGTTTCACATTCTCCCCGCCTCAAGTCAGGTGCGCGAGCTGCTTTTTCCGTCACCTCAGTAGGAGGTTTAATTAGAGCAGCAGGGATGGTTACAGCTATGTGGGTAGGTAGTTAAAGCAACATACAGTAGGGAGGTTCAGCTCAGCTAGTTTAAATGTGTCATTTGGCAAGAACCAATCCAGCATTCTGAGTTCCAGGAATTCACAAGATATTCATTAAAAACATTTTGTTCATGTTGTTTGCTAAAAGAAAACGTGGCAAGGTGTGAATAAAATACATGAAATGTGTCTCCCCAGATGGTGGGTCTGTACAGTGAGGTGTTGGACAGGCTGGATAAAGCAAAGAAGAATCTCATTATTGAGGAATGAATGATGGCGGCGGCTTCAGTCGCAGATGGAGATCTCAGGTTTGACGGCACGTGTTTAATATGTAGTGTGAATTGCTGTCCGTGTTTTCGAGAAGGGTTATGAAATGGTTCAAAAAATAGAACGTCTTGTATTTAATCTGAAAGATTGTTTTTGGCAGTATTAATTTTATTACCTGTCATCCGCTTATCTGTTAAGAGCGTTTCTCGGATTGACTAGTTCGAAACATCTGCATTGCGATACAAAACAAATAAAAATGCATGCATTGAAATCGTAACAGAGTCACATAGTTTATTTCCAAACAAATAAACTCTTGTCCAGTCCAAAAAAAGCAAAAACAAAACTAAACAAAAACAAAAATGATAATAATAATAATAATAATAATAATAATAATCCGTAGGACTGTGTTCCCTCCTGACCAGGATATAAAAGAGCAGTTTTCCTTGTGTCCTGATGGGTTGTACCACCTGTAATCATGGGGAGGACACGACTGTACAATCAAAGGGTTCATATTTTTGCAAGCACTTACTGCACAGGTGTGCCGTCACATCAAAACTCAGAATCACTCAAAAAGACAAATCAGACCCAGACCCTCCCCATTTCACGATCGTGACTTCCAGAGCAGAGACGTTCTGATTCAATCCACTTCCTTAGAAATATAATACAATGAGTCAAAATTCTTTGGGCTTCGCCAACAGGGCCAACCGGTGCGAAAAGTCAGCCGTTTTCCCGCTCAGAGGACCAGATCTACGCTAAAATGATGTAAAAACTTACGCTCCTGGTTTACTTTAGTATCACTCTATGGGTTGCTGTCTGCATGTCTTTTTATATATATATTTATATATATATTTATATTTATATATATTTTTACATTTGTTTTTCATCTATACACTCAGACAAGTTCCACAAGATATCACAAGTAGACAGGCCGTATTGTAGGGAAGCTGGTTCCCGACTCACTAAAAAAAATGTTCCGATAGGCAGCTGAAGATATTTTTTTTTTCTATAGAGAAATACCAACGTTACGGCACATTTGTATGGAAATTAATCTCAGAAGAAATCCAAAGTTACTTACCTGACATTTGTGATTTATAAAACATGTTTGTCCCAGTTGTATCACACATGCATGAAGCACAAGTGAAGGGGGATATTTACACTTTACAGCTATCATACCCATTAAAACAGTCTGTAAGCAGTTTATAAATGGCTCTGTTCCCTTCGATTATTCCCTGAACTCTGGTTTTGACACAGGTATGACAGCTTGGCAGGTGAGCGCACCTGTTTAGAAAATGCCTGCGGGGCGGTTGGGAAGAGAGCGGGCCCAAGAGCTTCCCTCGCTTACTGCGGATCCAGACTTCTTAATACAGAAAAAGAGATCGAAGGAAGTACTGTACTTCTGTATCCCGTTGCGTTCCTGTTCTCTCCGGGCGACCACAGACGTAGTGCTTACAAAGTGTTTCAAAAAAAAAAAAAAAAAGACTAAATATTTAGAATACACAAGTATAATATATCAGCATGTCTGGGTGTTCAGTTAGAGGAGAGAAATCATCCCTTCGAGTTCATACTCGGTCTATTTCATCACAATATCAAAAAAAAAAAAAAAAAAAAGTAGTAATTATCCATCAGATTCCTGAGCTCGCCAAGCTCGCCCCGGCACAAGGCTCAACACAGTGGAGTAAACATCAGCCCGGAAATAAAGGAGAAAAAAAATCGTTTAAAAGCTGTCATTACAAAGAACAGATTTAATCAAACCATCGTCGAGTTCTGGGGGGAAAACGGTCAATTTCAGGCTCCACTAACGCTTTAATATCAAGAAGGACATCCAATACAATTATTGTCTTGATTCTACCCGTTTTAAGGCTGCGCTCCAGGGCAGCGAACAGGACAGTACCTTGTTACCGTTCAGTCTGAAGAGAATATAGTCATGGAAGGCAGAGGAAGTGCAAGTGGGCTGTCTGCTTTTCAACAACTCCAATGGCGGCCGAAATTGGATTTTGCTTAAGACAAAAAAAAAAACAAAAAGAGGAGATTTCACAGAGGTAAGACACTGAAGTCTATTGCACTCACAAGTTAGGCCTCCAATAAGATGACGGGAACGAGCACGAACATCGAGTCTCCCGCGAAGCACTGATAGGTTGAATATTGTTTGAATACAGGAATTTTCCACAAGCGTTTATTCGTCGTAAGGCAGTTTGGTGGTCTGCAGAGAGCCCAGTTACACCTCTCTACCCCCATCTGTAATACAGAGCAGCTAAAACCACAAGAAAGAAAGAACACAAAACCCAAAGACAAGAAATGAAACTAACAGCCCTCCAAGTAGACAATTCTAGTGAAGTGTAAAATGTGTACCGTAGCATTTCGTAGTAAAATCTCTCCGTAGGATTTTTATTTTCCGTGTGATTTCTCAGTAATATAAACGTATAGACTCGAACCCCGTTCTCCATTGTGTTCCGTTTCCGTGTCGGCGTACGAATAAAGCGAGCTGGTTTGCGAGTACTGAAGGTCTCAGTTTTGAAGTTTATCCGATATAAACGCGAGCAGTGACGGTACCATCGGCAGGCTTGAAGTGCATCTAGTCCTTGTAGAAAACCGCACAGCATCCTCGAATGTCTTTTTTCCCCCTCGTGAACATATACAAGGTTCCCGCTCGTGCCACCGTTTCCAACTCCCCAGCCACCTGTTCTCGCTTTCTCCTCTTCAAGTCCGTCCGAAACGAACCGCTCGGGTTTCCCTTTTTTGTTTTACATGACAAAAAATTTCTTTAGGAATGGCATTTCCAATCTTGAATGGAATTGCTGAGAAACTCATGCAGGGGTGTGCACAGTCACAGTAATGGTGAGAAGACGTCTTTTCAATTGAGGGTAACATAATGATGACACTAAAACTTGATATGAAACGCATCGGTGAAGGGGAAGGAAAGGTGTCGGGTGTGGGGGCTTGGTCAGGTTGGGGGCGCTGAGCTCAGAGCTTCTCTGCGGACGGGATCCAGATGTAAGGGCCTGACTGCTCCTCTATGATCAGCTTGATTTTATTATAGATCTCATCTAGTGAGTCACCCTGGACTATGGCTGTAAAGAGATGGAGAGAGAGAGAGAGAGAGAGAGAAAGGGAACAACAACATGGTTAAACAGTAACTGAGGGGCTGGACTAAAAGATTTCTGCTGGGTGCAGTCAAGCCAAATCACATGACAGTGGGGGTTACCTGTGAAATACTCTCCGAACTCTTGTTCCAGCTTCATTGCCTTATCAAAGACTTTATTAGCTTGCTCATATGTCTGCCTCTTATTCATTTCCCTGGTGAACACAAAGAAGCACATGACTTATTTCACATTGCGTAGACACATGCTGTAGTTCAGAATGGTGACAAAAAAATTGTTCTATGATGCATACAATTATGAGACCAACTACCATTCAAATGTTTGGTGTTGTGAGGGTGTTTTTTGTTCACCAAGGCCACGTTTATTTGATCAAAAATACAGTAAAATCTGTCATTTTGAGAAATATTATTACAATTTCAAATAGCCGTTTTCTATTTGAATATATTTTGAGTTGTAATTTATTCCTGTGATGCAAAGCAGATTTTTATAAGCCATTACACTCCAGTATTTAGTGTCATATCTTTACAATATGCTGACTTTTTTTACCCACCAAGATTATTTGATGAATAAAGTGAATGGACATTTTGTAACATTATGAATATATGCACTACCAGTCAAAAGTTTTTAAACAGTAAGATTTTTAAATGTTTTTTATTTTTTTTATTTTTTTTAAATCTCCTCTGCTCACCAAGCCTGCATTTATTTATTCCAAAGTACAGCAAAAACTGTAAAATTGAAATATATTTTTACTATATACTATTTACTTTTTAATTAACTGTTTTCTATTTGAATTTATTTTAAAATGTAATTTATTCCTGTGGTTTCAAAGCTGAATTTTTTTTACTCATTACTCCAGTCAGCATATTAGAATGATTTCTGAAGGATCATGTGACACTGAAGACTGGAGTAATTTAGCTTTGATAACAGGAATATATTACATTTTAAAATGTTCCCCTGACCACAAAACCAGCATAAGGGTCAATGTTTTAAAATCGAGATTTATACAATATTTAGACAATATTTGTTAGAGAGACAACTAGTTGGATATCAGGAATCTGAGGGTGCAATATATTATATATATATATATATATACACACACAGACAGAGACAGAGACAGAGAGAGAGAGAGAGAGAGAGAGAGAGAGAGAGAGAGAGAGACAGAGACAGAGAGAGAGAGAGAAAAAAAAAATCACCTTTAAAGTTTTCTAAATGAAATTCAATGCATATTACTAATTAAAAATTTAGTTTATATATATTTTGGAACATGATCTTAATATCCTAATGATTTTTGACCAAAAAAAAAAAAAAAAAAATTGGTAATTTTGACCTATACAATGTATTTTTGGCTACTGCTACAAATAAACCCATGCTACTTATGACTGGTTTTGTAGTCTAGTATCACAAATATATTCAAATAGTAAAAATATATCATGATATTACTGCCTTTGTTGTAATTTAGATCATATAAATTAAGGCTTGGTGAGCAGAAGAGACTTCTTTAACCCTTTAACTGTCACTCCCTATTTTGAACATAGATGTGAAAATACAGTCTCCAAATTAAAAAAATTTATAATTCATGAACGAAAACATTTTGTAATATGATTTTTATGTACAATTTCCATGATAATGCAATGTCTGATTTTAAAATGGCTTTCAAAGGATGAATTTTAAGATTTTAAGTCTTCAAGTGATTTCTTATGATTTCTAAAGCATGATAGAGAAAAAGGCAACGAAGAAAGTCTTTGTGAAAAAGGTCTGAACCCCTCTTATGATGTAAATTTTTTGAGGTGCACTCTTGACATAATCTATTACTTTTTCTACATAATTTGTAACACAAAACAGTGGTAAAATATCTATTTAGGAGTCTTAGACTTTCCAACGATATATAGTTTGTCATGATTAGATTAGGATTTATTTGAAATATGGTGAAGTAAACGTAGGTGTCCTGGTGATGGGACGGTGACAGTTAAAGGGTTAAATATCTTTGACTGGTAATGTAACTATAAAATTGAATACATACTTGCTGGATCAACCATTTCTTATAAAAGAAATAAAAAAACAACATACTGGCACCAAACCTTTGAACGGTAGTGTATACATATAATTTATAAAATCTTAAACTTACATTAGGGCCTCCACAGATTTTGGCTTGATGAAAATGGCGATTGGATAGAGCTGTGCTTGCTGCAGTCGCTTAATGGCGTTCCCAGACACATCCAGGATACAGTGTTTCCCCTACAAGAGGATTAAAGAAACCCTTTCATCCCGTGTCACACTTTCACTGCACACAGTAATTGCCCCAGGGAAAATATTTAAGGATTAAACAGGAGGTTCAGATCCTCTGGCATGTTTACACTAGGGAGTCACTGACCCTTTCAGCCACTGCCCGAACAGACAGGATGCTGGTCCCATACAGATTCTCATTGAACTGGCCGGCCTCGATAAATTTGTTGTCCTGAATGTCCTTCTCCATTTGCTCCCTTGAAGCCACAAAGTGGTAGTCCTGCCCGTCCATCTCATTCTCTCGCCGAGGACGAGTTGTATCTGAGGAAACATGTATGTCTTGATTTAGTTTTACAAGTGCTGCCAACACATTTGACGATAAAGATGTTCTGCATGTAGCCAGCATGTGAAACTCACGTGGAACGCAGGATCCAAACTTGTGGGGGAACTCTGAGATCAAGTCATCATTTACTCTGTCCTTCATTGGACCCAGGATAATCACAGGCCTTGTGTAATGGACTGAAAAGAAAGCCAAATCAATGTTGGTCAAAACACTTCCAGCCTTGAGAATAATTGCTTTGCTTTCCTCATGGCGGGCATACCATGGAAAACAGGATTTTCCTTTCTTTTTTTTGTTTTTTTTAATACAAGCTCCCTCCCCTACGACGCCGTTTTAGTGCCATGTTGAAAAATACAAAAAATCTAAGATTATGAGATTAAAGTCTTAATATTTCGAGAATAAAGTCAAAATATGTGAATAAAGTCTAAATCTTCCAAGAATTTAAATCGTAGAAATTAAAGTTATAATATTTTGAGAGTATAGCATATATTGCACAAACAAATGGCCTGGATTGAGAGCACCGGGAGAAGCTGCCAGTCCACTGGAATTTATTTGAATATTGTTGCATCCGAGCAGCCACATCGTCTTACCTGGATGATTCATTTTAAGGACTCACAAAAACAGCTTAATATTAAGAATATGATATTTATTTACAGACTGAACAGTAACAACTATTTATCTTAACATAAGCTCATACACTGTAGCTCTCTTATTTAACCCTTTTTAATACTACGAATATATTATAGGCTTATTAGCAGAAATCATGCCATGTGTTACACTTACGGGGACAGTATGCTTGGAAGTAATATTTCATGTCTTCGATTGCATTCGTTTTTTGTAGTGTGCCAGCTCAATAGAATTAAATCTCAGCTTTCAAAATCAGTTTTATAGCAAAATACAAAATGTGTGTCTCACAATAATGTGTTTTTCAAGCTTCTTAATGTGGCGTGACAGATCGCTGTATTCGATGTAAATCAATTAATAAAATTACATTCCTCACATGCATTTAATTAAAAAACCAAAAAACATTCTAAAGGTTAAAGTGAATTCCAACTCGGTACTAGAAGTTATATTGTTTTCTGAGGTGTATAATGTTAAGAGACTATTCACAAGGTGTTTTATTTGCAGTATAATACAGTAAATGATTGGAAATAATATTTAATGTTTTCCATTCATTATTTGTAGTTAGCCAGCCAGCCAGTAATCACAATAATTTTGTGCTTTGCTGCTTTTAATTTAAGCTCATCTTTCAAATTCTGTCAGTTTTATCACAAAATACAAATTAGAAATGTGTTTATTTCAAGTTTATAGAAAGATATAAAAATGAAGGGACATCAGAAGGCATAAAAAAAAACAGTATAGCCTAATTGAATGAAATGAATGTTTCATTGTAATCGGAAAGATGACTGACTTACATGCCGCTTAAACTGAAGCGAATACAGCATTCTGTCATGCCACATTAAAGAGCATGAAAGACACATTATTGTAAGAAATATGATTTGAATTCTGCTATAAAACTGACAGATTTTAAAAGCTTAGACTTTGGAATTTCTTCCAGTTGCATGTGCAATAGGCAAGAATATACTCTCAAATATTAGAACTTTAATCTCACAATTGCTACAAATTCTCATAGTATATCATAGTATTTCAACTTTATTCTCGTAATCTTAGATTTTTAAACATTAAAACACACTAAAACACCATCATACTCCCCAGTCTTCCCAAACCACTAAACTACAAATACGAGTCATTTACAAATGGTCACATTGATGGATGATGTCCATATTTGCAAATTACCTACTGTTTATTCAACAACTTGACCCACCCTAATGAAAGGCAGCTTAATCTAGGGCGCATACACTTCATGTTAAGAAGTAAAGGCATCATAAAAGCATTCATTTACATATAAAAATCCTGAAGGTACAGCAGCCTGTTTAATTGTAAAGGTTAGTTCACACAGCTACAGCAAACACGAACACACCCAACTTGTGTCATGTATATTTGAACAGAGAATTTAGACTGCAGCTTGACCAAATGAAAACTAGATCAAAACTGCGCATGTAAAACACAGCAACTAATCCGAAAAACATAACCGTTGGAATTTGTTGTGTTTCGACATGTGGGCAGTGAAAACTAGGATTAAGGGTCAGATTGAGACTGGGGAAATGGTCATGTAAAACTAAATTACAACCATTTCGAACATTATACGTGGACTTCAGGTTGTGTGTATGAATACTTACTCTCCTGTCGAATTACTGGCTCATATGATAGAATTGTGTCTTCCTGACCCTCTGCGTGATGAGAAAAGATAAAATTAGGTTTCATTTATTATCACTTAATACAAAAACAATCCACTTGAATTTCCACTGTGTAGGTGACAAGACCAGAGCTATGAATCAGTTTCTTTTTTTAAGCGCTTAAAGGTTAATAGCATGACACTGATCAAATGGAATGCTGCACCTCTGCGGACTACACTGGGACAGATTTAATGCAGTAAGCATAAGGAAATGGATGTTTAGAGCCACTTACTGGAGCTGCTTTCACTATCACTGGTGTTGGACGTCAAGCATTCTGTGGATAAATGAGGAGGGAAGTTTAGAAATAGTACACATTTACACCCATATTTACACATTTAGTACACATTTTCACCCATATGTAAGATTAATAGTATATCCAGCACAGCTTGAAAAGAAACTACACACGCTCCCGTACCATCATGCCAAGAATAGGAAAGGCTGAGTGAAGAGGAAAACAAACAGAGAGAACTTTTGGGCACTTAAATGGCTGCCGTTTCCTTAGAAGGGAAATGGTAGGATGAGGCAGCAATAGGAAATTAAGTATTTCCCTTTCCTACGACCCTAGTGATCTTAGATTCCGTGCTGAGCGTTTCCTATGACCTTGCCAGTGTTGGGTTCATCAGACAGTGATACTGCCCCTCATGCCAAAGTAAACAAGCCAGTGTTGGGTTCCTTACAGGAATCAAATAACAAACATCCCTTAGATACAGTGAAAACATGATTAAAACATTAAACACGCACTCAATCCTGCCCAGTTTGACCTGGCTTTGAAGATACTATGAGACCTGAAGAGGTCTGTCATTGATTCACTCTCCCTTTAGTGTATCATATGGCAATCAGATCTTTGATCTAAGAATATTTATGTCTGGATGATTTATGTGTTTAAAAATAGTCTCCTTCAGGTCATGGTTTGGGAGTCTCTTGCAATGAAATCTTACTGTCAAATCTTTTAATTTTTCTTTTTAAATTCTGTTTACTAAACAGAATTTTTAACTTGATTATCCATACATCATTTTTTAGAAAAGCCATATTAAAATGTATCAAATATGATTTATCAGGCTTTTGAGAAACATTTTTTTCATACCTCTCTCAGTCACTGTATTGCATTATACAGCTGAGGTCAAAAGTTTACATACACCTTGCAAAATGTTCATTTTGCTGAAAAACCAAAGAATCTGTGGGTCCTGGAGGATTTTTCTGACACAGCAGGCAGTTTAACTGTTCAGGACAAACAAGGGACTCATGGACAACCATCACTAAACAAACAAACAAACAAACACAGCTGTGGATCATTCAGGTAACAACACAGTATTAAGAACCAAGCCAGGGTCATTTTTATAAATTCATATACTATATGTAAACATCTTTTATGTGAAATATCTTTTACAAGTCAGTACTAAATAAAAAGTAACTTTCATTTTGTATGATCTCTCTTATTTTGGTCAAATAATTATCAATTTGCAGTTTCTGCAAGGTGTATGTAAACTTTTGACCTCAACTGTATGTTTTACAATACAATAAAAACTTCAGAGCTTTGATCATTAAACTAAGCAAATATCATCCTCTTATTATTGGGAGATACAGAGTGACAATTAATACTTGCTTGCTTTTTACGGCAGTAGTGTGTACATAGATCTTTATTTAAATTACGAGCTGTCCGAATGTTTCACTTTGGTCATAAAGATCAGCATTTGCACCAAATTGCATTTTTTTTTTTTTTTTACATATTTTGCTTTTGGCTAATAGCTCCATATTTTTACTATATCATACTATATGAGCCATAAAAAGTTGGATGTATCAAATATGATATTTAACCAAAAAATATATATGCATATTGTAATGCTCAAACAGTTTACAGGGTTAAATCTTTCAAAATGTAATAACTAAATCATTCAGGTCATAAAGATTATTGGATAATGTTATAATGCTCATTTAAGCGTAGTTTTAGCAAACATTAGTCCTGGCTCCATTGGTATTTTACACTTACTTTTTACTATCCAATCAACACTTGACAGATATAAATCAAATACATTTTTTGTTTCCTACATAAATGAGTTGTGAAGGGCAAATAATGTGCATTTTCAAAAAGCAGATGACTATTAAGGTAGAGAGGAGATTCAGTGAGAAAGAGAGAGGGAGAAACAGAAAGAAAGAATAATATGTGTGTGGTGTGTGGCACAGCCGGTTCAGTTAGCTCAGGGAACAGCTGCTTGACAAGAGGAACCACACACTTACTCAAACTCTTTGATCCATAAAAGTCATCGCTTAACCCTGGGAAGTCCTGAGCGTCCCGACAGGTGAAAGCAAGAACAAAGAGAGAGAGCAGAAAGGAAGAAGAAAGAGGTTAGTGAGAGGCTGGGAGAAGAGATGTGTTGCACTCTCGAGGGATGAAGGAATACTAACATCACCTTGCTGTGCGATGAAAGATCTGGGTTGTCCGTTTGTAATTTAAGCACATGGGCTTTCCATACAGATTCATCAGTTACAAAATTATAGAGGGAGAAGCTCTAAACATCTCTGACACTGATGGATGTTCAAGCACAGCATTGGAGTGTTAGTGGAGCCTCACACCTGTGAGAAGTGCAGAGGTCCCCCTCAGAGCAAGACAAAGGCCAGAGAGGGCCTCTGATTGGCTCGGTTTCCTCACAGAAAGGTCGAGAGCCAATCGGAAACCGTCTCTATGGTGAGTGACAGTGAAAGGATGAAGCATGAAGGACAGAGTCAGAGCCTTCGTCCCACGCTTATACTCACGTTCAGTCTCCACCAACTCCTGCACTATATTCTCCTTGCTCTTGTAAAACGGGAACTTGCGCGATAGGTTGAAACTTTTTTTGCGCTTCACTTTGACTGGCTGCGTGGTGACGAGCCGACGGTGGGGAAATGGGGATGAGGAATGAAACAAACACAAAAAAAACACAATGGGTTTCAATGTAATTCACAGCACGCATGCAAAAATAAAACCAAAGATGACACTGTCGCACAAAAACGTGGGGATAATGGATTTAAATGAAATGTTATAGATTCATTTTAATAAACTTTCAACTGTGAATGCAACAGAGGGAGTACATAACGATGAAAGACATGAAATATCTTCATTGCACAAATTGCAGGGGAAAAAAAAAAACAGTAACACTTTACAATAAGGTTCATTAGTTAACTACATTAGATAACACAAACTAAAAATAAACAATACTTCTACAGCATTTATTAATCTTAGTTAATGTTAATTTCAGCATTTACTAATGCATTATTAAAATCATAAGTTGTGTTTGTTAACATTAGTTAATGCACTGTGAACTAACATGAACGACTGCATTTTTAATAACTAACATTAACTAAGATTAATAAATGCTGTAGAAGTATTGTTTATTCTTAGTTCATGTTAACAAATGACACCGTATTGTAAAGTGTTACCATAAAATAATGGGTGTCAATGTCAGTTAAAATAAAAAAAATAAAATAAATAAATAAAAGTGAAGTGTGCAACTTTTTGGTTAAAATACTTTTTCATTTTCTGGTTAAGTCAATTACACTACCATTCAAAAGTCTGGGCTCTGAAAATTTTCCATGATTCTTCAGAAATTACTTATCAATTCAGAAACATTTCTTATTATTTATCAATGCTGAAAACAGTTGTAGAACAGTTTTTTAATAGAACAGCATTTGAAATTGAAATCTTTTGTAATATTATTAATGTCTTTACTTTCACTTTTGATCAATTTAATGTGTTATACGAAAAAATAATAATTTCATGCTGATTAAATTTTTTTTTGAACAGTAGTGTACAAGTACGGCATATGCAAGCTGATCTTCTATAGAAAGCACACTGTGCACGTTCAAAACATTGCTGTTCATTACACACTTCACCCTTAAAAGTTTAGTTCACCCATAAATAAAATCTGTTCATTATTTACTCACCCTTATGTCGTTCATTCTGCCAAACATCTCCTTTTGTGTTTAATGAAAGAAAGAAAATCATACATGTTTGGAATAACATGAAGGTAAATAAATGGCAATTATCATTTTCGGGTGAACTACCCTTTTAAGGTAGAATGAAGTGTTTCTCGATCCTGGTTCTAGAGGGCCCCAACAGCCAATTCAGGTCATAGAGCGCTTTACTAATGAGCTAAGGAGTTTGGGGGGCCTCAAGGACCAGGATGGAGGAGCATTGATCTAACCATCATAGCATGTTTGTAATTGTACGCTTTTGTTTGTGTGTCACTGTGAGAAATGAGATGCTCAGTAACAGGAGCCTCCAGGATACTGTGAGAAGCCACCAATTCCCACACTCAGGGGAAGTGGGGCAGCTCCCATGAGTCGTTCACAGGAGGAGGAGGACGACTCACTCACCCTGTTGGACTCAATCATGCCCGTCCTCGCGTGGAACTTGACTGTTTTTAACCGCGCACGCTCTTTCTTTTCCACCCTGTGGATCAAAAGATAAAAACGTATGATTGCCATTGAACACACTCCATCACTACAGGGAAAATGTTGTAATTCTATCTGGGCTTGTTGGCGGCACTGTACCTTTTCTTGCTTGGTATGACCCCAATTTGCTCACTCTCCCCATGGGGTGTAACCAGCCGTGCCTGCCACCACTCATCATCGGAGGCATTGATGACATGCAGGATGTCCCCATAGGAGAAACTCAGGCCCTGGCTAGGGAGGCAACTGTCCCTGGTCCTGTCATAGTCAAAAAGAGCCCTGGGAAAACCAAACGAAACAATACATACATCAACAGTGAGCTAGAGGAGTGGGTGTTCAGGTTTCATTGTAAAACATCTGCTGTGTTCGATTAAAGGATGGGTGTGGGGATATACATACTGAGACAACAGTACATCATTTGACATCTGCACCTTTTTGTTGTTTGAATTGGTTTAGCAGATGCTTTCTCACTAAAAGCAGCCTACAGTACACTTCAGCCAAAAGCTACCAAAAGCATAGCAACTAGTAGTACACTACCAGTCAAAAGTTTTTGGACAAGAAAAAAATTGTTAATGTTTTTTTTAAAGAAGTCTCTTCTGCTCACCAAGCCTGCATTTATTTTATCCAAAGTACAGCGATAGAAGTCTGAAATATTTTTACTATTCAAAATAGCTGTTTTCTATTTAAATATATTTTAAAATGTAATTTATTCCTGTGATTTTAAAGCTGATTTTTTTAGCATCATTACTCCAGTCATATGATCCTTCAGAAATCATTCTAATATTCTGATTTGCTGCTCAAAAACATTTATTATTAATATTATGATGATGTTGAAAACAGCTACGTGGAATTTTTTCAGGTTTCTTTGATGAATAGAAAGTTCAGAAAAACAGCATTTATCTGAAATAGAAATCTTTTGTAACATTATAAATATCTTTATCATCACTTATGATCAATTTAAAGCATCCCTGCTAAATAAAAGTATTAATTTCTATCATTTCTATCACAAAAATTAAACTGACTCCAAGCTTTTGAATGTTATGGAGTATAATGTTAAAAAAGCGTTTTATTTCGGATAAATACTGATCTTTGGATCCTACTCAAAGAATCCTGAGAATTTTTTTTTACTAAACTTTTTAAAATATTGATGATAATAATAATAATAATAATAATAATAATAATAATAATAATAAAATATTAGAATGATTTCTGAAGGATCGTGAGTAATGAAAACAGTTATTTTAGATAGTAAAAATATTTCAGAATATTACTGTTTTTGCTGTACTTTGGATCAAATAAATGCAGGCTTGGTGAGCAGACTTTTATTAAAAAAAAAAAAAAAAAAAAAAAAAAAACTTACCATACAAAAACTTTTGACTGGTATTGTACATCCACTTTTTTGCAAGATTATTATTATTATTATAAAAGTCTTGTATGCTCTCTAAGGCTGCATTTATATATATAAAAAAAATAAAAAAAAACCAACAGTAAATAACTGTTTTAATCTTTTTAAAATGTAATTTATTCCTGTGATGGCAAAGTTGAATTTTCAGCTGCCATTACTCAGCCTTCAGTGTCACATGATCCTTCAGAAATCATTCTATTGGATCCTTTTCACAAGACTGTGATGACACGTTTCAATGGTCATTATCATAAATCCTTGAAAGTTTTTCATATTTAGACTTTTAAAAATATATGTAAATTTATAAAACCTTTCCATCAAGTTACAAAAACACTAGTTAACGTGTCTATCGGAACGACTGTAAATTTGGCATTGTTCTCTCTTCCGACTGTCAAAATCAGTTTCTCTCAATTTTTTTCTTTTGATTGAAAGTTGTGAAACACTATTGTTTTTTTGTTTGTTTGTTTTTTTGGCTTTTTCATGCTTTTTTAGATGCAAGGACAGTGGAGACTGACAGAAAGAGTTGGATGAAGAGGGGGGAGAACGGGCTCGGCAAAGGTCCCTGGGTCGGGATTCGAACCCAGGTTGGCATGAAGTGCTGCTGCGCTATATGTCAGTGCGCTAACCACTGGGCTATAGTCACTGACGTGAAACACTATTGTTAAGCTTTTCTCTTGCTATTTGAGCATATGGGAATGCAAAAAAATACATTTGTGGTCCTCTCCCATTCACTGCTCTCAGATTTTACCTAACTATTATGACTTCTGCTATGAGAAACATGGAAATGTGTTCATAAGCTGAGTTGATCCTCAAGAACATTTCTTACCAAATTGATAAAGTGATACATTTTATATGGTTCTTTGATAAATAGAAAGTTCAAAAAAAGAACTTTTGTCCTTTTTGTCCCCCAATGTTTTTCTTAGCGTTGCTACATCCCCACACAGGTCAGTCCCCTAGATCAAGTCAGTTCCCCTGGATCAACCCCCATCTGTGGTTAAGCACTCAAGGGCACATTAGTGATATAAGATCCCAGTAACATCACAAGAGAGAAATCAGATGGCAGATGCCGTTGAGTACAGAAACACAGTCAGACATTGTGTTTAAACCTGATTGTTTTTACCTCGTCAGACAGGTAAATCCAAATGAAAGGAGGAAAACCAGTGGAGCAGGTCTTCCTGTTTTTCTACATACCTCTCTCCTAGGACAAACTAATTACAAGCCCACCGAGACACACACATAGTTTGCTACACAGATAAACTCAGAACAACATCAGTCCTCAGCTTTAAGATGGAGTAATGCAGGGTGGGCCTGTACCATTCTGACACACTTTTATCTCATCGCTGCATTCACAGGAATGTAAAAACGCCTTAAGATTTCACACTTAACATTAACACGTGCAGTCAGCTGACTCATGAACCCACAGCAGCTCAACTCTGCGTTAAGCACAGCTCACCTTGGGTGCGAGACATCGTCAGGAGGCCACGCATTCATTAGGCAGATTATATATTTATTATCTACATAACTAAACTTACTATGTAATATGAGAAGTTAAAGGGATAGTTCACCCAAAAATGAAAATTATCATTAATTACTCACTCTCATGCTGTTTCAAGACCTTTGTTCATCTTCGCAACACAAATTGAGATATTTTTGATGAAATCCAAGAGCTTTCTTATCCTGCATAGACAGCAACTGAAACGTTCCCAAGGCCCAGAAAGGTAGGACAGTGTTAAAATAGTCCATGTCACATCTGTGGTTCAACTTTACATTTTATGAGGCTACACTAAAAAGACTGTAGGTTAATTTTTTAACCCAAATGCTGGGTTGGGTCATTTTATTGGGATATTTTAAATATTTGTTACCCAGGTGCCGGGTAGATTCTCTACACTCTAAAAAAAAAGGCTGGGTTATTTTTATTTATTTTTTTTTTACCCCAAATGCTGGGTTCAGCTTGTTGGGTCATTTTATTGGGCTATTTTTAATATTTTTTTTAGCCAGGTGCTGGGCAGTTTTTCTGTAACTAAGCTTCTGAGTCATTTTTAATACTGGGATATTTTTTTCTACCCAACCGCTAGGTTGAGCTGGTCTCTGACGAAACAACCCAGCAGCTGAGTTACAGACAAGAGTGCAGGCTTTTTGAGTCCTCTACAGGAGAACAGTTCTCAGCGCCACCGATTTAGTGCACTTCTTTAGCGAAATAAAGGTTTGGATACATTTTATTTAGCTAAATGCGTCAGCAGCGGTCATTCATCTGATGGAAACTTCTTTGAATTGCATAACAAACTGATTTTATTCATAATAATACTGAATTTAATTTGATGTTAAAATATGTTCTCTAATCTCAGTACTGTTTGTTTATGGGCAGGTTATGGACATGGCATCTTTCAGGTACGAGTGAAACGCGAGGTGGCTGTCTGAATTTTATAGTAGCTCATTACCAGCTCAGATTTCGGTGACACACCAGCACAAGGATTAGCACTATTTTGGTAAAAAGGGATTGCAGGGAACAGTTGAATACACTTGTGTAACTGTAAACATTTATTTCTATAATGCCTGTTAAATGAGTTTAAATGTATGTAATATTGTAAATTATGCTGTATTCACTTAAATAATTCAATTTGTCTTATATTTTTGTCCATGGTTGTTCTTGCTTATTAATAAATGTTCATCTTTTGATTATTGCTGTTGCCTCTTTTAATTATGTGTGTGATTTTTAATTTTAAGCCAGCAATATAGTAGCCCAGCATGTGTTCCATCCAATATTTACCCAGCGCTGGGTTGCCAAATTTTTAGAATGTATGAGAATTCATAAAATTACAGTTGAACTACTGATGTCACATGGACTATCTGAACAATGTCCTTACTACCTTACTGGGCCTTGAATGTGTCAGCTGTGTTGCCGTCTATGCAGGATTTCATCAAAAATATCTTAATTTGTGTTCTGAAGATGAACAAAGGTCTTGCACGTTTGGAACGACATGAAAGAACCATTTAATCATTTTTTAAAAGTGAACTATCCCTTTAAATGAAAACATGCCTTGATTATTTTAACTAGAATTGCACTTTAATTGACTGTTTGATCGACATGATTCCTCTGACTGAAAAAGCACTCTTATTGAGACGTCTATCAAATATCAGCAGAACTGAATGAAGGAATAAAAGGATGAAGAGGATACCTGACGTAGAGGGAGCGTTTCTCACTGGTGCGGAGGGAGCCAGAGCCAGAGCTCATGCTGCTGTTCATCATCTGCTCCCTCAAGTCGTGGATCTTGGACTCAAAACGACTGTATTCTGGAAAGAGACAAGGCACACAATCCGTCAGCAACACCTATATTTACAGTGATATTCCGGGCTTTGCTCCAGGTTTTATGAGTGGAGGTGCTTGCAGCGCAGGGCAGAGAAGGAAAGCTCAGCAGCTTATTGAGAACTGATTAATGACCTGGAGAACAGATGGATATTAATCATGTATCTACATGAGCTATACGCTAATATCTCCTGCCAGATAATTAATTATGCATATTAATTAAGTAGAACATGCACTATTCAGTATAAAGGAATGAAAACCTCCAACAAACGTCAGGACCATAATCATTTTTCACAGCGAACAAGGCTCTCGTTTTGGAGAACAGCACTGAAGCATGATGGCCGATTGTTCAGCGGACTTTTAATTAAACATGTACACCTCTGCTGCAGTGTGGTCGTCCAAATCACAAGCTTAGCAACCGAATTACACACTGAAATGCACGGGCAAACAAAGATATCTCACAGTTAAGGAAAGACTATTGTTTTCTTAGGCACTGGGATTTACCTTGTAATTCCAATATGGATCATCCATAACAAAGACTTCATGATTTTTAACCTGTTTTGTAACCTTGTATCCAAAGATCAAAAGGCGACCTTCCACAAAACAGAACCTGAGGCAAAAATTCCAATTTTAATGAGAATATGAGAACTTAAACTCATAATGGCAGTAACTCCAAGTCTAAATCTCAACGCAAAGTCGAAACTTGGACTTCATTGTCAGCGGAAACTGCGCCTGCAGGGACCTCCTCTGTAAACGCCCTGTCTATCACAAACGGGTTAACAACATGCTGGAATGACAGGGCAAGGTAAAGTAACCTGACACCACCTGCCTGTAACCAGGGGAACACCCCAGCGGAGAGGTGGAAGGAAACAGCGCAACAAACTTCTTGAAAAAACAATCATAGTAAAAAAAGAGAAGCTAAACATACCACATTAGAGAGAACCTTGTTTGCAGTATAAATCTTAGTATTCTAATTAAACACCAGTAGCTTCAAATTCCACTGCAATCATCTGTAAAGATTAAAGCAGAAAGCAAATTCATCCAACTCTACTGGTAATACAATACATATATGACAGACGACACTGACAGCTGGGTCCTGTCAGCCTGTCAGACACCTAGTTCACGGCATACAAAGGCTAAAGCGCAGGGTTTTCGTTAAGTGTGACCCGTCAAATAAGATCTGGGGAGAATCTGGGCCAGCTCTGCTCTACACTCACATGGCCTCACTTGCCTTCATTATGTGCAGGGCTTTTATTTTTGGGGAGTGGGGATTGGCTGCAGGCTGCTTCTTTGTCAGTGCTGTTATATAATATTGCAGCCATGTGCTTTCAGCATGAAAGCATGTATAGGGACTAGGTTATGATGTACAGCTCTCAACAGGCATGCAAGTTAGTGACACAAACATTTTCTTTTAGTGAGTTCTGATTATTTTATCTGATTTCTGAATTAATGAGCAATGTGTAGCATCTCACAATTTCATGTGGAAAAACATTTTATGATAATAATGTACAGTATGAAAAAAATGCATGTTCATTTGCAAAATTTGCTAAATACTAGATTTGGCAGTGTTATTAAATTTATTTTTTTGAAGATTACCTTTTAAGTGAGGACTAGATGACACCAATATTTACAAATAAAATAAAAATGTAATGTACTATACATCCCTTACATCCCTAAAAACAAGTATAACTCCAACTGCATGAAACATTAATTTTATGATGCCAAAAACATTTAAAAGCTAATGCAAGTGCAACAGTTGTGCCTTTTTAGGTTTTTTTTTTCCTTTCTTATTTTGGTATCCAGATTCATTTTTTGTTTTTACATGGAGCTATGACATCTATTTTGCAAACAAACAAGTTTTTGCTCTTAGTGTTCCAGTGGATTATTGGGCCATTCCAGAGAATTGGTGCAAACTGCTGTCCCACAACTAAAAAACACATTTAAAAAGCATTTAATATTTAAATCTTATATATATATATATATATATATATATATATATATATAAAATCATCTTTTAGTGGTACTTTAGTGGGTACTTGTAATTGGGAGGTGGCTATACCGACTCCTAAATTTCAACTTATAAAAATTATATTGAAATGCTTTTTGCATTTTAAAAATATCTTTTTGATTCTTTTAAAAAGTGAAGTTCCAAAAAAACAAAACAAAAAAAAACATATTTTCTTTGTAAATCCTGACATTTTGTGTCCTGCATTTTCATGTCATTACCGAAACAGTGTAAGTTTTAGTCCACTGGCTGAGACTTTAACTAAACCTATAAATTTATGATCAGGAAATATTCATGCATCCCTCTCTCTTATAGCTACATGGTGAGCAGATATGCCCTATTTTGAGGTAAATGTGTTAAAAACTAAGAAAAATCTGTGTGCAACTTTAAAGAATGTCACTACCGAACACCATTTTTATACAATTAAACACTTTTTTGAGAGTTATTCCAAAACATTGTTTCTTTATATGCGTACAACTGCTCAGAACTGTGCTAACCATATGCTTATTAGCATATTTGAGCTAGGTTCAAAAGTATCTAAAATTGTCACTACCAAAACAGTCATGACCAAAACATTGTTTTGGTAGTGACAAAAGGAAACACATAATCCTTTATAAGGGGAAATAAACAATTTTAGTGCAGTTTTTTTTTTTTTTTTTTTTTTTTATCAATTTAGTATGTTTTAGTAGCATTTTAGAATTCTGTAATGTGATGTGGTCGCTACCAAAACATTATTGTCATTACAGAAACTGTGCAGTCACATCCAAAACATGGGATGTTTTGTCAAAAATAAAGTGTATTGAATGATCAACTAAGATGTTATGATAGTGTTTGGTTCAATGCATATTCAAACTAATGAATCATTAAGTTTGAAATCAGTATGATCAACTTTTTAGCTTTTAAATTTTAAAATTTAAAAATACAACAAATCTCATAAATCACACTTGAAATATTGTTACAATTTTAATTGTTGTTGTTTTACCTCTGAAAACTTTTTAATAAAATAGAAATATATATATATATATATATATATATTTACAAGGAAGATGTAAGCAAAATATTAATAGGTCAATATAACCTTTTTTCCAAACCTTTCTGAAAATACAATATGAGAATTAACTGCACAATTGCTAGATATGTATACCTGGAAATGCATACATACAAAATCTGTGAAAAAATATAAATTCTTTTTCAAAACTCAGACTTTGACCCAATTCTGTACAAATGCTCTTATGTATCGATTGGATATATAAAAGGTGCAAACTGAAATAGCGACTAATCTTTTTTTCTGTATCGTGAAGTATATTCAAGTTAAATCAGTTATCAAAATCAAAAAAACAAATGCAAACTGGGGACTTAATTCTACTTTCTGGTTGTGAAATGGATAGAGGCAGATCTGAATGTGAGCTGACAGTTGATTGTAAGAAAGGGACGGCATTTAAGTGGACAAAATGATTAGAGAAGTTAGTCAGTAGACTATTTATGACATTCATTAAAAAGCACAAGGTCAAAAAAAAACGTAATTCGCAGTAAGTTCGCAATAAGATCAATAACATTAAAATTGAAAATATACAAGGTGTGAATTTTACTTTAATGGTTTAAATTACATAATGTGTCATTTATGTGCTTAAACGTGGAATGCAAGGCCAAATAAAAGAATGTGATTTAAACGTTTGTCAGTGCCAGACACAAACACCTCACAGTTCAAGTTCAATCACTGTGCCTGAAGTTAATGTATGACATGAGTTGTTCAAATTTTAACAGAAGCCGGTCTACAAATAGACTCTGTCCCTTTCTTACACACACACAGACACACTCAAGTAAGAAGCCATAATGTCTCTCATAGTGCTGGTTCCCACCTAATTCAATGAGCTATTCTGGCACAAATTAATGTGTCACTTCTATTTCTATGTAGACGTAAGAGCCCTTGGGAGGGAGAGGCAGGCCATTTATACTCTAGGAGCGTCTGACTAAGGAGGAATATGGGGGAGAGCGTGCCGAAACAGATAACTTACACTGCAACATTCCTGTCATTGCTCACATAGACACCAGAGAATGAACTATGCACTGACAAATATTAGTTACAGTGGCTATTAATGCACTTCAAATCTTGTCAAGGAGTATAATTGATTTCCTATCCTCAATGCCAGTCAAATGTGTCTTCTGTTTGGTGTTCTCAGATAGTTAACATCATCTAGGGGAAATATTTGAAAATGTCAAATCATAATCAGCAGGAAGATGTTTTACATAAATAATATAACAAACAGTGTTGGGGATAGTTACTTTTAAAAGTAATGCCTTACAATATTGCGTTATTCCCATCAAAAAATAATTACGCTACTTATTTACTTTTTATGAAGAGTATGTGTTGTTACTTTTGCATTACTTTTTAAATCTGGGCAGGGCTTGCTTGTTTGTTTTTAATATAAAAAGCTCAAATGTAAAAGCCGTTTCACACCAAAAATGAACTGAATAAGCCTCAGGATGAAGGAAAAGTAAATTCATGTCTGTACAGTAGAACGCAAAAGTAGATAGTTTAACACTCTTCATCAAAAAATGGTTGAATTAGATCGTCAAAGGTCAGCAAGCAAAGACACTGGTTAATAAAATGAGATTAAATACCTAAAATAGTTTTATTTAACATATTTAAATCATATTTAATTATATTATATTCTGAGTTTGCATGTCACTGTTTTCATTCATTTTCATGAATACCGAATTTCAGGAATAGACAATGCCTCTGCACTTACTCCAATTTCTCTCAACATGGGAACAGGAGAGCTGTCAGTCAATAAATGAGAAACCAAAGTAACTAGCGTTACTTATTTGA
Source organism: Cirrhinus molitorella (assembly GCA_033026305.1). Classification (NCBI taxonomy): domain Eukaryota; kingdom Metazoa; phylum Chordata; class Actinopteri; order Cypriniformes; family Cyprinidae; genus Cirrhinus; species Cirrhinus molitorella. The sequence continues at coordinate 27,776,156 of CM065129.1, read as the reverse complement.
AAAAGTAACGTTTCTTGAAAATGAAAAAAGTAATGCGCTACTTGACTTGACCAAAGTAATCTGATTACACAACTTACGTTACTTGTAATGCGTTACCCCAAACACTGACAACATTACAACGTTTTCGTGCTGTAGTTTAGACTTGACTACAAAATGACAGTAATGTTTGACATTTCTTCAGGTAAGGTGACTTCCTGAATGGGCCCTTCCCTGCACCTGTCCTGAGCTCTATATAATAACGCATTAAACAAACATGACGGCGAAGCGTCAGGCCTCAAAGTGCAAATATCCCAGATCATTCTGACAGAACAAAACTGAAGTTTAGTTCAAAGGTGAACTACCCTACACTTCATGTTGAATGAAAGCACCATATTTCTTATGATTATATAAAATATGAAGCACTAAATGACTTATGTTTTGTCGTGTTTATGGTTAGAATATAAAACACTTCTTACAAAATACTCAAGCAAACAGTTTACCTGTGTAACTAGCGCAACAACGCAAACCTTCACTGACTAAACATACTAGGCTGGCTAGAGACAAACTTCATGACGTCAGCCCAACGCCCGAGCAGCTTAATAAGTTGTTTTTAAATTATTTGTATTCATTTTTAAACGCAATACACCATGTTGAACATGTAAGTTAACTCTAGCCAACAGAAATCCATTGTGAACAAACAGCAACGCTTTCCCTTTTCAGCACAGTATATTGACACACATCAAGCAATTATACTGTCAGTTGAACGTATAATAAAACCGCACTCTGTTTTTTCATAACTTTACACAGATATTTGCTGAAAATACGTTATGATACATATGTTGAGGTGATCTTACCCGGCGGCGGCTAAAGCGCTGTGCTCAGCTCAACCTCTCGTTGTCCGGCTCACTCGAACAAACATTTTAGGTAACGTTAGAAAGAAACGAGTCAAACTATATAACTAGCGAATGCTGCACATCGACGTGAGGAGGAAAATACCGCTTTCTTTAGTTTCGAATCGGCACGGAAGGTAAATAAATAGTAAAGAGTTTAATGAAAATGTTTCGGTCTGTCCTGCTTCGCTCCTCCCATTCCAACAGCGGCACCTTCTTCTTCAAAACCGAGTCTCATTCGCGCCCGAGACGCGGGATTTTAATGCGTCCCGCTCCGCTCTATATCTCCTGTCAGAGAGACTCTCAAACGTAGTGATTCGGTAGAAGAAACCTAACCCTGCGCCAAAAATAAGCTTACAAACGGTAAAGTCAGGATCTTCATTCACTCTGCGGCTTGTAGTCCATTTAGTTCTTTCCCCCTCTTTTTTTCTCTCTCAGGTTGATCCCTCCCACTTCTGGCACAGTTTCATCCCAGTACTTTCATTCAAGCGAGTGAACGAGTGTTGGGAATCCAGCGAATCGGTTCTTTTGAACAGTTCAGTTTAAATAACCGAATTCGGTGATTCTTTTACGTCATCGCACCATCCCTGACCGATCAAGCCACATGCTGGCTAACCTGGCTTTTACCTGGAAAATACTGTATTTACAATAAGGCTTTCTAAATATTTGGACACTGACAGCTCATGTTCTTTTTGCAAACAAGCAGAGGAGACAATAGTACATTTGTTTTTGATTGTCCTTTAACCAAGCAATTTTCATATGACCTAGGTTCTCATATATTTGATTCTGCCAATATTGTACACTCCTTTAGTTTAAAAGACATTATTTTTTATTATAATAATACAAAAAAATAAACCCCTGGAGCATACTATAATTTTTTTTATGGTAAAGTTTTCTTTCACAAACAAAAATTTGCAAATAGCCTACTGTAGTTCTCCATCCTATCTCCTTTTTAAAATTTAATTAAACTCGGTTCTAAAATCTCCTCATCTTATAAAGAAAAAAAAATATGATTTCTGAAATATTATACAGATATTTAAAGAAAACCCATGCATTTAGATGCTGTCCTTATTGATAAATGTCAGTGTAATGTCACTGTAATGTCATTCTCATTTTTTTTTTTTTTTTTTGGTTGTAACAATTTCTTGTATTCTTGTACTCTCTGTTCAAGCACTAATAAAAAAAAGCCACATGCTGGCCTATTTTCGAAAATTTTTGTTGTAAAGATGTTTACTGTAATTTTCCAAAATCCAAAACCTCCTAGTTCAGTTTGCTGGAGCCATGATTCATCTTATGAAAAGACATTTTAAATCTAAATCTCATTTGCTGAAAAAAAACAAAAAAAAAAACTGCTTATTGTGAACCGGTTCAAATGATTCTTTAAGATTTGACTCAATGAATCATTCCAATGAATTCTGAGAATCTTCAGTGCATAGTTCTGGATGAAGTTTTATTATTGAACACTTCACTGAGCAGAGTATGTCAAACAAAAATCTGCGCCCTTAAATTCTTCAAAAGCCAACCAATCATCAGTCACCAAATGTCCTCATTTGCAAAGAAGGAATCTTTCTCATAAACTAGGCGAGGCTAAGTAGTTCACCTTTCTTAAAGGAACATGCAGTAGTATGCTGCTGTGATGGAGCGATTACAGCAGCAGGCAAGACACAACAGGCATGCATGGGTGTGTGAAGAAAGCGAGAGTAGTTTGGGGTCTTACAGTAGTACAGAGGTGATCTTTTCTTAGAATCACATTTTATTTATTTATTGCTCTTAAATAAATCGTTGCATATTTTAAGAGCCTATAAAAAGCTAATTTGCATGCATCAGCTCAAATCTTTTCTCATTGTCCTCTAGGGAGCACAATTTCTTTTTCAGTGACAAACATCATGCATACACATTGAAAGAGCCACTTTACCTTCTGGTCTGTACTGGGCAATGATGGTCACCGTCTGTCCGGCCCTCTTCAGTGCAGCAGCAGCCTGCTCATGGGTAGCATTGCGCAGGTTTACACCATTCACCTGGGACAATACCATGGTAACAGATTAAAACAAAACAACCCCCACACGCTCACGCAAATCACATGATGCAATAAGACTTCATACCAATTTAAAAAGCAGATTGCATTGTATCATGAAAAAAATACACTTCTCTTGCTTTCCATATAATATAATCTAAAGAAAAAATATATGTTTAGGGTCAGTACAAATTTTTTTTAAATAAATGAATACCTTTATTCACCAAGGATGCATTATATTAACTGAAAGTGGGAGTAAATCAATACTGTTCTCTTTATTCATCAAAGAATGCTGAAAAATGTATCATGTTTTTTTTTTACAAAACAGCTGTTTTCAACATTGATAATAATAACAAAAGTTTCTTAAACAGCAAATCAGCATATTACAATTTCTGAAGGATCATGTGACACTGAAGACTGGAGTAATAATGCTGAAAATTCAGCTTTACACAGTAATAAATTACATTTTAACATATATTAAAATGTTGAATTGTAATAATATTTCATAGTATTTCTGTTTTTACTGTGTGTTTGATTAAATAAATGCAGCCTTGCTGACTATGGAAGCTTGTTTCCACCACAGGATAAAAAATAAAATTGCTAAATATTGCAATTACCAATTTTAAACTGCCTTCCAGTCAAAAAAAAAAAAAAATGTTTTAAAAATTATTAAAAGTATCTTCTGCTCACCAAGCCTGCGTTTATTTGATCCAAAATACAATAAAAGCAGTAATATTTTTAAATAAATAATTTAACTTATTCCTGTGATCAAAGCTAAATTTTCAGCATCAGTTAAATTATTTATTTAAAAATATTACTGCTTTTATTGTATATCAGAATGATTTCTGATGGATCATTTGACACTGGAGATTGGAAATAATGTCAAATGATCCATCAGAATTCATGCTGATATGCTGATTTGCTGTTCAAGAAACAATTTTTATTAGTATATTATATAGTATAGTATATTAGTAGTATTATCAATATTCAATTTTTTCATGATTTTTAAATAGAAAGATCCAACGATTCACATTTATCTGAAATAAAAAGCTTTTGTAACATTATACACTATACTATTCAAAAGCTTGGAGTCAGTATAAAAATTTCTTTTGATAGAAATTAATACTTTTATTTACCAAGGGTGCTTTAGATTGATCAAAAGTGGTGATAAAGACATTTAAAATGTTACAAAAAGTTCCTATTTCAGATAAATGCTGTTCTTCTGAACTTTCTATTCATCGAAGAAACAACAAAAAAAAAAATCTACTCATCTGTTTTCAACATAATGTTTTTTGAGCAGCGAATCAAAATATTAGAATGATTTCTGATGGATCATGTGACTGGAGTAACGATGCTAAAATTTCAGCTTTGAAATCACAGGAATAAATTACATTTTAAAATATATTTAAATAGAAAGGAGTTATTTTAAATAGTAAAAATATTTCAAAATTGTACTGTTTTTTTGCTGTACTCTGAAAGAAATAAATGAAGGCTTAGTGAGCAGAAAAGACTTTTAAAAAACAAAAATCTTTCTGTTCAAAAACTTTTGACTGGTAATGTATATAAGACACTTCTTGTAATGTTAATAATGCTTGAGTAAACTTGAGTGTCACGGACAGTTACTGACCGACAGGATGCGGTCTCCTCTCCTCAGCTCTCCGCTCAGGTCGGCAGGCCCACCTGCCAAGATGAAAGACACGAAGATGCCCTCTCCGTCCTCCCCGCCCACAATGTTGAATCCCAAACCTGTGGAACCCTTGTGCAGCAGGATCTTCCGCGGCTCCCTGCCAAGCAGAACGACAGCGTCAGAGATCAAGATGGACCCGGATCACCACAGCAGCAGGAAGAGGGATGAAAAACAGACATATATGTGCAATAAAAAAAGAAATATAGTGGAAAATCCACATTAGGAAATTTGAGAGTGGGGCAGTTTCAAAAATATTCACAAAGCGTCATTCATCCCAGATAGAATGAGAATTCAGAGGGCAAAGGAACAATAATAACGTTTCAGTCTAGCCAGAAGGTAAATTATTATTTTGCATTCTGTTTTTCCTCCTGTCGCTTACAGAGAGCGGAAATCGAGATGAACAGATTCATGAGAGCACGCAACGCTCCAGTCACGACTAGAGGAGACTGGCAAACTTTCATCCACAACAAAGCTAAACAGCAAGTGTTCCAGATTTGTTCCAGAAAAGAGCGCTAACACATACACACCGACAACTAACACACTTTCTCACTCGGGCACAAAACGCATTCACACATTGAGCTCATCCCTGCCTCGTGCAGGACTGCGGTACTGTTTTAGCAGCCGTGATTCATCTGCAGGCACAGAGGCATTCCAGACTGCCCAGATCTGGCACACCAGCAAGACTCGACTGCATTCAGGGGCCGTCAAAAACCCCAATGTACTGCAGAATAACACACAAAAACCAGTTCCCAGAAATTCAACACACATCCACATTTGTAGTGACAGCTCCCAGCTTTCAGCAGTGCAGCATGCATGTTTCTCATTAGAATTCTACACTGCTGGCTCTCGACATGAGCCATTCCATCTCCATTGCCCATGGTACAGCTTTATGATGCTGAAAACAGCACTTTTATGCAAGCGGACAAGTCATGCTTTTAAGAAGTGTTTTCTCTTTATATGAAACATACATTGTGCACAAACTGAACATGGTGTACTGCAGTGTGAATCAATTTGCAGTGTCCATAAATTTAATGAAAGTGGTAAATGGATTTTAATCACCTTTTTTTACCTCTGTTTATTACATGACACATTGTAAAACCATGGCATGCCCAACAAAGTTATTTTTTAGTTTCTCTCTATTGCAGCCTGCAAGTTGACAAATTGCACATACATTAACTGAAAATGCTGGAATAAGAATTAATTTTGTTTAGTTATCCTGTTTTGTGCATGCTGTGTAGAGAAGATACTTTACAACCAAATATTATAATCACACCTGGTAAAACCTGATATACCAGACAGGGTAGTAAATATTCAGAACCGAAAATGTCCTTTTTAGTTCAGTTTCCTAAAGTAATGAATTTTAATGCAATTGGCAATGGATTCTGGGAAATGATTCTACCATCAGGCATACAAACCACTTTTTCCAAAACTTTCCTTAAATTCAAATTCAAATTGCAATTCTATGTTTGCATCCTCATTTTCAACGTAATGCATTTCTGAATGGCACACAGCCCACATAACAAATGTTGATTAAACACTAAGATCAGGTTGATTAAATAATAATCAGAAGTATTAAAGTGAATGAAAACAGACATATGAAACTGATTATGTAAGGCAATTATTATTCATGTCTAGATAGATCAAACACTTATTAGCTCAAAATATACATGTACTTTTTGTACTAAATTGCAACTGAACATGAAGAGTTCAGATGCAAAACCCCCTAAAAGCCATCACCTCTCGACACATATTATACGTCCATCAAATACTTTTACTTCAAACTCGCTAAAATCCCAGTCTCAGCCCAATCAGAAGTACCAGTACTTAGTTAGAAACCTATACATCAGAGCCTGATAAAAATTATTTTTTTAAAGAAAGATGTCAGATGGATTTAGAGGCTTTTGTATCTGAACTTCATATATGCTTTTATTAAAAAGATGTGGTGGAAGATTAGTACTAAGAATTCACCTTTCATTAAAATCACACAGCAAATAAAGAAATGAACAGCAAATATGTTGCTGTACAATTCCTGGTGCACAACAAGATAAAGCAGTTATCAGATGTAAACAGTCACTACCTGGACCCACTGTACCTGTTCATGAGGGTGATGTTTGTCCTGCCCCGTCTCTCTAAATTGGACTTTACCATAGGCAAGGAAGACGAGATGTTAACAGTGAACATGGTGCCTGCCGCTAGCTACCCGGCAGGGTTATGAAGAAAATGATCCCAGGACTCTGTATCTCACTCCAAGGCCAGCGATGAAGTGCCGTGTGTGTATATGTGTGTGCTTTCTCTAAGTGTAGGGGGAGTGATGGGAAACAGCACCACATCGCCTGTCACACCATCACCCCTACAGCAACAGGGTAAGACTTAACTCTTACCAAGCCACATCAACATACTCCCGCTGCGCAACCACAATATTCAAAAGTAATCGATCAGGAAACATTGGATCATGAAAAGTGGCTTCTATAAAAATGAGCTTTTAGTAAATGAGCAATTGTATTTGCGTGTGAAACAATGACTGAGTAGCTATTTATTTGGTTAACATTATGCAATAGTTAATGTGGCATACAGTAAGTGTTGCTTAAGAGGAAGAGGAAGTTACTTTTTTGTAATTAAAGATTAAAAAGACTGTTTTTTTTTCTTTGCAATAACTTGCATAAATTAATCAGTTAGCATAAGACCAGAAATGTGCATTAAGAAAGTAAAATGAGTCTATGTACATGGGTCATTCTGCAGAATTGGTGCAAACTGCTGTCCAAAACCATAAAACACATTTAAAAAGTATTTAAGTACTCAAATCTTAGATGTTTACTAAGATCCTTCTATTATCTATTGAAACCCACAAAAATGTTCCAAATATAAGTAAGCTTAACATAGGCCTATATAAAATCACAATTTAGATGGTCCTTTTAATTGGGAGGTGGCTGTACTGAACCCTAACCCCCAAATTTCAACTTAGGAAAATGATATTGAAATATTTTTTTTTATTAGTTCAAAACAAGTATTTATTTTATATTTACTTCATAAATTAACTATACCCCTACATTTATGATCAGGAAATATTAGTCACTTTCTTTCATAGCTACATAATTTTGAGGTAAATCTGTTCAAAAGTATGAAAATTCTGTGTGTAACTTTAAAAATGTCACTACCGAACAACATTTTTCTATAATTAAAGGAATAGTTCACCCAAAAATGAAAATTACCCCATGATTTACTCACCCTCATGCCATTCTAGGTGTATATGACTTTCTTCTTCCAGACAAACACAGTCGAAGTTGTTTCAAAATGTACCCTAGCTCTTCCAAGCTTTATAATGGTGGTGGATAGTGGCTGTTATTTTGAAGCTCCAAAAAGCGCATATATCCATCGTAAAACTAACCCATATGCCTCTGGTGAGTTAACACATGTCTTCTGAAGTGGATCCATGGGTTTTTGTAACAAAAATATTTATATTTTTTAAATTATAAACTCAAATCACTGACTTGTGATTTGTGTTTAAAAAAAGTGTTTAAATTAATAGTTCACCCATTAGAAAAACGGCTTGTGCCCGTTCGCGAGAGTGTCGAGCTCTAGCTTCTTCACTGACCTCTGACTCGACATATAACGTATGACGCAAGCCACATTCATAGTGTAAGCTCAGGTGAGAATAAACAGATGAGGATAGAGCAATACTAAATGCCGGTAATTAATTAAAAGTAGAAAACGAGAAGTTTTGAAGTCTGCAGATTTCACTATAAGAGAAGAAGAGCTTTTTGCACAGCCATTTATTTTTCAACTGGAGTAACAAGAACTCAACTTTTTTGCAAACGCACATACGGCCAGAAGTCAGTGATTTGAGTTTTTCAAAAATATAAATATTTTTGTTACAAAAACCCATGGATCTGCTTCAAAAGACATGTGTTAACCCCCCAGAGGTGTATGAGTTAGTTTTATGACTGATATATAGACTCTTTTTGGAGCTTCAAAATAACAGCCACTATCCACCACCATTGTAAAGCTTGGAAGAGCCAGGATAAATTTTAAAACAACTCCAACTGTGTTCGTCTGGAAGAACATAGTCACATACACATAAGATGGCTTGAGAGTGAGTAAATCATAGGGAAATTTTCATTTGTGGGTGAACTATTCCTTTAAACACTTTTTTGAAAGTTTTTCAATAACATTTAGTTTTTATATGTGTACAACTGTGCTAGCTAACCATGTGCTGATTAGCATCTTTGAGCTAGCTTCAGAAGAATCTAAAATTGCTAAAATCATCACTACTGTAACAGTCATGACCGAAACATTTGGTGAAGATTCGTTGAGACATCTTTAGTTTTTTTGGGTGTTATCCCATAAAATTGTCACTATCATAACAGTCACGTAATCACATAATCCTTTATTTGGGGGAAATAAGCAAAATTTTAGTACAGTTATGTATTTTTTTTTATTATAGTATGTTTTAGTATGTGGTTTTAATTTCTGTAATGTGATATGTTCACTACCAAAACATTACTGTCTAAAAATGTGCAGTTTTGTCAAAAAAAAAGTATACAAAATTATCAACTAAGATGTTATGATTTTTTGATTCAGTGTATATTCAAACTAACGAATCCTTCAATTTGAAATCAATACGATTATCTTTTTGCCTTTTACAAATCAAAATTTGATTCAAAATACAACAAAATCTCATGAATCACACTTGAAATATTGTTAAAATTGTAGTTTGATTTACCTCTGAAAACTTTAATAAAATATATTTAATATTTATAAGAAGATGCAAGCAAAATCTTAATAGGTCAATATAACCATTCTAATTAAATGACATATTACTGTGTTTCAGGAGTGACAAATTCGGGGAGAGGACAAATATTTGTAAACTTTCTGAAAATACAATATGACAATTAACTGCACAAATACTAGAAGGTACTGTGTACCTTCTTGGATATTATACAATTTGCATATATACAAAATTGATGAAAATTTTTTTTTTTTTTCAAGATCTGTTTTTAAGCCAGTTCTGTAGAATGGCACATATATATTGTCTCATCCACCAAGGGTAAACTATTTTCTGTGAATGTACATGACTGTACAATATATAAAAAAGTGAAGCAAACCAGTGTGTTTGAATTATGAAAATACATTAAAATAATAGAAGAAATACCTGTTTGCAATATCAAGGAGCATAACAAGCTATTTTGTACAGCTATAAATACCTAAGAGTGATTGACACCAGAAGCCTCAAACATTCAAGTCACGAATTGCCATGCCTGTGTTAAAAACAATATGGTGGATATCAACTTTCGTAGAGTGTTTATTGTTCTCACTCCTTCTCCAATAATCTCTACAGCATAAAGTATGAGCCCCCCCCCCACACACACCTTTGTGGCACAGGCTGAAATTTCCCGACCTCATTGAAGGATGACCACAAGGCTCAGAGGTTTACAGGGTTCCAATGCCCCGTTGCAGTCTGTCTGCTTCTCTTTCCGCTCTAAGTAATTGGCTCTGGTTGGGTGATTAATGGTGGACACAGTGGATACTGTTCTCCGGAAACACGCAGAGACATAATTCTCCCTGGAAAACATGTTCTCTTTGGCAGGATCACAGGCTCATGGCTTTCATGGCTGCAATGGGCTCCAGTGCTTTCAAAAGCTCTGGGTAAAAACCACCGATCTCTTCTTCAGAACACACTACTTCAGTCCCATTTGACTTCACGCCAAGAGACGTTCAAGATATTTCCAGCTTCTCCGAGCAGCTAAGAATAAACTGAGTGTGTCAACAGTTTACAATCAGGTGCGTCACTGAGTAAAGCTGCCAAAAAGTACCCCTTCTTCAATCATATTAAATCCTGCCTGTTATTTACACAATATAAACTAAACCTAATGAAAAATGATGAAATGACTTGACACTCATAGTGTGGCTTTATTTGCAATGATGTTGTAAAGATTTAGATTCTGAATTGTCAGTCGTACTGAGAAAAAGAAGTTTATAGTTACTCAACTGGGGAAAGGTTGCTTCAGCTGGTAGCTTAAATAAGTGCAAATTTACAACTTTTGTACAAATAAGTATCTGAAAGATAGCCATACATATAAACCAAAATTATCAAACACCTCTAAATATGAATAATGGTTGAAATAACATGGCACACAGATTAAATGACATAAATTGACTCAAGTTTTAACTAGACGTAAACAGTGTTGACATGTTCTTTACATGTTCTGACATGTTTATACACCACTGTTCAAAAAGTTTGGGTTCTAATATAATTTTAAATTTTGAAAAAGTCTGACCAATGCAACATTACTTGATCAAATATACATTAAAAACAGCAATATTGTCAAATAATACTACAATTGAAATCAGCCTTTCTATTTTAATATTTTTGAAAATGTTAAAAAAAGGCAAAGCTGAATTTTCAACATTACTCCAGTCTTCAGTTCAGACATCACTCTTATATGATATATATTATTATTATTAGATTATATATATTATATATATATATAATATATATACATATATTTTTTTTTTTGTGGAAACCATGACACGTTTCCTTCAGGATTCTTTAATAAGGTCATAAAACTGCATTAATTGAAATAGAATTATTATGTAACATTATTAATGAATTTTGATCAATTCACTGCATTCTTAGTGAAAGTATTTCTTTAAAAAAACTTGAACCCAAAACCCAAACTTTGGAACAGTGTATATTTATTATATATTAAAGAGAGAAGATTATGTGAATAAATAAGTTCACAGCTGCTCTCCAGCAAAAAACTGATCTTAATAATATTTTTCTTTTTTTTTTTTTTATAATTTTTTATGTATTGAGTTATATTTAATTTATATAAAATAAATAATTTAATTTATATACAATTAAAAGTATTTAATATTAAAGGAGAAGTTCACTTCCAGAACAAACATTTTCAGATAATTTACTCACCCCCTTGTCATCCAAGATGTTCATGTCTTTTTTTCTTTAGTTGTAAAGAAATTATGTTTTTGGAGGAAAACATTTCAGGATTTCTCTCTATATAGTGGACTTCTATGGTGCCCTAAGTTTGAACTTCTGAACTGCAGCTTCAAAGGGCTCTAAACGATTCCAGCCAAGGAAGAAGGGTCTCATCTAGTGAAACGATTGGTTATTTTCTGAAAAATATACAATTTATATACTTTTTAACCTCAGATGTCCATCTTGTCTATAGCTCTGTGTCAACTTAACTGACAGTTAGGGTAGTTCAAAAAACTTCCATCTCATTTTCTCTTCAAACTTAAAAATCGCCTGCAGAAGTACTGACCCAGTGTTTACAAAATGAAGATCAAATGTCCTTAAAAAAAAAAAAAGGTAAAACGAATAAAAAATGTAGGACGATTTTGAAGTTGGAGAAGAAAACAAGATCAGTGTTTTTCGACCTACCCTAACTGCCATGAACCGGAATACACAGAGTTGATGCAGAGCTAGACAAGATGAGCATTTGAGGTTAAAAAGCATATATATTGTCAGTTTTCTTTTAGAAAATAACCAATCGTTTTGCTAGATAAGACCCTTCTTCCTCAGCTGGGATCATTTAAAACCCTTTGAAGCTGCATTTAAACTTGGGGGCACCATAGAAGTCCACTATAGAGAGAGAGATCCTGAAATGTTTCCCTCAAAAAACAATTTCTTTACAACTGAAGATAGAAACACATAAACATCTTGGATGACTAGTTGTGAGTAAATTATCTGTAAATTATTGTTCTGGAAGTGAACTTCTCCTTCAAATATAATTAAAAATATAATAAATATATTTAGATATATATTTTATTTATATCAAATTTAAACTAATTTTATTGAATGATTTTAAATGTATTGAATTCTATTTCATTTATTCATTTACACATCCATTATAGTTTGCAACATCAACCGTAACCAGATAAACTGCAATGCACAGCTTTTCAACACTACAAATTTAAAGACTGCTTATTAATAGAGGTAAAGCAAGGTAACCAATAAAAGCTGCTTTACGCCTCAAATAAAGATCATACAAATGACTGGTGCACCCTTACCCCTGCGGCTCTTCCTGTGCAAACAGTTCCGTCAAATCATTTCTTTCTTTTCCAAAATCCCCAACCTTTATTTATTAGGCTTAAAAATCACCCCGTTGTGCATGTGGCACTCTTTAGTCATGAAATACATCAAGTCTCACCAAATGATGTAATGCACCGAACGGAAAAACAAACTCCATGAGTCATACAAGGAAGCCATTTCTGAAAACCATAATCAAATATGGTCACGAATAGCCTGAACTATTTGAAATTGGAGATGGTGTGTTTATACACATCTCTACGTCTGTCTGGCTTTGCGAGTGCCTCTAAATGTGCGTCCATCATTTGTGAGTGTGCGAGCAGATTGTCCTTAGCCTGTTCCGACTGGCGGAACGGCCGATTGTGTTCTGCGATCCGTTTGGTGGGTGGGAGATCTCCCCCAAATCTCCATAATGCATTCAGCTGGTAGAGAAGCCAAGAGACCGTTAGTGTGTACTGGGTCAGATGGAGGGATCTATATGTGTCTGTGACTGCCATGCTAGTGTGGGGGAAGCACAGATGGGCAGAGGGCCTATCTGAGTCTCTCCTGTGACTCAGTCATGTACACACACACTAGCAGAATCCTCCAGGAGTGAACTGTCACTGTACACCGACACTAAGTATATATGCCTGTAAACAACTTTTATTAGCCTCTAGGGAGACCTCCAGGGTGATGGTGATAAGGTTCAGACTTACTTTGACAGCTTACTTTAGGATAGTGAAGAGCAAAGTGGGATAACACAACACTATTTATGTACTTTGGTAGGTGTAGCCCTGTGCAGGTTTAAATATTGTGCTTCATACCGTGTGTGTGTGTGTGTGTGTGTGTGTGTGTTTGGGCTGCATGTCAAAGGGAGTGTGTGTTCATGTCAGCACATTATGACAGACTGTCTAAGTGTATCTGTGTGTGTGATGGGCATTGGCAGAGCACCCTATGTGTGTGTGTGTGTGTGTGTGTGTGTTTGTGGCCTGCTATCCCCCGTTCAAAATGAATCATGACAGCTTCAGGAATGTGCGCCACTACTCATTTGTAGTCTGACTGCAGAATCAGCCTCTCACTTCCCAATACATTTATGGTAAGAGCAGGTCCTACTGTTTATATTTACATAACTGCAACAGAAGCCAAACATTCCTGTGTTGGAAGGTTCCATGAGTATGTATTTCTGTTTGGAGAATAATAAATCTTTTGTGGCAGCTCCAGTCTTTGTCACACCTACGGCAGTGCTACTATACACACTGATGATGAGCATACAAACACACACGTGCAGGACGTCAAAACATGGAAGGACAGTCCTGTTCATGATCTACATTCATGATCACACACACACACACACACACACACACACACACTTGTGGGCACCTTGTAGAAGAATAGCTTTTCACATAAACAACAATTGTTCATGTTGTGGTGACTGTTGTTTTTTCAGAGCCCTGAATTGTAGGTTTATCTGCTCAATAAACTGCATGATCTGGGGTATCAACAAGTGGGCTGTTGACGAGATATGTGCTAAAGGTTGATATACTGGTTGTTGAAAAATAAATTGAATAATTAGAATGGTAAACTATAGAGCCTGTAGTACAGTACAGTAAGGATGCAATGATTAAACAACAAGCACTGACACACAGTGGTACGTAAAGTGGATGATACCCATCCTAGACAGCCAGTCACAGTACATCACTCAGACTAAGACTGCTTCAGAGAGCACACACAAAACACCAGGACATTATATGAGCTGGTAAAGGAGGATGGTTTAAACTCATACTATCTGAGATTATACATACAGGGCAGGGTATGAATTAGGGGTATTTTGGGGGTGATGAATCTCCCATTTGGAGTTAGAACAGAAAGCCTGCAGGCTTCCTAAATATATTTTAACAGCAGTTTCAGTAATCAAGAAAAAAGTTGTTTTTAAGATGTTTTTAAGATGTTATGGTAAGAGCAGCTAAAGACTATTTACCGTACTTTGTGCAAGATTAAAGGGATAGTCAAGACAAAAAAATTTAAATTCTGCTATTATTTACTGACAAGTAAAACTTTCTAAGATATTTTAAAAGTCAATGTGGTACAGACAACATTAGACCCCATTGACTTTCACTGTATGGGTGACTTTTTGAAATATATAGATTGAGATATCAAGTCATACAGGTTTGAAATGAGTCATCGACATGAGGGGAAGGAAATGATGAAAGAAATTTAATTTTTGGATACTATTTTTTGAAACTATCCCTTTAAACCTGGATCGCCTGTGCTCCAAAAGTACTGGGAGAAACAATGACTGAAAAAAGACCCTCCTGAATAATTTGCAAATGCGACAGACGTGGCTAGACCGGGGTAAAAAGTTGAAAGCAATAAACTAGACTCTAAAGTTGACTAAACGTCTGTTTACACCAAGACAAATATTCAGTGTGAAAATTTGGTGTGATAAAATTTTTAAATTGAATGGATGGTGATGTGTTCAATGAAGAGTTCAGATGCAAAAGCCTCTAAATCCATCTGATGTCTTTCTTTAAAAAGTGCATTTTTATCAGGCTCTGATGTATAGGTTTCTAGCAGTAGTGGTTCTGACTGGGCTGAGGCTGGTATTTTAGCAATTTTGAAGTAAAAGTATCTGATGGACGTATAAAACTGTATGTGTCGAAAGCATTCACTCAGTATTATTATCATCTCATTTTTGACCGAGATGGCTTTTAGCTGGTTTTGCATCTGAACTCTTCATGTACTATTAAATGGCCATATATATACATACATACATATATATATAGAAGTGACATCTGAGTGGGTGACAGTTGTTTTCCAGTAAATGTTAATTACTTTATAGACTGCCCTCACAATTTCTAGGTGGTATTTCATAGCGGAAGTATTTAAAAAAAGACTACATTTGCCGTAGAAATTTCCTTTTGTATGATTTTAACAGGTATGGAAATGTTAAAAAATACCCTGATATTTCCAGGTTTTTTCCAGTACTGAAGAAGTGACTGACAGTGAGTAATTAGATGAATCTATGTAGTTCCACTTTTCTAAATGTGCCATCTACTGTTAGAAAGTGAATCTGCATTTGCATTTAGCCCATCTCCTGTACGAAGATGCATTGGTCTGAACAGACAAATCTTATGTGAAAATCTGACCTAATTTTTGTGCCAAACATATCTGTTGGTGTAAACAGGCCTTAAAGGGAGAATTAGCCAAAAATGAAAATTCTGTTATTAATTACTCACCCTCACGTTGTTTCAAGACCTTCGTTCATCTTCGGGAACACAAATTAAGATACTTTTAATGAAATCCAAGGGCTTTCTAACTCATCAATGGTTCAACCTTAATTTTATGAAGCTACAAGAAAACATTTTATGCGCACAGACAACCAAAATAACGACTTCATTCAACAATTTCTTCTCTTCCAGGCCAGTCTTCAACACACATTCACGAGAGTACTACGACGGCCTTGAACATGGAAGTTGTGTTGCTGTCTATGCAGGGTCAGAAAGCTCTCGGATTTCATCAAAAATATCTCAATTTGTGTTTGAAGATGAACAAAGGTCTTACAGGTTTGGAACAACATGAGGGTGAACAATTAATTACAGAATTTTCATTTTTGGGTGAACTATCCCTTTAAGGATTCTAATATCACAAGCTAAAAACGTGCTCAGTCTCCTCTACGCTGTAAAGGAGTACGCTGCTCGAGGCAGGAAGCCATTTCGCTTCAAGGCCTTACCTGTGTCGCGCTGAGGTAAGGGAAAGAGGGCGGCCATATGGGGGGGCTAACTGTCAGGTTAACTAAGCTTTGCTAAGCTAAGCCAGGCAGAGCGAGAAGCAGTGGTTAGTACCTGCCGGTGTACGGGACCAGGCTTTGACACAGAGCAGGCGGGGCGGGGCTGCAGCCCACGTCCCCAGACCCCCTGCTGCACAGATGGGGGGAGGGAGGGCTGGTGTCCCCATGAGGTTTGTGGATGGCACTGTAAATGGGCTCGGCCCTATTGGGGGTACAGAAATCACACAGTAAATGGGGCGCTTTCAGACACACAGAGACAGCAGACACAGAGACATACTGTACGAGGACGCGTACGGCACACACATGCACACAGACGGAGACAAACACACACATGCAGAAGTGAGGATGCATTCAGCAGGATGGCAAGAGAGGGACGAGTCAGCTCTGGGGCCTGGGCTGACTCACAGGCTCCAGGGAGTCCATGCTCGGAGAGGTGAAACCCATCTCACGTCCAGGCAACAGTGGCCGTGACTTCAAAACATTTGACCCCATGCCAGAAGCATCTCGTATATCCAGAGTGTTTGTTTGCCGTGTTGGGATTCGTGTCGGAGACTTTATACACCCAGTCATGTTTCGTTAAAGCAATGTTCACAAACACACCACCACAGAGAGGCATTACACACCTCGTAGACGTTCTTCAGCCCACACTCGACACCTACTTAAAATCATTTTTATTTGTTCTATCTTTGCCCAGTTACATCATAAAATCTGAACAGTGTCGCCAAAAAGAAATTAAACAACTAAAGCTGAAGAACTGTAGCACAGATTGTGGAAAACAATGTTCTTTTCTAATCAAATGTATGTATGGACATGCAAGTGTCTTTGTGATTTGTGCATGAGTGCATTTGAAAAGTGATATTTTTGAGTGAGTGACAGGGTTCCCACATTTTCTGACCAATACATTTCTATGATTTTTTTCCATGACTAGCTGATTAAATATTTTAGTATTAAAAGTATAAAAAAATTCCTTCTGCATGACTTTCCAGGCCTGGAAATGTTAAAAATTCCTTGATATTTCCAGGTTCTCTATGGTCGTGGGAACCCTGGAGTGAAGAAGTGAGTGATCGTGAGTGAATAGATGAGTAAATCCATGACTCTGACCTGGTGAAGTCCTCTTCTCCCAGCATGTGGCGCGGGACTGGGGAGTACCTCGAGGGGGTGACCTGGGGCGGCGGGTACACTGGTTTAGGCTCCATGCCTCCCATGTAGGCCATGCTGGAGTTGTGTCCGACGTGGTTGTCTACCATGGTGGGGAAGGCTGGAGGGAGGCCGAGACCAGTAAAGGGAAAAAAGGCAGATGATTTAACCAGGTAGTTACAGAGGACTAGATCATCTCTAAGATATGGTTGGGGCTGTACATGTGTGTGTAACACACCAGCATTATAATACATAGTTCAACTCAAATTGTAAAAAGGGCAATTTGACACCCACAACTAAAAATCATATTAACATTCCACTAAAGAAAGTAGCATTCTTAATTAATCTATAACTGATCACTGATAAAGGACAGCATATGGACTATGAAACTATAAACAGTTAAACCAAAATTTCTCACATTAAAATCACATTTCTCACATTAAAATCACATTTCTCACATTATCACAGTTTATTCGCTGTAGTTTAGAAATGGTAATAAAATATTACAAGAACTCAGAGTTTAACTGTGTCAGAACAAATTCATCTTGATAATGTCAGATAACTTTAAGTGAAAGGTATGAAATGGATCACAATCAACCAAAATTTCAGATAACTGTTAATATGACTATATTTATTTATTTAACTATCAATACTTTGTTGACCCAGTACCAAGAAATGCTTAAATTTTTCATTCTGTCGTGTAAAAAGGTCGCATTAGCAATTTATGAATAAACACTTAAGCAAAACATGGTCAGGTCAAAGTGTCTGAATAATTTTAGGTCGCAAATTTTTATCAATTTTACTGGTAGTCCACTGTATGAAGAATTTTTGGGTAAAATATGTCACAGTTTACTTTATTTTAGACGGTTATGTTCTTGTATTTTGCTATCCTCACTTGCATAAATGAAGTATAGTGTCCTGCACCCACTAGTAAAAAAATATAAAAAATGATATCTGGTGTCTGAATAATTTTTGGTTTGACTATATGATTATTATGACATTAATAAGATACAAATATGATATTTAGGAAACCTGAGTCAAATTTAATCCAGTTATCGGGCATCACAGCTGCCAAAAAGCATGTCTGATTCCGAAAAGATTTGGGTTAGTAAGATATTTATGATTCTGAAAGAAGCCTCTTATGCTTAAAAAAGCTGCATTGATCAATACCGAAACCTGTCTATACTAAATTCTAATACTAAATATAGAAACCTTTTTTTAACAAAAATCAGTAATATTGTGAAATATTATTACAATTTAAAATAACCATTCTATTTTAATCATATTCTTTTCTGTTTTTTTGTTTTAAAATTATGGTTCAAATGTAATTTACTGAATGCAAAGCTGAACTTTTAAGCATCATTACTTTAGTCTTCAGTGTCACATGATTCTTTAGAAATCATTCTAATATGCTGATTTGTTTCTTAATAAATATTTTTTGTTGAAAACAGTTGATTTTTTTTTCAGGATTCTTTGCTCAAAATAACAGCATTTATTTGAAAAAGAAATCTTTTGCAACATTAAATGTCTTTACTGTCACTTTTTGATCAATTTAATGTGTCCTTGTTGAATAAAAGTAAAAAAAAAATAATAATAATTTTTTGAATGGTAGCGCATGTAATTTATTATCTAATCCAAAGAGAAAATTGTTATTGCTCGTCTTCAATTATAATTGCAGGTTACTTTAATGCATTTATGTCTGAAAAGGATTCCTGCTGATATTGTCCATAATTCCACTTTGCATATTTAAGGCAATTTACTGTATTTACTATATTCTTGTGTTAAACCATGAGAAACAATATCATAGGTGCACTTTCACTAGGAGACTTGCTCATCTTATCTATTCAAATGACCAAAATATACACTACCATTTATAGTCTCTTTTTCTCACCAAGCCTTTAAACTAAAAAAGCTTGGAGTCAGTATAATTTGTTTTGGGAAAGAAATTAAGCAAGGATGCTTTAAATTGATCAAGTGATGATAAAGACATTTATAATGTAACAAAAGATTTCTATTTCAGATAAATGCTGTTTCGATTCACAAAGAAACCTAAAATAAAATCTACTTTTTTCAACATAATAATAATAATAATAAGCAGCAAATCAAAATATTAGAAATGTTTCTGAAGGATTATGTGACTGGAATAATGATGCTAAAAATTCAGCTTTAAAATCACAGGAATAAATTACATTTTAAAATATATTCAAATAGAAAACAGTTATTTTCATAGTAAAAACATTTCAAAATGGTTCTGTTTTTGCTGTGCTTCGGACCAAAAATGCAGGCTTGATGAGCAGAAGAAACTTTTTTAAAAAACATAAAAAATATTTAATGTTGCACTTTCATTGACAGACTTTATCAGGAGACTTGCTCATCTTATCTATTCAACTAACCAGAGTATATCAAATACTGTAATTAAAATGCAAAATACATGGCGAATAAGAGATATTCAGCCACCATTGGCAGGTGTAGAAAAAAGTTAATTTTGGCTGCTATGTGCATTTGTGCAGGTGGATTGTGTGAAAGCCTCGTCTCTCAGTGGGAGGGAGGGATCGGTGCTGTGATGGAGCAGCAGTGCAGTGTGTGTGGGTGTCTGAAAACAGCGCCCACTGCTAAACCACAGTACTGTTACAAAACTCCACAGCACTCACAGGCACTGCACCACTCGCTTTCATTACAGGGTTAAAGATAAAAGCAGATAGGGACATAGGTTACATTGAAATTGACATAACCACGTTTATCAGTGCAGTAAAAACAGTCATTAAATGGACAGTTTTTAAGCTCGTAAGGGCAAAGGCTGGATGGAGATCAGCAAAAGAAGGTACGTACTGCTAGAGTAGTCTGGTGGGGCGTACATGTCGTTGAGATGTACTGGTCCCGGCTTGGCCACTTTCAGATAGACCATGTCTGAAGTGTTCTTCAGGGCGGCCACAGCCTCCTCATGACGCACATCCTGAAGTATAATGTTATTCACCTGCGAAGGCAGACACACACACACACACGCATGTTACGGCTGGTCTCTGAAGCGTGACTCAGAATGTTCATGACAGCACATTTGAAGATGTAGGAAGGAAGCGACTGGAGCGCAGGCCGGATGGCCCCACACTCGGCGACCAATGCTCCATTCTCCGGCTCTCAGCTATCCGGTCACAAAAGGAAGGACGAGAGGGAGGGGAAGCTGGAAAGGCGTAGTGCTTTTTCCTATGTAAGGGCACCTACACACTACAGAAAGCGAAGTGTTTGATGGGTAAAAATGTGTCTGATTGTCAGTGCCTATAGCCTAGTGGTTAGCGCACTGACATATAGCGCAATTGTGCTTCTGGCCGTCCTGGGTTCGAATCCTGACCCATGGACCTTTGCCAAAACCCACCCCCACCTCTCCACCCAACAATTTCCTGTCAGTCTCCACTGTCCTGTCATCTAAAAAGCATGAAAAGGCCAATAATGGTAATAATATATATATATATATATAGATAGATAGATAGATAGATAGTATTATCATAAAAAAAAAAAAAAATGTGTCTGATTTGTTATGAGGGTGTGGAAAGAGCCAGGTCTGTTTGAAATTTTACTGAATTGGCCCCATATCTAGACCCGCATCTCACTGGTCAATAGATTTAGCTGTTTTAGTTACCGGTCAAAAGTTTTTGAACAGTAAGATTTTTTAAAGAAGTTTTTTAAAGAAGTCTCCTCTACTCACCAAGACTGCATTTATTTGATCCAAAGTACAGTAAAAACAGTGACATTTTGAAATATTTTTACTATTTGCTGTTTTTAATAATTTATTATTATTATTATTATTATCAATATTTTAAAAAATTGAGCACATTTATTTTAGGATTTGATGAATAGAAAGATCCAAAGATCACAATTTACATGAAATAAATGAATAAATAAATTGTAACATTATACTCTATGCCATTCAAAAGCTTGGAGTCAGTATAAATAATAATAAATAAAAAAATATAGAAATTAATAATAATGATAAAGACATTTATAATGTTACAAAAGATTTCCATTTCAGATAAATGCTGTTCTTCTGAACTTTCTATTAATCAAAGAAACCTAAAAATATATATATAATAAATAAATAATATACTCAGCTTTTTTTTTTTTTTTACATAATAATCAGAATATTAGAATGATTTCTGAAGGATCATTTGACTGGAGGAATGATGCACAGGAATAAATTACATTTTAAAATATATTAAAAAAGAAAACAGTTATTTTAAATAGTCCAGATATTTCAAAGTTTTACTGTTTTTGCGGTAATTTAGTTCAAATAAATACAGGCTTGGTGAGCAAAAGAGAATTCTTTTGAAAACATTTTACTGTTGAAAAACTATATATATATACTATTTAGTAAAGTAACAATTTTAACTTGAAAATCTAAGTCCCCGACTGAATTAAAACCATAATTTCCAAGACAAAAAAGGGAGTAAAGGCACACTTTACATGTTTGCAGTTATGGCAATTGTGATTGATGCATAGCCTTTTAATTATGACGTTTATGATGATGTGAAAGCCTGCTCAGTCCCTGGCATGCAAGTGTTTCTCTTTATCACAGCTGTGTCCTTGTTTGAGTTTGCGCTCAGCTTCACATCAATCACACTGTGGCCCATAAACCTTCACACATGAGATATATTGTCTATAATACGGCATAAAAGCCTACAACAGTGTCTGCGTTCATTGAAGCACAAAGTAATATACTGAAAAAAAGAAGTCCTCCAAAGATATGCAATGTTTGGCTCTGCATATAGTGAACTACACAGATCCATGTGTGCAGGTGAAATCTTACAGCCAGTAGGCGATCGCCCGTCTGCAGACGTCCATCTTTCTGTGCGGCCCCACCTTCGATGATCTTTGTGATGTAGATACTGTTGTCGCCTGGGATGTGCTGGTTGCCTATACCTCCAGCAATACTGAAGCCAAGACCTTGAATGAATGAAATGGAGTTACATTTTTATTTTCTTAATGTGGCAAACAAGCAATTCAATGAGAAACATTTTATGAAAAGTGTGCACTGATGCTATAATAAGGATACAGCTTATAATAGCACTCTCTATTGCATTAAATGTGTGAGCACATTTAGCTCTGCTAACCTTTAGGCCCTTTGAGTAGGTTGACCTCCAAAATGGTCTCAGGGGGAGCCTGTCTTCTGCGTACCAGCAACCTGACCACCGGGCCGGCCTCCTTTAAAGCCTCTACCGCCTTGCTGTGCACAACCTCTGACACATCCACATCATTCACCCGCAGAACACAGTCATTTACCCTGAGACACAAAAAGAGCCAATCAGAAGGTACTCAGTAAAGCCAACAGAATAATAAGACAATAAATAAAGCAATATAATGGATAAGAGAAACTTGTTCCAAAACCTAGGGATCTGCCTTGCTGCCTACACAGGCAACTGCTAACTGCCAATTTAGAATGCTTAACATAGGGCATGTTAAAGGAATAGTTCACCCAAAAATGAAAATTACCCCATGATTTACACACTCTCAAGCCATGCCTAGCTATATGTGACTTTTTTCTTTTAGATGAATACAATTAGAGTTATATTAAGAAATGTGCTGGCTTTTTTAAAGCTTTACAATGGGAGTCAATGGGGTTTAAGATAAAGCTGAATGGATGAAGCCCGATAAAAGAGCATAAGTCCATCAAAAGTACTCCACATGGCTCCGGGGGGTTAATAAAGGCCTAAAAGCAAATCAATGCAGTTTTGTAAGAAAAATATCCATATTTAAACAGACGCAATCTATAGCTTCTGCTAACTGTCATATGCATGTTCACGAGAGAGTGGCGTATCAATCAGATGACGTAGGATGTAGGCATAGCATAAGCTCTGGTAAGAATATGCTATTCTCACGAGAACCAAGTCTACAGCAAAAGAAAACCAGTCTCCTCTTGGCTTATATTAAAATCCTCTAACAGTTTCTCTTTACAAATCCTTGTTCTGTACTTCTAATTCGTGACCACTGTTTTGTTTTGCGCTCTCCACTGCTTTTCCACATTTGACACTTCTCACTACGCCTACATCCTACATCATCCGCTGGAATGCCACTCTCTTGTGTATGTGCGTATGACAGTTAGCAGAATCTAGAGATTACGATTTATATAGTTTTAAATAGGGATTTTTTCTTATGCAAGCACATTCATTCCTTTAGAAGGCCTTTAGTAAACTTTATTGGCCTTTATTAGCACTTTTATTGAACTTCATCCATCCTACTTGATCTTAAACCCCATTCAATACCATTATAAAGCTTGGAAGAGCCAGGACATTTTTAAATACAACTCAATTTTACAATTTTAACTGTCTGAAAGAAAAAATATACACCTAGGATGGCTTAAGGGTGGGTAAATTATGGGATAATTTTCATTTTTGGGTGTACTATCCCTTTAAGGTCACCTAAGCAAATTTTAGGAATTTTTTTATATGATTGGGCATGTGACAGTGAAACACTTTCTTACACAGAATGTGGAATTGTCAATAGTGTATGCATCAAGCACCATTCACACAGAAGTCACTTTCAAACCAAGCAGAATTCTGTTGGTCAACCTGCCAAATTTACATTAAAACTTGAACGTGTGGAGAAATGTTTCGCCATTATGCCAAATTCGCAATCGCATGGATTCCTACTGTTGGGCCCTATGAATTTGTTGTATTTTTTTCTGTTTTAATTTTTTAAACTCTTCAAGAAAATTCAAGAAACACAATTTAACAGCAATTTATTAAAGCTTTAACAAAGAATTAATTTTTAAGGTCCTATGAAATACATTATTTTTTCTCGGTTTGTTTCAGTTCAGTCAAATTCAGTTTTATTTTTTACCAAATTCAGTGTTTTCCATTAATTTACTGGATTGCATTTGAACGCTTTCATTACATTTTAATATTCAAAAGCATCTCTAATTAGCTGATTTTATGAAAAACAATTGTGTTGTGTATTTACATTTTTCTGGTAATTTTTTTTTTTCTGGTAAATAAAAAATAATTCTTCTTAAAAATAATGTTGTAATTATAATATAATTAGTAGAAGTAGCACTATATATTTCTGTCACAATTTCTTCAAGTTAAACCATACTTTTATTTTGACGGGTTGCTGTGAAGATCATTACATTTCTGTGCCAATATAATATTACGATTTCTCAAAAGAAAATTAAGTAAAAGTAAAATGCTTATGACTCTCACAAAGTTAGTCATAAAGCACTGCCTTTGCTGGCAAAGGACATATGTGACAAAACCTTAGAATTTGGCCAAACTAGGCAGGATAATTAAGATGTCTAACTTTTGGGGAGTCCACCTATGATACTTTAAAACACTGCCTATGTAAGCAGCTCACTAAGTTTTGAAAAAAAAAATAAATAAAAGAGTTGCACAAAGAAATAGATCCTGAGAGACGGACCACTCACCCTAGTCTGCCATCCATGGCGGCGGCACCTCCTGGGATGATCTTGGTGATGAAGATTCCTGGATCATCAGGAATATGTGGATTATCCACACCTCCAGCAATACTGAACCCGAGGCCGGAGTTGCCCTATTGATGACATACACGAGTAGATAATTACCGATAAGGAAATAAAGAGTTTTCATAAAGATCTGTGGATAAAGTTTGCATCTTCTTTTCGAAAGACACCTGGCTCTCAATACTTTGTAAACTCTATCTAGACATGGGCAGTTTTCTGCTGCTAAATATAGGAATTTGCGGTGCGCATTTCAAGAATCCAAAAATCGTATCCGTTTCCGCCTATTTCCTCCCTCCATCACTTCTTACACTGCTGTTTTCACTCCACTGCCAAAAAGCTGAGACAGGCTGGTCTGTCTGACAGTCACATCTCAAAAGACAGGCCCTAAAGCAGACAGCTGAGAAAAGACTTCACTTTATTATTTTCTATAATTAATGAGCAACGGTCGCAGCAAATTAGTACAGAGTGAAGCTAAGACATCCCAGTGTGCCTTTCCTGCTCCAGAGCCACTGCGAGAGCTCCCACTAAAGAAACGAACACACCCACGGACCTTTTAACGTGTGAGATCTTAACATAGTTTATTTAGGCCTCGGCGTGCAGAAATGGCACTTAGAGAACAGCCCTGCAATTATGCTGAAAGCTCCGAGATGCACCCAAATCCAACATCCACTGCTGTTTAATGAATGGCCTATGCAGACGGATTTAGATTCATTTGCATTGAACAAACTTCAAATATGAAAAGACCTTGCAATGTTAAAACCATGCTACTTCATATGATAATTCTTCTTAAGAACAGCACCTGTACATGATGAACCGCAAGGTGCTATTTCACAAGTGGTACATTTTCAATACTTGTTTAGTAGTCCAAAAATATTGTCAAAATGCAGTTTTTTAATAACTGACTTAGTACAAGAAAAAAAAATAACAAAGTAACTAATCAACGCATGTCTAAACATGTCTAAACATAAAATCATACTGATTTTAGTGGTTAATCTACAACGAGTTTGGTCTATCTTTAGATTTTCAGATTGATTGATCATTATTTGTAACCCTGGACCACAGGTATATATCATAAGTAGCACAGATATATTTGTAGCAATAGACAAAAATACACTGTATGGGTCAAAATTATTGATTTTTCTTTTATGCTAAAAATCATTCATTTATATATTGTACATTTTCTACTGTAAATATATGAAAACTTAATTTTTGATTGGTAATATGCATTGCAACTTCATTTGGACAACTTTAAAAGTGATTTTCAGATTTTTTTTATTTATTTTTTTTATTTTTATTTCATTATTTTATTTGTTTTTTTTTTTGCAGCTTTATATTCCAAATTTTCAAATAATTGTATCTCAGTCAAATACTGTCCTATCATAACAAACCACATCAGTACATCAGTGGTTATTTATTCAGCTTTCAGATGATGTATAAATCTCAATTTTAAAAAACTGACCCTTATGACTGTGACTGTGTTTTGTGGTCCAGGGTCACATATTTGTTTCTAAAGTATTGACAACTGCTTTACACTAAGTATAACCTCA
This sequence comes from Cirrhinus molitorella, assembly GCA_033026305.1. Taxonomy (NCBI): domain Eukaryota; kingdom Metazoa; phylum Chordata; class Actinopteri; order Cypriniformes; family Cyprinidae; genus Cirrhinus; species Cirrhinus molitorella. The sequence goes on along the minus strand of CM065129.1, from coordinate 27,749,627 downwards.
TTTTAGCATTAAATCTCCAGTGATCACACCCTTTGATTGTATATTGAAAACATTTTACATGTATTATAGATTTTATGTCAGTTTAGAGAGGCAACATAAGCTTTAACATTTTTCATTCAGCAGCACCAACTGCTACTAATATAGCTGATTGTTAGATCAACAACACTAAAAGATGATTTTGGTGATTAAAGTAAATTATATTTAATATTGTGATGAGTCTAGAGATTTGAAAATGTACCACAGCTGTAAATTACATTGCTAAAAGTTCAATTCCAGGCATTAGCTCAACATTTACTGCCATCTAGTGTCCAGGTCCTCATAGGTAGAGGAGAAACTGCCAAATTTTACAAGAAACCCTAAAAACAGACATTTAAAATAGCTGAATGATATTTACCCTCTCCAAAATGATTTCTTCATATTTATACATGCCATCACTCCCGTTCACCTGTAATACACAAAAGAGAAATAACACAGACTCATAAACGGAGTCATTAGACATGATGTAATTATACACAAGAAGGTCACAACTATAATTAATTATGTAAAAGCATAAACGCTCCAAACTCAGTGCAATAAAACTGAGAGGTATGAATCACGTACAAGGCATAGGGCCGATAAACAGTCAAAGACAACTCATTATAACAGTTAAATAATAATTGCACTCATCATTAAAGCTACAGTCCACATCTGCTGTCGTTTAATCTGTGCATATTTGTATTGTTACTATCTCATGTACATTTGGAAAGGTTTGGCTGGGTTGAGGGGGATAAATCCACGTGGCAGGCAGTCAGGCAGGCAGGCGCTACTGGAGGTGCTGAGAGCATGAAGCAGATACTTACATAAGGGCCTGCATCCAGTGAGTCTGCGTTCACAATGATGGGGGGAGGGTTTGCCTGTGAGATGAAGAGATGCACATTACCTCAGTGTGTGAGGCTGGTGGCTCACACGTATGCACACACACACACACACACACACACACACACACACACACTCACACACACACATACGCGCTGTCATGAGGAGACAGTAAATGCATGCCATGGGAACAGTGGGTCTCAACAGAGCATGGTACATCATCACCATGATGTGACGCTTCAGGGGGAAGAGTGAGGACAGGACTGGAGGTGTGAAGATTACAGACGGCCTGTGGTCTGCCGTTGAAAGAGAACTGCAGTCGAGCCGAGGAGAGACAGTACTACGCGTGTTATTCCCCTCCGGCTAGTTTAATTTTTCATGTTTAAGGAATATCACATAAATATCAGCACGGCTATGATTACACTTTTTTCACTTTTATGGAGAAAGGGTGCTTTAAATTGACTGAAAGTGACAGTAAAGACATTTATAATGTTGCAAGAGATTTCTAAATCAAATAAATGCTATTCTAATGCTATTCTTTTGAACTTTATATTCATTAAAGGAACCTGAAAAAATATTATGGCTTCCACAAAAATATTAAAAATCTATGGAAGCTTGTTTCTGTCACTGAATAAAAAAAGGTTATTGTGACTTTCTATCTGACAATTCTGGCTTTTTTTTCCGAACTGCATGATACAAACTTGCAATTCTGCCTTTTTTGTCAGAATTGTAATATATAAACCCGCAACTGCGAGTCATGAAGTCAGAACTGCGAGATATAAATGACTTTTTTCTTGCAAGTGTGAATTTTTATCTGGCAATAGTAACTTTTTTCTCGCAAATTGGGAGTTTATACCTCACAATTCTGACTTTTTTTCTTGCAATTCTGACTTTTTTTTCTTAAAATCGTGAGATATAAACTTGTGAGTTATCCAATTCTGACAGGAAGAAGACTGATTCACAATTCTAACTTATTCTAATTATCATCAAAATGACTTTTTATCTCAAAATCCTAACTTTTTTCCTCACAATTATGAGTTAACATTTTGCAGTTTTGACTTTTTTTCTCAGAACTGTGATATAAACTCACAAATTGCATGTTATAAAATCAAAGACTTTATTTCTCAGAATTGTGCATCTATGTCTTGCAATTCTGACTTTATAACTTGCAATTTTGAGTTTATTTCACAATTCTGACTTTTTTCTCGCAATTCTGACTTTTTTCTCAGAACTTTGAGATATAAACTTGCAGTTTTGAGTTATAAAGTCCTATTTTGAGGAGGAAAAAATGACGTTCTCAGAACTGCGATTTCACAAGTCTCACAATTCTGACTTAAGTTTATTTCTCAGAATTGCGAGTTTATGACTTTATAACTCACCGTTGCAAGTTTACATCACAATTGCGAGGAAAAAAGTTAGAATTGTGAGATAAAAAGTTGCAATTACCTTTTAAAATTTTTTCTTCAGAGGCCTCCATAAGGATCACATCTGTTTTTTTTAATTTTGATGATAATAATAAATGTTTCTTGAGTACTACATTAAAGTAGCAACTCCAGAAAATTAAACTTTGCCATCACCAAAAAAAAAAAAACTGTTTCAAATTGTAATAAAATTTCACAGTATTACTCTTTTTCTGTCTTTTTGATCAAATAAAAGCAGCATAGGTGACTTCTTACAAAAACTTATAATTCTAAACTTTTTGATGGTAGTATATATTTAGTAACATTTTTGCCTTCTATTTTAGACACATTGGATGCAATTACTTTGTTTATTTTCCGCTCTTGTAGTGAAATCACATTTCATTGAAATTACAATTGCATTGAAAAATAATTTCCTTCCAAACCCATACTTTTTTTTTCTCAGTGTTAGGGTTAGTTTCTTTTTTCCATAAGCCAAAGAAAGACATTCACCATTGGCTGTCAAGCTCCAAAAAGGTCAAAAATACTACAACAGCACCATAAGAGTAGTCCATGTGACTTGTGTGCTACACTTCAAGTAATACAATAGCTTTTTTTGAGGAAAAAGACCAAAACTTTTGGGAGTTTGACAGTCACTGCTATATTTATATACACAAGAGCAGCATGAACATTCTGGAGAATAACCTCATTTTGTGTTACACAAAAGATAGAAAATAACACTGGTGCCAAATGACAGACTTTTTGGTAAATCGTTTCTTTAATGTATAACAAAGATGTGGGAATGTACAAATTCATGTCCTCTTGTCATTTTAGGTATTGTCCATGCTCTTAACAAACCATATGGATGAACTGAGGCAGTGGACCAACTGACATTCATGGCCTTTCACATGCAAACCGTGTTGTGTTTGTGAGTATTGATCTGATTGATCTGTGGTGAGGTGATGCTGACAGGGCCGCTGGGTGACCAGAAGAGAGGAAATGGTCATACCTCTCCACCCCCTTTACTACTTGAGGAGTAAAGCACCAGATTTTCACTCCAATTCATACTAAATCTCAAAGACATCTTCTAATCAAGTCACTCACACATCCTTACAAATACATATTTTTACATAATTCTTATTAAAAAAATTGAAATTGTTTTCAGTAATTGAAATAAATCTGAAACTGAATAAAATATATATATATATATATAAAAATATAAAAATATATAGGAATATATAAAATATATATATTCCTACGTCACCGCCTCTATTTTCACCTGATACTTCCTTCCTCGTGACAGGTCTTCACAGGTGCAGGCAGCACTCAGGTACAGCTAGTGCTCCAAAGTGAGAGGGTTAGCGCAGCGGCAGCTCCATCTAGACCTTTGCACACTTGGTTAAAAGATGCTTGGTTCAAAGAGAAGCCCAGAAGAATCCTCAATGGTGAGCAAATGCATTACAAGACGTTTGCATTGCTTACATGCACAGGCATCAACCACCATTGTGTGTTAAAACTATAGGAAATCAGGAGTGAGTATTTTCAAAATGATTTACATATTGAGTGAACTAAATGCTGATTTTAGTTGTGTTTCCTAATGATTTACTATACACTGTGTACGTATTGCACACAAAACTATAGAAGCCTATTTCCACCACTGAATTAAGAAGAGTTTACATCTCACAATTCTGACTTTTTTCTCAGAATTGTTAAATATAAACTCACAACTGTGTGATATACAATTCAAATTTTTTCTCAGAATTGCAAGTTTATATCGTAATTCTATTTTTTTTTCTCAAGAATTGTGTAAACTGTATAAACTCGAAAATTTTGAGAAATTAAGTCGCAATTGCGAGATATAAACTCACAATTTTTACTTCTCAGAATTGTGAGTTTATGTAATAATTCAGATTTTATAATATGCAATTGCAAGATAATACAAAATTCTGAGAGAAAAGTCAGAATTATGAGGTAAAAAGTCAGAATTGCAAGATATAAACTCGCAATTGCAGGAAACAAGTCAGAATTGTGAGATACAAACTTGAGTTTTCATCTCACATTTCTGACTTCATTTCTCAGAATTGCAAGTTTATATCATGCAATTCTGACTTTATAACTCACAATTGCGAGTTTATATCACAAAATTGAGAAAAAAGTCAGAATTGTAAAGAAAAAAGTCAGAATTGCGATGTATATATATATATATATATATTTTATATATATATAAGTTTATATCTGAGTTCATATCTCACAATTCTGAGAAAAACTGTTAGAATTGTGAGTTAAAAGGTTGAAATAACATTAAAAAATGTATTCAGTGCAGAAACTGTCTTCCATACAAAACACTATGTACTCTGTCGGAGTGTATGGTTTTTTAAGAGTAGTCTCATTTTAAACAGAATATTTTTTGCTTTTTCAAATTTCAAATGTACTGATGTGTTGATTTTTCATGCTAAGCATGGATGTTTTTTTTTTTTTTTAATGCTTTAAAATATCGGCTTTTGTGTTCCACAGAAGACAGAAAGACAACCAACTGATTCAATTTTATATGAGATAACGGACTACCATTCAAAAGTTTTGGGTTGGTAAGATTTTTTGTTTTTGAAAAAGGTCTCTTATGCTCAAAAACAAGTAATATGATATTATTATAATTTAAAATAACCTTTTGTAAAATGTAATTTATTCCTATGAAGTCAAAGCTGAATTTTCAGCACCATTAGTCCAGTCTTTAATGCTCACTAAACATTTCTTATTATTATCAATGTTGAAAACAGCTGTGCTGCTTAATATTTTAATGGAAACTGTCAAACATTTAATTTGAGTATTCCTTCACCAACTGGAATTCAAGAACAACATTTATTTTTCTAACACTTCAAATCTTTGGTGCCACCTTTCACAAATTTTATTCATCTTTGCCTACTAAAAGTATTAATTTCTTAAAAATAAACATCTTCCAGACCCCAAATTTTCAACGGTAGTGTACACTGTGATCAGACAAGAAAATATCAGAGTGGTGTTAGTAGTTAAAGGTAGTAGTTCAAGGTATGTGGGCTACTAAAACAGCAAGTTCACACTTCAAACATCTTTCCTATCAATATCATCAACTCATTCAAAGTCTGCCTCACACTACTCTGTATATAAATCCAGGTTTCTCACTATTTGCTGTTGCTAATTGGCTCAACAGTTTCAAAAACAGACATAAAAAGACGTGAAAACCTTTGACAAAAATAGACACAACTGTGAAAAACAATGCACTAGCACCTGAGTGCATCAGCCTGTGCGCAAATCGTAATCGTAAGCATAAACCGAGAGCAAACTGACAATAATGAAAGAAACTAACTCGCTTTATCTCCAGCACTGTGTTTTCAGTCAAACAACAATTTGGTATGTTTGTGAAAAGGCCTCTGTGACAAGTGAATCGAACACGCCCCCTTGTATAGTTGCAAAACGCATAACATAAGTGCAAAATGTCTGCAAATGCCTCTGTACACCATGTAAGAACATCTTGGGCAATAAATTATACTTATACGCCGCCGCAAATTGGCATGTTTGAGCACAAGGCCGAAGCGTTTTAAAATCAGCAGCCTCCTCTTCTCTCATCCATGGAGATGTTCCAGCACAGAGAAAGCGATGCAAGGAAACAGGTGAATATACAGCCTGCCATACAGTACCATTAACTCTCCAGATGCTAATTAAGCATGAAATGTGTTTCCGTAATAACACAACAGACCTCCTACGCTATCGGCCCCTCAAACCCATCAGAAAACAAGCCATCGTCAAGGTCTAGGGGATATGGGCAGTAATCTCTATGTTTCTATCATACAACATAAGCAAACGAGATAAAGGAGGATGATAATCTCAGACGCGGTAAGCCGGAATGCAACCGCTGTCTTTGGAGGAGCCGGTGGATGAATGTGCAGCGGTATCACTGAGCTATGTGACAGCGATATGTGACCTGAAGTGTCCATGTCCTGAAGAGAGGCTTATACCATCACTGCTCATAACTCTCTATCCCAGATTAAAAAGCAGAGGGATGACGGAGAGGTGAGGTGGTGGAGTCACACAGGGGCGTCACCAGCCCTGGGCTTTCTGGGATAAGTCATACAGATTTTTTTTTTCTTTTGAGCCTCTAATTTTTTTTTTTTTTTTTGCCCTTTACAACTGCTGCTGTCCATTGTTACGCAGTGAGATGTTCAAAAACAACATGCAGCCCAGTGCATATTCTGTGTATATACAACGGTTTTCTGTTTTTAAAAAAAAGCACAGCTATGAGGAGCATGATGGAGCAATGCTAGTGACAGTCTCTTAATGCTCTGAGCAGAACAGGTCTGAAGGTTCAGCTGAGCCAGCCAAATCGCTGTGACAGGGGCAGGTGAGCAAGTGGTGCCACAGCTGGCTGAGACTAGCCATGGCTAATCATACAGCTAACATTCACCTCAAAGTTCAAAAAGAAAGTTCTGTGAACATTTACTCACCCTCATGTTGTTGCAAATTTGTTTTTGTGCATTCAATTGAAAAAACAGCTCACCCAAAAATGACAATTCTGTCATTAATTGTTCACCTTCATGTCGTTCCAAACCTGTAAGACCTTCAGTTATTTTCAGAACACAAGTTAAGATGTTTTTAATGAAATCTGAGAGCTTTCTGACCCTGAATAGACAGTAAGGCAACTACCACATTCAAGGCCCAGAAAAGTAGTAAGTAGTAAGACTGACACAATAGAGAAGAAATTGTTGAATAAAGTATTATTTTTGTTTTCTCTGCACACAAAAAGTATTTGCGTAGCTTCATAAAATTACAGATGAATCACTGATGTCACGTGGACTATTTTATAGATGTTCTTACTATCTTTCTGGGCCTTGAATGTGTCAGTTGCATTGCTGTCTATGCAGGGCCAGAAAGCTCTCAGATTTCATCAAAAATATCTTAATTTGTGTTCTGAATATGAACAAAGGTCTTATGGTTTTATGTTTACAGCAGAAAAAAGCTTGTAGAGGTTTGGAATGACTTGAGGGAGAGTAAATGATTTTCATTTCATGAACTACCCCTTCAAGAATACAAGAATTACAAACATTAAACATGGATGGCTAACTTACTGTATGTTATGTTTACTCATCTGGCTTAAAGTTGATATGCAATCAGAATTGATGTTTTCTTTTTTTAATGCACATTTGTGACCCGGGACGACAAACCAGTCGTAAGGGTCAATTTTTTTAAATTGAGGTTTACACATCATCTGAAAGCTAAATAAATACACTGATGTACGTTTTGTTAGGACAGGACAATATTTGGCCGAGATACAGCTATTTGAAAATCTGGAATCTGAGGGTGCAAAAAAATCTAGTCTTTAAAGTTGTCCAAACTAAGTTCTTAGCAATGCATATTACTAATCAAAAGTTTTGATATATTTACGGTAGGAAATTTACAAAATACCTTCATGGAACATGATCTTTACTTAATATCCTAATGATTTTTGGCATAAAAGAAAAAGTGCTACTTAAAACCAGGGTTACATTTGTGCACTTTTTTAGCCTGATTCATCAGTGCATGTTATTCCAAATATGAAAAATTTTATTTTTTTTTTTAAATGTAAGTGTACTTTTTCAACCAACCCCTCTAATAATCTGGCATCATCATCTAGTCTGTCTGGAATTACATGAAGAAACAGAACAAACTGAGACAGACTAAATCCAGAAGAACTGTGGCAACGTCTCCAAGATGCTTCAAGAAACCTACCTGCAAAGCTACCTGAAAAACTATGCGCAAGTGCACCTAGGGCAAAAGCTGCTCTGAATGATGGTCACACCAAATGTTGATTTCATTTAGTTAATAGATGTTAATTGATAAATAAAAATCTATTTATGACACTATTTTTGACAGCATCCTCATTTTACAGCATTTTTACACAAGTGCCTAAAACTTTTAAAAGTACTGTAGTTCTCTTGAAGCATCTTGGAGAGGTTGCCACAGTTCTTCTGAATTTATTCTGTCTCAGTTTGTTCTGTTTCTTCATGTAATTCCAGACAGACTAGATGATGATGAGAGCAGATCTCTGTGTGGAGCACTGGCTGTTGTCAGACTCCTTGTGCAAAACAAAAATCTCACTGGATTATTACAATTAATGGCAATATGAATGTTTGGAAATGTAAACTGATATTTCCTACTGACACACTAAAGCACTGATTTAAATCCATTTATCTGGTGAAAATACTAGTGTTCTAATAGTTTTGGCCACCACTGTGTTTATATATACTGTGTGTGTGGGTGTGGGTGTATGTATATATACATACATACATACACACACACACACACACACACACACACACACACACACACACACACACACACACACACAATTTTTTAGGTGAACTAAGCCTTTAATTTCAGAGGATGATGCCCCTGGACAAGAATCCAGACTGATTCCAGATGTTCAGAAATGCTTGCAGTCACATAAGACTGGCTTGAGAGAGGTGAGAACACAGAACCGGTAAGAAGAAAGAGTGACAAACAGCACAAGGCTGGAGGATGTCCAGATGTGGCAGAAGGGAAAGTCTAAAGGGTATGAGAGGGATTAGACAAATCTGGATTAGATTACAATAAATCCCTTAATTTCCTTTTAATTCAAAGTCTAATCATTAAAGGCTGTTTTTTATCAGCCAGCTGTCACTGCACCGTTATCTCCAGCTGCAACGCACACACACACACTTACACTTGCATACACATCGCGTCTGAACATCCAAGCACTGTAAACACAATTTGACTTTCATCATCTACTTATTCAAACTCTGCCTTTGGTATTCTCACACTGGCTTCTTGTCTTTCTCTTAACAAACCTCTGTAACATCTACAGAGCTGCTGTCAGATTTTAATATCTCCATGTGTGTCCACTGATGGCTCATCTGCCAGATCTGTCTCCATCTGTTGCAACCTAGGAAAATCAATGAATAAACATGTCTCTGTATCTCAAGTCAATACTCTGGATAGGCAGCTCATTTATTGTAACTGTTGCTGTAGCTTCAGTTTGCTCATTAGAGGAGTGAATTTGCATTAGCTCCCTGCGCAATTGCCCCTGTCAGGCTTTCCTAATTGGACTTGGCCAGAGACCCTTGGGACCGCAATCCGACAAAGGCTCTCACTGAATCAAGGCAAGCACCGGGGCAAGCGCTTCAGCCAAATTGTTAAATAATCAATGTGTTCCTATGGCAACCGCTACTCTGGTCTCTGCATTGACTGGAAGGAGCAGGCAGAGTCTGCCCTCCCTCGTTCATCTCTCTTTTAGGACATACGCTGGCGATGACACCATGACAGCGGTCCATTCTTGTCACAAACTACAGTGGGATTAACATGCCACCCAGTCATATTCGGTTCTGTTCGAATCACACAGCGTAGGTGAGGGCTATTATCAATCACACCGGTTTGCAAGCAGCAACAATTGCACCATTCAGTGCCACAGTTTTTGGGTGTGACCATGCTCCGTATCAGCACACACTTGACATTTTAAACCAATTCAATATCAATTTCATTTCTAAAGATAACCCTTTATATAAAGGAGAGCTCTGGTTTCATAAAGACCAGGCAGGACTGGATATTTATAGGAAAAAAAAACATGTTTTTTCAGCATTTAATGAGTTTATTTTAAAAATTGTCTGACCTCATTCACACACATTTTTTAATAGTAATAAAAAATGTTTTTAATTATATTTCAATTTATTTTAAATTGCCAAATAATGGATTCAGTCTTTTTGTCAACTTGCTTTTATATTTCATTTTGGAACTGACTGGTCGTAGGCCTCATTAATCTGAGTTTTTGAGTGAACACTGACAAAATAATTGACAAATGATGCTTTTTCACTCAAAAATGTAGGTGCATAAGCTCAGATCAATGCGACCACTGTGCTTAAACTGTGCTAACTGAAAAGAAACAAGTAGACAAAAAGGTTCAGTCCAAGATTGGTGATAATACTGCATAATGAGATATTTACAAGCAAGTTTTAAAGGGTCGGTCACCGAATTATGTAAAGGATTTTTAGCATAGCACAACGGATTTGTGTGTGTTTGTGTGTAAGTACAAGCTTTGTTACTTTTGTGCTGGTTGCTGGAAATAAATAAAACAGTTGCAACACCCGCTACTGTATGCATCCTTTAATTAGGGCCCTATGAAATCTGTTTTATTTTTTCTCAAATTGCATTTTTATTTTTTTCCAAATTATGTTTTTATTTTTTTTTCTGGACTCTGCGTTTTTTCCATTTTAATATGTGTAGTCTCTGTTTTAAAGGTTAAATTTAAAAATATTAATCAAAAAGCATGTCTAATTAATTGAAATTAGGAAACTTACACAATTTAACAGCAATTTATTAAAAATGTATTGATTTTTAAGGCCATATGAAATACGTTCTGTGTTTTCCATACATTTTCTGGATTACATTTTAATGGTTTTATTACATTTAATAATCAAAAGTAAATGTATTATTATATTATATTATTTCTTTCTTTTCTTTTCTTTTTTTTTTTTTTTAGAAATACTGTGTTGTGTATCATTTTTCTGGTAAGTAATTAAATATTTCTTAAAAAAAGTAATAGTAGTATACTGTCATTACATTAAGTAATATATTTCTGTCACAGTTTCTTGAAGTTAGACCAAACTTTTATTTTGACAGGCTGCTGTGAAGACCTTTATGACAATAGTTTTTCTCAAAAAAAACAGTAAAATGCTCATGAACTGACAGAGAAGTTCTAGAGATTATGTTTCTGTGTTCATGTACTCATATATTAAGGGGGCAGAGACTGAAAACAGTGTCTGTAGTAAACACTTCAGTGTGTGTAGAAAACACGCGGAGCATGCAGGATTCATATTTAAATGGTCTTTTTGCAGATTAATATTCACAGACACTAGTCCATATCGCACTTTGATTTAAGTGTACTGACCTACTTTCGATTTATTCATCCAAAAACTGGCATATTCCGTGAAATTCCGCGTTATACAGTAAATTCCACTTTTATGACTGGATTCCGTATTTCCATCCGACTTTTTCCACATCACAGAAATCATATGAACATATTGAACATATATTAAAAAGAGTAGCATATATGACATCAGTCTCAAATCTAACAACTATTGTTCACTTGATCCCATCATGAAGGCAGCTCTGTCAGATACTGTACGCTCGGATGATCCCTACTTGATACAGAGGCAAGATATACCGGGGGGGAGCAAATCATTTGAAGTGTGAATAACTCATGCTTCATGAGCTAAAATCTATAGACCACCGAGGAGTGTCTAGATCTGAAATTTCACAACTGGTGGGTTAAAGCACACAAATAGGCCACAGATCTGAAGTGATAGGATTGCGGACAGGAACAAATAAAAACAAAGAGCAACTTTTCCAATATCTAAACTCAATACAGCAGATGTAGCTGCGTAAAGTGTTTTATGCTGAACACACAGAGAGGAAACTAAGACAGAGGAGTAGCTACTCTTAGATCCTTTCTTGTTAAGCCTCTGTGGGTTTTATAAGCCACGCTGCAATTCAATCAATAAGACTTAATTACCATGCATCCAACATTGCGCTAGGGTACAGGTGCTCAGGGACACCAGAAGGGGAAAGTCAGAGACTCAGGAATGTATGTGATGGAGATAAGAGATGGACATCTAAAAGAGTTTTTGTATTAGTTAGTACTCGCAGAAACATGATGCAGCTGATTTAACACAAAATGCGGTAATCTAGTCAAGACATGTCTCAAAATGGCAGTTCATTTGAGCTGCCATAGCACTGAACATAAATAAAAACTGAATAAACAATAAAAGCTATACTTTGGCCAAAATGTATAAAAAAATTGGTCATAATTTACATGTGTTTATCTGTCACCGTCACTGTCATTCCAAACTGGTATGCTGTTATTTTTTGATGGAACATATATAAACAATGAAAATTCTGTCATTAATTAATCACCCTCATGTCCTTGCAAACTCGTAAGACCTTAGTTCATCTTCAAACACGAATTAAGATATTTTTGATTAAGTTCAAATGCTATTTTGACTATTTTAATGATGTCCTTACTACCTTTCTGGGCCTTAAATGTGGTAATTGCGTTGCTGTCTATGCAGGGTCAGAAAGCTCTTGGATCTTTAATTTTTGGATGAAAAATAAATTATTTCATGATCATTTCAAGTAAGATAGTTAACATAGCAATTAATTCATTTTGGGGCTTTGAACACAAATATGGACTAGATACAGGATAATGACTTTAATTTTGGTCTTTTTTAGCCTTCAAAACATATGTATTGACTACTTAAATTATATTTTATGGCACTTTTTTGCTCTGTTTAGATCTTTATGTATATGGCAAGAACTACAGGTAATAATTCTTGAAAAAGGTCAGTTTTACATTTACATTTACATTTACATTTTGCATTTCACAGGAAAAAATAACAGCATGTGGTTTTGGAACGACACAAGGGTGAGTAAATAATGAGAGAATTTTTATTTTTACATGAAAAATAAATAATTTCAAGATCATTTTAAGAAATATAGTTAACTTAGCAATTCATTTTTGGACTCTGAACACAAATATGGCATAGTTACAGAATAATGACTTTAATTTTGGTCTGTTTTGGGCTTTAAAACATATGTATTGACTACTTAAATTACATTTTCTGGCATTTATTTAGCTCTATTTAGATCTTTATGTATATGACAAGAACTACAGGTAATTATTCTTGAAAAAAGTCAGCTTTGCATTTCACAGAAAAAAATAACAGCATTTGGTTTTGGAACAACACGGGTGAGTAAATATTGACAGAATTTTTATTTTTTAGATTAAATATAAATAATTTCAAGATAATTTCAAGAAATATAGTTAACTTAGCAAGTCATTTTGGACTCTGAACACAAATATGGCCTAGTTACAGAATAATGAATTTAATTTTGTCTGTTTTAGGCTTCAAAACATATGTATTGACTACTTAAATTATATTTTATAGCATATATTTTTTTTCTTTGTTTAGATCTTTACATTTATGGCAAGAATTACAGGTAATTATTCTTGAAAAAAGTCAATTTTGCATTTCACAGAAAAAAAACAGCATGTGGTTTTGGAACGACACAAGGGCGAGTACATAATGACAGATGTTTTAATTTTGGGCCCTTTATGAATTGAATTATTGTGATCGTAAAGCAGTCAGCAGTTTTTAACGTATCCTTTCTGCCAAGTTGCTGAAGCATGTCCTGGCTGTGTGCTCTGTTTGGTCATGGTGAGCAGCTTTAAATGAGCCTCAGCGAGGTCACCAATCTGACCTTCAACTAGCGCTAAATGATGATATTAAATATTACACACGCTATAAATAACCCAAGCTAGCCTGGGTGTACAAACAAGTGTGCCTTTAGCGTCTGCGGTAAGTAATATATGGCGAGTTATGCAGCGTCAGTCTGAGTAGCGAGTGCTGGTTGACGAGGAACACATCAGCAGAATACGGGTTAATAATTCAATCTACCCTGCCCTGTCTGATCACACTGTTGCCAGGTTACGTGAACCACTGCCGCAGCAGTGCTGTAATCATCTCTATCATTACACTGTGAACACAGCCTCAGTCACCATTGAGATGAGAAGTCAGAGTGCTCTGCATTCTATCACAACAGGCTGAGGGAGAATCTGATGCAGCGATGCGATATGCCACTGCGTCTGCTATGGAGATTTACACTAAAATGTATCTGTACTTTATTACATTCATGTAGAATGAATGAAACGAAGAACAAGTTCTGTTTTGAGTCCAATGCTCGCTTCTTCTCTGCTACTGACTGGTTGCTACCCTCTTGTTGCTAAGCTGAGAGTTGTGCCCACTCCTCTGCGTGGTGTCCTGTGCCAAGAACAAGGAATATATTCAATCAGAAAAATATTTTTTTTTCTTTTCATTTGAAATCTATGTTGTCTTGCTGTCATTACTAGAAATGTGTTTTCAGGCTTTTTAAGGTGATAGTTCACAACAAAATGCAAATTCTGTCATCATTTTCTCAAACTGTATCAAGGAAAAATTAATTTCCTTCTAGGAACACAAAAATGAGATGTTCTGATGAATGTTCACGCTTCTCTTTTCCATGCAATGAAAAAAGATGGTGACCAGGTACTGCAAAGCTTTAAAAAGGACAAATAACTTTATAAAATTACCTTTTTAACTTGGATACTAAAGTACTAAATTATATATATATATAATATCTATCTATATAAAAAGTAATAAGTAATTTATAATATAATATAATATAATATAAATATTCATATTAATAACATTTAAATGTGTGTGTGTATATATATATATAGTAATAAATATTTTATAAACAAATAAGTATGATCAATATTTATATTATTAATATTTACATATATATATATATATATATATATATATTATTTACTGATTAGTAATTTATCATATAATCTAATATAAAAAAATAATAATAACATGATATAATTATTATATCATGTTATTATTAGAATGTTATATAATGTTATTATTACAATACAATACAATATAATATAATGTAATATAAAATAAAACAAATTAATAACATTTCAATATGTTATGAAATGTTATTATTATTTTTTATATGAGATTATATGATAAATGAATAATTATATATATATATATATATATATATATATAAGGTAACAAGTAATTATAATTAATTTAATTTAATTTTAATTATATATAAAGTAAACATTTCAAAATATAATATAAAAATTATATAAAAAAATTATATTAATAAGATAATAATAAAGTAATAATTATATTTGATAATAAGTAATTTATAATCAATATTATGTTTCTATATGTATTATTATTAAATAAACTTTCATATTAATAAAAAGTTATTATTATTATGTATATTCAAGTGAAACACAAATACATTTGACAAGCAAACTTGCCTCGGTCATTAAGACTTGAAAGAATTGAATTTACAGTATTTACCATCTATTTCTGTTATGCAATAGCCTGGTCCATATGGAGAAAGCTCAGCAGAAAGCTTTGGATATTTTCACAGTATTGGAACATGCCACATTCACACATTTCCACACAAACATCCCTTGTGTATTACTTCTAAAATATTTTGGCTAATTTCATTATACTTCAACATGTTTAATGGCTGCATATTGAAGAATATTTGCCTAAAATCAGCACAGATTTTTTTTTTAATCCATCTGGGGCTGGCAATAAATGTGAAATTCCTCATTTTAAATAATTAGTCAAAATACTATGCAAACTAATGTACAGTCACAGATATATATATTTATATAAAATGTAACGTGTTATTTATTTATGTATATTCCAGCGAAATACAAATACATTTGTCAAGCAAACTTGCCTTGGTCATTAAAACCTGAAAGAATGTAATTTGAATTATCTTGAATGAAGTTATTTTTTTAGTTTTATGCATAAATATTATTCTTATTATCTTACACAGTTTGTGTATCAAGTATATTAGCACATGTGCGCAGGTTTTAAAAGACATGAGGTGAGTAATGAATGACAATTTTTCATTTTTGTGTAAATTATTCTTTTATGAACTGCACTACTGACTGTAATTTTCCATGTAGTGAATGTCTATGACACATCAGCTTTGCTCTGGCAGGTCTTATCCTCTCACATCATGACCTTGCTGCATGTTGCATCTCCAGCAGTCACTCTGGCAAGCCATAACGCTCCATGCAGCAGGCAAAAGTGCAGCAGACGTGATTCACAGGCTCAGACGTTACTGTTTCTGTAAGCTTTTCCTGCAAGCAGCTCGGGCCACCTGAAGGCAGCACAGACACAGTTGGCACCGGAGTGCACAAGAGCGGCGTCGGGGTCACAGAGAACGCTGTAAATCCTTTGAGAGCCGTGTTAAAACAACAAACACAGATGACAAAGGGCACCTCTGACTCCATGATCCTCTCTCTACACTCTCCCAAGTCATGACTATGGGATCAGGGCTACATCCCTGAACTCCATCACGCCCACATGGCTCCATTCACTTTGTGCGCCTGCCTTCAGTTTGACTGACCAATCTGTGTAGGTGTCGAAAGTGAAGAATTACAGTAAGTAGGACAACGGCAAGAACGACAGCAGAAAAACAAGTGCTGTGCCACTACTTTCTGTGCGCAATTATACATTCATGAGGACGTTTATCCATATGCTGGTCTATTTACTGCCAAATAGCAGTGAAAAGAGGCTTTGTTTTAAATGTTCGTATCACATCAGGAATTGCCAAAACAATCTGCCTCCCACAGAGGGGCCAGATTTGCAGTCTCTCTTGCACACCTTGGACAGGAGACAGAGATTTTCAGAGCCGAAGCCCCATAGCGAAGATCTCCACTGCGATCGGAGTGACCGTCACTGACTTTCACATTTTTATCACGCCCACTGATCTGAGGACACACAGACGGTTCGCAATCAGAAGCGGAGGAACTGTTCGTACAACGTATTGAGAATATGATTCAGTCCATCGGAGAGGTGACTTGTCCGGGTGTCATGGTTAGGTAAAAGAAAAGTATATAGTGATTTTCTAATATCCGCCTGCTTCATACATACAGAAGAATGATTTTCTTTCGTTCAGAGCCATTTACAGTATTCACCACCTATTCCTGTTATGCAATAACCTTGTCCATATGGAGAAAGCACAAAACTCAGCAGAAAGCTTTGCAGATTTCCACAGAATTGGAACATGCGACATTCACACATTTCCACACAAACCTCCCTTGTGTACTAGTTTTAAAATATTTTGGCTAATTTCATTATACTTCAACATGTTTAATGGCTGCATATCGAAGAATATTTGCCTAAAATCAACACAGAAAAATAACTATGGCAATAACTTCCTATAAATTCCTTATTTAAAAACATTTGCCAAGATACTATGCAAACCGATGTACAATCACAGATGATATATACTAGGTTCTCATTTTATAATATGCACATTACCTTTCAAAAGTTTGGGGTCAGTAAGTTTTTTTGGTAACACTAAGTAGTTTCAATGCATTAATTATGGCTTGCGATGCACCTTATAATGCATTGCATGATCTCAATCATTTTCAACCACAGTTGCAATACATTACAATTAGGGATGTGACAGTATTATCAATATTGTGGTATCGCAGTAGCAAAACTGTCTTGATATCATCACCAGGCAAAAAGTGTCTTATTCTTTTTTTTTTTTTTTTTGGCTTTTATTATTATAGGACAGTTTAGGAAGGACAGGAAGCGAAGTGGAGAGAGAGAGAAGGGGGTAGGGTCGGGAAAGGTCCTCGAGCCGGGAATCGAACTCGGGACGCCCGTTGCGCAACGGCGCTGTATGTCGGCGCACTGCCCACAAGGCTATCGGCGCCGACATAAAAAAAAAAAAAAAGTGTCTTATTCTAACATGAAATGTCTTTGGGTCATTATGCTTTGGCACAGTATCTGATCGAAAACGAAAGCACAACATGGCTTTTCTCTTCACTTCGTTCAAGCAATCAGCTCGTAATCCAGTGTTTTCCGCACCTCAGAACGGCTCAGTTCACAGAGAATGCAGTGAAATCATTTATTGCATCTGTTGTGAGTTTATTTTTCCCTACTTTCATGGCAGATGATGACAGCATTTCACTAGATTTGTAGTGAGACACATATTTGTAAGCCTGTTTTCACTGAAGCTGGAGTTTTCTGTTCAAATTAAAGCTCTACTGCCATTTCCGTTAAAATAAAAGCATAAAAGTGCAGTATGAATTGCTGACAGCTATCGGTTTAAATGGGTAACGTTACTTCTGTCCAAATTCAAAATATCTCTTATCAGTGTAGAAATTAGGTGTGTTGTAATTTCTGTACTGTAGTGTAAAGCAAAAATAATATACCTATGAAATATTAATTTTCATTTATATTACAATGCAATTGCTTTACAATATATGGCTATTACTGTCATAGGAATAACAAAAATATAAAATTGTTGTTATTAGTATATTATATTCTAATTCTAATAACACCAGTGTGAACAAATAGTACATATAGTATACCACCCTTTAAAGTTCAGGTACAAGTTGATTCATGGGTTGGAGCTCTTAGGTTTGAACTCTCAAAGTGCATTAGATAGAATAATTTAACTTTAAAATGTACAAAATGTTAATTTTTTTCTCCAGATTTGTCTTTTTTTATATTGCAATAAATACTGTATTGTGGACTTCATATCAAGCAATTATTGTATCATGAAATTTTTATATTGTTCCACCTCCATAATTACAATACTTATACTCTATTGTTACACCTTTAAAAACTATAATGCATATATAACGCATTAAAATGTATATCATGAATACTTTTTTAGTGCATTAAAGGCTTTAAGTAAAGTGTTGTTGATTTTTTCCCCCTCAGTGGGACGCCTACGTTTACTTCACCATTTTACAAATAAATCCTAATCTAATCATGACATACCATATATTGTTGGAATGGTCTAAGGCTCCTAAATAGATATTTTACCATTTTTGTTTTACAAAGTATGAAGAAAAAGTAATAGATTAATTTCTTGCAAGAGTGCACCTCAAAAATTTACTTCATAAGCATCACGCTTTAGAAAATCCTAAAATTCATCCTTTGAAAACCATTTTAAAATCAGACATTGCATTACCATGGAAAATGTATACCAAAATCATATTACAAAATATTTTTGTTCATGAATTATAAAAATGTAAGTTTGAATACTGCATTTTCACATCTGTGTTTGAAAATGGGAGTGACATTTAAAGGGTTAAAGAAATGAATGCTTCAATAACAGTAAAGACTTACAAGAGATTTCTATTTTAAATAATGTCATATGCACATGTTTAAAAATTCCAAAAAATATTAAGCATCACAACTGTTTTCAATATTGATAATAAAATAATAATAAAGTACACTCTTAAAAATAAAGGTGCTTCACGATGCCATAGAAGAACGCTTTTTGTCTAAATGGTTCCATAAAGAACCTTTAACATCTGATATTATAAAAAAGTAAGAAAGAGATGGTTCTTTAAAGAACCTTTGACTGAAACCTTTGTTTAACCAAAAATGGTTCTTCTATGGCATCGCTGTGAAGAACCTTATGTAATAAATATGTTTTATGTAATAAAATAATAAGAAATGTTTCCTGAGCTCCAAATCAGCATATTAGAATGATTTCTAAAGGGTCATGTGATTGAGGTAATGCATAAAAGTACATTAAAATGTAATATTTCATCACTGTTGTACTGCATTTTTGATCAAATAATGCTGCTTCGGTGAGCATATCTTGCAAAAAAAAAAAAGTCTTACTGATCCCAATTTGTTAAACAACAGTGTATTTCAATAAAATCATACACACAAAGCAGTGTTAAAACAATATATTCAGCTTTCAACCGTTAGTAAGCAAGGATCACAATTAAAATCCTAGCAAAGACTAGAAATGTATTATTCAACCATGAAAGATAAGATTTGGCCTGTCATGTGTACCTCAAATACCTCAAAAAACTAAATTCAATTAAATTGTACACATACACCCAGGTCACTTTTCCAACAGATCCGATGTCAAACAGTCTTATTCAAGCTAACATCCCTCCTACATTGTTCAAAGTCTTTTTACTTGGGTTTGAGCTTTATTTAATAACTCATAACCAAAAGTAATTACATAAATGACTCTTACTCATTACTCCATATTCTCAGTGGACGGTTTGACGAGAGAATGCTCAGAGGATGTAAATTGTATTTAGAGCTGTCAAGCAATCAGCCTTTTTAAACAGACACATGCTGGGAAGTTCATACATTTCCCATAATTCATGTCATTAATCAACTTTCCCTTCACCGAAAAGTCAAAGAAAACGCAAAGTGCTGCTCTTTTCCAAGCCTCTGTCGGGAGGTTCAAAATGTCACGGCGGCCTCATGTCCCCTGAGGTTAAAGCATTAAAAATTTGGCATGCTGTCACCGCTTCAGCGAGGGATGTTCTGTGAATGACCACACACAGTCAGCCCAACACCGATGGCAAAAATGATATTAGAGAGTTCACAGTAAGCAGACCTCTGTTGCATCATTCTCTCAGGTTCAAACGCTGGCCCTCTCCATCACAAGCTCTGCAGCGATTCTGATGAGCATATGCAGTGCTTGGATTTGGCTGATTATATAATTGGAATTTTAATGTGGAATATTAATCCACTGAGGGCCCACATTCAGTTTTATAAGCTGGCTGATCAGGATCTACTAGAGCGACTCTATTCAAAGCGCAGCGACTCTGTGTGTTACACAAGCGACACTCCTGTAAGCCAGTATACCAAAAATAGTGCAAACTCACAAAATAGCGGCATTCCCAAATATTATTATGGGGGTTAATATGCAACGTGATTATCCTGCAACGTACTAAAGAGCTTACGTAAGCGTTCATGAATGTACGTATGCGTTTTTGTATGTGTGGGTCAGGTTTTACTATCATTGTGGGGACATTAAAATAATTAATAATTAGGAGCAGCCAAACACCCAACAAAGAAAATCGCTTAATGAATGTATTGAAATAATGTCACAAATAACTATATATATATATATATATATATAAATATTAGATATTAACATGCTATAATATCTTGTTAAATATATATATGACTTAAAAAATATTATATACACTACCAGTCAAAAGTTTTTGAACTGTAAGATTTTTAATGTTTTTAAAGAAGTAATTTCTGTTCAACAAGACTAAATTTATTTGATCCAAAATAAATGCTTTCTATTTTAAGATGTTTAAAAATGTAATTTATTGTTGTGTTCAAAGCTACATTTTTAGCATCATTACTCCAGTCTTCAGTGACAAATGATCCTTTAGAAATCATTCTAATAAGCTGATTTGCTTAACATTTATTAATATTATCAATTTTTTAAACAGTTGAGTACATTTTTTTTAGGATTCTTGATGAATACAAAGATCCAAAGATATTCTTTTTTTTTTCTTGGGAAAGAAAATATAAAAATGAATACTTTTATTTAGCAAGAGTGTAAAGGCATTTATAACGTTACTATTTCAGATAAATTCTGTTTTTTCTGAACTTTCTACTCATCAAAGAAACCTGTCTGAATGTTTTTGAACAGCAAATCAGCATATTAGAATGATTTCTGAAGAATCATGTGACAGGAGTAATGATGCTAAAAATTCAGCTTTAAATCAAAGGAATAAATGACCTTTTAAAATATAATTATTCAAATAGAAAACAGTTATTTTAAATAGTAAAAATATTTCTAAATTGTACTGTTTTTGATGTACTTTGGATCAAATAAATGCAGGCTTAGTAAGTGAAAGAGATTTAAAAAAAAAAAAAACATTAAAAATCTTAAAAAACTTTTGACTGGTAGTATTTATATATATATATATATATCATCACAACATTATTATAAACAAACTAAAGAAACAATGCTGCTTTTGACACTTGCTAAAGATTTAATTACAGTATTACATTAATTTTTTAAAATATTTAAATTTACTGACAATGTTAAATGCAGTCTTTAAGTGATCATTAAAAGGTAATCTAAATGTCAAAAATCAATATCTGAAGTCCCAGTTATGATATAAGTAATTGCTAAATGACCTTTGGCTCAAATACTTATTATATTTAACATGTATAACAATCAATCATGCTATATTAATCAAACAAGATTAATATAACATTAGAGCTAACAGAACGAATAAAAGCCTTTGCCTTAACAAACGCTTTAATGGGTGCCTACATTTTCTTTCTTTTTGTTTTGTTTTCACTCCTCTTTTTCCCTGTACAGCCACACTGTCACGAAGTTGTGATGACTAATGTAAAATAATAAAGCTTTTTAGGTCTGCAAGACAAAAATACAGCAGAAGCATCTAGTGTGCGCTTCAGCATCTCTGCGTCCTGCCAACATGTCACAAGTTTCTGTAGGTTTTGCAAGCAAATATGAGATATGTTAGAGACTGTTAGTTATATACATGCATGTTAAATACTTCAAAATGACAGTAGACTTGAAAAAATGTAATGTTGATGATGATATAGGGGTGTGCGATACTGACAAAAAATAACATCTCAATAATTTCAGGGATTTTATCCATAGCGATAATTAGACGATATTTTTGTGTGTTATTGTGTTATTATTGACTACCGTGCTGACTCCTAAAGTTTTTGGTATTCTTCATATTCTGTGTGGTCAAATTTAAGTCAAATTATTACATTTAATCAGTCAGTTATAATAATAATACATTTAGGCTGTTAGCAAACAAATTAAATCAGTGTCAACAAAATTCATTTTTGCAGAAATTGCATATGAAGTGGCATTTAGATGTATTTACACATGTTAAAGGAGTAGTTCACTTCCAGAACAAAAATGTACAGATAATGTACTCACCCCCTTGTCATCCATGATGTTCATGTTTTTCTTTCTTCACTGTTAAAGAAATAGCTTTTTTTAAAGGGAAAACATTTCAGGATTTCTCTCCATATAGTGGATTTCTATGGTGCCCCTGAGTTTGAACTTCCAAAAATGATCCCAGATGAGGAAGAAGGGTCTTATCTAGTGAAATGATCGTTATTTAAAAAATAAATAAACAAATAATAATTATATTTATATATATATATATATATATATATATATACACACACAATTGATATACTTTTTAACCTCAAACGTTTGTCTTGTCTCTGTGTACTCTGTGTATTCTGGTTCATGACAGATGTCGAAAAACTCCCTTCTCATTTTCTTCTCCAAACTGAAAATAGTCCAAAATAGGATGATTTTTCAACATACCATAACTGTCAAGAACCAGAATACACAGTGTTGACGCAAAGCTAGATAATTTCGCTAGATAAGACCCTTCTTCCTCATCTGCGATTTCCTACCTTTGAAGCTGCATTTAAACTGCATTTTGGAAGTTCAAACTCAGGGGCACCATAGAAGTCCACTATATGCAGAGCAATCCGGAAATGTTTCCTCAAAAAACATAATTTCTTTAACACTGAAGAAAGAAAAACATGAACATCTTGGATGACAAGGGGGTGAGTACATTATCTGTACATTTTTGTTCTGGAAGTGAACTACTCCTTTATTGCAGCTATATTTGAAAGTATTTTAAAAGTGAAAAGATACTTTGAATGTGAAATTATAAACGCCAGTAGGCGGCAGTAAGTCGCTATTAATAAGTGATTCATTGCGATTGAACCGAATCATTTAAACAGTTGATTCATTCAGGAAGAAAACTCTGTCAAATTGCTCAGAGACGCAAAACAGTACTATGGCTGTGTTTGTAATGATTTTTGTTGGGCAAAAAACAGGAAATAAGCTGTCTAAAACGTAAGTCTTTTAACATTAACTTGTTTATTGAACTGCTGTATAAAATAAATATCACATTTGTAGTCATGCTAATTTCTGAAGAAAAAAAACGGTACTCTTCATGTAATATTGATTAATTAAATCAAATGATTCAGGGGCGTCGTTAGGCCTATTTTAGGGGTGCTGAAGCCTCACTAAAATATTCTTAAACCCCCCTAAAATAGGTGGGGGTTTATTTAAGTTTTTTTTTTTACTTCTTCTTCTTTTTTCTACAAAAATTGCAGACAAATTCAATACAAAGACGGACTAATATGAGTTTAAATAAATAAATTATAATATAAACCCGTCACTATTTCTGATCATAAATCTGTTAAGGTAGCGTCAGCGCTTCGTTATTGAATCCGTTCCAGTTGTTCATAGGGAACACCCACATTACTGAAAATCCAGTCCACGTTTTCACTGCTACTTTACGCTCCGCTGCATCTACTACTGCGGACACACATACGTACATACTACACACAGCGAGAGAACATGGATATACGAAAGTTTTTCAAGAAAGTAAGTCTTCATCACTGCTGGTACCAGTTAGCTCCAGGCTCCAGCTAACAGCAGAGAGTCCCGTGAAATTAATGAACCAGGAGCTCCCATTTTGATAAATAAAAACCTGGCTAGGCTAGCACACTAAGTTAAATTGTTAATGTCGATTTCTGACTCATCTTTTGGCTCTGAAAAATCGAACTGAGCTCATTCAGGTATTCTATCACTACATTCGTTCACTGTGTGCATCTGTTGGGGGCTAAGCCCCCCTGTCCTTAAAACCTAGTAACGCCTCTGAATGATATAAATATATACACTTTCTGCCCCCATATCTTGAATTATGTGATCATTCTAAATGCATTTTAATAGACTGAATCATGCAGTGAACGAACGCATTCTAAATGCGTACTTATTAGACTTTATCACGTAGGCTAATGTGACGTAGGCTAATACCTGCACTCTGTAGGTGTGTTTTGTTTGTGTTTTGCAATATACTCGATAATGTCAAATCGCACATTGTTAAAACAACAACTACGATATAATCACAGACGATAATATATCGCACACCCCGATTAAATGTCCTTCTTCTAATTTTACCAAAATGTTTGTAATGGATCATGAATAAAAAAAACATTCTATTTTAAATCAAGCATTTCCTTGAAAGTACATTGACGATCAACCTACATACACCTGCATCAACGCTCTGCCTTTAGCTCCTACCGGAGCTGTAAATGAATTAAGACAACCCCTCCGTAACTCAAGTGTTAAATCAAACACAGACGCGCTGCCTGCAAACCATGTAACGGCGGGCCGATAATCCGGCACGTTATCTGTACAGGCTCGGCACAACCCTCTTGTATCTGTGGCCTGAGGCAGCTGGGACTCTCAGATATCAGGGATGTTCTGCTTGATTTGTATCTCTCTGGAGAGGAAGAGTGAGTGAGCAAGTCTGTGTGTTGTGTGCATGCAAACCATTATTACTCCATCCAGCCAATGTCCAAAGAGGCCAATGAAACGTGTTAGAAAAACATAACGGCTTCAGCCTCTAGAGGGCCAAAAATCTGATTAAAAATCTGGATTACATTAGTGTGCCCTGACATTAGTCACAACGGGACGCATGTAGCCCGAACACTCCCAATTTGAGAGCCCGGAATAAACGCCGCATACGAAAAATGAATTAGTGACACTTTATAATAACATTATTAGTGTACTCAGACACAGAAACATAACACAGAACCAGTAACCCTATGTAATTAAATTTCGATGCGTAACTGGTCCCACATGCTTGCACTATGGACACGAATGATGCTGCAAATCACACAGCTTGTTACTTTTCTAAGCGATTCACAATTTAATATATCTAAGAATTATATACTGTTTGCTGATGATTTATCAATGAAAGTTACACTGGTAATGAACCTAAAGGCTGTTTTATGTTGTTCTGCTTAGTCTTATGCAGAACAACTTAGTTTGAGTAAAACTGTGCAAACAATTGTTCTTTATGCCTTAGAATAGGTACATGTTGATAGTAAACATTACAGACCTTTAAATAAAAGGACAGTTCAACACTCCAGCTGCTAATGTAAATATTTGATACAGCAAAGAGTATTTTACTTTAATTTCTCTGCCATATCAGATATTCAAACACAATATTTTGCATTTGTTAAATGTAAAATCTATAGAATATCTAATATATATTATATAAAGGCTCTTTTTAGGATAAAACAGAAGCCAGATTTGCATCTAGACAAATGCAAGCACATACTTATATTCAGATGACATCATTTAATTAAAAACATTTAATTAAAAGCAACATGTTCATGCTGAACTTTCAGTCGAGCTCTTACAGAATGTATTTCAAATGAACTACAGATAAAACAAAGCTTTTTGTGGTGATTTTAAAGGTGCAAGAGTGATGGTGTAATTGCAGCTGCTTTTTATGCACATCCTTGTAGGGAGAAACAGAGACCGACAACACTAATTGCATTAGCAAACAGTGTTAAAGCAATGTGTATAAACGTTCTCTGAAAAAAGACGCTATTTTGGAGGCTGTGAAGAAACTTTTGAGGGGGGAAGGCATGAGAACAAGGAGAATGGAGAAAAAACGATGGGTAAAACAGTATGAAAATTGGAAACGTCCAGAAAATGGCTGAAGGGCTACTTAGATAATGCAGCAATGAGAGATGACACACAGAGCATCTCTGCATGCAAGGAACGCTTTTTACTGGCAGTCGCATATGAACATTATCTGAGTGGGATGAGAATGCATATAAATTTGCAGTTTTTCTATTTTGTAAAAGCATCATTTGATGGAATAAAAATATTTTACTATGACCAATGAAAACATTTGGTTTCAAATAACCTTTTTAAGCTGGGAAATTACATGCATACATTTTACATCATATTTCTGTAGTGAATATAAAGTGCTTTGCACATTTTTTTTTGTTGTTGTTTTGTTTTTTTGTAGTTGCATTTGCTATACATTTGTGTTCCAATTAATGCTGTCACTCTAGTGAACCTGACTCATTTGTGCCACATACATACAGTAGAAGTCGAAAGTTTACATACACCTTGCAGAATCTTACATGCAAAATGTTAATTATTTTACCAAAATGAGAGGAATTATACAAAATGCATGTTATTTAGTACTGACCTGAATATGTATTTCATATGAAGGATGTTTACATGTAGTTCACAAGAGAAAATAATAGTTTATTTAGAATTTATAAAAATGACCCCAATTTATAAAAATTTAGTGACCCCATTTAATGATCCCATTTAGTGATAATTGTTCACGAGTCTCTTGTTTGTCCTGAACAGTTAAACTGCCCACTGTTCTTCAGGAAAATCCTTTAGTTCCCACAAATTCTTTGGTTTTTCAGCATTTTTGTGTATTTGAACCCTTTCCAACAATGACTGTGATTCTTTTTTTTTTTAGTGTGGCTCCCAAAACCACACACAATGTTCAACAATTATTTCAACCTTATTGGGCCTAACTATGATTTCTGTCACATATTTAAATGTTTTCTTTAAATAACTTTAAATGAAACTAAATTTGGCTGTAAATTTTTGCATTTAATGTGTACAGGCAGCCGGTATAGGGTATACAGTAAGTATCACTGCACACTGCACAAAAATGGTTCCCAGCTCATTTCAATATGAATAATCAAACGATCAGCAATAATCAAAAATGACTCACAGTTTTATCAAGTGAGAATAAATCTTATCGATTAGTAGTGATTCATGAATCTGTTTGACTTAAATGGTGCATTCACAAATTGGACGTCACAAGTCATGCTGTGCAGAACACAATGGTCTGTAATCTAAAGATATAATTAACCAATGCCTCATCACTAAACTAAATCTGATAAAAGGGCATTTGCAAATATAGTTTTCCCATCTGTCGGTTAATTACATTATAATTTACCGCTCACAAGTAGGAGCCTCTGCACAAGGTAAGTTACCCTACATCCCTTGAAAATAATGAAAAGCAATAAATGCAAGCAAGTGTGCGTATACAATATTCTAGGTTTGCAATCGTACGCTCACGAGTGAGTCCACAGCAGAGGTAAAAGCCAAAAAGGTCTAAAATTACAAGCACTGGAAAGCTCAAAAGCTCTGTTAAAAGCACCCACAGACTCCCACAACACACCGAGAGAGTCAGAGGCTCATGGATCAGCACTCTCCAGTTATTGATTGTGATGCATGCAGATTCTATGATCTTGTGTGGGAGTTTTTAACGCCGGCCGGCTTGAATGCAGCCACTGATATTTGAAGCATCACACAGGGAGAGGGGAAGAGCAACGGCACAAAAGAGGGAATGACTGTGCAAGCTCTCTAAAAATAGGCTCTAAAATTCATTGGGATGTTAGCCCTTAAACTGAAGCAGCAGGGAGGGCTTTGTGACAGTGCTGCAACAGCTCTCGGTGGCATGTGTACATGTCTGCCTTCCTTGTCAGCATGGTGGATGCATCCAGAACTGAATAAGATGAGTAAGCTGACCGCTATTCTTCTGTTTTCCAGGACAGTCACCACTGCGATCAGCAAAACAAGAAATGAAACAAAGCAGGTGAGCAAACAAATAAACAGCCCTCTCGACTCCCCGCCCCACGTGTGGCACACAGCGGAGCAGGGGAGCTGCGCTCCAACAGGGCCGCCAGCTGAGAGCATATGGCTGACAGGTCAATGGCCATGAGCAGTACAGTCACTCACATTAACACCCACACAAATGTATTTACATGGGGAAATATCACAATGTGTAAGGCTCATGCAGTGGGTTAGTGCATAGAAATATCCTGCTGCAGGTCAACGGATCACGTGAATCTTAATAACATGCTTCGTTTTTTATTACAAGATCCAAAAATTAACAGATGAGCAATTTCTTCAACTCTACAAATTTGTGGCTCGACAATAAGAATGGCCCGGCGGCTCAGGGACAGCGCGAGACAGCTGACAGGACCGCCATTTGCCCTCATCAGGTCAGTGCTGCGTTGGCACTACTTCTTACATGTGTTGATCATAATCATGTACGTTTTTGTCTCGAATTCTTGTGCAATTGATTGACATTCTGCAGAAAATTCTGCCAATTTACATATGAATAATCTACACAAGTGGTTATATGTGACCCTGGACCACAAAACCAGTGTCTTAAGTAGGATGGGTATACTTCCAAAATTTTTGCATAATAATATGCATTGCTAAGAACTTTAAAATCTAATTTTCAAAATCAATTTAAAATCAATTTTCTCAGTACTTAGTTTTTGCACCATCAGATTCCAGATTTTCAAATAGTTTTCAAATAGTATCTTGGCTTTTTTACTTATTTTGTCTTGCTATCTTGCGCAACTGGTTTTCTGTTATGTACTGAACATTCTGCAGAAAATCCTGCCAATTTAAATATGAATAATTCACACAAATGATTATATGTGACCCTGGACTACTAAACCAGTCTTAAGTAGCACGGGTATATTTGTAGCAATAGCCAAAAATACATTGTATGGGTCAAAATGATTCCTTTTATGCCTTTTATGCCAAAATCATTAGGACATTAAGTAAAGGTCATGTTCCATGATGATATTTTGTAAATTTACCATAAATATATTAAAACGAAATTTTTGCAGAATAATATCCATTACTAAGAACTTTATTTAGATAAATTTAAAGGTAATTTTCTCAATGTTTTCAGATGATGTATAAATCTCAATTTCCAAAAATTTACCCTTATGACTTGTTTTGTAGTCCAGGGTCACATATATTAAAATGTTTCACACTACATGCTAGTGCTGGGCGGTTTGACCAAAAATCTGTATCACATTTACATTTAGGCATTTGGCAGACGCTTTTGTCCAAAGCGACATACAGTTGGGAGAACATAGAGCGATTCTTCTTAAGGAGACAAACAGACACAGGCAGTGCAGTTTGGGGTTTTTTTTTTGGATTGTGGCAGTTTCATTGTTTATCACGTTTTTTTCCCGGGGGGGGGGGTGCCTTTATGTTAATCAAAATACATGAAACAGTTCCACTGCATTTTAATCATGATTCAAAGCAAACATGTTACTTGTAGCATGAGCAGTTTTCGATGCAAATTAGATTGTATAATTTCGCAATTTTAAGCAGAAACAGAAAACAGTTTAGATTTGTGAAATTATGCTACAAAAAATTTGCACATGAAACAAAAACAGCCAACCTGGTCTCATGAAGACGCATTTTTCGCAAAATATGTACCAGTAAGTACAAATCACTGCAGTTTCCAACAGAAATGTTCAATGAGTGGCACTAAAAGTGTGTTTTGTTTATTTTGGAGCTTCAAAATAATAGCCACTATCCACCACCATTATAAAGCTTGGAAAAGCCAGGATACATTTTAAAACAACTCCAACTGTGTTTGTCTGGAAGAAGAAAGTGATATACACCTAGGATGGCTTAAGGGTAAGTAAATCATGGGGTAATTTTTATTTTTGGGTGAACTATTGCTTTAAGAACATACAAGCTCTATGTATATACAACACTAGACTTCACCACAGATCAAACCAAACTTTTATCACACCGCAAGTCCACTAGTTCCCATAAAACCACAGTCAACTATCTCTTTTAAGTTTTCTCAGAGACACATCTTTACCCTTTCTCGTTGTATAAAAGCCAACTCTAAAAGTATGCATAAATATTGCAGTGAGCCTTCTTCCCTGTTTTATAGTGCATTTGCAGTGATTTTCTATGCGCTCCTCCATCGTTTTTTTATAGGCTGAGTACATTTTGTTTTAAGAACAGGTTTATAAAGGCTTGCGTGTGTGTGTGTGTGTGTGTGTGTGTGTGTGTGTGGGGCTAACATTTTTGAGTAGGATGATGGATTGATGGATTGCATTTAGCATCCTTGAGCCTTCTGACAACTGATACTTAATCAGCAGTGAGAAGGCCGTGAAACAACGCACTCTAACAATCACTTACTGAGCAAATGTGGTAGGTTTTTCAGCCTTGTAGATCTCTAGATCAATAACATAATGCAGTAAATGAAATGAGCTATATGATGTGGTCATCTTCCTTTCCAGGCCGATAGGATACCTGGATATAGTAAGCCCTCTCAAAACACACTGTATAGCTAATATCACTGTTCAATGCATGCACAATGTAGTAAAAAATCATATTGTAAATTTTTGCATGTCTAGGTAACTGCAGCGTCAGCAAATAAAAAAGCTGTCATGAAGATGCACGATCATGTCTGTAAAATGTCACTGAATTCAGCTCTCTCTCTTGGGCAGCAGGATTTCTAGCCTTCTTGTCGCTATGGCAACACCTAAAGTTAATTGGGTACCTATGCAGTGTTGGGTAGAATCAAACACCGCTCTCCTACAAGACCATGTTTCCATTTGAAGGAACACACTTTGAGTGTGAATTGTGGCAAGTTTTAGTTATCTTATTTAACAAATGTGTTATACTATAAAGCAAAAACATGTGACTGTCAAGAATTATTAATAAAAAAATACTATAATGCAAAAAAAAAAAAAAAAAATTGTAAAAGTAGAATTTTGAATATTTTCAGATGGGATGCACCTAATAGAATACTGTATACCTTAGAATAAAATAGAATGTGGGATTTTTGAAATCTTCAATGAAATTACGAATATGATTAAGATTTACTGAGACAAGTCAAATACTACAAAAATAAATACAAAAAAAAATCTATATATTAATATACACTACCAGTCAAAAGATTTTTTTATGTTTTTTTTTTGTTTGTTTTTTTATGTTTAGCAGAAGACTTATGCAGAAGTCTTCTGCTCACCAAGCCTGTATTTATTTGATCCAAAGTACAGCAAAAACAGTAACATTTAGAAACATTTTACTATTTAAAATAACTGTTTTCTATTTGAATATATTTAAAAATGTAATTTATTCCTGTAATTTCAAAGCAAAATTTTAGCATCATTACTCCTTCAGAAATCACTCTAATATTCTGATTTGCTGCTCAAAAAACATCTGATTTTTTTCAGGTTTCTTTGATGAAAAGAAAGTTTAGAAGAACAGCATTTATCTGAAATAGTAATCTTTTGTAACATTACATAATAAATATCTTCATAATCACTTTTGATCAATTATAACATCCTTGCTAAATCAAAGTATTAATTTCTATAATTTCTTTCAAAAAAAAATACTGACTTTTGAATGGTATATTGTATAATGTTACAAATCTTTCTATTCATCAAAGAATCCTGAAAAATGTACTCAACTGTTTTATATTGATAATAATAATAAATAATAATAATAAATGTTTGGTGAAAAGCAATTTCTGGAGGTTCATGTGACACTGAAGATTGGAGTAATGATGCTGAAAAATTTAATCCCAGGAATAAATGAAATTTTAAAATACATTCAAATAGAAAACAGTTATTTTAAATAGTACAAATATTTCAACATTTTACTGTTTTTGCTGTATTTTGGATCCAAAAAATGCAGGCTTGGTGAGCAGAGAGGCTTCTTTAAAAAACATTAAACATCTTACTGTTCAAAAACTTTTGAATGGTAGTGTATATTACACTTTTATTTTCTCATTTAATCTTGTAACATTTTGTCCTCACATGTGTGGCCTTATAATAAATTCTCAGCTCTCCAGAAGGACATATATTGGTTTTGGTAGAAAGCGGAGTGTCTCGCGGGACCAACCCTAAACTGGTCCCGTCTGGAATGGATGAGGTAAGCCTTATCTTCCTCCACAACATAACCCCCAACCCCCATCCCATTTCTTCTCTGCAACCCAAAACCCCACATTACAAATGAAAATCCAATTTGTTAAAATCTCTCACAAACCCAGCCTCCTCTCAGATGAATACATTACTGTCTACGCTGATGTCTCAAGCCAGCGATCCATCCGTAAGCGTTCACATATGCTAGCCCTGCTCCTGATTTATGACATGCATAATCAACTGAGGAACTTGGCTTACTGCTGAGATCACAAGAGCACAGAATATCACCTCTGATATGGCAGGGTGCACCATTAATGAGATGCTTATCAAAAAAAAAAAAAAAAGCTGAATGTACTCCTTGCATTCTCTTGCTTTGAATGCACTGTGATGCCAGGCTACATTCTAATGAATGCAAATACTTGATCAAGATATACTTCTCATAAATCATAAATTGGCTACACTGGGCATAACCTAAAACGAATAAATGTGACTCTGTAGATGTGACGTTAATCCGTCAACAAGCATGTATGCACAATGTGGGTATACATCTCGTGTGGTATAGAAATGTAGTTACGTTACAACTTAAACCAAATTGTATTATTATTCTACTTTTAATGATTCTTAATTTTCTATATTGCTATTTGAACAAAAGCCCTTAGACATGAAGCTAATGGTCATGTCATGCAGTAGTTTAAATAATATATAAGCAAATTAACCATCTGCTCTCAAAACCTCCCAATTGCAAATGTCCAGGATACTGGATAAAGCTGCTTTTGATTGCATATGGCAACATTTATGCTGACAAGTGCTTCTACACAATGCAGAATTGAGTGATCTTACAAATAAAATTAGAATTTAAAGAACTATTTATAAAAATATAATACATGGCAGCATATGAAAATAATGCTCCACACCAAATCACTAGGCTAAATCTTTTTTAAAAAGCTTTAAATTAAAAAAAATTACAACAGGGCTAACAAAAACAGTGTGTTGTTTGCTCCAGGAAATAATTACATATTAAATGCATGTTGCTCATTAATATTATTCACTACTTAACTCATGTAATGACGCAAATGTAAGAGCTATTAAATATCCATTTTTAATTCTTCAATTACTGCATGTAGTAGACACAAGAAATATACTATGCTTGCTTATTTGCTATTTAATATGCATTTATTTGTTAAGTTTCATATCTCGGGAGGACTGAGGAAGATAAAGATCTATGAATCATCTATAGTAATGGTTGGTCTTATGAATGAGACAATGAGAAGCTAAAAAACAGCATCCATTTGCCTTTCTCTCTAATTGTAATGCAGCCAGAACCCATACTGTCACATGCATTTGCATCATTTCAGTCTGGTCCATATGTTTTGCAGCTACAAGGATGAGTTAACAAAAAAAAAAAAACATCCTTCTTGATATGATGCAGACGCTTCATCTCTAAGATGGAGGCTGTCTGTACCGCAGCTGGGGGTAAGAGCCGAGGACATCTAAGGAGTAAAGTCTCTCTTAAAATCTGCTCCTTCATTCCCACTGATTTCTTTCAAGTACACTTGAACATATGTGATGCACGCAGTTCTTGAGCACACGTGTACTGACAGACAGGCGACTGAACAGGATGTGGAGTGTAATTTAGTAGATAGCCCCATCAAGAAGTTAATATTGATACAACGAAAGTAACAGCAGGTTAATCTATTAGTTTTCAAGGAAAAAGTTTGTCACAGCAGCAAGAACAGTACATTTGAAAATTTGAACAACTTGTGTTTAATGATGTAAGGGCCAATTGCTATTTAACACTATCATACACTATCATCATAACCATAAGATTGTGCCATAAAGCTCAAGAGCAGAAAATTATAAATTGGTGCCTTACTTTGACAAAAATAAATAAATGTTCATGTCCTTCTACAGCTGACCATGTCTTTTAAGACCACCCCATCAATCAAATATATGCTAAATTAATTGGTCAGATTGACCACTGCACATTATTTCAAAGGATAAATGCTTTTTTTGTCATCTCTAGAGCCCTTAACGTTCACTTTTCACAATCCAATCAAATTCAGATCAATTAAATGAAGTATAGATGAACAAAAAAAAAAAAAGTCTTTTCTCATTCAGTATTCAATTTCGCTCATAAATCAAACGTGACCCTGGACCACAAATCCAGTTATAATTTTTGCAATTGAGATTCATACATCATCTAAAAGCTGAATAAATAAGCTTCCAATTGATTTATGATTTGTTAGGTAAATATATATCAGAGATACAACTATTTGAAAATCTGAGGGTACAAAAAAAAAAAACCTAAATATTAAGAAAATCGCCTTTAAAGTTGTCAAAATGAAGCTAATCAAAAATTACATTTTGATATATTTACGGAAGGAAATTGAATAAATATTTTTATGGAACATGATCTTTACTTAATATCCGAATGCTTTTTGGCATAAAAGAAAAATCTATTATTTTTTGACCCATACAATGTATTTTTGGCTATTGCTACAAATATACCCATGCTACTTACGACTACTTTAGTGGTCCATGGTCACAAATGTTGTTGTGAAAACTAGTTCTATGTTGATTTTAAAATGTTTTAAAGGCTAAATGCGTTATATTCAACATTTAAATACATTCTCCAAATACACTTTGTTACACTATACACTATTAAAGGGAAAAAACTCAAATCTGCAGTGCTTCCAACATTATCTGTATTGTTTAGCGAAAAGATCTGTTTGGCTTCCCAATGGAAGACATTTAAAACTGTTATTTTCTGTTCGGTGGTGCAGAAACTACACACACTTCACCATTGAAGCACAAAACAGAGCTGAAGCGATGGGGTGATGCAATTTGGCCACAATAACACAGTGAGAGAAAACCGATCTTTTGATTTGCCACAAAACGAACGAGAATCTTCTACATGATTCCACCCGCAATGCATATTATGTTTTCTGCAGATACGAATATGTGTATCCATATGATATTCACTCAGGGCGCTAGAAACCAATAAATGTGGCCTTATAGAAAGTAGAGGGCAAACGCTAGCACAAATCCACAGCTTCTCTCTCAAAGCGTCTCTTCTTGCGGCTCCACCAACTGCCTTCTCTTATGTAACCCACTCTGTTTCCTCAACCCGCCTGTCTTTATTGGCTGATTTCTCTCTTTTCCACATTGGCACTTTCACCTCTATTACCAGCACTTTCCTGTGCCGTTTTGATGATTGCCAATCCTCTCCCCCCCAATGAGGAACATTTTCCACCCTTTTTACTCATTCTAAGCCGAAATTCATTCAGAAGCGTGATGAAACACATCCACGAGGCCTTTAAAGATAACTAAAGGCTCTTTAATAATCTTGACAGGCAACAGCCTGGCCACAGGAGGAGAAACCAGCAAGATGATCCACGATCCCCTCCTCACATACGAGAAGCTTTAATAGTGTCATTGTCCTATATACCTCTGTTAAACAATTTCCTTCTCATTAATTAAACATACACTCCATCAATATGCCCTAGGAGTGCTCGTGCCTATCAGGTATTGCGTTCGACGCACGAGAGAAGATATATGCTTGATTTATTTCGCCTCTCCGGACACCATACATCAAAACGAGAAGGGAATTATCGCCGAAACAGAGAATAAACAGGAAATGTCACATCTTAAGGGTTCATTTATTCGGTTTACAGCAAACGCTGCCAAGAACACATGCATAATTCATGATTAAAACAAAAGCGAATGAGTGAAAAACCGCACTGCTTTTGACTGATGCCTCTCCCATCCTCTGAACGGAGGCAGAATTAGTCAGCTCCTTGCTCACGCCTTCCCTCCCTGCGCTTGGTGAAATTTCACCCTCGCTGCCACCGAGATCTCACCCTCCATTTTCTCTGCGTCTCCGCCGCTCTCTCTGCGTTCTCTCTCCCTCGGCCATGCACAAATACCAATAAAAAAACCTGTGTGCTCGCACACACCCCCACACCGTAGACATGCACACACTGAAGGCATAGAGCATGCATGCAAGCTCGTTCTCACACGAGAGCCTGCTTCCTCCATTTTATACATACAGAGCGACCCTTCCCCCACCCCTGCTGCCACTTACACACACACACCTCACTTAATTACAGCTTCTGCTCCCCGGTTCGGTTTGAATTTGAGGTTAAAATATAGCAGATGAGACGGGTACATTATATTTCATTAGACGTTTCTCAATGAGCCAGACTGGAAATGAATAAGAAACACACACTTCACTTCACACTTCAAATCTAGAATCCATTACTTGCTGGATATTAGATTTGATCATGTGTTTAGCCCGGTCAGCAGCGTTGGCAGGTCACTGCCATCCCTGAATTAAATTGGCGGAGCTACATGCACTTGTTGCGTGGTCACAGCGGCCCTGTCAATCCTTGTCAGATGACGGTTTAGATAAGTATGTACGTGGGGGATTGATGAAACCATAAAGCACTGATGGAGCAGTAAATACATGAAGATTAAACTCCTTCTCTGCAAGAATCAATCTTGACGAGCATACTGTAAGATTACAGCACATGCAGTATGAAAGGATCAACACTGGATGAATCCCTTAAAAAACGATGCGTCTTCTAGCAGCTACAGGGGAGCTTTCTGATTCTGCTCGGTTTCGATCTACGATCACATATATGCCAACTGCCTACCGCCTGCTGCCTACTCTCAATGCCCCCAGCGGCACAGAAACGGCATTTACCTGGTCGTACCAGTCCCGGTTGGAACAGGTGCACTCGGGCCACCATCCTCCTTGCCCTCCTGAGTTGTTACCGTTCACCTTGGGGCCGCCCTTGGATTGGCTCTTGGGGTTGGGGCCTCCAGGACCCCCAGCTGACATCATTTTCCCTTTACTTCTTCCCAATGTACCCCCTCCACCCATTCCCCCTCCTCCGCCCGTGGTTTGGGGCGGTAAGGTCTGGCCGCCCCCGTAGCCGGCCGGGTATCCGTAGGGTTCGGGCTGCCAGTCTCCGTACGCCGGGGCGTCCATCCTGCGCAGGGCGGCCATGCGGGTCACTTCATAGCATTCTGGGCACTTGCAGCAGTGGTGATGTTTGTGCATGCTGGCTAGTTCACGCGGTGCGGCGCTCTCTGTCTCTTTCTATCTCACTGCTGCTGCTGCTGCCTGCTCAGATCAAACGCAGCGCGCAGTGCAGCTCGCCTCACGGAACGGCAGCACGAATGGCAGGGATCTTCACGAAGCCTGTTATCCTCCTCTTTGTTCCTCCCGAACGAGAAAAAGACAAGATGAGGAGGTAGCAACAGGGCGATGATGAAAAATAGAAAAAGCTCGGTAGTCTTCCTCCGGTCGATGCAAAAGGTTTGGAAAAATAATGCTGAAAATAGTGTGTGTGATCTCGGAATCAGAGACCAGCCCCGACGGTCGAGTCCTCTTCTTGCTTCTGTTGGTTCACAGTGATATGTATATAAATTCATAGATATATATATGCATTTGTTTATATATGTATATATTTACACACACACAAATACATATAAAAATATTGATATAAACAGACAAGCACAAATACAGTTATATACAGGTATATATGTATACATATATATGTCTATAAATATTGATATGCGTGTGTACAAATATATATATATATATATAAACAATTTCTATATATATAAATGATATCCGTGATCAAATCTTCCTCTGCTTGCCAGATTTCTTCCTTCTGCGTGTCCTCCTGCTTTGGGAAGCGTTTTCTTGCCTTCTTTCTCTCACTCTTTTCCCAGCCTGCAGAGAGGAGCTGAGCACTGGATTGACTCTCAGCCTGCTTGCCCTAGATGTGGATTATACGGAGGGATGCAAGCAAGCGCGAGAGAGGGAGGGAGGGAGAGAGAGAGAGAGAGAGAGAGAGATGCGTAGCAGCATCCCTCCAGCACCTCAGCCCTGACAGCCACAGCCAATCAACTCACAGCACAGCCATCAGCAGCAGCACCAACACAGGACTGACTGCTTCAGTGACTGCTCTTAAAGGGCCAGCGCACCTGAAAATCAGCAAGCACACAGAGCCCGAATGGAGACGCAGAGAGCGCGTTATTCAGCTCCACGGCTTCACTGTAAGAAAGACTGAAGACCTGCCTTGAGGGTTTATACTTGAGACAGGCTACATAAGGGGCTGATAGATGACCATGTTTGAATCTTTTTATGTATTAGGCTCATTTGTTAAATTACTTCAAGAAAAACTAAACCATATACAACAAACTAGCTATGAAAAAATGTTAAATGCTTAATGATAAAACTCCAAAAATAGTGCATTTAATAGGGCTGTCACAATTCCTCGATTTAATTCGAGTACTCGATTTTAAAAAATCCTTTATTGCATTTTGCCTGTGTGAAGTAACCGGCAAGATACTAGAAGTTGCACAATCCACAGATGGGAATCCATGAAATAAAATTAAAGCATAAATCTATTGTAATTTGACACATGCTACAATTCAATTAAATTAATATATGCAATGCACGTTTAATAGATGCATTTAATTATTTACATCCGTGTAGGCAACGTACATGCGTGTCAGAGTGGCTCTGTTCACAGTAAATGCTGCTCCACACAAACTGTTATCATTTACATGTGTGGAGTCCATCTCTGCATATTTCCGTGAGTTTGTATTTACTATAGCGTTCATCTGGGAATGCAGCGTGCGCCATTTCATCAATATCTTTACATCTTTACATCTTTACATCTTTACATTACATCAATATCTTTCTCAATGCTAATTGTTCATTTCCTTCGCTCTGAGTTTATACATTTTGATGTCTACATATTTAAGAAATAACAGCAGCTGTAGCATTTTAGTCATAAAAAATGGCAAAACATTAAAGAATAAGTGGACATTTTAATTAAATGTTTAGTCAGTATTAAACAAGGTTTAGATCGCACAGTAAAGTGGAAAAACAATTCAGTCACGCTGCTGGCGCCCTATGCAGGCATTTGTTATAATAATGCACATTAGCCCTATTGTTTATGATACAAGATAAGTGTTTTAACAGTTTTGTTCAATAAAACCATGATTTCTTGCTTCAATGCTATTATACATGTATTTTAAGTCATTTTAAAGGCTATTGTGAATGAAACATGAATCACTGTTTTTAATGTTTTTTTTTTTAACCCAAATGCTGTGTTCAGCCTGTTGGGTCATTTTATTGGGTTGTTTTTAATATTTTTACCCAGGTGCTGGGTTTTTATTCATGCTGGGTTCATTTTTTAACTTAAATGCTGTGTTTGCATGATATGCCTTATGCCTTGCATAACATACAATAAACATATTTAATTTGTTATAACACTGGATTTAATTTAAATCAATGTTAAAATATGTTCTCTAATCTCTGTACCATTTGTGGGCAGGTTATGGAGTCTTTTGTTTGCATGATATGCCTTATGCCTTGCATAACATACAGTAAACATATTTAATTTGTTATAACACTGAATTTAATTTAAATCGATGTTAAAATATGTTCTCTAATCTCTGTACCGTTTGTGGGCAGGTTATGGAGTCAGTCACAGCATTTTTTGTTATTTTTAAAATGCTTGTTAATTGAGTTTAGATGTATGTAATATTGTAAACTATGCTGTATTTACCCAAATAAAATTAGCTTGTTTCATATTTTTTGTCCATGGGTGTTATTGGTTAATAACAAATGTTCATCTTTTAATTATTGCTGTTGCCTCTATAATTCTGAGTGTAACTTTTCATTTCCACCCCATTTTAAACCAGCAATTGACTTTTATAAACATTTACATGTGTGGAGCATCACAAACTATATTTTCGTGAGTTTGTGTTTACTATAACGTTCACCTGGGAATGCAGCGTGCACCATTACATCAAATTTGTAAAGTAAATAATTTATTAACTACGCAAACTCAGGAGAGTACATCAATATCTTTCTCAATATCCTATCATTTCCTTCGCTCTGAGTTTATACATTTTGATGTCTACATATTTAAGAAATGACAGCGGCTGTAGCATTTTTGTCATAAAGAAATGGCAAAACATTAAAGAATAAGTGGACATTTTAATTAAATGTTTAGTCAGTATTAAACAAGGTTTAGATCGCACAGTAAAGTGGAAAAACAATTCAGTCACGCTGCTGGCGCCCTATGCAGGCATTTGTTATAATAATGCACATTAGCCCTATTGTTTATGATACAAGATAAGTGTTTTAACAGTTTTGTTCAATAAAACCATGATTTCTTGCTTCAATGCTATTATACATGTATTTTAAGTCATTTTAAAGGCTATTGTGAATGAAACATGAATCACTGTTTTTAATGTTTTTTTTTTTAACCCAAATGCTGTGTTCAGCCTGTTGGGTCATTTTATTGGGTTGTTTTTAATATTTTTACCCAGGTGCTGGGTTTTTATTCATGCTGGGTTCATTTTTTAACTTAAATGCTGTGTTTGCATGATATGCCTTATGCCTTGCATAACATACAATAAACATATTTAATTTGTTATAACACTGGATTTAATTTAAATCAATGTTAAAATATGTTCTCTAATCTCTGTACCATTTGTGGGCAGGTTATGGAGTCTTTTGTTTGCATGATATGCCTTATGCCTTGCATAACATACAGTAAACATATTTAATTTGTTATAACACTGAATTTAATTTAAATCGATGTTAAAATATGTTCTCTAATCTCTGTACCGTTTGTGGGCAGGTTATGGAGTCAGTCACAGCATTTTTTGTTATTTTTAAAATGCTTGTTAATTGAGTTTAGATGTATGTAATATTGTAAACTATGCTGTATTTACCCAAATAAAATTAGCTTGTTTCATATTTTTTGTCCATGGGTGTTATTGGTTAATAACAAATGTTCATCTTTTAATTATTGCTGTTGCCTCTATAATTCTGAGTGTAACTTTTCATTTCCACCCCATTTTAAACCAGCAATTGACTTTTATAAACATTTACATGTGTGGAGCATCACAAACTATATTTTCGTGAGTTTGTGTTTACTATAACGTTCACCTGGGAATGCAGCGTGCACCATTACATCAAATTTGTAAAGTAAATAATTTATTAACTACGCAAACTCAGGAGAGTACATCAATATCTTTCTCAATATCCTATCATTTCCTTCGCTCTGAGTTTATACATTTTGATGTCTACATATTTAAGAAATGACAGCGGCTGTAGCATTTTTGTCATAAAGAAATGGCAAAACATTAAAGAATAAGTGGACATTTTAATTAAATGTTTAATCAGTATTAAACAAGGTTTAGATCGCACAGTAGTGGAAAAACAATTCAGTCACACCGCTGGTGCCCTACGCAGGCATTTGTTATAATAATGCACATTAGCTCTATTGTTTATGATACATTAAGTGTTTTAACAGTTTTGTTCAATAAAACCATGATTTCTTGCTTCAATGCTATTATACATGTATTTTAAGTCATTTTAAAGGCTATTGTGAATGAAACATGAATAAAAATAACATTTGATGTAATTTTGGAGATGTAACTGTCTCACAGTTACAGTGTGTACTGTTAATAGTCTTTAATGGGTTGGGTTTATTGGGTTGTTTTTAATATTTTTACCCAGGTGCTGGGTAGTTTTTATTCATGCTGGGTTCATTTTTTAATGCTGGGTTTGCATGATATGCCTTATGCCTTGCATAACATACAGTAAACATTTAATTTGTTATAACACTGAATTTAATTTAAATTGATGTTAAAATATGTTCTCTAATCTCAGTACTGTTTGTGGGCAGGTTATGGAGTCAGTCACTGCATTTTTTGTTATTTTTAAAATGCTTGTTAAATGAATTTAGATGTACATAATATTGTAAACTATGCTGTATTTGCCCAAATAAAATTAGTTTGTTTTATATATCTTGTCCATGGGTGTTCTTGGTTAATAACAAATGTTTATCTTTTGATTATTGCTGTTGCCTCTATAATTCTGAGTGTAACCAGCAATTGACTTAAATAAAACAACCCAGCATGTTGGGTAAAAACATTTAAACCAACCACCTGGGTCAAAATAACCCAGCATTTGGTCCAATATTTACCCAGCGCTGGGTTGCCAAATAACCCAAGCATTTTTTAGAGTTTACTTTTAAAAGTCATAATATTCTCTGTGGCTGGTTTAAGTTTTTTAATTTGAATTAAACTAACATTAAAATCGCTAACTGTTCAAAATTGTTTATTCATCAAATTAACTACACCATTTAAAGAAAGTTGCACAGTCTTAAATCTGGAGCTGCACAGTTTCTTGCTATTGTTATTTCTTTTTGTTAAGAGAAGACATTACTGAATTTATTTACCGCTGTAGATAAAATTCTGCATACTTAAATTCAATGAAAAATCAATGTTAATCTGATTACAACAAGTGACCTAAGTGACACTTCTATTAAAGCGTTTTGACTGGGTTACTTAAACTGAAATGCCATAATTTTGCAGGTAAATCTAAACAGATGTTGGCCTTTTAGACTTATACTATTACAAATATACTAGCGAATAAACATTAGAAACCAAATAAGAGTTTACTGTTGTGACTATGTGCATGCATGGACATTTTTGTGCGTGTTTCTCTGTTTATGCATGTGTGAATTCACTTGTTTTTGTGGCTGAGTCAGTTCTAATAGGCATTGCACACTATTCTATTCCGACCCCACCAGGAGGCACAAACAGCAGGCTCAGCCACACTTAATTATATGCAACGGTAACTCACTTCATTACCACAATATACTATTCCGGCAAACTTTCTGATTTCCAGGAGGAAGGCCAATCAGTGATAAGTACGGTGCGAGTATCACATGGAAACTCTGCCGATGCCAATGGGGAGTGTACGTGTGGTGCTTGATGGCTGAAAAAAAGGCAATGCGAGCATATTCATCACAACACACATGACTGGGCACATGTTATGGCCACCCTGTTCCCTCTGCTCCCCTTGTCTATGCAGCACGTTCTCATATAGGATACAGACTTCCATGGTCTCCATAGAGGAATTTTTAATGTAGCTGGCCAAGGATGAAGAGGGAAGTGGAAGGCAGGGAAGCAGAGCGTGCTTATATGCATGCATTTCATGCTTGCATTATGTCATGTGTTTGTGTCAGTATCTTCCAGAGTGTGAGAGCATGTGGGCGTTTCTAGTACCTCTAGGGAAAAATGCTGCTCCTTAAAGAATTACATAATATCAAATCTTAAAAAAAAGAGAGGCACAGCCAATCAATGGCCAAGTTTGTCATTATTAGATGAATATCAGCATGCACACCACAGGGTGATAGTTGAGAAAAGAAAATACTAGATGGTTACGTTATTCAGATCAGGAGCTTGCACCACATCCACTGCCAAAAATGCTTATAGTTTAATGCATGTAAAGGGGCCATGTGTTGCAAGTAACATTTAAGCGCCTCTTAAATGTCATCTAAGATGTTCTTGCTACAATAACTACGTATGCAAATGTAAATCCAGTGCAGAAATGCTATAAATGTTATTTGATTTAAAGCTGCAGCATGTTTTATTACTTATACTGCATTCATTTCTATCTGCAGCCTTATTCTTTCTTGCAAATGGCCACATAGCAAGAGAATGTGTGATGGTAGAGACAGATGCATCCTCCCAGGCTGAATGAAGAAAAGTACTACAGATGGACGGTTAAAAAAAGACACAATTTAAGAAGGCACCTTCTACTGGCTTGATGGTTTCGACTGCTCAGAGTATTCCATATTTGCAAATATTATATATAGTATTCTACACTGCATGTCTCAGTGAATAGGCACTGAGAGAATTCCTGGAGAATGAAAACCAACCTCTGACCCACTCTTGAGAAACTGGAAGGGAGCCTATTGTTGATTTATGAAATAATTGAGAATGATTGTGTTGTGGTTTTACAAAGGGATGTGGATTTTACTTCATGACACACAGCATATCTTCTATCTGACAGCCTCATTGTCAGTTTCTGCATTCCCACATTACATAAACCCCCCCAGTCGACTTCACAGCCCCCACATACTCTCTCACATCGAAGGTATCTATAGAAATTTTCTGGAATTTCTGTGCATTCTCACAGCAGCCCATGTGACTGCTTTCTTGTCACCTGACAGGATGTATATCCATATAAGGCAAGATGAGACACAGACAGTCTTAAAGGGCCGGTAACATTCTTGAAGGTTTCCTTTGAATGAACCGCAGAGAATTGCTGTAGGAAACAGGTGCAGAGCAGCCTTTGAAAGACTGTGATTACAGTCAGGAGAGTTTCTCACTGAATAGGCCACACAAGCATGATATAATAATGATTAATGCATGACAAACATGCATTCTGAATTGCAATGATGCAATGCAAAGAAAGGGTTTTGGGTTTTCACCTAAACGCTCATAACTCATCGAGTCGTTGCTCCTCCACATTGACACAATAAACTAAAGTGCCTGTGAAGGCTGTGA
Source organism: Cirrhinus molitorella (assembly GCA_033026305.1). Classification (NCBI taxonomy): domain Eukaryota; kingdom Metazoa; phylum Chordata; class Actinopteri; order Cypriniformes; family Cyprinidae; genus Cirrhinus; species Cirrhinus molitorella. The sequence continues at coordinate 27,704,983 of CM065129.1, read as the reverse complement.
CTCCTATTAATAGGCCTGGTGACAGAAAACAGCTGCTGCACCAAACACCGCACATCCGACTGACAGCGTAATGATAAGGGAAATGAGAGAAAGAGAGAGAGAGGAAAAGAGAGAAAGGGAATATGAGATGCTTGTGAAATGACTAGAGAACTGAGAGGTCTTGAAGAGAAGAGAGGGTCTGATAAGGGCCACGTACACTGCGAGACTGACAGACGCATTTAAATGCAGGAATGAATCCCTAAATTATCGTTCTCTGAGGCTACGTTCACAGAAGCAGTGTTTGGGAATGACAACCGTGTTGAATTGTCCTGTTCACACAATAGGAGTGGATCAAAGAATGTCTGTTTGAACAAATTATATAAGCTAAAGCCCCTTTTTTATGCTCAGGATAGCTGTGATTAACCATAGCGACAATTAAAGCTGCACGATTAATAAAAATGATATGTTTCAGAGTGAAGCATGACACCGAGTTCTGTTACATGTGTGAAGCTCATGATCTGGTGTTTTTAGCATCTCAGTGCGACTCAGTTCACAGCAAATGCTGCTCCACACAAACTGATCTCCACAATTGACTGTTTGCAAAGACAGTCTAACACCACACATTATATGTTCTCATGCAGTGAAAAACAAATCGCGAAGGAAAGAGAACACTGAAAACGCGCCGACAGACAAGACAGCGCAGGTTACTTCTGGTATAAAAACAAAGTCTTAGCTTTCAAACTTTGTCCTTTTTTAAGAAATTCAGACAATAAATACTATTTTGTGTCTCTTTAATGTGTCGTCACTCACGACAGATCATTGTAGCACCTCAGTTCAAGCATCTTTTCATATTTACTTAAAGATTGAAATTAACATGAGTGAACTTCAGAAGGCATTTTATTCCAACCATGGAAAGTCGTCAATACACACCATTTTTCAAGTTAAAGTCCACCAAAATTAGTCAGACAAAATGGCGGGTTCAGATTCAGATTCGGATTTCAGTCTGTCAAACAAACTTCCTGCGAAGGATCAATTGCTTATAGCATGCATTTGGGAATGCAATATGCGTCAACAATCTTCCCAAACTTGTCATGAGTAAAACTTATAAACCTGTTTCCAACAAATGTTGAATGCAGGAACGAATCCCTAAATGTGACTCTGGACCACAAAACCATTCACTGTGAGTACAAGTCACTGGGGTACAACCATGCTGAATTCTGCTGTTTACATAAGAAGAGAGTCAATCAAATAATGTCTGTTTGAAGAAATGATATGAGCTAATGCCCCTTTTCTATGCTCAGGATAGCCGTAATTAACCATAGCGACAATTAAAGCTGCATGATTAATAAAACTGATATTATTAGATTATTATTAAATATATGCTCTGCATGTTTCAGAGTAAAGCATGACACTGAGTTCTGTTACATGTGAGCAGCTCATGATCTGGTGTTTTTAGCATCTCAGAGCGACTCAGTTTATAGGCGATCTGATTGGTCAGATCGCCTGTCAAACAAACTTCCTGCGAAAGATCAATTGCTTATAGCATGCATTTGGGAATGCAATATGCGTCAACAATCTTCCTAAACTTGTCATGAGGAAAACTTATAAACCTGTTGTCAACAAATGTTAAATGCAGGAACGAATCCCTAAATGTGACCCTGGACCACAAAACCAGTCATAAGTTGCTGCGTTACATTTGTAGCAATAGCCAATGTTCATGAATATATTTTGTAAATTTCCTATTGTAAATATATCAAAATTAAATTTTTGATAAGTAATAAGCGTTGCTAAGAACTTTATTTAAACAACTTTAAAGGCAATTTTCTCAATATTTTTTATTTTTTTTGTACCTTCAGATTCCAGATTTTCAAATAGCTGTATCTTGGCTAAATATTGCCCTATCATAACAAACTATACATCAACGGAAAGCTTATAATATGATATATTATTATTAAATATATGCACTGCATGTTTCAGAGTAAAGCATGACACTGAGTTCTGTTACATGTGAGCAGCTTGTGATCTGTTTTCAGCGTCTCAGAGCAGTTTCGTTTACAATAAATGCTGCTCCAGACAAACTCATCTCCACAAGGAGGCAAAAAGGACACTGACAACGTGCCGACAGACAAGACAAAGCAGGTTACTTCTAGCTTTCAAATGTTGTCATTTTTTAAGAAATTCTAACAATGAATATTGTTTTGTGGCTCTTTAATGTGATCGCTGTAGCGCCTCAGTTCAAGTAGCACGTGAACCAATCATCTTTTCATTTTTACTTAAAGCTCGAAATTAACAGAAGTGAACATCAGAAGGTATTTTATTTAAACCGAGGAAAGACAAAATACACACCATTTTTCAAGTTAAAGTCAACCAAAGTTAACCAGAGTTGTTGGCAGATTTGGCATTATGAATGGTCAGACTGCCTGTCAATCAAACAATTGCAATATGTGTCAACAATCGCAAAGGCTGCGTTTATATGCGCTGCATATTTCAGAGTGAAGCACAGCATTGTGTTCTTTTACATGTGAGTAGCTTGTGAGCTGGTGTTTTTAGCATCTCAGAGTGACTCGGTTCACAGTAAATGCTGCTCCAGACTAACTAATTAACAACTGACCATTCGCCAAGATAGTCTAACTCCACACATCATGTTCTCATGCAGTGGAAAACACATTGCGGCACAAAGAGGACACTGAAAACGCACCGACAGACAAGACAGACCAGAGTACATTTGGTATGGAACAAAGTCTTAGCTTTCAAATTGTGTCATATTTTTTTTTAAATTCAGACAATGGATACCATTTTGTGGCTCTTTAATGTGTTGTGACTCACGACAGATTGTTGTAGTGCCTCAGTTCAAGCGGCATGTGAACTGATCATCTTTTTATATTTACGTAAAGCACAAAATTAACATGAGTGAACATCAGAAGGTATTTTATTTCAACCACGGAAAGATGTCAGTACACACCATTTTTCAAGTTTCAAGTCAACCAAAGTTAATCTACTCTCCCGTCTGAGTTGTTTGTCGAACAAAATGGAGGATTCTGCTTTAGCATTGGTCAGATCACCTGTCAATCAAGCTTCCTGCGAAGGATCAATTGCTTATAACATGCGATTGGGAATGCAATATGCGTCAACAATCTTTCCAAACTTGTCATGAGTAACACTTATAAACCTCAAGTCAGCAAAAGGGAAGAGTTAAGGGCTTCCTGCATTTTTTTTAAATTAAGATAATAAAAATATCTGTAGGCTGAAATTTTACAATAGTACTGTAAAATAAAATTATTATTACTATTATTATGTTATACTATAAATTAACAATATATTACTTAAATTATTATATTACAGTTAGCGATTTCATGTTGTTTACTATTTGTTCTTAGTAAAAGTAATTATTAGAATTAGAATTAGAATTATTATTACTATCGTTATTTTATTAACAATAATAACTATAATTTTTAGTACTTTTTATTATTATTATTATTATTATTATTAATGCAGTTAGCAATAGTAGTACTTTATAGTCATGTTAATATATAACATATTTTAGGCCAAATTGTGCAGCCCTACAGAGAAGTACAGTTTTTTAAATCATATTTTATTTCATTTTTATCATAAAAATCACAATTTTGTTTTTTTTCCCTGCAAAATCGTGCAGCCCTATTGACAGTGACCATACTAAATAAAGATAGTGAAAGTCTTACTGCCAATAACATGTCAAGTAATTAAAAAAAATAAATAATAATAATAATAATAATAATAAATATATATTTTATTAACAATAATAACTATAATTTTTAGTACTTTTATTATTATTATTAATGCAGTTAGCAATAGTAGTAGTATTTTATAGTCATGTTAATATATAACATATTTTAGGCCAAATTGTGCAGCCCTACAGAGAAGTACAGTTTTTTAAATCATATTTTATTTCATTTTTGTCATAAAAATCACAATTTTGTTTTTTTCCCTGCAAAATTGTGCAGCCCTATTGACAGTGACCATACTAAATAAAGATAGTAAAAGTCTTTCTGCCAATAACGTCAAGTAATTAAAAAATAATAATAATAATAAATATATATTTTATTAACAATAATAACTTTAATTTTTAGTACTTTTATTTTTATTATTAATTCAGTTAGCAATAGTAGTAGTATTTTATAGTCATGTTAATATATAACATATTTTAGGCCAAATTGTGCAGCCCTACAGAGAAGTACAGTTTTTTTAATCATATTTTATTTCATATTTATCATAAAAATCACAATTTTGTTTTTTCCCCCCGCAAAATCATGCAGCCCTATTGACAGTGACCATACTAAATGAAGATAGTGAAAGTCTTACTGCCAATAACATGTCAAATAATTAAAAAATAATTTAAAAAAAATAATAATAATAATAAACATATATTTTTTAAAATAACAAAAATCAATAGAGCAATGAATTACCTTGACTACTTTGAACTTAATCAATAGTAGTTTTTTTTTTAGAACAGTACAGAGTGTGGTATGGTGTGATGTGTCTTTAAATACGTTATTAACGACTCGTTCAGTTCGGGTCGTAAAATGTGTTTGCCAATCACCTAAATAAACTGCATGTGTACAAAACAGGATTAAGCTCTCAGAACAGGAGTGAAATTCGTATTTAGCTGCAGTGTGTACATGGTGAGGTGTTGTAGGTGTTGAGAAGAGGGATGAGTAAAAGAATCGTGCATGGGCCTGGAGAGCAGGATAAACAGAATACAGCAAAAGTAAAATGTAGTAAAGAGGAAACGCAACCATGAGAAAGATATGACTGGACTGAAAATGACTCTGGGGGAGGGGAGGGGGGTAACTCAAAAATGTTTGCTGATGAACAACTGGGAATGAGACGGCCAGGCTTCTGAACGCAGAGAGAGATTCCTTTGTGTTGCCATATACGTATTTTGCATTGTTAATTCTGCATCGCCTCACATTCTGCATCGCATTAACACCCTGTCAGATGCAACGCACATTTTTGCCATGTTATGTGGCTGAACGCATATGAGAGATGCAGAAAGATGCAACAGAGACAGGAAAACAGCGACAGAGAGAGCGGGAGCGAGAGAGGCAGCCAGTCTGTAGGGATGCAAGTAGGGGGAGGAATTTGGTTTCCATGGCAACATGCGGAAGGCTGAGCTCTAGGTGTCCGTTCCAGCTCTAACTGCGTTGCACTGCACCGGCCCTCGCCTCGCCTCGCTCCCCCCATCCTCCCCCACTCGCGTTCCCTCTGCAGCTCTCTCTTCATCCCTCCCTTCCACCTCATACCCCTCCTAATGTGTGGAAGACACGACACCACATTCAGCTCAGCATCAGCCAGCCCTGCTGTCAACAGAACGCTGCTGCCTTGCAGAGAGCCTGCGCTTTGATGTAGACAATGGAGGCTCTCTGTTCTCAACGCGGCGGTCCCACGCTCTTCAGCCACGACCCGAGACCACACCCACGCTGCCATCTCCACCTCACGCCCCCATCCCTCGCGCTAGATCTCCGCTCATCTGAAACGCCAGCGCCCGCAGGCACTGTGCCGCCACATGCCGCTGGGGGTGCTGTGATTGGGAGGACGTGAAAATGAGAGCTGCCATGATATAGTAGGACCTGATTGTTGTGCCTTCGCTCAGAGTATTTCTGAAAGACTGGGTGATTACAGCGGCATCGTGGCTTGTTTCTTCCTGTTTCAGACACACTGTATACGTGAACACACAGCTCCACTGCAACCATCCATATGTATGCTCTAATATGAATATGTGTCATAAATATGTGTCTCTTCCATTCACCAAGCCTGCATTTATTTGATCCAAAATACAGCAAAAGCATATTGTGAAATATTTTAACTATTTAAAATTACTGTTTTCTATTTGAATATATTTTAAAATGTAATTCATTCCTGTGATCAAAGCTAAATTTTCAGCGTCATTACTCCAGTTTTCAGTAATCCTTCAGAAATCATTCTAATATGCTGATTTGCTGTTTAAGAAACATGTATTATTAGTATTATTATATTATACTAATAATATAATATTAATAATATAATATATACTAATAACATAATATATAATATAATATACTAATAGTAATAATATTTAAAATTGAGTTGTTGTTTTTTTCCGGATTCTCTGGTGAATAGAAAGATCCAAAAATCAGCATATATTCAAAATAAAAAGCTTTTTATCTATTTCAGATAAATGCTGTTCTTCTGAACTTTCTATTCATCAAAGAAACCTGAAACACTTCTACTGTTTTCAACATAATATTTTAATAATAAATGTTTAAATCAGAATCTTTGAATGATTTCTGAAGGATATCAAGTGACTGAAGTAATGATGCCAAAACTTCAGCTTTGAAATCACTGGAATAAATTACATTTGAAAATATGTTCAAATGGCAAACAGTAATTTCAAATAATAAAAAATATATTTCACAATTTTGCTGTTTTTGTTGTACTTTGGATCAAATAAATGCAGACTTGGTGATCAGAAGTGACTTCCGTTAAAAACATTAAAAATCTTACTGTCCAAAAACTTGTGTATTGTATATATAAAATGTAATGACTACTATGTGACATCCTGATTTTTTTATTTACAATGTAACTTAGAACCATTTGCTTTGCAAAAAAAAGTACAAAAAATAATGAAGTGGGTTTTTAATTTGCAATTCTTATGGAAATTTATATATATATATATATATATATAATATCACATAATACTTTAATTCAGCGCCTGATATCAGTTCAAACACTGTAAAAGGATGGTCATTTGTTTAGAATTGTTCAACCCAGTCTAACTGATGTAAAACCTCAACTTTGTTAATCAGCAAGATAACATAATAAATATATTTTAAAACAGCAGAATTTACCACAAAAATGTTCAGAATATCACAAAAAAATACATTTAAGGTATAAAAGCACATATGCATGATCAAAAAACCTACGTACTGGTAAGTCGTACACACAAAATGTCTTTTTTTTGTTCCACTGCTTTGCTTTTCCATAGTTTTTCCATGTAATCACGCACTAGATGGACATGTTTGTCTTTTGCAGCATATTTCATATGATGCAGCATTCTAAAAAAACAACCCTTCAAAAGTTCAACTTGTAACTAGACCTTTTTTTAATAACATTCTGCTCTGCGTCTCACCTTTTTACACACAAAAACTAGTTATGTGTGAACAGCCCATAAGAGAAAAGGCCTAGCATGCACTTTTACAAGCTGTGCTTCAGATATAACCAAAATATCAGAAAAAGTATTTTGAAACTGTTCTGATATTGATTTGCTGTGCTGTTTACAGCACTGAAATTTATTTTACTTCAGACAGCGTCTAAAAATGGAGCATTTGTGCAAAAGACACTAAAAGGCATAAAGATGTGGAGGTACAGTCAAATATACCCATCTAGGCTATATGTATTGTGCAACACAACAGGCTGAAACTCTCTCACACTGATGTCCCGTGCTTTAAAGATTAGTTTACTCCAGAATTAAAATTTCCTGATAATTTACTCACCCCCTTGTCATCCAAGATGTTCATGTCTTTCTTTCTTCAGTCGAAAAGAAATTAAGTTTTTTGAGGGAAAACACTGTAGGATTCTTCAGTGTACTTCAGTTCAAGAAGTTAGGGAAGGTCGAAATACTCCATTTCATTTTCTCCTCCAAATTCAAAATCATCCGACATCATTGTGTTACTTTTTTTGTAAAGGGCGTTTGACTTTCTTTGCAAACTTGCTTTGTAAACACTAAATCTGTGTTTCCACCTACATCATATGACCTTAGCAATGTGATTATGTAATGCGTGAAGTCTTGCGTGCAAGGGGAGTTAGTGCAAGACAAGCATTTGTGATTACAAAGTACATACTTTTTTCCTTTTTTTTTCCTTAGTTAAAGTCCACTATACTCTGGAATGTTTTCCTCAAAAAATGTATTTCTTGTATTTCTGAAATAAGAAAGACATGAACATCTTGGATGACATGGAGGTGAGTAAATTATCAGGAAATTGTAATTCTAGAGGGAACTAATTATTTAATTGCTGAGCAATGACAGTGAGTTAAAGTAGACATTGAAGTATAAACAAATCCCTATGCCAGGAAAGACCTCATGCAGCATTCAGAAGCACCATTCTGAAGGTGCTATATGTTATAAATCCTTTATTTTTGAAAGGGAAAAAAAAAAAAAATTAACAGCCACTAACCTTTGGTGTCTCTATATGGGATCGGCTTACTAGTCCAGCCACTCTCTCCACCTTCTGAGAGCTCCTCCTGCTGGTCACACGCACACGTGACACACCCTCTTCACAAGAGGTCTACAAGCACAAATCACACAGGATCAATAGACTGTACAGATAGACCCAAAAAAATATTTAAATGCATTGATGTAACCAATATCCAGCATTAGGTGTATTAGGTATTCAACATTAGAGTGCTGAATACATAGCAAAACACATCATAAAACCTTCTATGAAAAACATGAATGCTCTGATCATATATTAATTTATAAAATAAATCTAGCAAAAGAGACTAAAATAGAACCATGATTTTACGTAAGTGTTTATGTGGAAAACCAGAGGGAAATCATTTTCACTTAGGACAACTAAATAACCACTCTTGGGCTGTGGGATATTCCAGCATGGGCACTAAGAGTAATTTGTTACGTCAACAGAAAGTAGCACAGAGAGGTAAATGGCACCATTTGCAAGATGGTTTGAATGGACAGACATCTGTATTATAATAAAGAGAAAACAAGTGCCAGCAAACATACACACATATTAAAACAATTCGCATCTGTCATATATTTCATTTTAGACCAAAAGATGCACAACCAGGGCCAAAACTTCATTAGATTAGTTCCTACCTGTTTATCATAACGTGTCACGCACTCACAGGCCACAGGCAGCAGAGGGCAGCCTTTGGAAAAGGCCATGACAGCAGAAGGAACAAAAGCTCTCTTGCTTTCCCTTCCCAAATACTAACAAACTCAACTCTGCAATGTTCTTTTAGGATCTTTCCTGTTCTGATCCTCTCATAACAGCGTGTGTTTATATAAACAAACACACAGAGGCATGCAGGTTTGCAGCATTAGGCCAAGCCACACCCATTTAAGTTGATGCAACTAAAAGCACAATCTACAATCACAAAAAACTGCCTTCAGGCAACATGTAACAAAACACAAAGCAAATTTACCGTTTTTATCATTGCCGTCATTGGACCACCATGAACTGATTTGAAAAATAGTTGCTGCCAAGCCCCAGGTTTGTCGTCATATTATCACCGGCTCAGCTACGAGATGAACACTGCAGCTGAGAACATGCTGGATTGCTGCAGTCTCAAAGCCAGAGAGGAACATGGAGGCGCTGCTGGTGACCAGTGCCATTGAATCACTGCTGACACATGACATACTGCTCGCTATATATACCGAGGGTGGATTATGTACAGCTTGATTCATTTAAAAAAAAAAAAATTTAATCAACACTCCTAGATATTAAACTGATAAAACACTGTTGACGTAACACTGTTATATTAGTTAATATAAAACACAAAAGGGAAGACCCACTGCCCCTTACTGTTTAACACAAAGGTTTTGTAATGATTGTGCTGTAAATTATTCCAGGGTCTTTTTTCTCTTCCTTCTGCACCAAATCGGGGAATTTGCAGACTCATTTCATTTAACGTCTCTCAGGTGACCGCACGCTATGCATGCTAATGAAGCCGGAGCTGGACATTCACTCAGATCCAGCCTCGCTTGCTCGCTCTCAGTGAACCACAGAACAGGGCTGTGCCTGGACACAGACTTAAACTGAGGCCTCTGACGGTCTCCACCACACATCACACAGTGACCCCTGCAGTATTTCTGTGGAACATGTGTCACAATAGGATGATGCTTCTGGAAACTGCCAGTTGGGGATTTGAAATGGGGTGGATTATGCTCACAGAGATCGTCCAAATGTCCACTCTTCATTTGTTTCATTAATATGTGTTGCTTCAATCAAAACTGGATAAATATCAATCATTGCTGGGTTTTTACCTGAACATCTATCACAATCGAATTACCTATCCACATACATGTTTGTGAATACTGTACTGTAATAAATACAAAAATATATAATTTAAATAATATATAAAAAACATCCAAGCATGCAAAAAGCATGAAAAATGTGGATACATCACTATCATCTGTGTTAACCAATCCATCCAGTGAAATCTTATGATTACTGACATTTCTATGTAGGGCCCTATGATTTCCGTGATGTGGAAAATGCAGAAAGAATGTCACAGAATCTGACAAATTTAGGAGGGATACATCAAAAGTAGGTCAGAACTCTTAGATCAAAACGTGATATGGACTAGTGTCTGTGAATATTAAGGCACAAAAATACTATTTAAATATGAATCATAGAAGTTCTGCGTCTTTCTGTGAATTAATTGCACAGATGCATGGTTTTGTTTACAACACACATACTGAAGCTCACAGCGTTTTCAGCCTCTGCCGCCTCTTAATATAAGTATATGACCACATAAACATAATTTCTAGAACTGTTGTGAAAGTCACTTCATGAGCATTTTACTGTTTCTTTTTTAGTAAAACTATCATGCACAAAAAGAAACATAAAGGTCTTTACAGCAACCCGTCCAAATAAAAGTTTGTTTTAACTGTGACAGAAATATTACTTAATGTAATTATAGTACTACTACTATGTAAATTATGGTTGCACTTTATTACACAGTACATGTACTTACAGTGTACTTAAGGTGTACTTACAAGTACTGGTAATATAAGGTAACTACATAGATTGGTGTTAGGGGTAGGTTCAGGGTTAGTAAGTTATTGTAATTACTCTAAAAGTACATAGTATGTACATGAGCAACAGGACTGTAAAAAAAAATGCATTTACCGGAAAAATACTTTACCAGAATTTATTTAGCAGAAAAATGAACAGACAGTAAACACACAGACAGTATTTCTGGGGGGGGGGGGGGGGGGGGGGAAATTATATATAAAATAATAAAACAAATTTAAAAAAAAAAAAAAACATTTCATAGGGCCTTAAACATTTAATTTTTGTTATACATTGAAAATAACGCTGTTTAATATAAGTTTAGAAAAAACAGAAACATTTTGGAAACAGTAATTTAGATTTCATAGGGCCCTCTTTATGGCACATTCAGACTGATGGGTCTTAAAATATATTGACATTATATGATTGTTGTGCAGTGTTTTTAGTTGTTACAAGATATAAAACTATATTTTGGATGTACTGGAAATAATTCTAACCTGATATTCTAGTCTATTTTCGATGAACAATAACAAAAACACAGTTTAACCAAGCTATGGGAAATTGCTTTATTCCTTGTTGAAAAAAGTGAAAGGAAAAAAAAACAGTTTAAACAATATTCTTGATGTTCCGGTGAAGTAAGAGATGGAGTGAATTGAGTTTATAAACCTGTTTGCTACAATATAATTTAAATAATAGTTTACAGGAACAGTTCAGCCGAGAATTAAAATTTTGTCAATAATTACTCACCCTCATGTCGTTCCAAACCTGCAAGACCTTCATTCATCTTCAGAACACAAAGTAATATTTTTGATGAAATCCGAGAGCGCAAAGAAAACAAAAATAATGGCTTTATTCGAGGAACAGAAGAAATTGTCAAATTAAGTTATTATATTTGTTTTCTTTGCATGCAAAAAGTATTCTCATAGCTTCATAAAATTACAGTTGAACCACTGTAGTCGGATGGACTGTTTTAACGATATCCTTCCTTGAACGTGGTAGGTGCGTTGCTGTCTATGTACGGTCAGAAATCTCTCAGATTTTATCAGAAATATCTTCATTTGTGTTACGAAGATGAATGATGGTCTCACGGATTTGGAACGACATGAGGGTGAGTAATTAATGACAGAATTTTCATTTTTGCGTGAACTATCCCTTTATCAATGCCACAGAATTTCCCACAGAATCTCCCCAATTTTGGACAGTCTGAAACCACTGAGATGCCGGGAAACTTCATTTTATTATCTTAAAAAAACATCAATCACAAGTCGCTCCTTTACTGGACGAACAGAGACTATTTTAGTCAAACCCAAGTGTATGTTTGTGTGAACCCTCAGAGAGACCACAGAGTGATCCTCCCTCACTGCAGTTGCTTTTAACAGAATCCAGACAGAAGTTGAGGTTATTTTCTGTACTCTCCCTATAAATACTTTGCATAGACACGTGACTGCAGACACTTGTAATGAAAGGTCCTGGTGACATCATCGCACAGCCCACCGAGGAGCACTCGGTGTTATCACTGCAGTGCTTTCTAGATATGACTAATGTTCTGTAGTGTCTGTAACTTCCACATGCTCTCTCATTCTTTCCTTCTTTTTTTTTCTATTTTTGTCCAGCACTTCTCTGTAAACTTCCCTCCCCAAGGTTTTTTCTAAACCTTTGTCTGTGCTAATCGCTGTTATCAGTACAAAAAAAAGTACCGGGGACAGATATAAATACACCATAAGATTATCACAATTTAGGATCTATATGATTCATGTGCTATATTTATGACAGCTCTGTGCTAATAACAGGTCAAATTTAAGATATTCACTAATAATCTTCTCTGTGAGCTATGAACTGCTTCAGCTGTCAGTGAGCTAAACTTGAGAACCAGATCAGTCAGATTCATGTAAGATAACAAAGATATAAGGGTTTGGAAAACATGAGGGTGAGTAAATAATGACATGTAATAAAAATAAAGCTGCCCTTTCTCTGAGGCTCTTACCTCCCATGTGTCCACAGAGCTGCTGTCTTTAACTCCATTTTGTGCTGCATTCATTTGCAGGGTAACCTCGTAGCATTCCTGAATATCTGAGAATAATGGAATAGCGATGTCATTGAGGGAATCTATTTAAATAATGCAGGTATTTATGCTGAAATATGCAATACCTCTGTTACATTTTAGATTAATAACAAATAAAATAAATAAAAAAATGTATAGTATAAAGGAGGCTGGTATTCCAACATTTATGCTAAAGAATTATTTCATCCAAAAATTAAATTTCGTTTTGTCATTTAATCACCTTTAGATTGTCACAACCCTGTATGACTTACTTTCCTGAGTGAAACATTTCCAAAAGGAGCAAAAACATTGTAAATCACCATAAAATATCAGAGAAGTACTTTTGTTTAACAGCCATGAACATTTACAGTTGAAGTCAAAAGTTTACATACAAGTTTACATATTAAATGTTAATAATTTTACCAAAATAAGAGGAATTATACAAAATACATGTTATTTTTTTATTTAGTACTGACATGAATAAGATATTTCACATAAAAGACATTTACATATAGTCCACAAGAGAAAATAATTGTTCAATTGCTCACTGATGCTCCAGAAGGAAACACGATGCATTAAGAGCCGGGGGGTGTAAACTTTAAATTTAAAGATCAGGGCAAATGTAACTTATTTTGTCTTCTGGGAAATATGTAAGTATCTTCTGTAGCTTTTGAAGGGCAGTACTATATTTAAAAAATATGATATTTAGTCAAAACAAGAAAAATGTACGCATCTTCATTTTGTTCAAAAGTTTACACCCCTGGCTCCTAATGCATCGTGTTTCCTTCTGAAGCATCAGTGAGCATTTGAACCTTTTGTAATAGTTACATATGAGTCCCTCAGTTGTTCTCAGTGTGAACAATTTGGAGATTCTGCCAGCAGAATGTAAACTTATGACTTCAGCTGTTTAAATGTCTCATTTTGTGTTTCACAGAAGAAAGTCGTATGTTTTTGAGAAATATGTACTGACCCAAAAAAGGACACAAAGACAGTTAAAGACAAAAAAAGAAAAGAAATGGGAAGACCTTGCATTCACAAGACATTTGTGGTGAAATTAATATAAGGTAATAGGAAGACATATAAATGTCACTACTTTTCTCACAAAACTCCTGATATTAGAGTAAGTAAATTATGCCAGAATGGTAATTTCTGTAAACATTTAATGGGCCCCATCAATAGATTAGTAAGTCTTTAAGCCATGCCAAAAAGCACAGGTGCACAGTCTTCTCATGTCAAGTGAGCAAGGTCAAGAGCAAACTCAACTTTTGGCTCAACTAGAGCATCGTTCCCTCTATTGTGGGTCTCTATAAATATCATCCAGCGGCCTCATCCAAAATTCCTGTCCATACTGGGTTTAGAGAGCCGGAGCAATCACATTCACTTAGAGAGGCTTTTAACGTGACTCACTCATGACAGTACAGAGCCTGGAGACATTAGCAGAGGTAACAGTGGCTCTGGTGTTGAGGGTCAAGCACAAAGCTGTGAGCTGTTTACACTTGTGCAAATTGGGACAATTGGAATAGTGTTAAAATTATCAGTGCCCACTATAGCAGAGCAGTGGATTATAACTATTCACATTAAACCAGTATGAAAGAAACTAGCTTGGACCACTGGAATCAAACAAGGGGTCTTGCAGGGGTAATTGCAGCAAATTGTTGAACTTATCTGAAGGTATAAGCATTTGGACCAAAAATACCATAAATCGAATCCTCAAAGGATCCTCCTTTCACACATGCCTATTCAAGTTGCAAGAACAAGTGAATAGAGTGTTTTCACGACGCGTCATCAATCGGCTATATTGGCGGCACTGAACATAAAACATTACCACTAAAATGAACAAAACTTGTATATTTTGCTGATTACTGCTGCTGAAAATGGTCAATTATTGTCGTGTTTTGGGCTGTACTAATTGGTTGAACAGGGAAAAACATTTGGAGTACTAGACTGCCAAAAGTTATAACAAATCAAGGAGAAGAGCGCAAAAAACTGCATTCAACAACATTCATGTTTGTTCTCATCATTTCCACTCAGGTAGATGAAATTTTAGGCTAAATTCTTAATTAAAAACTGCTCGTATGTCTTTTCACCACCTATTAATTTAAGTTAGTCAAACTAATGCTCCCTTTCCTGCTTACTAAGTCCTTCTCTACATGATTTAGCAGCTTCCACACACATGGTTTAGACAGCATAAATTAGCAGAACAATGTATTCAGTAGTATATTAACCGTGCAATCCATGCTGTTGTTTACATCTGAGTATCTCTAATATGGCCGCACATCCAGGTAACTGACCAAACTGAGTCATAAGCAAGGGCGTAAATTTAATCTAACAGTAGGGGAGGACAATAAACATAAAATTTCTAAAGAGCAATTTTTGAAGGAGACTATGCAGCCAAAATTATACCTGTAAGGATAGATATGTGCACACAGCATGTGTACATAACATGGAGACTATGTTTAAATATGAGTTTGGTTCATAGATTCACCACGCAGTCATA
Organism: Cirrhinus molitorella; assembly: GCA_033026305.1. Classification (NCBI taxonomy): domain Eukaryota; kingdom Metazoa; phylum Chordata; class Actinopteri; order Cypriniformes; family Cyprinidae; genus Cirrhinus; species Cirrhinus molitorella. The sequence continues at coordinate 27,689,697 of CM065129.1, read as the reverse complement.
TTATATATATTTTTTATTTTTTTTTGTCCTCCACATAAGGTTTAGTCTGTGACAAAGGTCGTCTCTTATTTAGATGTTTAACCACAGCAAGTCCACTGATCTGCCACTTAACATCATATTGAGCAAAACACAACACATAGGTAGATCAACAATATTGATCTAATATCAGTTCACACACAGGCTCCACCAGACTCGTGTGTGTATCGGTAAAGGGGCAAAACAGGCAGTGGACCAAACCACAGTGAGGCAGGGGAGGGGGGTCTCAAAACATTTCTAAACTTGAAACGCTTTATTTGCGTTTATATTGTTTTACTACTTACACAATTATTTTAAGTATATGTCCATTTTATTATTTACAATACACAGTAATTGTAATGAAATTTTTGGGGTGGGGCAACCCTCAGATGGGGGGGGTACCGTTCCGCCCGTCCTGACATGATTTACGCCTTTGGACATAAGTGCAAACCATCTATAAAAGTTGTGGCCACATTTACTGTTGCTCTGTGAAATTTCACTGGCAAATTCCAGTCATCTTAGGAATCTACACAATCTGGATTTCCCCACACAGATTTTGATCATCAAGTGAATTCGCTTACTGACCAACAGAAAGCTGCTTTGTTTGAAGGTAAGTTCTGTAACATCAGACAGTGAGCCTGTTTTATAAGCAAACTCTAGCCAAAATTTTGCTAATCTGACTGCAGCTTGAACGTATATGGTCTCATATTTTCATTGTAAAATATGTTGCAAAATCATCATACAGCACACAAAAGTGGAAACACATCATGAGTTTCGAAGTCATCATCGGATTAGTTGAATTATACAAATTTCCAGGACATGTGTGTCACGTTCTTTAACATTTTACCTGGAAACAAAGATGCCATTATGGCAAACCCCCTCATGGAAGAAGAAAGCCGTCGTGTTACAACTGTAACATTGAGCGCTTATCAGCATCAACTAAATGCTGGACTTTCAGAAGTATGTGAAATAGTTAAAGTTGCGGCACAAAATCTTTAAAATATCCACCGAAGGGCACTTCGGACGGAGTGTAAACAATCATGGCCGCCATATTGAAGTGTCGTTCCAAACTCAAAACTGTGCTCAAAACTAGCCACTTCAAAGGGCCCTTTGGAATGAAGGATTTCGAAGATTACAACTGATGGACACTTCGGCCCCCCATGATCCTTTGCGCACATTCTTTGCATGATGACGGCCACAGGATGATGACGCAGAAGGGCACTTCAAGAACAGTTGTTTGGTCCCCTACACCCTTCAACCCTTCGAAGCTTTCACTCCGGAGGGTAAACCCTTTGAAGGGATAAGGGCAGGGTAAATTAATCATTGTATAATTTATGATTGGCTTAATTGATTCATTCCGATTCAACTGATTCATTCCGGAACTAAATGACACTCTCCCGTGAGTGAGTGAATCATTTACTCAACCGATTTAATTACAAACTCATTCTGAACTGTGTGTTGCACAGAGACTCTCCAAGGTTTAACTTGCAAAAAACTGACAAAGTATCTCAAATACTGTGTATATAACATGAGTTACTCAATACTGATCTTTTGTTTATTTTTTTTTAGATTACAGTTGTATAAAGGTAATCTCATAATCATTCCGATGGTAAATATCAGAATGGCTGTATTTCATTGAACAGCCGCATTCTTGCTTGTGTCTATTTCAACATATTTTAAAGGGATAGGTCACCCAAAAATGAAAATTCTGTCAATAATTACTCATTTTGTTCCAAACCTGTAAGACTTTCGTTCATCTTCGGAAGACCATTTAAGATGTTTTTGATGAAATCCAAGAGCTTTCTGACCCTGCATATACAGCGACACAACTGACATATTCAAGGCCCAGAAAGGTAGTAAGGACATCATTAAAATAGTCCATGTGACATCAGCAGTTCAACCGTAATATTATGAAGCTACAAGAATACTTTTTGTATTTAACCCATAGGTCTTTACCCACGACATGAGGGTAAATAATGACAGGTGAACAATGATTTTAATATCTACATTGGCTTATTTTTATAACTTCTGACTATTCCTAGCCTCCTAACGGGACTGCTACTATCCTGGTCGCGTCCCCAAACCACCTCTTCCCCCTTCAAACAAGAATGATTCGTTTCTTCACCCCACCCTTTCTTCCTCTCTATACGTCTTACCTCATTACCTCTCAGGTCACTAACTGCCGTGGCCCGTGGTCACCAACAGAGGGACGACCAGCTGATGAGAATGGAGGGAGACAATACTGCTGATGTCACCCACACTCCCACACTGGCCCACAGCCTGCACTAATAACATAATGAGATGCTTGTTACCTCGCTGTGCCTTTGAAGCATAACACGCTCTCGGCCCCCTTTGCACTGGAAGAAACGAGCGAGTCTTTTTTAAGACGGAAGAAGAAAGAGCTTGAGAGAAAAGCAACTCTTTTTTTGGAGAGATAAGCAGTGCACTCGGACTGGCGGCGCATGCGGACGGTGTACGTGTGTGTGTGTGGGGGCTGTTAGGGGCAGTAATGGAGTCCCACTGGGGTGCAGCGGGAAAGACAGTAGAAGAATGGGGCTATGTGACTCATCATGGCTGTGTCTGTGTGAGCCTGTGTGAGTGGGAGGAGAACAGTGTGTGGGAAGCGGTTTCATCGCCTGGCTGGTCAGAGCCAGATGAGAAAGCGAGAGAGCAGAGAAAAGAAAGCGAGCGACGGGGAAAGTAAACTAAAGCGTAGAGTCTTCCACTAAATGGTGCATGATTATAAAACATGCAGCTGTAGGATGAATGGAAATGTATAAGTGTGTCAGACAGAAACACCTCCTTGTTTAGTAAAGCTGTCCTGAAAGACATGTGAGTATGAATTATGTCTTCATCAAGGAGACCTTTCCCCTCAAATGCATTATTTAGTAAAACATAGCAGGCAACATCAATGATTATTAACGTCTAGGACTACTTACTGTCATGGATGTAACAGATGTGTGTGCACTCAAATGCTTTTTACAGCTAAATGCTGAAAATCGCTTCTGCACAACACGCTAGCATACTTTGATATGCAGGCACATTTATTTCAGACAAAGTTCTGGTGAAATGATACTTTTTTTCCTCCAAAAAAAAGCGTTCCAGCAGAATGTTCCCAGAGCCAAGCAAATCCTAAAAGACCACATAAATTCCTGGCCACTGAACAAAAAACACAAAGTCCTTTTGCTTAACTACACAGTCCTCTCCACAGAATCACTTTTACACAACTGCTCTCTTTTTCACTTGCTTCACCTCATTTCAATGTCAATATTAAGTTCACACATATTTGATTTGCTGAAAACTGGCTTTTAACACTTGGCTGTTATGTTAAAACCCAGCTGAACCAGTTTCTCACATCACAACTTTATTTTATAGATTAAAACAGCACAGTTACAGTTCATTTATATTGTACTGTAAATTCGACTTCATTTATACAATATCTTACAGTACAAACTATATATGTGACCCTGGACCACAAAAACAGTCATAAGTAGCATTGATATATTTGTAGCAATAGCCAACAATACATTGTATTGGTCAAAATGATCAATTTTTAGTATTAAGTCATGTTCCATTAAGATATTTTGTACATTTCCTACTGTAAATATATCAAAACTTAGTTTTTAATTAGCAATATGCATTGCTAAGAATTTAATTTGGACAACAAGGTGAATTTCTCAATATTTAGAATTTTTTGCAACTTCAGATTCCAGATTTTGTCCAAATATTGTCTTATCCTAACAAACCATACATTAATGGACAGCTTATTTATTCAGCTTTGAGATGATGTATGAATCTCAATTTTAAAAAAAATACCCTTATGGCTGTTTTTGTTGTCTAGGGTCACATATATTATCCTGTTAAATCTAATATAATTATCACCCCTTTTCTTCCCTGGGTATCTGGTATCACTATTATGTGTGACCCAGCTCAACATTTTAAAATATTTTACTGTTCAAAAGTTGGGTCCGTAACATTTTTTTAAATAATTTTAATAAATAGATTTATTCGTCAAGGATGAGTTAAATTGATAACAAATTACAGTATAGACATATATTGAAATAATATTGAAATATTAAGCAGCACAACTGTTTTCAAAATTCATAAGAAATTTTCTTAAGCAGCAAATCAGCATATTACAATGATTTCTGAAAAATCATGTGACTGAAAACTGGAGTAATGGCTGCTCAGTATTCAGGTTTGCTATATTAAATTGTACATTTTAGCTGCATTTTTAATTAAATAAATCCAGATTTGCTGACAATTAGAAAGCATTAGATGTAAGGTGAAATTAAAGTATGCTTTCTTGTTATAGTACCTGAAAACTGTCTAGGAGGAACTTAAACATGCTGATGTAAAGAGAAACTTAGTGTTCAGCTTGAAAAGTACAGAGGAATTATGGACTGTCTGTTTTCCCCAGCAATGATAATAGCCCTGGCCTTGATATTGGGTCATATTTGGCCACAAAACCTGTGTGATCCCTAGACTGTTTGTGTGTTTGGAAACAAAGGGATGAGTGTGCAGTTAGGAAAACCTTTGTTCGAAATTGTGCAATCATGCAGACAACCAAACAAGCCCACGGTCGAATCTTCCTCCCTCCCACAGTGCATGACAGAACTGAATTGTTACAAGCCTCATTGTATCCCCAATATATTCGATGATCACTTTTTCTTTGATGCCACATAAAACAAAGAGCTTTCAACTTAGAGTCTAAGAACACTTCAATTATGTGAATGAGATTAATGACTGAGGATTAAACATCATGCACAAGCGCATGATATTGTGTCACTTAAAAACCCAATATTAAATGCTATATTAAACCACAATAATAAAAATGACTATAATATTTAAAAACATCTTCCATCTGACAATAGGCTATCCTCGATCTGCCTCATTTTTGCTCAAATTCATATTGTATTCCCATTTTTAACTCTGGCCAACACCCAAGAGGCTGGAGAGATGATTGAAACCACATGTTGCTCTCAGCTCAGCCTCACATGACCCCTCTCCTCGGTACCTGAGAGAGAGAATGGGCCGTCCTGCACAAAGCGATACTCTCTGCTTAATCTGGCCTGAGGTCAGATGGGAGTACACGACTGCGGCCAAGAACTGTTTGTTTATCAGTCTACCTACATGTTATCCCACATTCCCGCTAACGATCCAGCCTCTTTCTGGAATGTGTGGAATCCTTATCCGCTTACCATGCAATGCCAGTTTCGAGCTGATTCAAAATGTGTTATAAATGAGAGCTTTTGCAGTATCTGTTTGGCCTGCTGTGGTCAAACTGTTTTATTAGAGGCACAGAAAAGTATTTATACCTAAATGCCAGCGGCAGGAGCCATATTTCTTTTAGAAAAGCATAATATCTCTTTAGCTTATTCAGTTATTTTGTCTTAGTTTCTGTTTTCATGGACTTTTCATTAGTTCCTGTCATCATTTGCTAGTTTCCAGCAAAGTATTAGCTTTCATGGTTACTCATTTGATTGTCACAGGTGTTTGTTATTTGTTTCCTCACTTGCCCTGTATTTAAGTTGCACTAGTTTACCTTTCAGTTGTTGGATGCAACTCATATGCAACTATTACAGAAGGTTTAAATGCTCACTGACTGAACTTTTTTGTACTTGGCTTCAATATCATATTTTTTTCATTTAGTACTGCCCTTCAGAAGCTACAAAAGATACTTACATGATTTGTGGGACCTGGAGGATTTTTCTGAAGAATAGTGGGCAGTTTAACTGTTCAGGACAAACAAGGAACTCATGAACAAATATCACTACACACACAAAAAAAAAGCAGCTGTGGATCATTCCGGTAACAAAACAGTATTAAGAATTAAGTGTATGTAAACTTTTGAATGGCGTAATTTTTATGAATGCAGTTATTATTTTCTCATGTGAACTTTCTTATGTAAACCTCTTACGTGAAATATCTTATTTACGTCAGTACTAAATAAAAATGACATGCATTTTGTATGACCCTTTTTATTTTGGTAAAATAATTAACTTTTTGCACATTCTGCAAGGTGTATGTAAACTTTTGACTTCAACTGTAATAATAAAAGATTCTTTATATATTTACAGGTTTAAATAAGATTAATATTATAAAAAATGTGTAATTTCTATGCAAACTCTTTACAGAATGACCAACACGCACAATATCACATATACTACATCATAAGCCTATCATGCCCAACGGCATATGAGAAAACCCATGAGTTAAGATGAGGGGAAACCTGTCCCTCTCCTCACTACACTCCTATGGCAACGCAACCCCATGGCTTGATCACGGCCCCTGTGGTACTACTCTTCTGCATCACAGCAACAGCAGCAGGCAGGCCTCATTAAAGCCTGGGCCTGGTAATTAAGATAACCACTCAACCATTTCGTAATGGGACTAATTTGTTTCCTTTGCAGGACAAAGACTAAAAATAAGTTAGGAAACCTCTTATTTTTGTTAGACGCATATGGCATGACAGTGATATCCGTTGTTACTTATATGCTTTCTTATTCTGGCTGTTGTGAGGCATCATTAAAATGTGACAGAGCACATTCACAGCACTGATAAATCAGCTGGGGCTGTGAAAGTCTGACGCATTGTGTAACTCGAGAACAGTGGCACCAACTTTGGTAAACAGGTTCAAATCCATGAAAAGATTGGGGACAGTAGTGAGGTCCTGCATTTTAAAAACAGACAACCTTTGTTTTTATTCTGAAAGAACCTATTCATGTGGCTTAATCCAATAAATCAAAACTTGGATACTGTAAGTGAGTGTAAAAGATGAGCAAGTTTCAATGGGTTTTCTCCTGTACAAACTCACAAACATGCAAGTTCATTTGTAAGGCAGTGTCAGTAATGTTAGTTCACTAGGTGAAACTATTATATCCTAAAGTCATTGTTAATGTAATGTAAAGGAGGGCATTGAGGCAGATTGTACATGTACCCAAAAACAAAATGTACCATTTAGAAAAATATCAGCAGTGTAAAGCTGAACAAACTGTAACAAGGCTTCTTGGAACTTTTTGCTTAGTATAGAATGTACTGGAATCAAGCAGTATGGCCCTAAATAATGACAGTTAATCATTATTTGTTTTGAGAGCCATTAGAGTTTACACAGAAACAAACCTCACCCAGTAGAGCCTGAAAAAGATGACTGCCAAAAATGGAAGAGACCTTCTCCACGCTGGTCTTCAGGCCCTGCTCTTCCGGGCTGGTCAGACTCGCCTGGTACTGTTTCAGTAGCCCAACTGCTCTTTTAGTATCTGAAATAAAAGAAAGACAAGCATTTCTATTTCAGTACAACTCCTACTCATTTTAATGCCTTTCATCCATTACCTACATTCGCTTTGTGACATTTTTAGATGCATGTCTAATTCTAAAAAGGCTTTGCACCGTGCTAGACGCTTGAAATTTGACATTACTTGCCTATAATTACAAGGACCCCTCGAAGGGGTGTGTAGCCAGATGTTCAACTCAACCATGGCTGTCTAACAACAGTTTTTCAGCAAGCAGATAAAAATAAATGAATGAATGATTTTGGCTTGCGTAATAGCTTACGTGTTATTTTATGTAGAATAAAATGGACCATATAGTGGCCTAAAAAAAATGTCACACTTAAATGCAATGATGAGAAATTATGCTACCTTTTTTTAGCTAGTTTCACAGTTAACCATTAGTTGCCTTTCAAATTCACACATGAGTCATAGAAGAGAACCACAGGTTTAGTTTATCATATGTGACCTTGGACCACAAAACCAGTCATAAGTAGCACAGGTATATTTGTAGCAATAGCCACAAATATTAATTTTTGTTTCATGCCAAAAGTCATTAGGATATTAAGTAAAGATCACGTTCCATTAAGATATTTTTGTACATTTCCTACCATAAATATGTCAAAACATACTTTTTGATTAGTAATATGCACTAAGAACTTCATAAATTTAAAGGTGATTTTCTCAATATATAGATTTTTTTGCACCCTCAGATTCCAGATTTTCAAATAGTTGTATATTGGTCAAATATTGTTATATCCTAACAAACCATACAACAATGGAAAGCTTATTTCAGCTTTCAGATTATGTATAAATCATTTTCAAAAATTACCCATATGACTGTTTTTTTGATCCAGGGTCACATATTATTATGAACTTAAACATTTAGCTGTTGTATCCAATAAGCATTACAGCAGCAGTAATGTGTTTGAGGTTTATTTAAACATTTGTTGTTAGAGGTTTTAATTGAAAACAGGTGACTGTGCTTCGCTATCACAGTGGTATTAATAGATTTTTAAGCGTCAAAACATTTGGAGGGTTTCTGAATGCTTCAGGTGCTGGGAAAAAAAAAAGGTTAGGAAAAGGTAAAGGTAGTAGGAGGTTCCACATAAACCACAGATTGTGATGGGTTAAAAAGATTCAGGATGTCGCCTATGCTACACTTGACATTCACTGCACTTCTGTAAAGAGTTTCATACATAATCTCACTTCAGACTAATGCTTCCTGTTTCCCATGGGGTTTCCAAAAAATTCCTACTTGAAAATACACATATCGAAACTGAGAAAACGTTTAAAAGAACTAAAAACAATCTTGATTATAAGACACCACCTTCTTATAACAACTGACGTTGAATGTTTTTAGGGAACTTACCATATTTATGTACCATGATGTGAAGACCGGTCCTGTGAATTCAGTTAAAACCTTTCGACTAGTTCTCCAAATAAATAATAACAAAATTTAAAATCCGTTTCGGGTCAGCTGTCACTTTCTAGTTACTCCGACCGGACTTTTAAAAGTTCTGCCGTAGTTTTTCCACCACAGTGGCGATATCGCTTCTTATAGGAAGTTTTAGTATTAAAGACAGGAATAGAAGTTACTCCAGTTGGCAGCAGACGTGTGTTGTGGAAGCAGTGAGAGTGCGAAGCGCCGCGGCTTCCCGTTATCTGCTTTTGGCTCCAGCATTGGGAAGTTTTGAGGGGAAGCAAGTGAAACTGGAGGGCGGTCTGCCGTAACAAGGTCTTACTCATCTTTCATCCACATGTAAATTGTAGATAAACGATAAGCTTGTCTTTATGAGGGAAACATACAGATTAATTGTATAATGGCGAACGCTAATCATATGTGATGTATTAACTTGTGGCTAGCAAAGAAAAGACGGTAAAATAATGGGTTACAAATAATCATAATAAATATAACTGAAATCGATTTCGTCAGTCTATCTGAAAACATATTACCCTGTTTGCCAGAAAGGGGTGATGCAAGTTTGACCATGGAAATTATTATTCGGAAGTGTCGCCTGCCACCTACTGGAGAAAAGGTGAACTTGCTTCGAAGGAGGTCTGTAGAAGCCTTTTCTAGCAATAAGGACTGTATTAGAATGAGGGACAACATGATATTACTTAACTAGCGTGATTAACGTTAGATAGTAGCTTCACGTTTTTCCTCAATGTTTTAAGTCAGTGAACGCTTTGGACAAATGAAAATCCCGGAGTGGATTTGATTATAGAATGCTGAGAGGGTATAGGCTAATCCAGGGGTTCCCAAACTTTTCAGCCCACGACCCCCAAAATAACAGTGCCAGTACCTCGGGACCCCCACTTTCCTGAAGTATACGAACATTTTGCAAAACGGTGCACAAGCATAATGACAACACAAAGCAACACAACAATCTTATAACCATAATATTAATTTATAGTTATTTACTCATTATTTACATTTGAACATTAATCTTACCTAATGAGCTGGGTGGGCAACATGCTGGATTTTTATTTTTAATTCACCTTATATTTTTTTTATTTATTGGTAAAATATGCTATTTCTAATGCTTTAAAAATTATTTGATTTCTGGAAAACATCTTGCGACCCCTCCTCCTGGTTTGGCGACCCCCTGGGGGGTCCCGACCCCTACTTTGGGAACCCCTGGGCTAATCTCTTGCGTCGCTTGGCTCCACCCTCATGCTGATCCAGACCTGCGTTTAGTCTGTGCGTTGCTTGGTGACAAGAAGCTTGTTCAGAAAGACGATGTAGAATATTTGTGGTTACTTTTATTAAGATTCGCTTTATTAAATTTCATTATACACATGACAAGATTAATTACGAAACAACAACAGCTTTTCTCATTTGTATACAAGGAATTCACATTAAAAAAGTATAAAAGTAGCCCGTGGCAAAGCAGTGCAGGGTTAGCTTGTAGCTTGGTTTTTAATCGTTTGATAAAAATCTTACTTTCATTATCACAAAAAATAGCCTGTCCTTATTTAAAAAAAATAAAATAAAATCATGACTGGAGTTATGTTGTGCATTTGTGGCTCAGGTTGTGTGATTTGTTGGAAGACTACAGTTTTTAGAAGGATTCTGCAAACGGAAAAGATGGATTTTTTTCAAAACCAAATTAACACAACTTAACTTTTCACAGTAGTTAATGGTTCTAATATAAAAATGTATGATATATTAATAATTATTTTCTTCTCAAAGTAGCTACAGCAAAAACAGCACTTTTACTATTTAAAATAACCATTTTCTGTATATGAATATGAATATATTTTAAAATGTAATTTATTTCCGTGATTTCAACGTTGACTTTTCAGCATCATTACTCCAGTCACATGATCCTTCAGAAACCATTCTAATATTATGATTTGCTGTTCAAAAACATTTATTATCATTATTAGGCCTATTATTATGTTGAAAACAGCTGAGTATATCTTTTTGAGTAGAATTAGGTATCAGGTAGTATATATGTATATTTATATATACTCCAAGCATTTGAATGATATAGTGTATGTTACAAAAGCTTTTTATTTAAGATAAATGCTGATCTTTGGATTTTTCTATTCATCAAAAAAATCCTGAAAAAATTACTTAGCTGTTTAAATATTGATAATCATCATCATCATCATCATAATAATAATAATAAATGATTTCTGAAGGATCATGTGACACTGAAGACTGGAGTAATGATGCTGAATACTTGGCTTTGATCACAGGAATAGATTACATTTTAAAATATATTCAAATTATTTTAAATAGTAAACATATTTCACAATTTTACTGTTTTGCTGTACTTTGGATCAAATAAATGCAGGCTTGGTGAGATATTAAAATATTAAAATTATTATTGAAAAGTTAAATCTGGTTCCTCCAGTCCTGAATATGTAGATGGCATAATGAGTATAAACAGGCACTTTAAGAACCAAAACAACATCAAAAATCGGTTGGTTATTTAAAAGATAGTAAAAGTTGTAAAAACTAATAATATATGATACATTTTTATATTTATGTTAGCCAGAAAGCATAATTAATCACAGGTATTCAAACTGTACAAAAATGCTTCTGATCTAACATTTCTAAAGTAACTTTTATGACATTTTACAGTTGCCTTTATAGAATCAATGCAGGCCAAAAGGGCAAACATTCAGTTTATATTATGAGCCCAAAACGAACCTTGATCCCCCAAACCCTTTCATGTGTACACACAACAACGCAGTTATATTTAGACAAACTCTTTCTGAATTTGTTAATGCCCATTTACCAAAAACAAAAAATATATACATTTTACATATCTATATAAACATTTTGGTCACATAAACAGTAGGTGTCTTTGACTACTATGAACAAAAAACTAGTAATAAAGTAATGCAACGCACTTATTGTGCTTATGTTGTGTTGTAAACACTTCTCTGCTAATGACACTGAATAGGGTTAACGTTCAGGACAGATTCGGTGGTAAGCTTAGGTTTACAGTTTGGTTGAGCAGTAAGGTCAATACAGTAGATGTAACTACAGAAACGCAAATCCTGCATTGTATCAAATGATTACATTAAATGAAGTACATAGTAGGTAAAGACACTTAAAAAAGTGGGTCCAACATTTTAAAATCTTTCTTACAAAAATGTCTCACAAAGTGTCACATAGGTAAACAACCCTGTAAAAAGTTGTCATTTAAATGAAAAGTTACAGTTCCGGGGTTGCAAAACAAATGTCTTGACATAACTCAACTAAGTCAAGGGGTGGCAGCACTGCACAATATGCTTAATCCCTTAATGAGGAAATTATGTCAAATATATAATTTTTAATATCAAAAATCAAATTTTACTGCATAGTACATATAATATTCTTACGATGCCCACATACAGCCCTTCAAAAAGTGAAACAAGGAAATGTCCTCTTATGTCGTGCGAGGAAGCAGGGGGACACTTCTCTCGTATATATTTTGACGAAAAGCATGTTGCCTCCTCCTGTTCACAAAGAAAGAGAAAACATGTCATAACATAAGTGACTTTTCGTTTAGTGGCACTTTTGACTACTTTTTCTAAATTAATTCAAAATCGATTTAATCTCTAAACCCTGAAATAAATAACTGTTCATACCCATGATCAACAATTTGAGTTGGATTGGATTTTTTTTTAAGATATTGTGAAGTGATTTTTGACATTATATGTGATGAACGTTTCAGATCTTGGGAAAAAAATGGTAACAATAGCTAGCTTGCTTGCAATAAAGTTTACAATACATTTATATTTATATTAAAAATACATTTACACTACCAGTCAGGGCTGCTGCTAGCCTCCCTCAAATATTATGGAAACACCTACTACACACGGTCAAAAAAGAATTTAAATAAAATATAAAAGTAAATAAGTAATTTGCAATTACATTATATTATTGTATTTATAAATTACAGTTGTAAAAAGCTACATATTGCCATTTTATTAATACAGTTGTCTGATTGATTTTATTGTCTTAAACATTAAGAAATCACACAAAAGACGTTAAAACACGTTTTTTACGCCAACAGCTAAAACGTTTCACAGGATTATGAACGTACCTGAGAGAGATATACGGGCTTCATCTCATTTTTTTCTTTTTCTCGGCGCCGTACTGCTTATGACGATCATTTACATTCACCCGCGTGCGCGAATGCGGGAATGGCGCGTCACGTGTGCTTAGCCTACTGGTTACACCGTAAAACGTTCACCGTAACATTTTTTATATAATTATAAATATATGTTCATGTTTATATTTTCACTTATGTACATATACATGTTAATATTAATATTGTTTTTTTTGTTTGTTTGTTTGTTTGTTTGTTTTTGAGCGTGGATGATGCCCCCCTGGGAGCGCCGGTACCAGTCAAAAGTTTTTAAACAATAAAATTTGTAATGTTTTTTTAAAGTACAGCAAAAACAGTAGATTTTTAAAATGTTTTTACTATTTAATAAAAATGTTTATATTTGAATATGTTTTACATTTTTTCCTGTGATTTCAAGCTGAATTTTTAGCGTCATTACTCCAGTCACATGTAGGGATGGGTACCGAACCCGGTACTTTTATTGGCACCGACCGAATTGCGTCGGTACTACCGAGTATCGATTCACATAAAATCAATCGGTGCTCAATTTCGGTACCTGAGAGAACACGTCTGCGTGCCGCGTGAGTCTGGTAGTTAGCGAAAGCGTGCGCATGCACGCGAGAGAGACGGTGCTCAAACACGCAAGGCAATGGCTAACAGAAAGCGCTCTAATGTGTGGGTTACATTTCACAAAGGTTCATGCGGACAACGCTGTCTGCAATATTTGTAACAGTAAGTGCAAGGCAGGCAGTGCTAATACATCCAACCTGAGGAAGCACTAGTTAAACACAACGTGCATTTAAAAGCGCAGGAGTGCAATTTATTAGATGGCCGAACCCAGGGCTAGAAATGGTGTGGGACACGGGGGACGGAGTTTGGGGAGTGAATTTCAAAGGATGATGGTATTTCAGTTCCAACTGGTTTGTTGTATTTGGAAATTAAAGTGATTTCTATTATTTTGCGCGTTCTGCCACTCATAGATATAAATACACACACACACAAAAGCACACAACATACAACAAATCTTTCATTTGGCCATAATTACAGGTGCCTGTCTTATAAAAGTTTAGAGAAAATATGAAATAATTTTAATGTTATTATAGACTAAAGGGTTAATACATCTGAAAGGACATTTAAAATTACCATTAACTTCCCTGCTTCTTATAAACCTATAGGTCCCATTGAAGGGTAATTTAAATGAGCAGAACACATGATCCTTCAGAAATCATTCTAATATTCTGATTTGCTGCTCAAAAACATTTATTATTATTATTATTATTATTATTATTATTATTATTATTATGCTGAAAATAGCTGTGTGGAATTTTTTCAGTTTTCTCTGATGTATTGAAAATTCAGAAGAACAGAATTTATCTGAAGTAGAAATCTTTTGTAACATTGTAAATGACTTTATCATCACTTTTGATCAATTTAAAGCATCCTTGCTAAATAAAAGTATTAATTTCTATAATATCTTTACAAATATATATATTATACTGGCTCCAGCTTGTGAATGGTATAGTGTATAATATTACAAAAGCTTTTTATTTCAGATAAATGCTGATTTTTATACATTTCTAATTTCTATTTCTAAAAATGTAGTCAACTGTTTATATATTAGAATATTAGAAAGATTTCTGAAGGATCATGTGACACTGAAGACTGAATGATGCTGAAAATTTAGCTTTTACCATTTAAAATATATTCAAATAGGAAAAAAGTGATTTTAAATAGTAAAAATAGAAGGCTTGGTGAGCATCTTTAAAAAACATGACAAATCTTTTTGAATACTAGTGTATATTGTCCCCACAAGCATGTAACTTAATCAACATTACAATGTATAATACACAACAAGAATATACATATTTTTAAAATAATCAATTGTTTCTGATTTAGCGATTTCAGCACACCATATAAATGGATTATAAACAGAGGATTAATAAATACAGTTAAAAGGTTTAGAGCTATTACAATCTACCCAATAAAATCACTACAAACAGCATTATACTGTATGTGCCGAGTTTCATCACTTACCTTTGCCAAAGAAACAGGCCAAACATCAACAACAATGCTATCACATCAACCGAAATCCATATTCCCATGTAGATGTAAGGCTCCTTTCATTGTTACGTGCAAAGAGATAAACACAAAGGATTCCAGAGGAGTTACATATTCAGACAGGCCCATGTGAATTATAATGGAAAAACAACTTTTCTTTTATGGCAGAAAAGAAAGTGATAGGTGAAAACATTTTACCAGATGCCAGTCAGGCTTAGACATGTCTTTGAGGATGTGGCAGGCATTGGTGGTCACTGAACTGGCCCCGGAGCACCAAAGTAATGAGAAGAGCCAGCGCTCATTCACAACCCACAAATTCACGGACACATTATTTTTCCGGAGCTCACTGTACAGTGAAAGAAAGAAAAAAAAAAAAAATCGAAATATTTCTTCAATGTACTTGTCTGGCTCTGTATCAGCGACCTTTAGACAGGTCGCAACAAGCCGTTTTTTTCTACACAATAGACAGGAGTGGCAGGATCGTTATAACATGCAGTCTTATTCATCAGTCAAGACTTTCTTGCTAAATTTTAATCTTACATCATCTTTACTGTCAGGTAAAATTATAAAATGACAGGTGCACCCAACCGGACACAATAGTGTCTGGAAATGGTTTCATCAATCATCAAGTGTTGAATTTTGGTAACTCAGTGTTCTTTCTACTATAATCATTAGAAGATACAATAATAAGTTTAAGTTACAGAACAACACATCATTTTTCACAGCATTTCTGTCATCTTTGCAAGAAAATAAAACCCTGTGAGAACGTTCCCTAAGGCGAGAGATCATACCAACATTAATGACAGCAGCATCATGTCTCTGCATGTCAGATAAGCTGCACATATCCTCCAACACTTACCTTATTTCATGTGTGCTTAGCAAACTATATTTCTTGTTCAGGAAACTTCCACCATCCGCATTCATTTCTTGTACATTCTTATACACCTGCTTGAAACCTGGTGCAACGCGTCTCACGTCGTGTCTATATTCTAGTGGTAGCCACCATATCTAAAAGCGATACACATTTGCAAAACATTGTAACAAAGTCAGAAACACTTCAAACTAAAATTTGAAATGTTTCTTATTCATCTGAAGTAATATAAGAAAATAAGCAGAAGTACTCAAATTGCTAAACCTAACCTGAAATCAAAAAGGTAAATATAAATATTATAAAAAAAGAAAAGTAAAAAAGAATATTAATAAACACTACCATTGTATATAAACAACACTAAAATAACTAAATTTTGACATTTTAAACTTATAAAAATAGGGGCCAACTAAGAAAGGAAAATGTAATAGAAAGTATATATTATATTTAAAGACTTTTAGACCCACAGCATATGATAATATTACCTTGTCTGGTGATATGCCTGATTTTTTGATAGTTTCAGTAGTGTAATGGGAGTCACTGTTGAAGAATCCTGTCGTATTTTTCTCATTTTTTAGGTCAAACATGAGGGAGACATTATGCATTTTGGCCATGACTAAGAGCTCAGAAAGAGATGGTACTGTCTGGTTGTTAGCTTCCATCTTCTCTTCTTTTGAAAGCGATGACACTGACTGAAATGGATCTGTCTGTATTTGAAAGCCAAAAGATCTCATTTCAAACTAATTTGTTATAACACAGAACATCAAATGCAAAGTGAAAGAATTTTTTGTTTTCTGCTCAACATCTGCTCATACTGAATTAAGCTGCAGCCTGGGTTTAGTTCAAGGTTGTTTGCTCTAATCAACAGATACTCCTTCTCATGCTGCTTGTGAAATATGAAGAACTTCAAACAGATGCTATATAATATATATAATATAATATAACAGTGTGCTAAACTGTAAAAATAAATTGTGTTTTACCTTTCTATTTCCATTGTATTGTTACATAACAGCAATTAGTGTCAAATGTTTTGGACTATGTGAAGTGTTCAGATGCAAAAGCCTCTAAATCCATCTGACGTCTTTCTTTAAAAAATGCATTCTTCTCAGGCTCCAATGTATAGGTTTCTTCCTAAGTACTGGTCTTTCTGATTGGGCTGAGCCTGGGATTTAAGCGAGCGTATAATGTGTGTCGAGAGCATTCAAACAATATCATTATCTCATTTTTGACTGAAATGGCTTTTAGGGGGGTTTGCATCTGAACTCTTTATATATAAGCTATATACAATGGAAAGCTTAAATGAAATAAAATACAGAAAATAATTCTTTGTCCTCACCCTTATAAACCATTCGCCTGCATTTAAAGTCTGTAATTCTTGCAATGTGAAGTTAGTGTGCTTGTCGCCTTCTCGACCTGGAAATTTTGTCTTTACATCAGTTGTTCGCAGCAGGAAGCTTGAATCATTATCATGCATAAGAAAAGGCTTCATGTCCTTACTGAAAAGTTAACAAGAGGTTAAACACACAAACACAAACACATACAAATACAAATATATTTGAGGTCAAAAGTTTACATACACCTTGCAGAATCTGCAAAATGTTTATTATTTTACCAAAATAACAGGGATCAAGCAAAATGTATGTTATTTTTTTATTTAGCACTGACCGAATTCACATAAAAGATGTTTATACATATTTAGTCCAAAAGAGAAAATAATCCAAAATATCTAACATTTCTAACAATGACTATGATTTTGAGATCATCTTTTCACACTGAGGACAACTGAGGGACTCATATGCAACTATTACAGAAGGTTCAAATGTTCACTGAAGCTTCAGAAGCAAACATGATGTGTTAAGAGAAGATCCTTGTTTCCCAGAAGAAAAAGCAAGTTAAATTTACCCTGATCTTCAAATTCTTCAAATACTTCAAAAAGTATCTTCTCTTAATACATCATGTTTCCTTCTGAAGCATCAGCGAGTGTTTGAACCTTCTGTCATAGTTGCATATGAGTCTCTCAGTTGTCCTCAGTGTGAAAAGATGGATCTCAAAATCATACAGTAATTGTTGGAAAGGATTCCAATACACAAAAATGCTGAAAAACTAAAGAATTTGTAGGACCTGAAGGATTTTTCTAAATTATTTTCTCTTATGGACTATATGTATGTATGTATATATGTATATATCTTATTCAGGTCAGTACTAAACAAAAAATAACATGTATTTTGTATGACCCCTCTTATTTTATTAAAATAGTTAACATTTTGCAGAATCTGCAAGGTATATGTAAACTTCTGACCTCAACTGTGTGTGTGTGTGTGTGTGTGTGTGTGTGTGTGTGTGTTACCTGAGTTGCACATCCGTTTCAAATGCCACCACACCACACTCCATACTTTTCCTGAATGACATCATGGTGTTCTCTGGAGCCAGCTAAATACATAATTAACATATTATGTATGTAGTATATACACCATAAAGTAAAATTTTTACTTTCAACTACAGATTTATTCTGTGCTGCCACAGCATATGATGTCTTTGCTTCACTTATTTAAAACAATATGTCTTCTTAATTATGCGTTCTGGGCATGTTACCCCAGGGGGGGAAAAACATCTTTAAAAGACCAAAAAACCACTTATTTTTTGCCAGAGACCATTATTTTACTACATGTTTAGGTTTCCATGACCTGTTTAAACAAAATTCAAAAGCTGTGGCATCTGTGGTCTTCACATGCCTCTGTTTTTATTCACAGTTAACCTCCAGTCTCCTGGGAGAGCTCAGGGAGATCAAACCTACAAAGCTTCAGATGTCAAAACACCTCCTCCACATTCCCTGCCAGTGGAATACTTCGAATTGTAGATAGCCAGCTATTCAAATAAAATTTCTGGATTGGGACTACATGCTTTGTAATGACTGTAAATGTTTTCACTGTGATTATTGTATCTATAAATTGCTAATGCTTGAAAAATGTTCCAACAGACTGACATGCTAATAAATTACATTCCCCAAGCTGATAGCTTATAACCTGGGAATGATGCCATAATCGTCATAATCCTAAATGGATTCAGAAACTACAGCAGATGATTCATCCTGTGGCATGTCAAATTGATTCATAAAGTAATGTTTAAATTGTCACACAGTTCAGCAATGATATGAACAAACAGCAAAAACAAGATTTTAATGGGCACGCCAGTGTAAACATGTTTTAACAATAGGAAGGAATGTTTTGAAATGAAAGTTACAACTAAGGCATTATCACTTACCATCGGAGCACCGCGATGTCCGACGAGAGCCGGTTTTGGCGGAAGATTTTTGGTAACGCATGGAGAGCGGATTGCAAGAGGACACAGGAACACAGCAGCGGATACTACCAGGAAGGTCATCATTATAAAAACCTTACAAGCTATACAGACAAAGACATGCACATAAATATTCAGATACTCTGTACAAATACTGACATAATTTTTAAAAGCAAGCTTTAGTAAAGGCATCACTAGTGCTAACTGATCTGATTAGTTCTTGCTGAACAAGCAAGATAATATCTAGTCAGAAAATATTCAACTTTAAGGTATTACGAATGTTTTGGAGGCACTGACCAGCTGTTTCAGCTGTATGATAACTCTGGAACACCAGCCAGCTGATCAAGGTCAAAGCCACCACACCACCCAGCTGCAGGAAAGGAGCAGTGGCCTAAGGGAAACCAAAGAGGGGATTTCAATACAACAATAGTGGTGTAACTAGAGATATGGACACCTGAGTGACAGTTCTGTGATAAATACAGTATAAGATAACATTATCCTGGGGGATATGCATGCTATTGGTGTATAATATCACACTGCCATTTAGACTAGAGGAGCTAACAGGAAATACAATAAGAAGCAGCTGCATAGACAATGAATGTACCAGTACTAAAATGATGAACAGTTAAAGGCTGGTTTCGGATTCTTACCTGAAATGACATATAGACCGTTTGCCACTCCCCTTTCCATTCTATACACAATCCAGCTGTGCCCAAAGTAACATAGAGGAGACCCAAAAACAAAAATCCCTGAACAGAGAACAGAGAATCATTAACATACCGAGATCATTTATTAACATCCTGTGAACTTCCTTTTTGCACTACGACAATTATATCAATTGTTACCAAAGTTTTAAAGTTAACTAATATGAGATTGTTTCCTCAACTAGGTCTTTTTAAACACTGAGGTCTTTTTGAAGCTTTCAGCTTCAACAGACAGTGGAAAAATGTCATTCCAAACCCATGAGACCTTCGTTCATCTTTATTTTTGATGAAATCTGAGAGCTTTCAAACCTTGTATAGACAGCACCGCAACTACCAAGTTCAAGGCCCAGAAAGGTAGTAAGGTAGAAGGACATAAAATTGTCCATGTCACATCAGTGATTCAAGCTTAATTTTATGAAGCTCCAAGAATACTTTTTGACACATTTTAAGGTAGGAAGGCATCAAGCCTTTATCACCAAATCTCTTTCTGTTTTGTTGTACATCATTACAGTTTTGTTGTACATCATTACAGTTTTTTCAATTGCTAACAAGCGTTTCATAAAACTTAAAAGCACTTTTTCTAAACTCTTAACACAGTGACACAGCTATATCACACAATTAGCCAAATAGTTCATTTTGTGGCCAAAACCACATTTTGTTAAATAAATTCAAACTCTGCAAATGCTTAATTCCTTTTTCTACATATACTAACTCTATAAAAACACATCAAACCTTATTCAAAACGGAGTTATTCGGTCAAAACTTCAACACTAGTTTCTATCCAACAGAAACACAGTCAACCATAGCACAGTGATTGTCAAAATACTAACAGTTGATGGTTTTACAAAAACTGCATTACTTGTCACATTTCAGTTCTAAATGCATATAATAGATCATATAAAATCTATAGTTTTTTTTTTTTTTTTTAGCCTTCAGTTTGCCTTCAACTGAAACCCATTTTACATTTTAAAGTGTTGAATGTGTTATTTCTTGTCAACATATTATCTAAAATTGTACTGATTCATTACTTTACAGAATGTACATTAGAAAAATATAGGGTAACCTATGCAGAAATTCAGTTGGAACCATTGCTTTCCAGTGGGTAGGGGTTGGATATGGATGGTGCCCCCATGGTAGCTGATGCCAGTCATCAACAAAAATTCCAACATACACGGTCTTTGGTTAAAACTTGGCCACAGAATATAAAGGGTAAAGGGTAACTGTGACCTATTTATCTTATAATTTGGACTTCTATTCTTGGAATTGTGAGTTTATATCTTACAATTTAGACTTTATCAGAATTGTGAGATAAAAAAGTCAAAATTACCCTTTACGACTTATATCCCATGGCAGAAATAAGTTTTCATTGGGTCCACATGTGTAGGGGGAAAAAACAAACATAAAACTGCAAAGTTCAACACATATTCTTACTCCTCTCCCCTACCTCTTCTTCTCCCTTTTTCTAATCCAACTACTCCTTTACCTCCTACAACCATTTCTCTCCCTCTCCCAGGCATTTTCACTCTTTTTGATTGTTTGTGTTGTTCTGCATCCACAAAACCAATTCAAAGAGGTCTTTTTTACTCTATGTTGATGTAATGGAAACAGCTTCAACACCTGTCTATTCCTCCAACTGAGACTGGAATCAGCTATTTTTAAATATTTCATTGATCTATTACCTAAATATGCATATAAATATGCTTAATAAAGATATTTACAATCATTTTGAGCTGCTGTTGTTGCAGAAATAGAGGCTTTATATTGTATTTAAGGTTTGGAACATTAGGTCTTAATTTCTGACATGCTGTGTTTAAGCATTTGCAAAAAAGACTAAAAAGACCCATGATTTTGGTTTTGAATAAGCTTGTACGAAAAGAAAATGTTTGCATTTTAGAAACATGGTGATTGACTGCGTGTTGTGTGATAACAACACAAATTGTGTAAATGGTATGGTCACAACAGACCAATGTTGTGCTAACTGTGTTTAGAGTTTTGAAAATATAACTACAGATTGGACAAAAGTATGTTGCAATTGAAAAAAAACTGTAAAGCCATATGCTGCCTTTGTGCGCAAACACTGCCTGCGAAGTCTTCCCCGATTAAGGCAGTGAGGCAACAAGTCAGCTGCCTAGAATTTTGGACGCAGCCAGTCCTTTTAGAATGCTCTCAGAAATGTTTTAAAATATCCTAATTTGTGTTCTAAAGATGAAGGTTTTACTGTTTTGGAACAACATTAGGGTGAGTAATTAATGACAGAATTTTCATGTTTTAGGTGAACTAAGCCTTTAAAAGTGCCTCCAAATATGTATTAGTAGCAAAACTTGTATATGTAAAATTGTATATGAAAATATTAAAACGGTTCACTCTTTTTGGATAGCATAGTTTCAAAACAAAGACGGACAGCCTGTGCCTGGTACAAGAGTACCTATACATAAAAGGCATTTAAGAAATAGCAAAAATAAAACCTTTAAACAACAGAACAACAAGCTGAAAGGGTAAAGGGTACCTTATGCAGCCAGTGTAAATTCAAGGGCTCTCTAATTGCTAAATGTAGCAATCCAAATACCTGAAATAAACAAAGGATGATTTCATTGGTATAGCCATTACATATAAATGCTACCAGCTGAGCACTTTGGATCACACTCTCTCTTCTTACCAGTAGGAGGTGGCAGTATGTGGCCAGCACGGCAGAAACAATCATCATTATCATGTACCAGTTCACCCATTTTTTTAATTTTTGGAACGCTTCCCTGCAGGAGGAAATTGAAGCAATATGGCAGAATGACAACCAGGTATTACATGTAAACACAGCCAGTGGATTTACACCGTGGTCATATAATTAGCCTGTGTGTGTATTTGTGTTTATGCGCTCACCAGTTTACATCATCGTGGTCATTGAAGGCAATAAAACAAACGTAAATCCAACTCAGGGCAAGTAAGGACACAAAAGACAGAAAGAAGAACCAGCAGCAAGCACTCTATATACAAACAAAGCAAGAACACACACTTATTTTCAATAAGCTCTTCTCTTTGTCCTATTTACTGACACTAACAAATGTATTAGCGCTAAAAAGAAAAAAATAAAAGTTTATTCAAAACTTTCCCTCAATGCTCCACCTGTGCGCGTGTGATGCTTTGAAGCCACAGGTTAGCCACAAATGAGAGCCTTGGGGTGACTGGCACAGAGCCATCGTTTTCTCACGTTGAGTTTCGCCTACTGATACAATATTCAAAAGTGGGGCCAATCTCTAAACCGAGTGGTTATTATGATAGCTGATTATTACAAGTCCATCCCACACAGGGTTTTTGAAATCTCTGAATGCAGCGGTAATTGTTCCTGACACAAATCAAAAGAATTGAGAGCCTTGCTTTTGTATCCAGGCTACTAATTAACATACTTTTCTGCCTGTCACGATCGTCAGTCTTCAGAGCTTTGTACTCACTTAAAATGAAAGAGCATTTACATGATAATTGTTCATTAAGGAGACATTCAACGACAACAATTTCCTTTGATTCTGTTCTACACTTATTAGACACAGTAAACTATTCTGCCCCTCTTAAACGAGTAAAAAAGAAATAACGGGTGCATCATTGATGTACTTTTATTGTCCAAAAATGTGACCCAGGACCACAAAACCAGTTATAAGGGTCAATTTATACATTTATCAATTTCCATTGATATATGGTTTGTTAGGATAGGGCAATATTTAGCTAAGATACAACTATTTGAAAATCTGGAATCTGATGGTGCAAAAAAAAAAAAAATCTAAATATTGAGAAAAGTTGTCCAAATGAAGTTCTTAGCAATGCATATAACTAATCAAAAATTAGGTTTTGAGATATATATGGTAGGAAATTTACTAAGTATCTTAATTGAACATGATCTTATATAAGAAAAATATAATTTTGACCTATACTCCTGCTACTTACGACTGTTTTTGTGGTCCAGGGTTACAAATGTGACTCAAAAATGCAGTGTAAAGAATAAAACCTCACATTTTGTCTTCTGTGTTGACTGTTGCAATGACAACTATAGACTCCTCTGAGGCAGGTTCGGAAAATCGAAATCATTGTTTCCGCACCAGAAGATTCCAGATGAATGTATACAGATAATTGGAGGTCTTGTCCAGTATGTAGTGAGGTTAAATCATTTGTACTGGTGCAGGTGTTTGATATGGAATGACTCACTGCTGCACACCTGAAACTGAGTAGGAGGAAAGAGAATGAAAGATGGTGGTTATGCAAGGAAACCTGTTCTTTAACTTAAAACAGAACTCAGCTCACAATGCCTGGTTTAGTTAGCTATAAGTGCTTGAATTAGGGCAAGAGAGAGAAAAATATAGACTCCAAGTCACATACAGGTATGGAAAGGTTAAATTTAATTATGAAGGAGTGGTGATGCTTTCAAAAGCCCTAAAGCAGAAAACTACATGACAACCTGTTGGAAAGATCTCATATCAATCACTCATTCCTAATAAAAGGATGGAATGTTCTTACCCAACTTATGTTAACTGCTACCGCTGTGCAAATGATAAATAAGTATTAAAATATAACCTGTTTTATCTATATCCCATAATCAAATGATGCCAGAAGCTGGAACACAGTAATTCGAGTGTGCTACTGTAAATTATATGAACAACTGACATGAGATATTAAAGATTATTCTGAGCAAGTAAAAAGGCTTTGCCCCTGTTTTGACAGGTTGTGCATAACATGAAATATAATCTGCAATGTTATGAAGATTCTCTTCCTGTGGAGGCATTTTTTGTTTTCTAGGTTCAGTGGATGTGAAACACATGATTAGATACACGTCTAAACAATAAGTATTTTAAGTGCTAACGCTGTAAAGAGGTGGTTAGCACAACAGGAAGGAGAAATCATATCAGAGCCAAAATATAAATAAAATACATGTATGTGCTTGTGTAGAAATTTGGATAAAACTCGCTGAAATCATGCCTCTCCTGATCCTAAAACACCCTTTTTAAGCTGAAGGATTGTACATTAAATTTATGCCACTTGGCCACTTGTAAATTTAATGTGTTTGGCTTTCAGCATCATTCACTTACAGCTATTTTCAGCTGTACAAAACAGCTTGATTTGCTGCTTGATAGGGGTGTGACGAGACACTTATCCCACGAGACGAGACGAGACGAGACTGGGTTCACGAGAACGAGACAAGACAAGATTTCTTAACTTTTTTAAAGAAATCCTTAATAATGAATTATATAGGGAAAAATTGTATTTTATTCACCTGAAAAACAAAAATATATAGGTGCATTTTGATATGAAATTGTACTTTATGAAATTAAACTTCTATTTTAATGATTTATATGCAGTAATAAATATGTAAACTTATGCTACATGATTCTGGATAAACAAAAAAAAAAAAAGAAATTAGAGATCACAATTCTTTAATGATTCTGAAGAAAAAAAAAAGATTAGATTAGAAATTTAGTTTTTAAACCTGCAGTTGTCGCCACCTCCTGGTGGAAGAGGATAAACATTACAATACATACACGTGTTAAGATACTTTCATTTTGTTCGCTATTATAGACATTAAGTGTTTATCCACAAACTATAAACTTTTATTCTAGTACTTCTGTTATTTAAATGTCTGTAACACAGAAATAATTATCATAATGTGGTTGAAAGACAGGGATAAGATTGCATGGCATTCGAACAGGGATCCCAATCTTTTTTTTAATGGTGCAGCTCTATGTAAACATTGCACGTACTATCAGGAGACACGTCTGATCTCGCGCCACGAGATCTCGTCACATCCCTACTTCTTGATATTGGAAATTGGTTTGTCTTACCATATTATTTGAATGTATTATCTTAATTATGAACACAATGGTTTGTAGTGCAAACAGTTTTCCAATTTACTGCACTTTGTTATTCTTCTCGTTATTTCCCTGTAGCAGATCATGAATCGGAAGTTTCTTACATACACATAAAACAGCTTACTTCCACATTGAAAAATAAGGTGGATAACTCCTTCCCAACTCAAAATAAAACGCAATCAAAGTGTAACATAGCATAATAGCACCAGCAGGTTTACGAAAATGTGGACAGGAAGTAGAACAAATTATTTCATGCACATGATTTACTTAAAACTAGGGGACGAAATTAAAGCGAGCACAGCTCCATATAAGCTTATCATCAGTATTTTTGGAAGAAACTAATACTTTTATTCAACAAGGATGCATTCAATTTAGCAAAAGTCACAGTGTGAAATGTATAATTTTACATAGGTTTCATTCCAAATAAATGCTGTTCTTTTTACTTTCTATTCAAAAAGACCTGAAAAAATATATATATTATAATTTCTAAAAAATATATTAAGGCTAATATGCACAACTGTTGACAACACTGATAATAATAAAAGAATGTTTGTTAAGCATTAAATCATCATATTAGAACAATTTCCCAATCATGTGACACTGAAGTCTGGAGTAATGACTGCTGAAAATTCAAATTCGTGTCACAGCAAAAAATTACATTTGAATTCAAAAGTTTACAGAATCTGCAAAATGTTAATTATTTTATCAAAATAAGAGGGATCATACAAATTGCATGTTATTTTTTATTTAGTACTGACCTGAATATGATATTTCACAGAAAAAAGACGTTTACCTAGTCCACAAAAGAAAATAATAGCTGAGTTTATAAAAATTACCCTTCAGAAGGAAACACAATGCTTTAAGAGCTTTTTGAATTTGAAGATCATGGTAAATGTAACATATTTTGTATTCTGTAAAACATGTAAGTATCTTCTGTAGCTTCTGAAGGGCAGTACTAAATAAAAAAATATAATATTTAGGCAAAATTAAAAAAAAAAAAAAAAAAAAAAGGTACACTTCATCATCAGTGAGCGTTTGAACCTTCTATAATAGTTGCAAATGAGTCCCTCAGTTGTCATCAGTGTGAAAAGATGAATCTCAAAATCATACAGTCATTGCTGGAAAGGGTTTAAATTCACAAAAATGGTGAAAAACCAAAGCATTTTTGGGACCTGAAGGATTTTTCTGAAGAACAGCAGGCAGTTTAACTGTTCAGGACAAACAAGGGACTCATGAACAAATATAACTAAACAAAAAAAAAAAACAGTAACAAAATAGTACTAAGAATCAGGGTCATTTTTATAAATTCAACTACTATTTTCTCTTGTGGACTATATGTAAACATCTTTTATGTGAAATATCTTATTCAGGTCAGTACTAAATAAAAATAACATGCTTTTTGTATGATCCCCTCTTGTTTTGGTAAAATAATTACCATTTTGCAGATGTATGTATGTAAACTTTGACTTTAACTATACATTTCTAAATATTTTAAAGTAGAAATGAGTTACATTTGCTTCTTAAAGGAAGCAGCCGAAGTAAAAAGAGTATAGCAGTATAAAAAGGTAATAATACTTTACAATACTGTTTCACTGTATTTTGGAACAAATACATGCAGCTTTGCTAAGCATAAGCATAAGTAAGACAATATGTCCATCAGTGTTTTCTAATGTCTACATAGCCCCAATAATGACAAAATCTATTTATTTGTTTTATGTAAGGAAAGCTGACAATACCACTTCTTGTCTCTTGTCACGAGATCTTCACTTAAATGCAATTAACATAAATTTATAAACATCATAAAAGTATAAAATGTTAGTTTTAAAGCTCAGTATATTCACTCTTATGTCTGTCAGCCAGGCAAACCCCACTACTGTGTAAATCAAAAATTCTGTGCTGGCGGTGGAGGATGATATTAGGTGAACCATAATTAAACATCCCCAGTGCAAGTGCTTGGGAACTGTCAGATCTGACTCACTGATAACCATAGCAATGAATCAGTACATATCAGGGTCAGTGAAATTCCTGATAAACGTCTACATGAGTGAGTAAGCCATGTATTCCAGCATGAAGGATACACACCTTGATCTTAATAAAAGCATGACACAGTCTGAAATTTGAAGGTACCATGATCACACATTGTAACCATTGCTGTGCACAGGATTTTCTTTAAAGGAAAAAAATCATTTTTGCCTACAGAGACATGGCTCACAAAACCCCAGGGCGAAACATGTTCTTCAGACTTGACAAAGAGGATAGAAAACTTGTCAAGTGTTTAGTGGATGATCTGGATCAGCAGACAGGTATGGCAGCACTTAACTCCTCATTTCAGGTCAGACAACAAGTACTTTGTCAACTGCAGCTCATATATAAGATTAAATAACCTGCTGCACTTAATTTGTCATGCTTATTCAACAGGATGTCCAACAGTATAAAAATCATGGTGCACTGGACAAATTTAAGGATGCCATTTTCTCTGCATCAGAGCAGACAACAGCTTCTTTGTCATGTTTATGACCATGTTTATGCAAAGGGATGATAAAGACATTCATAATCTTACAAAGGTTTCCATTTCATATAAATGCTGTTCTTCAACACTTTCTATTCATCAAAGAAACCAAAAAAAATTCTACTGAACTGTTTTCAATATAATAATAATAATAATAATAATAATAAATGTTTTTTGAGCAGCAAATCAGAATATTAGAATGATTTGACTGGAGTAATGATGCAAAAAAAAAATCTGCTTTGAAATCACAGGAATAAATCACAATTTAAAATGTATTTTGCTGTACTTTGGATCAAATAAATCCAGGCTTGGTGAGCAGAAGAGACTTCTTTTAAACATTAAAAATCTTACTACTTAGGTTCAACAGACATGAGTGATAGATACTCTAAATAACATTTTTTTTAACTTAACTATCAACTGCCAGCAGATAATTTTGTTTAAAAAAATCATTTTTTCATTAAATGTTTTTTCAATGGATGTGTGATATTCCTATTAATATGTTTTGCAATCGAAAAAGGAAAAACATTGAAGCTGGCACCCTGAAGACACAATGCTAATGTTTTTTTTACCCCTGTGCAGACAGGTATAACAAGACTTCCAAAAGACACTATATCCTATTTTCAATAGGATCATAAAAGAACAGTTTTCCATGTAGACAACTATGCATTATTTTCACAGCTTTTGTGAACTTAGTAAAACTCAGAAGTGCTTCAATAGCATTAGAACTTTGCCAAATCCACTCCATCATTCATCAGGCTTTCACTGTGCTCATACAATTAGAAAGCCAGATTAAACGTGCTGCTAAACAAACATCACAGTGTTGATAAATGTACTCATCACATTTCGGTACCTTTTTATTGAAGCATTAAGTGTAGGAATGTTTTCATTTCAAGAAATGTTCATTTGAAAAGAATGTAATATGGATATTAAGAAAGAAAGAGAAAGTAAAATAAAATCAGCCTATATGCAAAACTGTATGTAAAACCTGCACATAAATCAAATGGCCAAGTCAAGGCAAATGTTGAGCACAGTGCATTTGGCTTGTGAAATAAAAAGTAACCATTTGAGATCATTTCGAATTTCACTTTTGTTCATTACAATCAAACTACAGACTTCAGACTGCAGTGATACAAAAGTATTTGCCCATTTTATATGTGATCCTGGACCACAAAACCAGTCTAAAGTAGCAGGGGTATATTTGTAGCAATAGCCAAAAATAGACTGTATGGGTCAAAATTATAGATCTTTCTTTCATGCCAATGAAAGAAATGTTGAAGATATTTTGTAAATTTCCTACCATAAATTGATTAGTAATATTAATTAATTTGGACAACTTTAAAGGTGATCTACTCAATATTTCATTTTTTTTTTCTGACCAAATATTGTTATATCAAAACAAACCATACATCAGTGGAAAGCTTATTTATTCATCTTTCAGACGATGTATAAATCTCAATTTTAAAAAATTGACCCTTAAGACTGATTTTGTGGTCCAGGGTCACATATACTCTAAATCAGAGGTCTTCAACCCTGTTCCTGGGGACCCACTCTCCTGAAGATTTTAGCTACAACCCTAATCAAACACACCTGAAGTGGCCAATCAAGCTCCTCAAGACTGCTTGAAAATTGGAGGCAGGTGTGCTGAAGCATGTTGGAAATAAACTTTCCAGGAGAGTGGGTCCCCAGGAGCAGGATTGAAGACCTCTGCTCTAAATACAAGAGCTCTAATAAGACTATCTAGTTTTTGATGTCAAACTTAATTTACTAAAGCATGTTTCATGATGTTGACTGGGAGAGCTTTCAACCCATTCTAAAAACTATTTTCAACTTAAGATTTTGATCTGCAGTTCAGTGACATCGTGGAAATTGTAGTGTTATTTTCTTAACCCAAGGGTATTAAAACGTTGTTACGGTTAAATTCAGTTTAACACGACGTCACAGTGACAAATTTCTTCACTTGCAACAGCCTGTAGTTTTCAATTTTTTATTATTTCCAAATCCATGTAAACATTTAGCAGAATCGAACGGGTTTTTTTCCTTAAACGCGGGTTAATCATTTGATAACAAGTGATTTGCACAAATTCCAAACTTTTTTTGTAATAATAATAATAATAATAATAATAATAATAATATGACAGTCTTACACCTGGCGATATTCAGCTCTCACGCTTTTCCGTAATATTAGGTCAGAACGGATCTACTCCGAGAGATCGCACCGATTTAAAATATTCACGTTGGTACCTTACCTTTCTTAAAAAGTAGCATGTGATAGCCTACTGAAATCCCAGTCTGACTCCCAAATTTCAGCACTTTTCGGCAGTCTGTGCACTCCAACTCATGCTGACACTTTAAAATCCCATGGACAGAGCAGCCTACCAATGAGGCGGCAACAACGAATGAGCTTCACATTCTTTGCAGTTTTGTATGGACCAGCACTAATCCAGTTACTACCAATCTACAGCAGAGGGAGCTACATTTGGAATAATTGGGAACCTTAAAAGTGTAAACCATTTAAATTTGTTAAAAGCAAGCAGTGTTGGGGGTAACGCATTGCAAGTAACGTGAGTTACGTAATAATATTAATTTTTCCAAGTAACTAGTAAAGTAACGCATTGCTTTTTAATTGACAAGAAAATATTAAAAAAAAATAATTCTACCAAATTTCCCCCATTTATTGAATAAAAGCTCTCCTGTCTTACCATATTTTAATATATTATCTTAATTATGATGACACAGGTTTGTAGTGCAATCAGTTCTACCATTTACTGCACGTTGTTTTCTTCTCGTTATTTGAAGTCTCACCCATAGGCTTACTTACTTTTTCCCCTCTTATATACACTCGCATAAAAACATAGGAATGCATGCATAAACATGAATACCCTAAGGAGAAAATACAAAATCAGAAGTAATGAGAAAAACCACAAAAATTGATAAACAGAATTTGAATTTTACATTTTAAAAAGAAAGTATAATATACAGATAGGAATTTTCTGTGTTACTGAATGAGTTTCCTTATAGCATATGAGGCCAGTAATGTTAACAAAATATACTGCAGAAGTTTTTATGCTGTTCTCATTCTTGGTTTTACAAATATGTTTATGTGAATAGACTGGAAGTTTCTTTAGTAAGCATGGACTAAGCAATGGTATATCAAGACATTGTATATTTCTTTATGTATTGTTTTATCAAAATGTGACATTCACATCTTTCCAAAAAGCGGTAGGGTAAGGACAGTAAAAAGAACAGGTGAAGTATATTTTCAGTTGAAGAATTGGGTGATTGCCAGTGCCACCCAGTTAATTATTTCTACAGTACATTTACAGTATAAGCTGA
The DNA here is from genome assembly GCA_033026305.1 of Cirrhinus molitorella. NCBI lineage: Eukaryota > Metazoa > Chordata > Actinopteri > Cypriniformes > Cyprinidae > Cirrhinus > Cirrhinus molitorella. The sequence continues at coordinate 27,658,229 of CM065129.1, read as the reverse complement.
TGAAATGAAGCGACAACTTCCTTTTCTACTAAAACAGAAACTAGGTTTTGTTGACTGACTTTCTTTCTTTTTTTCAGAGTAGGTTAATTTTTGAAAGCCAATTTCTGATTAGGCACATACTTGAAAGTCTTGTTTACTTACACTATCAGTTAACAGTTTTTAACAGTAAGATTGTTAATGTTTTTTAAAGAATTTTCTTCTGATCCCAAGCCTGCATTTATTTAATCCAAAGCTCCGAAAAAACCAGCAACATTTTGAAATATTTTTACTATTTAAAATAACTGTTCTCTATTTAAATATATTTTAAAATATAATTTATTCCTGTGATTAAAGCTACATTTTCAGCATCATTACTCCAGTCTTCAGTGTCACATAATCCTTCAGAAATCATTCTAATTTGCTGATTTGCTGTTCAAGAAACATTTATTATTATTATTATCAGTATTTAAAGCAGTAGAGTAGGCCTACATTTTTTTCAGCATTTTTGGAAGAACAGAAAGATCCAAAGATAAAATAAAAAGCTTTTAACATTATACACTATACTATTTAAAAGTTTGGAGTCAGTATAATTTCTGTAGAAGAATGCTTTAAATTGATGATAAAGACATTTAGAATGTTTCCAAAGATTTATATTTCAGATAAATGCTGTTCTTCTGTACTTTCTATTCATCAAAGAAACCTGAAAAAAAAATCTACCCAGCTGTTTTCATCATAAATATAATAATAGTTTTTGATCAGCAAATCAGAATATTAGAATCATTTCTGACACTGAAGAGCATTAACTGATTAAAACTCTTACTGTTCAAAAACGTTTGACTGGCAGTGCAGCTACTAAACATGAAATGGAAAGAAACACAGCTACCCTCCAGACACTAAGAACAAATCATTCATGATCTTAGGATGCACTTGAAATTGAGTAACAGGACAGGAAGGGCAATCGTCAAAGAAGTGGCCCAGCGGCCTTTTACATAGTTTGAAAGGTCTTTGGATAATATGCGTGCAACTGTCCTAATATCAATATTTTCTTTAACCCCCCATAGCTTTTGTTAAGGGAAAAAAGGAAAGAAAGTAAGAAAAAAAAAAAAAAAAAAGAAAGTGCTAGTCACGTGATCTTCAGGAAGGCGGGGCTAATGGTTCGTTCGAGGAGTTCTTGGTGAGTTGACAGACAAAAACAATGTCGAGCAAAAGCAGCTGTATATTTAGCTTGTTTTTCATTTTAGTATGAGAATATTAGTATCATCCGTTTATTCGCTTAGCGTTTGGGTTATTTGTATGCCTATATGTCTCACTATGTAGCGCACAATCTTGTGTTTACTGCTGAATGTTAGCAAGCTAGCCTGCTGTACTCACTGTACAGTGAGAACCGTAGAGAGTGGATTTACACCCCTTTAATTATAAATCTTTGGACGTGCTTTAGCCATCAGTGTATACACAGTTTTTGTAAGTTCATTTAATTTAGTCTTTAAAATAGAAAGAAAACCGTACACTTAACATATATCGAGGCCGACTGATAACATCACTGTTGTTTTTCTCATGTCTAGCTCGAAAAACATGGACCAAAAGATTCCATACGATGATTATCAACTTCCAGTAGTGTTTCTTCCTTCCTATGAGAGCCCTCCTGCGTGGATTCCTCCACAAGAGGTGATAATTGTTGAACACTACATTTTCAACTCATCTTTTGTTATCATATTGATCTAATTTACATCCTTCCTTCTTATAATCAGAGGATACATCACCCTGACTACAACAATGAGCTCACTCAATTCCTACCTCGCACTATAGTGTTAAAAAAGCCCCCCGGTGCACAACTGGGCTTCAATATCCGTGGAGGAAAGGCCTCGCAGCTTGGTATATTTATTTCAAAGGTCAGTTTTGACAATGAAAAGCATTTTGTTTATCCCTCGTTTAAAGAATTGACTAGTCTTGCTTAAAATGTTTTGACAGGTGGTGCCCGACTCAGATGCCCATAGGGCAGGACTGCAAGAGGGTGATCAGGTGCTTTCCGTCAACGATGTGGACTTTCAAGACATTGAGCATTCAAAGGTAAGATCTGATATGTCGTATATGGATATCTTGTCTTTTAAACAGAATTGGTGTGATCTTGATTCCTCTCCTAGGCTGTGGAGATTTTAAAGACTGCAAGAGAGATTTTGATGAAGGTTCGATACTTCCCTTACAGTGAGTGTTATATTCATCCTTCTAAAAATCTGATAATACTGAATATTAAGTGTGACAGTAGTGACTATTTCAGTCAGCTGATTTAGTTGAGAGTATCTGACATAAATGTATGTTATGCATTTGTTTTTCTAGATTACCAGCGGCAGAAGGAGAGGACTGTACACTAGGTGGCAGAGCTGACTTTCATGACTGAACTGGTTGAGTGACGCAGCTGATGAGGCGTTGGTGTGTCAAGGAAACGTTCAGCTGCTCTGCATCATCTTCCTCCCACTAACTATTTTCTCTGACTAAGAGACTGCTCAAAGAAATCATCTTCAAACACTACACGACATGCCTGATGATTCACAGCTTCTTCACCCATAGTGGTGGTTTCGAGCTGTGCCAGTTTTGAATGCAGCTGGTGACATTTTTAGATACTTTCCATTTCTCTTCATTCCCTTTCCCCTGGGAAAACAAGCATATTCTGTGAAATACAGTTGAGTTTATAAGTGTACATGCACCTTGCAGAATCAGCAAAATGTTAGTTATTTTACCAAAATAAGAGGGATTGTACAAAATGCATGTTATTTTTTATTTACTACTGACCTGAATAAGATGTTTCACATAAAATGTTTACATATAGTCCACAAAAGAAAATAATAGTTGAATTTATAAAAATTAACCTGTTCAAAAGTTTACATACACTTCATTCTTAATACTATGTCATTACCTGAATGATCCACAGTTGTTTATTTTTTTGTTTTTGTTTAGTGATAGTTCATGAGTCACTTGTTTGTCCTGAACAGTTAAACTACCTGCTGTTCTTCTGAAAAATCCTTCAGGTTGGTTTTCAGCATTTTTGTGTATTGAACCCTTTCCATCATTGAGGAGATCCATATTTTCACATTAAGGACAACTGAGGGACTCATATGCATCTATTAAAGAAGGTTCAAACGCTCACTGATGTTTCAGAAGGAAACACAATGCATTAAACGCCAGGGGTGAAAACTTTTAAACAGACTAATGATGTGTAAATTTTTATATTCTTTTCCTTTAGTACTGCCCTTCAGAAGCTACAGAAGATACTTGCATGTTGCCCAGAAGACAAAATAAGTTAAATTCAAAAAGTTTTCACCCCGGCTCTTAACAGATTGTTTTTCTTTTTAAAGCATCAGTGAGCATTTGAACCTTCTGTAATAGTTGCATATGAGTCCCTCAGTTGTCCTCAGTGTGAAAAGATGGATCTCAAAATTATACAGTAATTGTCGGAAAGGGTTTAAATACACAGAAATGCTGAAAAAACAAAATTTGTGGGACCTGAGGGATTTGTCTGAAGAACAGCAGCCAGTTAAGGGGCTCATGAACAACTATCACAAAAAAAACACCCATGGATCATGCAGGTAACAACAGTATTAATAAGTGCATGTAAACTTTTGAACAGGGTTATTTTTTTTTTATATATATAAATGTAACCATTTTCTCTTGTGGACTATATGTAAACATCTTTGGTAAAATAACATTTTGCAGATTCTACAAGACGTATTTAAACTTTTGACTTCAACTGTATATCATGCATATGAACAGAAAACATGGCAGAATTATTTATTGAATGAAATGACTATAGACAGTTACATCATGAATAAATTACCTGCTATTAATATCATCACTTTACTGAAGCTAATATTATGTTTAATATATCATATTATTAATTAGATTTATTTTGTGATTACATTTCAATTTTGTATTCCGTAGCAAAGCATTTAATTGTTTAATGACTGGTGTCCTGCTGACAAACACATTGCTACTGACTCATTCATTGTCATTAAATCAGTATCCTCAAGGGTGTTTTGTATTCATTTTTTTTTTTTTTTAAATAAACCTGTGTGATGAAAGCTCTCATAAAATGGGGAGTTGGAAATGCTAAACACTTACTTATAATGTTAGGTATTGTGGCTTTGTTAATATACTAGAGGTACTGTAAATACTATTAAAGTAATAGTTCATCCAAAAATAAACATTTACTCACCTTTACACCATTATCCATTACATCCTTTATCCTTAATTGTGCTTCCTTCCTCTGTTGTCCTCTCATATCAAAATCAAAAAAGATTTTCACTTAAGATTTTAATAGATGGACTGGAGTCATGTTGGTTACTCATGGATTCTTGTAGTGTTTGATCAGCTCTTATTCTGACTACGCCTATTCACTGGTAGAAATACATTTTAGGTGAAATAATCCTTTAACACTGAACTACATTTCATTACACAAAATTTCATCATAGCTTCTACTGTGCTATTGGAGCTCAGTGGAGCAGATGGCTGTTTATATGCAAATACAGTGGGTATTAGACCATGATCATGTAAACTAGTATCATGCAATGCAATGCCATTCATAAAATATGTATCATTCTCATTAGGAGAAAAAAATAGATTCTTCAAAAGGTATTTTGAACATAATTTATTTAAAATTTATTAAAAGTATAAAACCTTATTACCCTTCAATGAGCTAGGACTTCATATACATAAAAATCAAGTTATCAAACACGTAAACTTACATATCCATCCTTCCTCAGAAAGAAAAACATCTATCAAAAATATGGGTAACTGTGATCCACCGGTATGTTCTTGCGAATGTCATTTTCTTTCATGTTCAAGGGCACATATATAACCAAGAAGTACAGAACAACTCAATCATTACATTCCTCCGCCTTCTGTTTTCTTCTGCCTGTTACAGGCAAATGAACTAATACCACTTCAAGTAATAAATCTTGAGGTAATACCATATATATTTGATATAGTGTCTTAGACTGCTTTGGTCATATTACAGGGCCAGGTTTTCTCCCATGGTTGCTTGGTGTCAATCATTTTCACATGCCTATACAGACACACCTTTTTGAAAAGGCACACAGAAATAAATACACAAACACAAAAGGATGACATTAAGAGGAACCTCTCCCTACCACGGAGATTTAAAACAAAGTTGAACTAGATTTATAAAGTAATAAACAACTTATTTAAAAGCACATAGGTGCTGCTTCATCAAAATGATTTAGCAAACTAAATTTAAGAAGAATTCAAGATAATGAATCTCCTAAATTAAATTAAAAGGCAAAACTCCATAGTACTTTCTTATGTTCAAGTAAGCACCACTATCGCACATGCGATGCCCTAAGAAACCCAGATGTGGATAATGTATTGTGCAGATCTGTGACTGTAAACTCTCTGTGAGCAGGAACAAAGAATGTTGGCATCAGCAAGCTATAAGTGGGGTGAGAGGTAGCGGGACTGACCCTGTCACACGGTCCAGAGTTAAAGACTGTCTGCCTTTGAGCCATTTTAGCTGCTATCCTCATTCTCTTGAGCATCCCTGCTTGAGCTCTCATCCACGTTCTCCAGTGAGTCTCCGCGCTGGATGAACAGCTCTGCTGGATCCATCATGGGCAGCTCACTCTGGATAGGGTACAGCCACGGCTTATGATCTGGAGAATTTACAGCTTTCCATGCAGGGTAGTTCTGACCGGCTTTATGGACGCTTCTCAAGACCTGTGGAATGACAGAGGGGAATGAGGGAGCGGCACTAGTATCAGCGGAAACGACACTGAACTTTGATCATTTTTTTGTTCTTGTGTAACCCATACAATGAAATGGAATCCAGTTTTGCTTCATTTTCTGACTCAAGTTGCAGAAAGTCTTTTCGCTCAAGCGTAGCTATAAATACACTGGGTTTCTAGTTTCTGTCTGGGTCTTCTGAATTATCCGGTTTTTTTTGTTTTAATACAACACTACTACTAGACAAGTAACAATCCACTTAATCCACAAATAAATCATCCTCCTTTTAGACCTGAAACATAGCAAATTTATTTAAAATATCTTTTCTATTAAAAATATCTTGATTAAAACACATTTCTCTTATAAATGTGTGTCAATATCACAGAATAGAAGAAATTGTTGAATAACATTATTTTTGCTTTCTTTGCACACAAAAACTATTCACAGTTTTTTGTAAAATTAAGGTTGAATCACTTGTGTCACATGGACTAATTTACAGGGATTTAAAAACATCAAAATCTCACTATATGACATATCTCGATATAAAGTCCACGATATGATATTTATTGTGATGAAATGAAACATTTGTACATTTTAATGCACTTTGAGAGATAAAAATTACGAGCTCCATCCCATGTTCTTCAAGAAACACTCCACTTTTTTGAAAATAGGCTTATTTTCCAACTCCCCTAGAGTTAAACAGATGAGTTTTATCATTTTCGAATCCATTTAGCCAATCTCCAGGTTTGGTGGTAGAACTCTGATTAGACCGTTAGCAAGAGTTTTGATGCTTTTCCTATTTAAAACTTGACTCTTCTGTAGTTACGTTGCGTACTAAGACCAACAGAAAAAGAAAAGTTGTGATTTTCTAGGCTGATATGGATAGGAACTATACTCTCATTCTGGTGTAATAATCAAGGAACTTTGCTGCCTTACCATGGGTGCAGCAGGCGCAATAATATTACGCAGCGCCTGAAAAGTCTCATTTATTTTTTTAATAAACTATTGCCGTCTATGCAGGCACAGAAAGCTTTTGGATTTCATCGAAAATATCTTAATTTGTGTTCCGAAGATAAACAAACGTCTGTGGGTGAGTAATTAATGATAATTAATGGATTTTCATTTTTGGGTGAACTATCCCTTTAACACCTAATAAACTGTCAGCGGAAAGACAAACACACCTCAGTGTTCAATAATAGCTTCTAAACACAGACTGTTATCAGTGCACTTTGGACAGAGATATTGTCTGCGAACACTGTGAACAGCCCTACCATATGCAGTAATAATTCACGAGACTATGACATTTACGGAAAAAAAAAAAAATGAACACTCAATGAGGGCTGAAGGCGCAATGATTAAAGGCGTTTCTAATAAGTGTGAAATGCCACTGCTTGCTGTGTTACTGATTAGCACGAACGATTAAAAAAAAAAGAAATTTGTATTTAATAGGAGCCCAAGCAACACTCTTCTGTAAATAAAAAAAAAAGAAAAGAATGACTAGTCATCCAGCCCACAGACCGAACAAGATAAACAAGTTTCACTTTGGCACAGCAAGCGCTGCGTGAGCGTCTTCAGTACAAGATCTACCAGTAGGTTACCATGGCAACAATTGTGATTTCACAAGTCTTAAACATAGGAAGACACTTGCATCCTCAAAGAGCACATCTACAGAAACAATAGTAAGAGACATAATAGGTTTACTTACTTTTGGAGCCAGCACCTGAGATGCTTTGTTGACAACCCACTTTGGGAGAGACCCTGAAAGATCACAAAATTATTACAGAACAGCAACAAATTAAAATGTTACATTGTAAATAAATGATGGGTGAATGATGTTCATACCTCTGGGATCTGCTTGTGAGAGATATGTGAAAATGCAACTGTTGGGCCCCGTTGGTTTGATCAGGTAACCCGTCAGAAGGGAAACAGCCCTTACCAGATCCTTCCGTGGGGGAAATTTCTAAAACAAAAGCAAGAGATTATTAAAAAATATGCATCATTTTTAAACATGCGTATTAATACATTATAATTATTTAATGAGCATAATTGTTTGGAAACAGTCATTATTTTTAGACTACGCATTGACCTTTAAAAGGAACTTATATGGCTTAATATAACAAATTAGGACTCTTAATGACATATAAAGATTTACATTATTTAAAAAAAACACATTGTTTTATACATATTTAGGATTATATTGGGTGGCATTATTTCAATGAGCTTCTGCCGCTACCTGTTGCTATTTTTACTGCAACACAACTGATTACACAACTACAAAAATAAAACACTGATACGGCGCCACATGGTGCATTTATTGGTTGTAATTTTCAGTCAGAGGGCAACAAGAAAAGCAATACAAGTATTCACTGCTTTCTTAGTGATAAGAAAAGGTGAAAAGAATCAGTAGATCACAGCTTAACTAAATATTTCAGTAAGAGACATAATTTTATGTTACATTAAGCGATACAAGTTTTAATAACCGTGGTTATAACAGAAGGTGTAAGTGAATGAAAGACGTACCGGATGTTTCACTGAGAAGTTAACGATCGCATACTCATTTTCAGATGCCTGCCATGAGCGCAGAGTGACCACATCTCTGTTCTTCAATGGTTTTGGGCAGATCCCTGTGAATAATGGATAAAAAAAAAATATATATATATATATATATATATATATATATATATATATATATATTATACATTTATATGTGACCCGGGACCACTTTTTTAATTGAGTTTTATACATCATCTGAAAGCTGAATAAATAAGCTTTCCACTGATGTACGGTTTGTTATGGTAGGATCGAGATACAATAGGTTTAAAAATCTGGAATCTGAGGCTGAAAAAAAAAATAAAAAATCCTAAATAGTGAGAAAAATCAGCTTTAAAGTTGTCCAAATGAAGTTATTAGCAATGCATATTACTAATCAAAAATGAAGTTCTGATATATTTCAAAAATATCTTAAATGGAACATCTTTACTTAGTATGCTAATGCTTTTTTGCATAAAAGAAGAGTCGATCATTTTGACCCATACAATGTATTTTTGCCTATTGCTACAAATATACTTGTGCGACTTCAGACTAGTTTTGTAGTCCAGGGTCACATATGACCTCCAGGACCATAAACTGCCACAACAGAAAAAGAGGAACAAAGCTGACAGTAATGTTGACTATAAACCCACACAAAAACATGGTCCCAGAAGGCTTTTCTTCAGGTCTTTCAAAACATTACTAACACTGTTAGGTAAACTACTAGAGACTAACAAAAGCCCCAAAGAACAACAAGAATGACAGCAAGATAAGAAATGACTCACTAACTGATATAGATGTGAATGATTACATGACTCACATGAATAGTAGCCCACATCAGCATTGTGAGCCAGACGAGCAATGTCATAACTCTCAAGCATTGTAGGGTCCCATGTTTTCCGGTACACGCTGTCATGAAGGACATCATACATGGTAGCAGCCGATACATCCTTTATGTTCATTCTACACTGTATTGGAAACAACGCATTTGCATTAGTGTTGTTATGGCAGCAGTACACAGGACTTGTCATGTAAATTAAACTGAAATAGGGTGGAAAAAAGAGATTGGGGTTGTTAGAAAAGATATGTAAAATAAATAATATAAACACACATCCACACCCTTACATTTTCATAACTAATAATCATGTCTAAACAAAGACCCATTAAACATTTTATGATGTAGGCAAGTAATGTTTGAAAACTACTGGTTAAAGGTAATATTGGCAGCATAATTGTAAAGTCCAAACACATCAAATTATCATAAATAGTCAGATGCAGGCAGACATCTTACCTTGATTTTGTGCACTTTGGAGTAGTTCCCTTTGTTGTTTGTAGAAGCTGATAAAGGGGCTACCTCGACCCAGACCTCCATGTCATTTTTATCATACTTACTGACCCAGTTCTCCGTGGACAGGCATTGTTTTTTGAACTCATTAAACATGGATTCATCTGGAATGATTCCTGAACCGCGAGACATACCTGAAACCAAGATTCAGCGATCAAAAACACTGCGAGAAATGAACAAGATTCGTTTGAGGGACGTCGCTTCTACCAGGACTAAATATATTTGCTCTCTTCGCAAAGGATGAGGTGTAACTATTGTAGTCGGAGATTAACTTTTCAAGCTCGACAAGATTTTTGTCACAAATTCCTTATCTAGCGTCAGCACTTGCGTGTGGAAAAAATCTCGTCACCACTTCCGGGAGTAGAACAGGTGTATGACAACACTGCAAGGTGCGCAGCTAGTCAATCAGTACTAAAGCAGAGTGATTTAGCACATTGACAGGATCCTGATTTATACTCAAGTGAGACTGTTGAAAAGCTGGCATAAACTGGGTGTGTCGGGACGCCCGTATTGATTGGCCATTCGAGTACATGGCCCGTGGTCTCTGCTGCTCCGCTTATTTGCATGATTCATTCATAACGGAACCACTAAATCGAGTTCCGAACTCCGCCTTGTGTTCACCAACCGAAACCCAGCAAATCACCGGCACAACATTCAACCGGCATGGGCAGTGAGTCATCAGTAAGAAACTCAATTTCATTAATTGTTTCTGTCCTTTGTGGTACCAACAGTGGGCCAAACAGAACTTAAAGAAAACCTATATGGGCCATTAAAAAAAAAAAAAAACATTTAACAAGCATTTAGTATTCAAATCTTACATGTTTATTAAGATCCTTCTACTATCAATGGAAACCCACAATAATATTTAAAATATTAGTAGCTTAATATGTGAAAGAATTATCATTTATTGGGTACTTTCAATTGGGAGGTGGCTGTCCTGAACCTAACCCCTAAATTTCAACTTACAAAAATGATTTCAATATCATTTTCATATTTTTCTTCCATTTTTGTTTTTAAAAGTATATTTTTGATTCTTTTAAAAAGTGGTTGAACTCTAAAAAAAAAAAAAAATTAAGTAAATAAGTAAATTATGAAACTTTATATAATAAAATGTGCCCTGCATTTTTCATGTCACTACCAAAACAGTGTATGTTTTAGTCTATTGACTGAGATCATTTTAACTGAACCCATACATTTATGATCAGGAAATATTCCTGTGTTCCATTCTATCATAGATACAAGGTGAGTAGATAAGCTCCATCCTTTTGACACACATTTTAAGAGTTATTCCATAACATTTCATTTTTATATGTAAACAACTATACAAAACTGTGCTAGCTAACCATGTGCTGATTTTGAAGGTCATTGATTTTGAAGGTCATTGAAGGTCCTGATGTTGATATAGAGGGCCCGGAAGGTGGCTTTGAGCTATAGTTCAAAACTCTCTAAAATTATCACTATCGAAACAGTCATGACCAAAACATGTCATGTCAACAGTGATAAAAGGGAACACATAATCCTTTATTTGATCAAAATAAACAAAATTGTAGTACAATATACACACATTTTTTAGTATTTTAGTACGTATGTGTGTTAAACTTCTGTATGTGGTAGCTACCAAAGCATTACTGTCACTACAGAAAATGTGCAATCACTTCCAAAACATGGGATGTTTTATCAAAAATAAAGTATACTGAATTATCAACTAAGATGTTATGATAGTTTTTTTATTAAACTAATAAATCCATAACTTTGAAATCAGTATGATCAACTTTTTGCCTTTTACAAAAAAAAAAAAAATTGTATTCAAAATATAACAAATCTCATAAATTACACTTAAAATATTGTTAAAACAATTATATTGTTAGGGATTTATTTATTTTTTTGCAAACAATTAATAATTAAATAAATAAAATAAAATAAATATTTAAAATCTTAATAGGTCAATATAACCCTTTTAATGAAATTATTATTACTGTTTGGGTAGTGACAAATTTGGGGAGAGAAAATGAAAATACAATATGAGAATTAACTGCACAATTACTAGAAATGTGTACCTTGGATATTATACAATTTGCATACATCTACATTTTTTGGAAAAATACATTTTATTTGAAGACGTTTCCAACTCTGACTATAAACCAATTCTGTAGAATGGCCCATTTATTAAACTGATTAAAAACGTATGCAGTATTTTAGTGAATGGGCAAAATAAAACTAAAAATCTATAAATTAAATGTATTAAAAAACATTTATTTAAAAAAATGGGCCAGCCAAAATTTAAAAACACTAAACCATTATTTAACCTTTTGTATACTGTAGTATAGACAATATGACGCTTTTTAATCTGAATTAAATATTGTTTCATATGTTTTTTTTTTTTTAAATATACAAAAGATTATAAAATAAAAATTCAAATTTGATTTTATTGAAAAATACATAATTTCGTATCGCTGTTAAATTTGTACATTTTATGGGTTTGGCTTCCGGTTCTCATCCGCCTCTAGCTATTTTTAGCTAGTATACATCTGAAAGCTAAATAAATAAGGTTTCCATTGATGTATGGTTTGTTAGGATAAGACAATATTTGGCTGAGATACAACAAAATCTGGAGGGTGCAAAGAAAATTGTCAAAAGTTAGTAATGCATATTACTAATCAAAAATTAAGTTTTGATATATTTATGGTGGGAAATTCACAAAAATATCTTCATTGAACATGATGTTTACTCAATTTCCTAATGATTTTTGGCATAAATGTATTGTTGGCTATTGTTACAAATATACCTGTGCTACTTATGGCTAGTTTTGTGGTCCAGGGTCACATACACAGTGTATAGTGGACTATTACTATCCAACACTATATGTGTATAAGCCTAAACACAGAAACCCAAAGCAGAACAAACAGCAAATGTGGTGAAATATCTTTATTCATGTGATACATTTTGGTGTCTCTTTAACCTTCCATTTTTTACAGCATATAATAATAGTACTTTGTTCACACAAACTTGCTAAACACTAGTAGACAGCGTATTTCAAACAGACCAACACACTTCAGAATAGCACACAGCTGAGTATTCAGTCAGTGACATGTGACAGAGCTGCTCAGGAGGGTTTTCACTCGTTTATTTTAACTCGTACATATCAAACCATAGTAAATGTTAATGTTTAAAACACACGTGATGCCCTTTTTTAGTCTTAGTGATGAAAGGAAATGTGGGTCTACAGTTGAACGAGAGGAAAAGCGACAGTGCTAGGAGGGGTTCGGTGATACCTCTAGCAAATAAAAGCCCATTCAAGCTAAAACGGTTGAAACCCAGCATTACAGATGGGGCGTGAAAGTCTAGGTCTTTGTGATACAGTAGCAAGGCAGCAATGCAAATTATACATCAACCTTGGATTCCCACACACGGCCATTCCGGTCAAGCATACGACACGCTGTTTCACTAACTAGTGAGATAATAAATAAACACATGAAACCAACAGTCTCACGACGAGCAATACCAAGATGTGTCTGTACACTAAGCGATAGCTGTGTCGAATATCTTGTTTAACAAAACCTCATTAGCTCTATGCGACGTTAATAGCGTTGTGGCCTGAACTGGTGCACTATGACAACAAAACAAGCAAGGCATTTTGTGTTAAACCGTCTCTAGATTGCATGCTGTTCCTACACTTGCGCAGCAAAAACAAGGCAGAAAATGATTAGTGTGAATTGCTTTCCATATCCAAGCTCAGATGCGACGTGTTACGGATAGTTTCATTAGTACATACACGTTTTTACAATTAGTAACTACAGTCGTGGAGAAGTCATTAAATATCTTAGGTTTAACAAAATTAAATACGTTAAAGCGGTTTCCCTTTTCTAAAATCCGATTTTTTTTCCCCACAGCTCAATACATTCTACATCCATGCAACCCTCTGAAGATTCCTGTAAAAAATTAGCCTGTTTTTAGCCTGGCCATACATGTGTATCTGGTCCCTAATACCATATTTAACATGAAAACATCCAATTATACAGAATATTGTGTCTATGATATTTCACAACAATAATTTCAAAGAGATCCCTTCTGTATCTTTCTTTAAATAACTTCTGCCAAAAAAAAAAACACTAACAAAATAGTGCGTAATGTAAAAAAAAAAAACCTCATATGAATCAGTAACACAAGTTTACAGCCTCTCAATACAATAGAGTCAAGTTCTTCCTCCAGTGAAATTAAAAAAACAAGGCCTAAAACGATGACATCAGCCCCAGCTCTGAAACATGGTAACTTCACAACGACTATGACGGCACTGATGCGTGAAAACTCAAGAGCATGTGAGAGTGTATGTCAGTCTGCAATCCCATATAATGCCATGCAGCCAGGGAATCTGATGAGAATGGTTTTAGCATTTAATCTATGCTGTGATTTTACTTTTTTTCCCCATTAATAGATGTATTTTTGGAATCTGTTTTAATACAGAGTAATAGCACATCCACACAGTTACTCTGAAAAGTCACTGAGTCGAAGAGAAAGAAAAGGTTCTCCGCTCATGACGCAGGGGTCGTGAGAGGAGCGAGTGACCACTGAGAGGCAAGCTGTTTGTGTGTGAGGGGGTCGAGTGAGGGGAACGCAGGGCCTGGCAGGGGGACGAGGGTGGTTACTAGCACGAGCAGCTGCTCTCGGTAACGGGCAACTCCGGAGGCTTCTCCAGTTTGATGTCGATCACTGAAAGTTCAGGTTAAGGATCAGTTAGTGAAAAAAAACAGTCTCAAGTAGAACGGGTAATATTTGTAGCAATAGCTAAAAATACATTGTATGGGTCAAAATTATACATTTTTCTTTTATGCCAAAAATCATTAGGATATTAATTAAAGATCATGCTCCATGAAGATATTTTGTAAATTTTCTACCGTAAATATATAAAAACTTAATAATATGCATTGCTAAGAACTGAATTTGGACAACTTTAAAGGTGATTTTCTCAATATTTAGATTTTTCTAGACTTTCAAATATGTATAATTTCAAACAAATATTGTCCTAACAAACCTTTCAGATTATGTAGACCCTATATGACTGGTTTTGTGGTCCAGGGTCACATTTGAATGAAAGTACATTGGATTAATCATTTTTTTCATTTCTGTTATGGTTTAAAATCATGCAAAAAAAAAAAAACTGGCTTGTGTTCTCCTGCTATCAGGCCGATGCAGCCAAACTGATTGTGACATTTTAATGCGAGCGATGTCTTATTTGTCAGATGCACTTTATGGTGCATGTGAAGGATACTGTCCTCTTTGCTTTTCTCTGGTGTACTATCCATTCCAGGCAAAGCAGCAGCAACGCGACGAAACAGCTGGAAAACAAAAGAAAGTTCATTAGTTAAAAACCCTGATGCTTGGACCAAATGTACATAAATCAATGCCGGTTTAAAGGGATAGTTCAGCCAAAAAAGAATTTTATTAATTAATTACTTGCCCTTATTTAGTTCCAAACCCACAAGAACTTTGTCTTCAGAACACAAATTAAGATTTTTTGAAGAGATCCAAGAGCTTTCTGACCCTACATAGACAGCAATGGTACTACCAAGTTCAAGGACATTGTCCACATGACAAAATTTCTAAATAGTTGTGTACTCTTGTGAACGCATGTCAAAGACTGACACAGAAGAGAAGAAATTGTTGAATAAAGTTGTAATTTTTGTTTTCTTTGAGCACAAAAAAGTATCCTAGTAGCTTCATAAAAAGGTTGAACCACTGATGTCACATGGACTATTTAACAATGTCCTTACTGCCTTTCTGGAGCTTGAATGTGGTAGTTGCATTGCTGTCTATGCAGGGTCAGAAAGCTCTCGGGTTTCATCAAAAAATTTCATCTTAATTTGTGGCTGAAGATGAACAAAGGTCTTTCGGGTTTAGAATGACATGAGAGTGAGTAATTAATGACAGAATATTATTTTTGGGTGAAATAACCCTTTAATAAAATATATGTTACTAGTAGAGGAGACTGGGGCTAGTTAGATGTTTTCCTCTAGTCAGTATTTTGTTTTAATGGATGATTACTGAAAGAAAAATACCCTACAATCTTAGCTATAACAAAATATTAAAAAATATCCAGTTTATTGAATACACATCTGACCTTTTGTGACTATATTTTATAGTATGTTGTCACACTATATGGAGTAAATTGTCACAAAGCAGGCTGAAAATCTTATTAACACAAGGTTTTAAGGTATATTTAAAATACTAAAACAACTATGAAAAAAGTGTCACAAAACCGCAAAAATAAAGAACACCAAGAAGTAATACTGTAGTAAAGCTGTATAAAATTATACTGTATAAAATACATTGAAAGATAATTCACTAAAATACTGAAATGGAACTCCTACTGAAACTCCTTTTTTTGTTTTACTCACTCAACAGCTATTCCTGAAATGTTGGAGATGCAACTTTCAAAAAAAGAATAAAAAATTATTCTAATTTAAGAGAATTTGAAAGATTTTTTTTTTAAATCCACATATAAAACCACTGCTAGATAACGCACACATTTGTTTACTTGAATTAACTTAAAATCAGTTAATGAGATATAGACAACAGTTCAGAAGTTTGGTTAAAATGTAATTTATTCCTGTCATGACAAAGCATCATTATTACTCCAGTCTTCAGTGTCATGTTTTTGCTGTGGTGTGTCAGTAGGAAATATCACTTTACTTTTTCAAACATTCATTTTGCCATTAATTGTAATAATCCAGTGAGATTTTGTTTGCACAGGGAGCCTGACAACAGAGATCTGCTCTCATCATGAAGAAGTAGAACAAACTGAGACAGACTAATCCAGAAGAACCGTGGCAAGGCCTCCAAGATGCTTCAAGAAACCTACCTGCAAAGCTACAGTACTGTTAAAAGATTTAGGCACTTGCTGTAAAATGAGGATGCCGTCAAAATAATGTCATAAATAGATTTTCTTGTTCAATTAACTTCTATTAACTAAATGAAATCAACATTTGGTGTGACCATCCTTTGCGCTAAAGCAGCTTTTGCCCTAGGTGCACTTGCACATAGTTTTTCAGGTAGCTTTGCAGATAGGTTTCTTGAAGCATCTTGGAGACGTTGCCACAGTTCTTCTGGATTTATTCTGTCTCAGTTTGTTGCATTTCTTCATGTCATTCCAGACAGACTGGATGATGATGAGATCAGATCTCTGTGTGAAACACTGGCTGTTGTCGGACTCCTTGTGCAAACAAAAATCTCACTGGATTATTACAGTATTGGCAAAATGAATGTTTGGAAATGTAAACTGATACACTACAGCAAAAGACAGAAATAACTGACTTTTGATTTTTTTTTTAGCTGGTGAAAATACTAGTGTTTTAATCATTTTGGCCACCACTGAATTTTGTGGAACTGCAAATGTCTGTACTGTCACTATTTTAAAAAAACTCAATGAATCACTGAAAAACAATTCTTTCAAACCCCATGCTTTTGAACGGTACTGTAGCACTTGCCCAACATGTGCAACTAGCCCTGGTCTCCCCTATTTAAACTATTTAAAGAGACTCCATGTTCTAGACATTCTGACAATAAAAAGAAATACAGTACGCTAATAAAAAGCACAATGCACAAATGAAATGTCTACATCCAATCTGTGAATTGCAAGTGGTGCTACAACACAGCACATAAAGAAGAATCATTCTAGAGACGCTTGGCTAACATGCAAAGGACATCTGTGACACAGTACATGAGGAGCAATTCAAGCAAATGATACAAAACGCAAACACAAAAGAGCAGCCCAATAGCACAGGACACCTGTGAATGTGAGGCGGGGGCAGAATGGCTAACGATGGGTGAGGCAGAGAAAGACAGAAACCAAAGGAAGCACAAGAAAGAGTGGTGGAGGGAAGGTAGGGCTGGGCCATCCTCGCTTCTCAGTGATTCTACCTGTTTGACATTGTAGCCAGTCTTTGCGCTGGTTTCAATGAACATGACATTCAGTTCCTTAGCCCTCTGCTCGCCCTCCTCTGTGGTAATCTGTCTGCTCGACCGGAGCAGGGAGGGGGGAAGGAAAGAAATACAGACAGACAAAAGAACTGCATCAAGACGAAGAGAAAAGAGACAAAGACTGACTGAGGTTCACATTAGTAATGGGGAAAAAGAGGAATTAGTGTTTTGATAGGACCCCGTCACAGGTTGAAAAGTTGAGGAATGGCTGAAATCATAACACTGAAAAGAGATCACTGCACTGCAGTTCAACAAAAGGCTATTCACAATCAACAACAAACAAAATAAATGAACACCCTAGGGTAGTGATGATTATGTCATTGGCACTTGGGTCATTAAAATAGCCCTTGTTATTTTTGGCTTAAAGAGACCGTTCACCCAGCAATTCATATTCTGTTTAATTTACTTTCTTCTGTGAACATGAAAGAGTAACGGTCCCACTTTATATTAGGTGGCCTTAACTACTATGTATGCTACCAGTCAAAAGGTTTTGAACAGTAAGATTTTGATAGTTTTTTGAAGAAGTCTCTTCTGCTCACTAAGCCTGCATTTATTTGATCCAAAGTGCAGCAGTAAAAGTTTAAAATATTTGTACTATTTAACATAACTGCCGTCTATTTGAATAGCTTTTAAAATGTAATTTAATGTGATCAAAGTTACATTTTCAGCATCATTACTCCAGTCTTCAGTGTCACATAATCCTTCAGAAATCATTAAAACATGGTGTTCTGCTGCTCAAGAAACATTTATTATTATTATCAATATTTAAAATTAATATTTATTAAATAGTAAAATTTATCTGAAATAAAAAGCTTTTGTAACATTACACACTATACCATAACGATGCTAAAAATTCAGTTTTGAAATCACAGGAATCATTTACATTTTAAAATATATTCAAAAATAAAACAGTTATTTTAAATAGAAAAATATTTTCAACATTTTCGGTTTTTGCTGTACTTTGGATCCAATAAATGCAGGCTTGGTGAGCAGAAGAGACTTCTTTAAAAACATTAAAGATCTTACTGTTCACAAACTTTTGACTGGTTGTGTACTTGCATCAAAAAAAGATGTACTTATTGTGTTCATATTGTATTGCAAAACAGTTTTGCTGCTATTGAGGTGGGTTACGGGTAAGGTTAAAGACAGGTTTGCTGGTATAGGTAGGTTTAAGGCTGTGTTAATAAGGGATGAATCAACAGTGTAATTACATGTAATCACATCCAGGTATTTTTATCAAATTTAACTACAATGTAAACATGTACATACACAATAAGTACATTGTATTAAATTATTCATTTAAATGCAAGTACATAGTAGTCAAGGCCACCTAATATAAAGTGGGACCAGAGTAACATAGAAGTACGGTTTTTAGTACAGTAAAAAGCAACACAGACATTTTGCTAAATGTCTTCTTTTGTGTTTCACAGAAGAAAAAGTTAAACATGTTTGGAACAACACAAAGGGTGATAAGACAGAATTTTTGGGGGGTAAACTGCTACTTTAATGTCCCCACACTGCATCCAAGGCATTTTTAAATTTGATCGACTTCCCGCAGAGAATAATTTTGACTTTATATAAGAAAATTTTACAGATGCCCAGACCAACACAGATTCGTCTGCATTTAAGGTGGGAAAGTCTGCAGAAAGGGTTTAGACATGGTAAAATGTGTAAGTTTTGCCTCTTTGTCGCCATCTCTCTGTGCAGAATTATCTTCCATGCGTGGGTTGTGCTTCGACACGGCTCCAGCACGAATTAATCTAATGTTTTGGTAGCTGTCAGTCACCGCATCTTTGTGGATTTTCACTGTATTTAGGAATCACAGATTAACAGATTCAAATATATGGCCCAAATAAGAATTTTCATCGGATATTGTCATCTAAGAGTAAGTAACAAGTCTAAAACTTTTGTTCTGACAAACTGAGGAAAAACGCTCCAGGTGTTTAAATCTAACGATCGGTTATTATCTCATATCACATCAAGCTAGCAAGTTATTATTACTGTTATACTTTGTTCTCAAATTGTTCATGTTAACAACATCAGCATTGCGTAACTACGTGTATATAGTGTGTATTAGCGTTTCTGTTTCTGTACAGTCTAATCTCTGATTGACATAAAATTCGAATTTCATATCAAGAAATTCTTTTAGCCGAAAAAGCAAATCATTCTTCCTTAGGACCAGTGTTCTCTTTATAATACAAAACTTGTGTAATCCCACTTAGTCTATCTGGAAACAGATGCATATGTAAAACTGGAGTAATCTAATTTCAGTCACTTGTGTTTCATAAACACAAACTTTTACAATCCGCAGCCAAAAAAATGTTTAATTATTTCAGCCGCTGTGAGAAAAGGCATTAAACGATCTGGCACCTGCAGCATTCTCACATGCAATTATATTACTAGCCGGGGCGCCTTCTTTATGTTTACAGACATGACGTAATGATGCAGTGGCATGCTTGAATTTCCCGCGAAAAACCTACCCCTACCACTCAGTTTAAAAAACATTATTATAAGCTAACCGTTGTGAATCGGGCTAAAGTAAGGCGATAGTTTTGAACACTGGCTGGTTATGTACTTGCTCAGAAAATTATTTTGTATAATTTTTAACCAAAAGAGTTACGGACTGCAGCTTTAACATGGAAAACACAAGGAAACACAAGAGGAAGGAGATATAAAGGACTTTGTGAATGACATGCATTTCGATTCATTAGAAATCTGCAGAGCTTTCTGCTGAATTTTGTGGCGGCAGAATCCATGTGGGTGTTAAAGTCACATTCCCTCCAGCTTTCGTTTTGGTTTCCTTGGGCAGATCACAACAAAATACTAATGTTCTAATAATTTTGGCCACCATAGTATTTTGTGGAACTGTAAATGTCTTTCCTGTCACTTTTTTTTTAAATCAATTCAATGAATCACTGAAAAACAATTATTTTAAAACCCCATGCTTTTGAATGGTACTGTAGCACTTGCCCAACTTCCTCATGAGCAACTAGCCCTGGTCTCCCCTATTTAAATTATTTAAAGAGACTCCATGTTCTAGTCATACAGTATGCTAATAAAAAGCACAATGCACAAATGAAAAATTCCTTCCATCTTTTGTTTGATTTCCTTGGGCAAATCACAACTGACAGGGTTGGTGATTCTTTTAAAATCAAAACCGTCCTAAATCGCTGTTTCACCTTTTTTTGTAAAGACCGTTTGATCATCTTTGCAGTGATGTACGATTTTAAAATTGGAGGAGAAAATGAGATGGGAGTTTTTTGACACAACCTAACTGTCTTGAACCTTGTTTTATATACTTAAAAGTATATAAATTCTACATTTATTTTTAGAAAATAACCAATCGTTTCGCTAGATAAGACTCCTCTTCCTCGGCTGGGATCATTTAGAGCCCTTTGAAGCTGCATTTAAGCTGCATTTTGGAAGTTAAAACTCATGGGCACCATAGAAGTTCACTACATGGAGAGAAATCCTAAAATGTTTTCCTCAAAAACAATTTCTTTACGACTGAAGAAAGAAAGACATGAACATCTTGGATGACAAGGGGGTGAGTAAATTATTTGTAAATTTTTGTTCTGGAAGCGAACTTTTCCTTTAAGCCTAACAGTGAAGAATATGCAGTGTACTATGTAAATTATACATTTGATTACTTTATACAATGTATGTAGCATTTCTTATTTATTTGTTCTACTGTAGGTTTTTTTTTGTCCTATTGTTTGCAATTAGCTGCTTATTATTATTTAATTGACAATTTACTTGCCTTAAGGTAGCTTGAGTTTTTTTTCCCTTATCATTTAGGATAGTATTAGTTTTCTGTAATACTGACACTGGTGACAAGACAAATTTGATATCATAAAGACCTTATTTTAAGCAAAAATTCTTCAAGAATTGGCTAAAAATGCATATTTTCCATCTTTATTTGACCCTATATCTCTAGCACCCCCTTTTCTAATTCTATTCTTTAAAAAAAAAAGCCCTTTAGACTTATACTCTATTCATTTAGTTACTGTTTTTTTTTTTTTTTAAAGAAAAAATAAGAAACTTAAAATTAACAAAAAAAAAACCAAAAAGGCCTCTAACACTAGCTTGCTTTTTCTTTTTTTTATTCTATCTATTTTCTTTTTATTTATTAAATATTGCTATGTGTACTGTGTTAGGCTAAATGTGCCTTGTCATAACACTTGCATGTTATTGCTCTTTTGTTGATTTTGATTGCTTCCATTGTCCTCCTTTGTAAGTCGCTTTGGATAAAAGCATCTGCTAAATGTAATGTAAAACCCCATTCACTAGTGACAATGGACCTATTTGCGCATGTTATACTTTCAAAATGCAACAGTACCCTATTTTAAACATTTGTTTGCTAGGAATGTACTGTAAATGTATTACTGCCATCGGGTGTTTAGTTCATTTTTATAACCTGAAGTTATAAAAAATTATTTTCCATGGAAGTTGACAATATGCCACAGATCCTGTTGCATAAATAAGAAACTTTAGGTCTGCACTACAGCTCTATCATTTCACCCACCTGTTTGACGTTATAACCAGCTTTGGCGCTGGTCTCTATGTACATCACACCCAGTTCCCGAGCTTTTTTCTCTGCTGCCTCTACTGACACTTGCCTGCCATAGTCCATAGTGCAGGTGTGGACACAGTTCAAATTAGAATGGATATGAAAAACAAAAGTAATAATGGGAAATCAAAAATAAAATCAACACAAGAGAAAATATGATCAAACAGATGGCCAAATTACTCAACATAATATTTAAATTAATGATAAGGAGAAAACTGAACACAAAAATAACGTATAAAACGATGGGCGAACAAAGGATGTGTTTATCAAACTCCTCCAGTTACGGTACCTTTTATCAGCCAAGTCTGTTTTGTTGCCAACCAACATGATAATGACATCACTGCCTCGCTCTGTTCTGACATCATCTATCCACTTTGAAGTTTGCTGGAAAGAGTTAAGATCTGAGAAACAGGAGGAAAAAAAGCCAGGTAAGGACTCAACATTTTGTGTTGGAAATTAATTCATCGATTGATCAATTGAAAATCAATTTGGACACACGTGATTCAAAGCCAAGCTATCTTAGAAGAAAGTGTGCAAGCAGACTGTTAGTATGAAGATCAACAAAACAGAAGTCGGTTAAGTTAAAGCACAGGTCATTTCAATCCTCAGTAACAGCAGTTTGCGGTTACAAAAGAAGCATGTACACTTTACTTTTCATTTATTCTAAATGGAATAATAAAAATATCATTGTTCCCACGCAACCATACTAAGATGAACTGCCTTGACCTAGAAGCAGCTGGCGAATAGTGCTAACTGTGCCCTGGAGGCATAAATCCCTGCTGACCCAATGAGTGAGGCTCGGACTCACTGGTGATGTCATAGACCACCACAGCAATAGTGGAGTCTCGGATGTAGCTGGGAATGAGGCTGCGGAAGCGCTCCTGCCCTGCAGTGTCCCACAGCTGGAGCCGAACCTGAGGGACCAGCAAACCGTGGTGTGCAAAGAAAACAAGGGAAAGAGAAAGGCAGAAGAAAAAAGATATAAAGAGACGATAGGGGCAAGGGAGCAGGGTTAGAAGAAAAAGGACAACATCAAAGAAACCAAACATGACAGGAATGGAGAAATGCACTTATAAAATTGATCATTTTTTGCTTATGAAGTTCTGTATTTACAGTGACCTGAAGGTTTCAGGAAATAAGAATAAGAATTTTGGAGACCATCTCGAGGAATTTCTGCATTTCTCTATTCCTCCTCTCTGAATGATGCTGCTTACTGTGAGATGCTTTGCAAATGGCACTCGATACATGTAAGTATTGCTGGACATGTTTTCAGTCTAAACCACTTTATGGTGTTGAAAAATTGTTTCATAAAGACCCAAAAAAATAAAACTAAGTTTTCTGAATAATGTTTTTTCTCCATATAATGAAAGTCAATGGGGTCCAAAACACTGATACAAAGTTTACATACACCAAAATATTATTTTTAACAAAATAAGTGGGATTATACAAAATGCACGTTATTTTTTTTATTTAGTACTGACCCGAATAAGATATTTCACATAAAAGATGTTTTCATGTCCACAAGAGAAAATAATAGTTTAATTAAAAAAACTGACCCTGTTCAAAAGTTTACATACACTTGCTTGTTAATACTGTGTTGTTACCTGAATGATCCACAGCTGTGTTTTTTTTTTTTTTAGTGATCGTTGTTCATGAGTCCCTTGTTTGTCCGTAACAGTTAAACTGCCCGCTGTTCTTCAGAAAAACCTTTCAGGTCCAACAAATTCTTAGTTTTTTCAGCATTTTTGTGTATTTGAACCCTTTCCAACAATTACTGTATGATTTTAAAATCCATGTTTTCAGACAGCTGAGGGACTCATTACAACTATTACAAAAGTTTCAAATGCTCACTGATGCTTCAGAAGGAAATTTGAAGATCAGAGTAAATGTAACTTATTTTGTCTGTATCTTCTGAAGGGCAGTACTAAATGAAAAAAAAAAGATACTTAGGCAAAATAAGAAAAATATACACATCTTCATTCTGTTCAAAAGTTTACACCCCCGGCTCTTAATGCATAGTTTTTCCTTCTGAAGCATCAGTAAGCATTTGAATCTTCTGTAATAGTTGCATTTGAGTCCCTCAGTCCTCAGTGAAAACATGAATCTCAAAAATCATACAGTCATTGTTGGGAAGGGTTAATATACACAAACATGCAGAAAAACCCTAAAATTTGTGGGACCTGTAGGATTTTTCTGAAGAACAGCGGGCAGTTTACCTGTTAAGGACAAACAAGGGACTCATGAACAACTATCACTAAAAAAAAAAAACAAAAAAAAAAAACAACAGCTGTGGATTATTCAGGTAACAACACAGTAATAAAAATCAAACGTGTGTAAACTTATTTTCTCTTGTGGACTATATGTATACGTCTTTTATGTGAAATATCTTATTCAGGTCAGTATTAAATAAAAAACATGCATTTTGTAAGATTTCTTATTAATTATAAAATAATGAACATTTTGCAGATTCTGCAAGGTGTATGTAAACGTTTGACCTCAACTGTATCCATTGTATTATGAGAAGAAAAAACAGAGAAAATATACTGACTTCCACTTTGTGGACAAAAGCAGTTGTCTTTTGGGGTTTTACAGATGAAAGAAAGTTATACATGTTTGCAACAATAAGAGGGTGGATTTTCCAAGCTCAAATAAACCAGCACACACTTATAAAGCTACATAAGTGCCATTTACTCAAGCAGTACCCGACTTGACCCCACCATGTGGTGAAGCAGGAGCACTAGCTACCTACTTGCTATATCATAGACCACCACTGCGGCTGCTGAGTCTCTGATGTAACTGGGAATGAGGCTACGGAAGCGTTCCTGCCCAGCAGTGTCCCACAGCTGTAGCCGAATCTATGACCATCCATGCAGCACAACAGGCATGGGGACCCATTCAGCACCCAGCCATGGAAGAGAGTGGGGTGAGGTGGACACAGACACAACCAAACTTAAAAAGGTGAAATCAAAATAAATGACAAGCTAATGACATAAGTGTGATGAGCTACAAGCATGCACAAGGAATTACACAAATGATAACTGTGATGAATCTGTGACAATCACCTGATGGACTTAATGAATAAAGAAAAATGTCCCATAGACTTTACAGGTGATTTTAGAATGACTCGAGCCAGTGTGTGTCAAAACCATCTACTATACTAGTACTAACACGGTTAGTCAATATTTAAACTAAACCAGGCTTTAAAAAAAGCATTCCAGCATTCTAATAAGACAAAAGGCTTGGACACACAGAGACTCCTTGGAAATTATTCTAGAAACGTTGATCTCTGTCCTACCGTGCGGTCTTCCAAGTACATGGTTTTCGACAGAAAGTCTATACCAATAGTTGCCTGTAAAGAGAAACAAGAAGTTAACTTAGTGGACACTGCAAAACCGGTCATTGAAAGATTTATTTAGCTTTTTAAGCTTTTTATCTTCTGTGGAACAAAAAGGGAGATGTTTTACACACTGCTTACACACATTCATACTGCTCTTTTCCTTACAATGAATGCATAGTCACAGTGTTAACAGAGAAGTTAAAACAAGAAAAGTATCATAAAATTGCCCTTGTTCACAGAAAATGTACTAACAAATTTGACCTAAATCTTGTGTACATTATATGCACATGAATGAACGAGATTACCAAATGCAAGCTCAAATCTACCATCATACACTGCTGTTTAACAGTTTGGGATCAGTATTTTTGATTTTTATTTCAGGGGGATTAATAGTTTCACAGTATTTAGCATTTATGGATGCATTCAATTAATCAAATGTGACAGTAAAGACATTTATAATATAAAAACAAGAAACCAAATCAGCATATTAGAATGATTTTTGAAGGATCATGTGACACTGAAAACTGGAGTAACTGCTGCTGAAAATTCAGCTTTGCATCACAGAAATAAATTACATTTTAAAATGTGCTCAAATATAAAACATTTATTTTAAATTGCAATAATATTTCACAATATCACCATTTTATTATTGCATTTTTATTGAATAAATGCAGTCTTGGTGAACGTAAGAGACTATTAAAAACACACACACATTTCTGACCCCAAATGCTTGAATAATAGTGTATGTTTACACAGAAAGCAATTATGTTGAATAGGTGAATCTATACTGACATAGTCATAATGTAAAAATACATATACTATCAGTAAAAATTTTTCAACAGGAAGATTTTTTGTTTTTTAAAGAAGTTTCTTCTGCTCACCAAGCCTGCAATTACTTGATCCGAAGTACAAAACAGTACACTTTTAAATTTTTTTAATAACTGTTTTCTATTTGAATATATTTGAAAATGTTATTTATTCCTGTGGTTTCCAGGCTGATTTTTTTAGCATCATTACTCAAGTCACATGATCCTTCAGAAATCATTCTAATATTCTGATTTGCTGCTCAAAAACATTTATTATTTATATTATCATGTTGAAAACAGCTGAGATTTTTTTTCAGGTTTCTTTGATGAATAGAAAGCTGTTGGTCATGCTCCATCTTTTGTATGTATGGAAACAGCAGTTTGATTATTCTACAAAGTATCCTTTTTTGTTCCAAGAAAAAAAAAATGGTTTTACACACTTGACAGTCAAAAATGCTAATAAAAAGATATTAAAGGGAAAGTTCACCCCAAAATTAAAATTCTGTCATTAATTACTCACCTTCATGTTGGTCCAAACCCGTAAGACCTTCTTCAGAACACAAACTAAGATATTTTTGATGAAATGGCAAAATTTACATTGAACTGAATTCTTGGTACATTTCTGGATCTTAAATGTAGGACCCTTGCTGTCTATGGAGGGTTAAAGAGCTCTCGGATTTCATCAAAAATATCTTAGTGTTCTGAAGACAAATGAAGATCTCACGAATTTGGAACGACATGAGGGCGAATAATTGATGACAGAATTTTCATTTTTGGCTGAACTATCTCTTTAATTAAGCATAGTAACAAGGTAAGCATCTGTGTACATAATACGGGCTGTGACAGTCACAGCAGGTATTACCTGATAGGTATTATCGAAGCTGTCATACATAAACCTGGTGATAAGTGAAGTTTTGCCCACTGTGGAGAAAGAGAAAAACAAACCATTAGAAACAAGGGCCTTACAGTAAATGCATCTCGAAACCTAGTGTGCTCCCTACATAGACATCATGTTTGGTGTTCGCATCCAACGATGCTGTCAAAAAGGGAAGGGATGTATTGGTCTGCAGGATGAGTCTGAACTCTGATCGCTGTGTTGGCAACATGGGTGTCGCCGTTTTGCTTTTACAGCAACATCAATACAGACTAAAAAAATGCAGCAAATCTCCTTTACGACAGCCCCTGGCCGTTTTTTTAACATCCGATTCGGCCATTATGAAACGAAAACGTGGATGTGACGTGGATGATGTGGCAGTTAAACATCCCTGATGTGGTTTATGAGCTCATGATCTTGATTGTCACAGCCGGCTAGCAAGAAACATGCTAAGTGCTAAGCGCTAGCAACAATCTTCACAACAGACAATACTGGTTTTTACACTAAACTCGTTCATTTAAGGCTGTAGTGCTATCTTTTTAGCACTTTATGTGTTAAACACTAATAATCGATGTGATCACATATAAAATGCCTTTAAAATTGTAACGTTAGATCTCTATTGTGGCTAAGACCAGACAACACAAATATGCTAATACAAGGACTTGATGGTTTCCTTCGATGTCTACATGTAAATACACACTAACACCGATGGGAAAGACATAAATAACACATACTTTGTCGGTTAAAGCATAATTGAGCTAATAATCTCATCTCGTATCTTCTAATATAGTTCGGACGCTGCAAAGATGTTCAATGCCACATCATCTTTGTTCATGACAAGCGTTTTCTGTAAGTTAAATCTCACAGCATTTTAAGTGCTTCTCCCCAACCGTCCAAACTGTCTGATAAATATTTGCGTGTTTATTTCATAACATCTATCCCTCTTTAGCATCCTTTCACCTGGCCTGTCCGTTTCTCTGTCCACGTCTCACATTATCTCAACACTTACCGCTTTGCTCGCCCAAGAAAACCAGCTTAAATTTCCGCAGAGGGTTGCCGAACTCTCCGCCACCGGTCGTAGTAGACATATTTATCGAGTGCAATAAACAAAAACTATCTAAATGTTGTTATTTTCTGTATGCGGACGAAGGACACACTGTACAGTCCAGTGAAGGAGCGCCGATAGCCGATGATTCCTGAGAGTGACAGCACCTCTTAGTGGACAGAGATGGAAACGCAGGACACGCTGTGGTTGTGTTTGACTACCTAGTGCTAGAGAGCTGCCTACGCATGCTGTCTAGGTTCCAGTCAAGCGTTTGAAAGCGACCATGAGTGCCAAAATGCTCTCTTAGTAGGCAGCTGACTAGGATTTGAAACACAACCCATGTCTACTGTCATAGCTAAGAGTTGTGTAGCATTTAAAGCCTTTATTTGTCTTATCAGTATTTTCCTAAATTCCTACAAAATATATATAGAGTCGAGGTCAAAAGTACACATACACCCTGTAGAATCTGCAAAATGTTAATTATTTTACTAAAATTAAAGGGATTATACAAAATGGATGTTATTGTTTTTTTAGTAGGCTACTAATCTGAATAAGATTACATATTCTCCACAAGAGAAAATAATAGTTAAAAAGTTTACATACTCTTGATTTTAATACTGTGTCGTTACTTGAATGATCCACAGCTGTTTTTTATGCCGTTGTTGTTTTTGTTTAGTGATAGCTGTTTACAAAACCCTTGTTTGTCCTGAACAGTTAAACTCCCTGTTCTTCCGAAAAATCCCACAATTTTTTTTTTTCATTAACATTTTACAGATTCTGCAAACTTCAGAAATGAACTTTTTTCACTGAGAGGCAAAATTTGCCCCTGGAATACCTCAAATACTTAAAGTTACCCAGTTAATTTGATCAATATTTAAACTGTTGTCAGTAACAATAGACTGTTAAAATTGCATCTAAATTATACATGTAAGAAACAGCTCATATGGCTGCGATATTATGACAAAATCATTATTGTAGATTATTGCTCTTTATATTGTAATAATGATTATTAATATCTGTTTAAAGAACAAGACCTTTTTAGCCAAGTCTAGCGCAAGTTATGCAAAAATCCCGTTATAATCACTGAAGTTAGGAAATTAATCGTTTATTTACATCGTATATGCACTGTATTGTTTATAATGAGAAAATTGCGAGTGTGCACTCATCAACAGCTCCGACGTTTTCAGCGCTGAATAATTTAAGCGCCTGATTGGCCAATGCATTCCTAAGCACAACAGAAACGCGTTTGATTGGTTATAATGCTCAACGCTGTACAAAACAGCGCGTAAACGCAGTCTGATGGAGCAGGGGTTTCCAAAGTAGGGGTCGGGACCCCCCAGAGGGTCGCGAAACCAGGAGGAGGGGTCGCAAGATAATTTCCAGAAATCAAATAATTTTTAAAGCATTAGAAATGGCATATTTTACCCATAAATAAAAAATATAAGTTGAATTAAAAATAAAAATCCAGCATGTTCAAATGTAAATAATGAGTAAATAACTCTAAAATAATATTATGGTTGTTAGACTGTTGTGTTCCTTTGTGTTGTCATTATGCTTGTGCGCCGTTTTGCAAAACATTTGTATACTTTAGGAAAGTGGGGGTCCCAAGGTACTGGCGTTATTATTTTGGGGGTCGTGGGCTGAAAAGTTTGGGAACCTCTGTGATGGAGTATGAGTGAATCTAAATGTAATTCTGCGAATTGACACTTTTCATTTATTTTCATATTTAATTTACATTCAAATACGTTGTTTAATGGTGCAGTGGCTTTTTGCCCTTGAATTTATGGGGCATTTTTGCCACAAGCTCTCAATTTCTGACCCTGGCTCATTTGGAGGGTAAATTATGAAGTAGCATATAGGTTTTTTTTTTAAACGTTTTATTGAAAATGTACACCATGGAATCTTACTACAGTTAAATATCTCACAAATTTCTGGTATTACAGGGGTGGGGGTAATTGACATTAAGGGGAAAATATGGAAGATGACTAGAAAAATGTAGGCCAGTCTTGACACCCAAAATATTTCACACAGAAAACAGTCACTTGTCAATAATGTCATTAATCATGTTAAACATGTCTTGACATCGATACTCAAAATAGGTCCTTAAAAATTATATTTACTGCACATTTGCATGACCGTCTGTACCTCATAACTGACTTAGTTGAAATGAAACGACTGAAAACCCTTGACATATCTAAATGCAGTATTTGGCAAAATGGGAAATGACATTTATAAACTGAATGTAACTGCACATGTACCTGGAATAAATACATACAATAAAATAGTCCAAAATAAGAAGCATTTAAAGTGTAAATATGTCTAAGCAAAGAATAACTCCATATCTAAACAAAAAATAAATTCAGGGCATGCAAAAGAACAGAAGATAAAGAATATAAAAAGTGGCACTGAATGTGACCTACATGGTATTTCAATAGGTGCTTTATTATTCTTTAAGATTATATTTAAAATAAATTATAACTATTGCTGTGACTATTTAAGACTTGAAATGTATAGGGCATTACAAAAGATACAATACAAACCTTTTAGATTTTGCTTATGTTCACCTCATGCTTTCAAATAAAGACTCTCATTAAATAACAAATATCTCTCGCTGCATTAACAACCAGGAACTTTCAGGCCCATTTTCTTTGGATTTTCTCTAAATTCACAGCCAGCTTGTCAAAATGTTTTCAAGTCTTATTAAAGATAATACCTACACCCTAAATTATACATAGTGTTTGCAAATACGTTAGTATCCGTTCACTCCTCACAGTTAACACTGTGTTAATGTTGACGAGAACATGCAGGTTCATTCACAAACACATGTATTTATAAAAGAAACAAAATGATTAATTGAACAGATTGAAACTGCAAGGCAATATCGCAGACATAAAAAGCTAAACTAAGGATTCCTTTAGTTCACAGCCTTTCTACCAAAGCTTTGGCTCTGGCGTCACCAGCAAACAATAACGTCATCTGTGAAAATACTAATGAGGGACTGCTTAGCATGCCCTAATTAGGAAACACAGCTAATATTGTTGAAAAATACCATGTTAAGCCCACATAAGGCCATGTTCAACAGGGCACACAGCATGAAAGTTTTAAAATGTAAAAAAAACTAAATATTCAAACAAGGCTGACGGAGTGAAAAAGACAAGAAGAAGAGTGGACGCTTAGTTCTCGTGGAAGCTGCAATCCCCTCTTCCAACAGGTGGCCAAGACAGAGTTAAAAGAAGCTAGAAGAAGAGAGGAGACAAACGCAGATTAGAGAAAGTATCAAGAGGCCATTGAACTCATCAGCACCAGTGGGAAGACAAGTGTACATCAGTCAATTAGAAATGGGCACTCAGATTTTTCTTTTGCCAGCCAAAAGCATGAAGCATTCGCAATGTGGGCGGATAGAAACACACCGTCCTTCTGCCCTGCGTCAGATGCATTGTGCATCCTCTTCACAATTTGCTTTTAAATGTGCATGGATTCGTTCAGCTTGCATTCTGTTTAATAAAACTGTGGTCAAAATTAACCTCATCTAAAACAGCTTAACTGGGACAGTGATTATAATGATTACATCCCTCCCCACCTCTCTGAAGAGGCAATTTTTTTAAAGGAACAGTTCACCCCAAAAAACAGTTCTCTCCTTTTTGTAGATGGGTTTGTTTATAGCATTACAACAATTGTCACGTGTGTTTATCAGCAGTTTGGACTCTCGTTTTGACAGCACCCATTCACTCCAGAGGATTCATTGGTGAGCAAGTGATTTAATGCTAAATTTCTATAAATCTGTTCTGATGAAGAAACAAACTCATCTGCAGCTTGGCTGGCTTGAGAGTGAGTACATTTTCAGCAAATTAACATTTTGGGGTAAACTACTCCCTTTAAGCATATTAGTCACACAAAGCATCACCAAAGATAAATGCAAATAAGCACAGCCTTAAGCAAAGGTTTTGATAACACAAAAAACTGTTAGTAAAAGCTGCAGAAAAAAGCCAAAAATCAAAATACAAGAGGCGATTTATGTAAAAACGCAGAGGGCTTGGTCCACACTGCCTCCCCTTAGCCTTGGGGTACCGGTTAACCAAAGAGTCTGGGCCTCGTCCCTTATCAAAGCCATACTACTCAGTGCAGAGCCAGGGATTACTGCAAAGGAAAGTAAATACACACACGGCAGTGAGCAGGGACACTGAAGGGAGGAAGAGCGTTAATAGATGATTAATATCAATGTCACATCAATACCACCTGTTGAAAGACCAGCATCCAGATATGATACAAAACAGTCAGCCAGCACAGACCCAACAGAATCACTTCGATTTTAACGAACAGCCTGGTATCTTTAATAATAGCGTTGAAAATAGTTATTATAAATATTTAAGCTTGTTAAGAGACTGAAAATAAAACTCATGACACTCAGACTAAATTTTTGTTAGGATTTGGTCATATAAGGATCTTGTACAGACGTTCAGTTAATTTGACTCGTGGCAGTGGTCAGACACTTCACTTGAGAATTCAGGCCAAATCTTTTTAGACAATAGAGTAAATTCTTATTATATATGTTCAGTTAAGCATAAAGATTTAGTAAATTGCATGCAAGTTGAACTTCCAGCTCCTCCCTAAAGCAAATAACCAAAGCATAATTAGAGGAATCAAGATTTTTCAATACGAAGCAAGCAAATCAAACACTGGCTATGTTCCCCCAAATGTTTTTGAACAGTAAGTCTTTAATGTAAAAAAAAAAAAAAAAGTCTCACCAAGCCTGCATTTATTTGATTCAAAGTACAGCAAAAATAGCACAATTTTAAAATATTTTTACGATTTTAAATAACTGATTTCTATTTGAATATATTTTAAAATGTAATTTATTCCTGTGATTTCAAAGTTGAATTTTTAGTATCATTACTCTAGTCCAGTGGTTTTCAAACATGTCCTGGAGGCACCCCTGCCCTGCATATTTTGTATGTCTCCCTTATTAGACACCCAAATCATGTCTTGCAGTCTCTACTAATGAGCTGATCATTTAAATCAGGTGTGTTAAATGAGGGAGACATGCAAAACGTGCAGGGCAGGGGTGCCTCCAGGACAGGTTTGAAAACCACTGCTCTAGTCACACTCTGATTTGCTGCTCAAAAATGTATGATGTTGAGTAGAATTTTTTTTCAGGTTTCTTTGATGAATGGAAAGTTCAGAAGAACAGCATTTAGCTAAAATAGAAATCTTTTGTAACATTATAAATGTCTTTCTCATCGCTTTTTATACATTTAAAGCATTCTTGCTAAAAAAGTATACATTTCTATCATTTCTTTCCCAAAAAAAGAATGGTATTGAGTATAATGTTTCAAAAGCTTTTTATTTCAGATAAATGCTGATCTTTGGATCTTTCTATTCACCAAAGCATCCTAAAAAAAATAAAATGTACTCAACTGTTCTAAATGTTGATAAAAATGTTTAAAAACGATTTCAGAAAGATCATGTGACACTAAAGACAGGAGTAATGATTCATTAAAATATACTTAAATAGAAAGCAAAAATAGAAATTTTACTGTTTTTGCTGTACTTTGAATCAAATACATGCAGGCTTGGTGAGCAGAAGAGACTTCTTTAAAAAACATTAAAAATCTTTTGACTGGTAGTGTACATAACCATTTAGCCAGTTTTAGGAATAATGCAAATAAAATGTGGAATTAATTGTCTAATATTCATACACAATGACTTTTCCCACAGTTTAAAGGTTTATGAAAGAATGCCTTTTATTACTGATACAAAATTGGTCCCTTTGCAATTGATATTTATCAGAAAGTGATTTTTTTTATTAATTTTGTGAAAAATAAAATGTCACAAAAATAAAGAGCTATAAAAGGTGCTTACATTTGGATGAGATGTGCCAAAGTTTTTCTAGACTAATACAAGCATAGCAATGACAGGTTTATAAAAAAACACTGAGGTATGGCTGCAGATGTAACATGCATGAGCTAAAATGAGACAAAACAGCATTACTACTCATGTTCCTCAATTCTAACTACTCCGTAGGAAATAGAGTAAAATGCCTTAAATCTCACTGCATGATTGAACTGATTGCAGCTCATACATCTTCCAATTATAATACTAATATGACAATTATGATACTACTAATAGAATTTGTCCCATTTTAACCGGTGTACTCTACTGCATACCCACTCATGGTAAAGTTCACCCAAAACATTTAAATTGTGTCATTAATTACTCACCTTCATGTCGTTCCAAACGTTTCTTCATCTTCAGAACACAATTTTTTTTCAATTTGTGTTCCAAAAATGAACAGAGGTCTGACAGCTTCGGAATGACATGAGGGTGAGTAATTAAAGACAGAATCTTCATTTTTGGGTAAACTATCCCTTTAAAGTTGAATCAAACACGTCATGCAGATCAAAGCAATATCATCATGACATCATAACACAGCAAGTAAAACAAAGAAAAAGAAACAAATCGCATTTAAAAAATGTAAAAAAAGGAGTTAAACAATTAAAGAAGGATTCCATTCACAGTTAATATCCCTCCTCAGCTGTGTTATGCATGAAACTAGGGAGAGGGAGAGGGGGGAGGGAACGGGAACAGCATGGCTCAGGAACACTGAGGGGGGAAGAGCTCATTCACAGCGGGCAGGGGGAGCACTTTCTACAGGAATCCTGAACTGGAAACGAGAGAGAAGGAAGATTATTGTTCCCTACAGGTTACACACTGTTGTATTCACACATTAATTAAAAAAAGATGATCCAAAATGTTAGTTATGCATACTTCAAAGCGGTTGCAGGGGGTCTATGTGGTAAGGCTTAGAATTGTTCTCTTTTCGTACCAGATAAAATTAATTACATGGTGTCTTCTGTTGTGTTGTTAACATAAACCGGATATCCTTTAACGATGACTAAAACGTCCGTGGCAAGGGATAGCTCACTCAACAACAGCATTATTTTAAGGCCAAGTGGTGGACCAGTGTGACCCAGCTGTAGGAGCCAGGCCAATAAAAGGCTCTTTTGTGCGAGATCGAGCAAGAGCAGTGGAGTGCAAACAACAGCAGATTGTTATGGATTCAGATGGCAGATGGCTGCACATCACATAGGGAGAGCAATAAACTCTCGCCTGGCGCTGGTGACATAATATCTCCTGCTGCTGCCACACACATTCTTCACATTACCAGCACTTTTAAGCATGAATAGGAAAACTGTAATTACTACCGCAGTGCTTTGACACTGTAATTACATGATCAGTCTAACTGACCATCATCATTACATGTGTTTTTGTAATTTAGTTCCCTCGTTGAATGAGGGTTCGTGCCTTAAGAGATACTTTTAAAGCCTTACCAGCATAAGGTGTCTCATGCAGGACTGGGAGCAGGTGAGGAGTTAACTGGAAAACAGCATGGATGAGACGTACATGACACGTGCACAAACTAGACAAGACACCTTACATGCAACATCAAACAATCAATATTATACATGCCCTGCCCTGCAAGAGAACTGAGGAAAACTGTTCCATTTCTCTGGCTACCTTCTATAGGTGAAGTCAAATGTTTACACACACCTTGTAATCTGCAAAATGTTAACTATTTTACCAAAATAAGTGTTCATGTGACCCAAGTAAGATATTTCACATAAAAGACTTTTACATACAGTCCACAAAAGAAAATAATAGTTGATTAAATTACCCTGTTCAAAAGTTTACTTAAGTTGATTTTTAATACAAATATAATTGTTTATGAGTCCCTCGTTTGTCCTGAACAGATAAACTGCCTGCTGTTCTTCAGAAAAATCATTCAGGTCCCACAAATTTTTTGGTTTTTCAGCAATTTTGTATATTTGAACCCCTTCCAACAATAACCGTATGAGTTTCAGATCCATCTTTTCACACTGAGGACAACTGAGGAACTCATATGCAACTCTTACAGAAGGTTCGAACGCTCACTGATGCTCCAGAAGGAAAAAACGATGCATTAAGAGCTAGGGGTGTAAACTTTTGAACGGGATTTAGGTGTGCACATTTTTCTTACTTTGCCTAAATAACTTTTTTTTTTTTCTTTATTTACCTCTGCCCTTTAGAAGCTACTTACATGTTTCCCAGAAGACAAAGTAAGTTAAATTCTAATAAAGTTATTAAAAACCAATAAAGTTTTTACCCCCCGGCTCTTAATGCATTGTGTTTCCTTCTGGAGCATCAGTTAGCATTTGAACCTTCTGCATGAGTCCCTCAGTCGTCCTCAGAGTGAAAAGACGGATTTAAAAATCACACAGTCATTGGTGGAAAGGTTTCAAATAGGCAAAAATGCTGAAAAACTAAATAACAGCGGGCAGTTTATTTGTTCAAGGCAAACAAGGGACTCATGAACAACTATCAGGAAAAAAAAAAAAGACACAGATGTGGATTATTCAGGTAACAACACAGTATTAAAAAGTGTATGTAAACAGGGTCATTTATATAAATTCTATAATAACGGTTTTCTTTACTTATGGACTGTATGTAAATTACTTTTTGTATGATCTCTCTTATTTTGGTAAAATACTTAACATTTGGCAGATTCTGCAAGGTCTATGTAAACTTTTGACTTTAAATTGTATGTATATGCAGGAATAAATAACACCACAGGATAGTAGAAGGGATGGTGGTTACAATCTGGGAAAATATGTAAAGCCTGTAAGTTTGATCTCAAATATTGATTTTGTACAATCTTTCACACATTACACACTACAAAGATGAAAAGCATGACACCAACAATTAACAGCGTTTCCTCAGTGTCTCGTTGCTGTGAAAAGTGCTGCCTTGTGAGGACATACAAGAAGCTTAATTAGGGAAATGGTTAAAATGGAAGAAACTGACATGAAAAAAAATTATAATAATCAACAAAAAAGTAAACCTTGTCAGTGCAAGTGTCTTCTTCCCATTTAATACTCAGGTGAATGCAGCAAATCAGCTTGAATACACAACCATGAGTGATTACCAGCATTATTGAAGCAATTTATTTGAGCTCTGATTACTAGTACCCTTTTCAGATTGAATGTGCATGATCGCACTGCAATAAGCGAATGCAACATTGTACTGTTAAAGAGATGGTTCACCCAAAAATAAATTCTCTTATTATTCAATTCACCCTCTAGTTGTTACAAACCTAAATTTTTATGTTTTTCTCAACACAAAGGAAGATTTTTTTGAAGAATGTTTGTAACCAAAAACCTTCTGGTCCCTACTGACTCCCATAGTATATTTTTGATACTATGGAAGTCAGTGGGGCCCAGCAACTGTTTGGTTACCAATTTTCTTTAAAACATCTTTTGTGCTCAACAGAAAAATTAAACTCATACAGGTTTGAGGGTGAGTAAACAATAAAAGAATTTAAATGTTTGGGTAAAACATGCCTTTAACAATGTAATCATTTAATACCATGAATATTATAATTATATAGCATTTGTAATTATAATTATATAGAATTGTTTAACATGTTCATTCAAGACATATACCACAGATCTTTACATACCATAATTAAAATACTACTGAACAATACCTATATTTACTTGACATTTTATTTTATAAATGCACAACAATATGAGCATCTTCACTACTGTTCCAAAGTTTGGAGATCAGTAAGATGTTGTTGAAAGACATCTCTTTGAATTAAAATACGGTAAAAAAAAAATATTGTGAAATAATCTAAAATATTTGTAAAATTTAAAATAACTTCTATTTTAATATATTTGAAAATGTAAATTTATTTATGTGATGGCAAAGCTAAAGTTTCTGCAGCCATCAGTCACCATAAATATGACCACTGATGTATGTTTGTAAGGATAAGACAATATTTGGCAGAGAAATGGCCTTTAAAGTTGTCCAAATTAAGTTCTTAGCAATGTTATTACTAATCAAAAACTAAGATATATTTACAGTAGGAAAATTACAAAATATCTTCACGGAACATGATCTTTACTTTATATCCTAATGCTTTGTGGCATAAAAGAAAAATAACTATAATTTTGACCCATACAATATATTTTTGCCTATATACCTGTGCTGCTTAAGACAGGATTTGTGGTCCAGTGTCACAAATAAGATTATTCAGAAATCATTATAATGTTTCTGGAAAATTAGATTATTTTATTTTTTTAATAAGCAGCATTTATTTAAAACAAACCTAATCTAACATTTAATTTACTAGATGCATTCAATTAAATGTTAGATTAGGTTTGTTTTAAATAAATGCTGCTTATTAAAAAATACATATATATAATTTTCCAGAAATGTTCCCTTTAATTTCTTAAAAAGAAATCTTATAAACTTTTGAACAGTAGTGTATATGCTCAAACCTTATATCACTCCACTGTCTACTCCATCTATCTGAACTCCAGTTTTGGTTGTTATCCAAATTCAGCATCCCTTGCATTATTACATGAGCGGTCAGTGAAATGCACACACACACATACACAGATTCACACATGTTCTCCTGCATTGTGATCTTCTGGTGTCTCAGAGAGGGAAGGTTGTGAGGAGTTAGGAACCATGTAGAGGTCAATACTTACTTTTTCCTCTCTTTATCCTTCTTAAGTGTGGAGGAGCTCCCTGCCTGCTGGGTCTGGGCCTGCAGCAGCTCAGCGGCCGTCTTCTTCTGCTTGAAGCTGTTTAGCTCATCATCAAGGGCCTTCTTCTTGTCCTCTAGTTTCTTCTTCTCATCCTGGTGAAGCTTCTTGAGACGGTCAAACTTTTCATGAAGCTGTGACGTGAACACCAGAGTCAGTATATGTTACAGAACAAACAAATCTTTACATCCACTGTAAAATAGTCCAGTTTATAGTCCATAGTAAACGCTGACTCTTTTTAAATAATGTTTGGATGCATATGGTTGTATAAGCCTGACCAGCTATACAGCTACTGTAAATACCATGTACTGCATGAGGTGTGGATAACACTTTGGCTACATTTGTTACAAAAGTGCTATAATTACAGTCTTCAAACAAACAAACCTCCTTTTCCGCCTCTTTCAGCTCTGCCTCCTTCTCTTTGACTCTCTGGACAAACATCTGCCTCATCTCTTCCTCTTTCTTCTGCAGCTCACCCATGAACTCATTCCTCTTGGCCTCATATGTTTCCTGGAGGCTGAACACAACAAACCACACACAAAAGATTTTTTAAAAGGGAAAGTTCACCTAAAATTAATTCAACTGCAGCGATTAAGCCGCTCAGTTCATATTTATTCATTTTACAATGCCTTTATAGTCTTCTTCGATCTTTTAGATTTTGTTTACCTAGACTTTAAATGGCGTGTCTTAAGTTTCATTCAAAATGCACTACCAGTCAAAAGTTTTTGAAGGAAAAAAAAGGTGTAGCTTTAAAATCACAGGAATAAATTTCATTTTAAAATATATTAATATATAAAACAGTTAACAGCTTAAAGAGTAAAAATATTTCAAAATGTTATTATTTTTGCTGTACTTTGGATCAAATAAATGCAGGCTTGGTGAGCAGAAGGGACTTCTTTACGTAAAAATAATAATAATAAAAAAAATCTTGTAAAATCTTGTGTACACTACCCTCCAAAAGTTTGGAAACATCCCTGGCAAAGTGTGGTTTTGGACGATATCAGCATAAATCCTTATTTTTTGGTGCAAATACATTAAAGTAACTTGACATTATCATTAAAGACCAGCAATAATAATTTTCATTTTAATTACATAATAATGGCAATATATACATGTCAAAGTCAGACATGCCCCTCTGGACCGTAATGTCTATAAGAAGTGTCCAACCAGTATAAATCATCTTTGGGCAATCCTTCACGATGCTTGGAGCAATACATCAAGTCAATGTTTAAATAAACTGACAGCTCGGATGCCCAGATTATGCAATGTACGTTTTTTCTATGTATAAACTGTTTATGTAATAAAATATGTTTTCATAGTTTGTGTTGTCTCTTATCAGTGCAAAATTATCACAAATTAAAAAGGAGTCATGCCAACATTGTCAAAAACCCCACTTTTCTAGGGCATTTCAAAACCTTTGGAGGGCATCTTAGTTCTAAACCTTACGGGTTTAGAATGACATGAGGGTGCATATATGAGTCAACTATCCCTTGTATCATCTATTTATGCTTATAAATGCAGACCATCATTTTTTTCTGTCATAGGTGGTGGTGGAGAACTTTTTCCAGATCATTCAGTGTGACTGTGAACCTCTTTACCTGAAGGGTTTGCTGTCAGGGTCGGTGTCTTTGAATCCCATCTCCTCCAGCTTGCAGCGGCGGTATAGCTCATAGTGGCGAGTGTGAGTCTGCTCTCGCAGGTCCTCCATGTTGACCCTGATAAGCATTTCTCTCAGCTTCACGAAATCACAGTGATTCTCATTCTCCACTAGAAAACACAAAATACAAGATATTCAATGGCAAATGACCACCAACGACTGCCAGAGTCATATGGGACATGAAAAGAGAAGGGAATAACTTCCTCCTGGA
Organism: Cirrhinus molitorella; assembly: GCA_033026305.1. NCBI lineage: Eukaryota > Metazoa > Chordata > Actinopteri > Cypriniformes > Cyprinidae > Cirrhinus > Cirrhinus molitorella. The sequence goes on along the minus strand of CM065129.1, from coordinate 27,617,586 downwards.
CATGCCATACACAATTACTGCATTGCCTTCAAGGGTGGAGTTAGTCTAAGAGTTCTGTGTAGTTTATAGAAAAGCTGCAGATGCGTAGTTGACGTGACATACTATCCTAAATAACAGTTGTACAACATTTTTTTTTTTTAAGAATGTACTTAATTCTTACAGGTGTATACAAGTAGGGCCCTACTTTTTTTTCAAATTCCAATTTTTCTGGATTCTGTGTTTTTTCCATTTTATTTTTTAATGGTTAAATTAAAAAATATTAATCAAAAATGTATTAAAAGTTTAACAAAAAATACATTTAATTCCTTATAAAATGTTTTTTTTCCCCCCACCCACAAATTCAATTATATTTTTACTAGATTCTGTGGTTTACATACATTTTTCTGGATATAATTTTAATGGTTTCATTAAATGTAAATAAAAGCATCCCTAATTAAATGATTTTATTTAATAAAAAAAAAAAAAAAATATTATTACTTTATTTATTTCCTGCTTTTTTCCCCCAGAAATACTGTCTGTGTATTTACATTTTTCTGGTAAATATATTTTTGTTAAATATTTTATTCCTACATTTTTTTTAACAGTAATAATATTAGTAGTAGTAGTGTCATTACATTAAGTAATATATTTCCGTCACAGTGTCTTCAAATTAAACCAAACTTTTATTGTGACGAGTTGCTGTGAAGACCTTTACGTTTCTTTCTAAGGTGATAGCTTTTCTCAAAAGAAAAAAAAAAAAAGAAAAAAAAAAAAAACGTATGAAGCGACTCTCAGAGCAGTTCTTGTCGTTTGTGTTCATGTACTCATATATTAAGGTGGCAAAGGCTGAAAACACCACAAGTATATGTGTAGTATTTGAAAACATTTGCGTTAAATATTATTTGTTTTGTAGTATTTAGATAATAATCATATTTAAATAGTGTATTTAATAAGGCTGATACGGATATGAACTATACTCTCATTCAGGCGTAATAATCAAGGAACTTTGCTGCCGTACCATGGGTGCAGCAGGCTCAATGATATTACGCAGCGCCTGAATATAGTCCCCAGCTATTTTACTATTAGCTTAGTGCTTGTCACGTTGGAAGCTACCTAGCTGGGGACTATTTTCAGGCACTGCGTAATATCATTGCGCCTGCTGCACCCATGTTACAGCAGCAAAGTTCCTTGATTATTACGCCGGAATTAGAGTTTTTCATTTTCTGTCAGTCTTGGTACACAATGTAACTACAGAAGAGTTTTAAATATGAAAAATATTGAAAATCTTTGGTCATTTTTGAGTGAGTTGCTAACGGTCTAATCAGATTCAATGATTTATGCTAAGCTATGCTAAAAACCTATGCTGAATAGATTCAAAAACGGTAAAACTCACCTGTTTAACTTTAGGGGAGTTGGAAAATTAGCCCATTTTCAAAAAAAAAAAAATCATTTTAAAATTAAAATACATTAATTTTAACATCTTGGTGACATTTGATAGCATTATTCCATTTTATACCACTGATGCAAGGACATGACCTCTTAATAGTCAGTTTGTAGAAGTCTGACCAGCAGCTGTGATCTAGTGTTGTTATCACCATCAACATTCCCTGCAGCTGTTATTGTAATAGTATAAACAAATAGATTTTTTACATTTGCTGAAGAAATCCTGAGTGGTGTTTGTCTGTGAAAAAAAAAAATTTGCATAGGATTTTTTACCGGCTCACTAGCTGATGCATAGGAAATGCATTTTTTTTCCCTTTTTACATGATTTAAATCCACATAAAGTTGACCTTTAATCAAGTAAACTATATGCCATAAATTACGAGTAAATACTTGACAGTAGCAGTGATGCATGAAAACACACATCACATATATGCAAATATTCCTCAGTCAGGTCAGCTTTGCAGTAGGCTAAATTAAGTAAGAGCACGTGAGCTGCCCCATGGCTCTATCTCTTGAGAGAGAGAGAGATATTCAGAGTGATGTCACAGACAGCCTGAAGACAGTCAGAGCACTGCTGCTATAATGTTACACATCAAATCACTGCATGCATACCACATGTTAACAAAGACTGACAAGACCAATTGTGAATGAAATGAGCTTGATTTGTATAGCTTATTGAACATGACAAATGAACACTATTGTACTATAGATCCTCTTTTTCATACAAGACAAAAGGACACTGCAATAAATATGTATTTTAAAATTCTTTAACATTGATAAAGTTTCTTGAGCAGAAAATCTGCATATTAGAATGATATCTAAAGGATCATGTGATAAGAATAATATAATGGCTGCTTACTGTGTGCTATTGTCAGTGCTATACTGACGTCATTTTCCTGTTGCTCCACAGTGATTAGTCACATGGAAATTACAGCTCAGTTTCTCATTTTGACAGCCCTAACATATTAGCATTCTGCCTTGTTGTGAAAAAATGCAAGCGAGAAAGAGGATGGTGTGTTGAAAAGGAGTGTCCAGACACAACGCAGCAGAGAGGGAGGGACGGGATGGGTTTGGATGTCCTGAATAAAGAGGCCACGGCCAAACAGAAGGAAGAGCTCAGTGTCATTTCCTCTAGGAGACGTGACCAGCACTTACCCTGGACGGTTCCCCAGGGGTACTGGCGTGCTCGCACCATCTTGTTCCCGATCTTCACTTCCTCAGTGCTTCCCACCACTGCAAAAGGCAAATGACCCTGCAGAGGGCAAAAAAAACCCACAAACAAATAATTTAACAGAAATACCCCAGTCTATTTTAAGTGCTTACAGTAACAGACCTAATTATGCAACATTTAAATGCATTAAAACCACAGGGTTGAATAAATAAGCTTTCCATTGATGTATGGTTTGTTAGGATAGGACAATATTCGGTCGAGATACAACCATTTGTAAAATAATCTGAGGGCGCAAAAAAAAAAAAAGAAATATTGAGAAAATAACTTTTCTATTCGAATGAAGTTCTTAGCAATGCATATTAATAAATCAGAAATTAATATCAATATATTTACGGTAGGAAATGTACAAAATATCTTCATGAAACATGATCTTTACTTAATATCCTCATGATTTTTGGCATAAAAGGAAAATCAATTATTTTTAACTTTACAATTTAGTATTGTTGGCTATTGGTACAAATATACCTGTGCTATTAATGACTGGTTTTGTGGTCAAGGGTCACACATTTAACAAATTTCCAATCAAACACATACACTACCATATAAAAATTAGGGGAGAGTGTGTGTGTGTGTGTGTTTTTTTTTTTTTTTGAGAACTTATGCATTAAATTAATCAAGAGTGACACTAAGGACACTTAAAATGTCACAAAAGATTTATTTTTCACACAAACGCTGTACTTTGAAACTTTCTAGAATCCTTAAAAATGTATTAAGCAGCACAACCGTTTTCAACACTGATAATTAAAAAAAATCTTTAGCACCAAATCAGCATATTACAATGATTACTGAAGGATCATGTGACACTGAAGACTAGAGTAAAGGCTGCCATTTAAAAACATGACTGGTTTTTACTGCATTTCTGATCAAATAAATGCATTCTTAGCGAGAATAAGATACTTCTTCTAAACAGTAGTTTAACTAAATGTTCTCATTAAATCAATATGGGTCTAAAAGAGCATAAACACAGAGGAACAATGTCTCACAGTGTTGAAACCCTCATAAAGAAATTACCTAATTATGATAACATTTACTGCACAAGAATGGCCTTTAAAACCACTGAGAAGAATATATGAGAGCATATCCCACTTAAAATGAGTGGGATAGGTCCTGAGGTCAGCTATCTTTGTTTTCAATGGTTAACCAGTACTGGAAGACCTCCACAGTAACCCCGCAGGCACAGGCTGTGTAGTGAACTGACATTCATTCACGCAGCCTGCTCTATACAGAGTGTCTCTATCCCACAGTAAAAACATGTTGTTGTGAGAGTACACTGAAGAAGAATGCCTCTCCTTTTGTGGTGTCATTTCCTGTGACCAAACACAAGCAGGAAAGCTGGACACCATATGGGCTCCTTCTCACTTAAACTGCTGCACTACGATGTGAAATGAGAACTGGACAAGCACTGAAGTATAAAATATGGCTGTGTTGTCTCCAAGCAAAGCATGACATAGTACATTTGTGATTGATTCTATGTAAAAGAATTTTAAGGAACAGGAAGAGTTACACACCAAAGCTTAATCCTTTCGGGTCAGGGGCCTGTTTTTTGCAATAGCTATATTAATAATTATTACACCATACTAGTGCTGTCAAACAAAAGATTTATAGTGATTAAATGCATATTTAATCACTATAAATATGTGTATATTTATTATGTTTATATAAATACACACACATGCAGTCTATATATATTTAACAAAAAATGTTATGTTTATATAATTAAAATATATAATATCAATAATATGAATATAAATATATACATGCAAATACATGTAAATATTTTTTAAAATATATACTGTATGTGTATTTATACATGCATAATAAATATACACAGTATACACATTTAAAAAAAATATTTTGGATGTTTTGAATTTTGGATATTTTAAATCACGATTAGTCGTTTGACAGCACTACTTCATATAATTTATATTATATATAAATATACCTGATATAGGAAGATAACATTTTTCTTACACTTTTAGCACATGAAAACCAAAAATAAAAGTTTAATTAATAATCAATACATTCATCAAATTTATTTAGTAATCAACGCTCAAATGAAAACTATTTTTGTGACATTTAAATTACTTATTCAAGCATACATTAAATAAGGAAGACTATGAAATAATTAAAGACATAAAATAATAAAAATAAAATGAGTATGTAATGCAATGCATGTATTTATCAGAATTCTCCTCTCTAGAGTAATTTTTTTGCCAGATGACTAATGTGTTTTGGACATTGACTGGTTTTCTGAAATAAGTTGTTTTATCAAGTTCTTTTATTGACATTTACCCCACACTTTCGGCTGGAGAAGCTCTAATTAAGCGACACCTTTTCGCTAAAAGCCTAAGGCGATTTCGACCCTCCAAAACAGTTTTGGCTAAAAAAGAAAACATTTTTGCAGAATATAAATGACTTACATTCATGGTTGAGTTGATCTCTGCCACAGTCTCATCGTCAGTGGGAAACTGGTAGATCTGGACGCCATTGCTCACCAACTCACTTGTGATTTTAATTTTGAACTTAGCAAGTTCACTCTTTGAGATGGCATCTGATTTGGCAATGATGGGGATGATATTCACCTGTACGGGCATTTAGGAATAATCAGTAACCAGAAATAAATCAATTGCTATACACATGAATTAAGACGACAACCAAATACAGCAGTGGTCAAATGATTTCTGCACATATGCAACCCCAAACAGCTCAAGTGAGTAAATATTTCCCTGTCAGACAGCTAACTTTCAATCACTCATGCAGTAAATTACTAAATACAGATGTAAGCAACTCAAGCAACCTCAGAACATCTGGCTAAGTCCAGATAAATATAGACACTCGGCTTCTCTCTTCTTTTATGCCTGAGCAAAGTGAATAAATGGCACACAGAGTGCCGAAAAAGGCGGCATTTACTTCATGCACAGAGGCTGCTGCAGACACATGTATTTGCACAAATAGACATCTCTTTTTAAATTTTTAATTAGGAGCAGCTAATGCAATTAAAATGAACTCCATAGAACGCTTACATAAGCTCAACCTGCTCAAATCTGAACATGCTTCAAACTGGAACAGAATTAGGCATACGCAGCTATTTGATATTCACTTTGAAACCAATTCAGAGAGGACATTTAAAGGGAGAGCTCATTTACTCACCTTCATGTTGTTCCAAAACCATGTCTTTCTTTTGTGGAACATTTCTTTTTTTAAACAACGTCCAGGCAATTTTTTGTATATATATATACATACATAAATACATAAATATATATATATATATATATATATATATATATATATATATATATATATACACACACACACATATATTTATATACATATACATATATTTTTGTATACACACACACACACACACACATACATATACATATATATATATATATATATATATATATATATATAATGTATATGTATGTGTGTGTGTGTGTGTGTGTATACAAAAATATATGTATATGTATATAAATATATGTGTGTGTGTGTATATATATATATATATATACACACATATACATATATTTATGTATTTATGTATGTATATATATATACAAAAAATTGCCTGGACGTTGTTTAAAAAAAGAAATGTTCCACAAAAGAAAGACATGGTTTTGGAACAACATGAAGGTGAGTAAATGTTTTTTATTTTTTTGGATGAATTATTCCTTTAATCTCAGGTCTCAAGGGGGTTAAACTAACCATGCTAGTACGGGGATAATCAAACACCCCTCCTCCACTCATGACTCTCTCTCACACACAAGTGCACATATGGAGTGCTCTGATCCCACTCACTCAAATTTTACACTCCTTGCCACCCACACCACCATCGAAATACTATTCTCAGTAGCCTGGCCACTAGCTTTATGCTTTTTCCTGTAATTTACTACTGATGAATTGTGACGTTAACACAGACACTTTAAATGAAGCTTTAGCCACAGTGTGAGTACACAGGCATCTCTTCTCAAGCATACGAGGCAACTGTTATGCTCAGCTTCAGATCTAAGAGAGCATCTTTGTTCAGGGAGTCTGTGCAGCACAGAGAGAGATGAAAGAGAATGCAGTATTACACAGCTGACCTTCACTGACTCCATCTACACAGCACCAATGACATTAAACATGGCATAGCCATCAGCTGAATGCTTAATAACCCATCTTAAAAAGCGCACATCAACCACTCTGCACAGTGAAACAGTAAACAACACTAAGCCACACATACACTACCACTGAAAAGTTTTTGGACAGTAAGATTTTTAATGTTTTTTAAAGAAGTCTCTTCTCACCAAGCCAAGCTAGTACAGCAAAACAGTAAATGTTTGAAATATTGTTACTATTTAAAATAACTGTTTTCTATTTGACTATATTTTAAAATGTAATTTATTCCTGTGATTTCACAGCTGAATTTTTAGCATCATCACTCCAGTCACCTGATCCTTCAGAAATCGTTCTAATGTTCTGATTTGCTGCTCAAAAACATTTTTTTATTATTATGCTAAAAACAGCTAGAATTGTTTCTTTGATAAATAGAAAGTTCAGAAGAACAGCATTTATCTGATATAAAAAAATCATTTTGTACCATTATTTAGCAATTTAAAGCATCCTTGCTAAATAAAAGTATTAAATTCTATAATTTCTTTCCCAAATTATACTGGCTACAAAAGCTTTTTATTTCAGATAAATGCTGATCTTTGGAGATTTCTATTCATCAAAGAATCCTGAAAAAAATTACTCAACTGTTTTATACATTGATAATGATAATTATAAATGTTTCTTTAACAGCAAATTAGAATGATTTCTGAAGGATCATGTGACACTGAAGACTGGAGTAATGATGCTGAAATGACATTTTAAAATATATTCAAATAAAAAGCAGTTATTTAAAATAGTAAAAAACAATTTTTGCTGTATTTTGAATCAAATAAATGCAGGCTTGGTGAGCAGATAAGACTTCTTAAAAAAAAAAAAACATAAAAAATCTTACTGTCCAAAAACCTTTGACTGGTAGTATATAGCAGACATTTATTTAAAAAAACATGTATTATTTTTGAGAGTCCACTGCATTAAATTCTGTACCGACTAAAATATTTCTACCGCTGACCATATCTGGTCAGCCTCAGGTGTGATCAAACACTTGTAAAAAAAAAAATAAAAAATACATCACTAACCTTACTGTCCAACTTCTTCATTGTAACCAGGTCAAGAGACTTCAGTGAATGTCCAGTGGGAGCGATGAAATACAGACAGGCGTGGATCCGTGTATCGTGATAACTGTGTAGGGTGCGTTTAATCTTCAGCTCCTCCTGCAGGTATGCTTCAAACTGAGCATCGATGAACTCCACAATAGACTTGTAACTGCAAGTTTAACAATGAAGAAGTGGAAATAATTACTTACGGTCAAAAGAAACAATCACAAACCTAACACTCACTGAAAATTCTGTCATTAATTACTCACCCTTATGTCGTTTCAAACCTGTAAGACCTTCGTTCATCTTCCGATTCTCATAGCTTTACAAAACTAAGGTTGAACCACTGATGTTACTTAAACATGGTAGTTGCATTGCTGTCTATGCAGGGTCAGAAAGTGCTCGAATTTCATCAAAAATATCGTAATTTGTGTTCTGAAGATGAACAAAGGTAACAACATGAGGGTGAGCAATTAATGACAGAATTTGTATTTATAGGTGAACTATCCCTTTACAAAGTGTTTAAAGCTTCAGGTTTATGATAGAACTGTAATACAACTATGAGCTTTGAGGGGAAAAGGTACTGGTTCAGCCATCTATAAATAGTTGGATAGCTCAAGACTCATAAAAGTGCATCTTCAGGCAAAATAAAGTGTCACAATCATTCAGCTTAATAACATGCTATTTCAGTCAAATCTGAAGACCATGAAAATACTTTATAACTAGCTCTTTCTTAGCCTACGGCATCAGAAACCTGAAAGTGGGGTTATATCTGGTTTCCTGATACCATACAACCTTTATATTAAAATGAGCTCTGCATACAAAATTGTCACATGACAGATATAGAAAAGCAGGAACAACAGAATTCCTTCTTATGAAAAAACATCCAAGACTCTATAGTCCCAAAATAAACAAAAGCATTAGAGGGTAGTGAATCCTCTGAAGAATCTTTTAATTTATCAGTAAAAATACTCATTTATTGTTGCACAATTTAAAAAAGTAATCCAGAACAATGCAGTCATGACCAATGACAAAGCTGATTTTGGTTACTCATCTGAGCTTTATTATCTATTATGAAACATACCAGACTGAGTTTAATATATAAATTATTATTATTTATATTAATTATAATTATTATTATGTAAAAAATTATGTTTATAAAAATATATTTCACAAAACCTTACACAATTAAAACCAACAGTTTATTATTAAGTATACTACAAAACCAGTCATTAGTCAATTTTTTACAATTGAGATTTATACATCATCTGAATAAATCCGCTTTCAATTGATATAAGGTCTGTTAGGATCGGACAATATTTGGCTGGCAATACTACCATTTGAAAATCTGGAATCTGAGGGTGCAAAAAAAACACACATCACCTTTAAAGTTGTCCAAATTAGGTTCTTAGCAATGCATATTATTAATCAAAAATTCAGTTGAGATATTTATGGTAGGAAATGTACAAAATATTTTCATATAACACAATCCTTAATTAATATGCAAATTATTTTTGGCATAAAAAATAATATATAATTTTGACCAATGTGTTGTTGGCTATTGCTACCAGATGTTAATGCATTACAGTATTGCATTACTCCCTAAAAAAAGTAACTAATAACGTTACTTATGGAAAGTAATGCGTTACGTTACTTTTGCATTACTTTTCAAATCTAGGCAGGGCCTGCTTGTTTGTTTTTAATATAAAAAGTTCTATTTTTAGTAAATGTAAAATGCCTTTCACACCAAAAAGTGAAATAAACAAGCCTCAGGCTGAAAGAAAAGTAAATTCACACAGTAGAAGGAGGTTCAACACTCTCTTAGTTTATCTAAAGTCGTTTTTGCTTATTAGTATGGTTGAACTATATCATCAAGACCAACAGCAAAGACATTGGTTAATAAAATAGGATATTTGTGTAATTAACATTTAATTATTGCAGGTTTGCATCATATTCTGAGTTTGCATTTCACTGTTTTAATTCATTTTGATGATGAATACTGAATCAGTTTTTGTGAGTGCGAATTAATGCATGTTCACATTTAGTCAAGAACTACAATAACATCATGTTTACACAGTGCACACAATGCCTCAGCACTTCCAATTTCTCTCAACATGGAGACAGCGGACTTGTCAGTAAATAAATAGGGAAAAAAGTAACTGTCATTACTTATTTGAAAAAGTAACAAGATATTTTCTTGTAAATTAAAAAGTAATGCGTTACTTTACTAGTCACTTGATAAAAGTAACCTGATTATGTAACTTGCAACACTGATTGCTACAAATATGCCCATGCTACTTATGACTTCCAGGGTCACAAACGCACGTATTAACATTCTGGACCATCATATGACTGATTTTGTCTCTGGTTAAAGCAGATAATCTCATTTGATCACAAGCAGATCTCACCTGTCTTCTTTGTTGATCTGATCTCCAAAGCCTACAGTGTTGACCATGGTAAGCTTGAGGCGAACGTTGCTCTCCTGCAGCTCGTAAGTGTTGGACTTGAGCTGCACTCCAGGCTGATTGTGCTGTGTAGGTTCACCCTCAAATTTGGTGTTGAACAGGGTGTCCATGAGGGTGGACTTTCCCAAACCCGTCTCACCTGTAAAAAAAAACAGCAATAAGCGACCAGGCTCTACATCAGGGTACTCTTGTGAAAGTGTGGCAGAGACTGAAACAAAAGAGAAAAAATTTGTTTTCTTTGTGCACAAAAAGTATTCTCATAATTTCATGAAATTAAGGCTGAACCACTGATGTCACATGGACTATTTTATCGATGTCCTTACCTTTCTGGGCCTGGGAAGTAGTAGTTGCGTTGCTGTCTATGCAGGGTCAGAAAGCTCTCGAATTTTATTAAAAATATCTTAATTTGTGTTCAGAGGTTGAATGAAGGTCTTACGGATTTGGAACAACATGAGGTTGAGTAATTAATGACAGAATTTTTATTTTTGGAAGGAATTTTGTAACTTAAAAATTACACAAATCAGCTTAAAATACAGAAGTGCACTATTTAGCTGATGCATCCACTTCAGATTTTAACCCGCATAATCAGCGTGTTAAAGTCTAAAAGCCATGCTCAATCCTGGCTGAGTCTGCCTAAAGGTCCTATTCTTGCTTTCCTGACAACCACAAGCGCGGTAGAAATGGACATCACACAACACCACCAGAATGTTAATTATATGGATGGCTCACATTTGCCATTTCTTCATAAACTCAGCCTGCAGATCCCATTCCCACGGGCCCCTCACTACAGGCGTGAGCAAAAAGCCTCGTCTGACACCTAAAAATAAAGCAGCGATTTTCCGCCCAGATCAAAAATTCTAATGAACAGTGACTATCACAAGGTAGGAAATTTCCTTAGACTGAATTAAAAGCAATGCAGGCATTACACACTGATCATCACATAACTCAATCAAAGCTGATGGTTTGATTTCTCTCTTCTCCAGATAATCACGCCATGATATTTACAGCACGCCAATGCACTCAGCATTCACTAAACCTGAAGCACTGAAGCCAAACCTGCATATGAATGATCAGGCCTGCTTGCTTTACAACGGTCCCTTGCCATTTGCCAAATTCCCATCACACTAGTTTCTAGAGAGTTCTGTGACTACCTCCTTAGAGCTTTAGCAGAAATGGGATAAAAGCCCTGGCAGATGCCCTGAACTTTAAGGGATGCTAACAAAAAGCTGAAACAATGGCTTTGTATAAATAATTCAAAAGGCAAAGCGAACACCAAAAGCATGAAGATGTCAAAGGCATAAGATTTAGCTCAAATTGCACTTCCTTTATTGGAATATGTCCGCTTAGTGAGGGGACAGCATCACATGCCTGATTAACAGTTTGCTATAAACATGTCCTCAGACCATACTGTTGATTTTACAAACAGATTTCAATATTATTATTAAATACTGAGAAAAGACTTGTTTTTGTATGACAGGACTAAAATATATAATTATTAGGTGACACTTTACAATAAGGTGTCATTTGTTAACATCAGTAAATATATTAACTAACATGAACAAACAATGAACACCACATTTATTACACTATTTTTTCATCTTTGTTAATGTTAGTTAATAAAACTACAGCATTTCATTGTTCATTCATGTTAATTCACAGTGCAACAAAACAACTTTTTTAAACTGCGATTTTAATAATGCATTAGTAAATGCTGAAATGTAGTATTATTCTTATTTCATGTTAACTAATGTTAACTAATTACTTACTGTAAAGAGTTACCAAATATTTATTTTTCTTGCAGTCCACACTAAAGATAACTTTACACCTATAACTTTATGTAGTACTACACATGCAAATCCACATAATGACAAACAACAATGCAAAAACAATATAATAGTGTTGACTTTAAAAAAATGTACATTTATTTAACATATTAGTTTAATTTGATCAATTAAGCTGACACAAATTACTTGCACTGCACTTAAAACATACATTTTATAAATTTGTGCATTCCCTTGGAATCAAACTGGTGTTGTTAGTACCATCCACTGTCTACTGTTTAACCAACTGAAATGCTTTGTTCCTGGTATGCTACCAGTTAAAACAGTAAGTTATTCTAGGAATTGTTACTGACACACAGGTTTAGGCCAGACGACATCACTCACCTATTAATAAGAACAAGAGTGAACCTGCACACTTCTTCAGTCTTGTGGTGTTTAGTAGGGCTGGGTATCGATTTAGATACCCAGATTCGATTCTCGATTTTTTAAAATAGTTTTTTATAGTTTTTATTCCAAAAATAAATAACAGTAACATCAGAAATTAAGAGCTGTAGGCTTATATTTTAAACCTATTCTTTATTTTTGTATAGGGTCCTTTTTTTAAAACAACAATAATGCCCTATAAAATGTACATCTTAATTTTTCTGGTAATCAGATGATGGCATGAAACATTAAATTTATCCTGATCAAATGAAAATTAAACCCTTTTACTTTTTGGCAAACAACGTGCTGCACAATAGAGGTTTGCTGTAAAAATTTTAAAGAAAACAAATGTGATTACTTATTTAAAAATAAAGATTTATTCATATTTAGTAATAGTAGTAGTAGTAGCAGCAGCAGCAGCAGCATTGTCTTAAGTAAGCTAAATAGTAATATATTTCTGACACTGTTTAATGCTAAACTAAACTTATTTTGACAAGTTGCCATTCGATGAACTTGCAGCTGCTGTGAATGAGATATGATGGTAGTTTTCTCAACTTAAACGGTAAAATGCTAATGAAGTGACTCTCAGAGCAGCTGGAGATGATATTGTGTGTTCATATTGTCTAATAGAGAGACGGCAGAAGCTGAAAACACCACAAACGTTGTCCGCGCTTTATTATGTGTAGTAAAAAAACAGTGTGCTGCGCCATTCCACATTCATTCATTCATTGCGGAAATCATGGCGCCTTTACGTGTGATGTCAAATGCTTCTGCGGATTTGTAATATTACTATAGCATTTCACCTGAGCATTGCTAATCACACATATAGGTAAATAAGAGGGTGACATCTAGTGGGAATTGAGAAGACCAATGATAAGGTTCACATTAATCAGATGTTGTTTTGAAAGTTTACTGAAATAAATACAGGAAAAGATCCATTTGCAGCTTTTGAGAATCAATATCGAATTGACGTCATTTTAAAAAACAATTAATCGAAAAATATATTTTTTTTTGTCTAACCCTAGTGTTTTGTTTAGGTGTACATCTGACCTCCTCTACCCTCTTTTGATTACTCAAAATGCATTTTTTTGTGTGAATATCACCCCTTTTGTCATACAACCACAACTTTACAACTCAACATTAAACAACACTGAAATACACACGCCAGTCCTAGTCCAAACTAAACACAACAGTCAACACCACCTGGAATCAAGAAGTGAATGCAGCTGGCACAGTCTCTCCACCAAACCAAACACACATGCACACCTTGTTAAAGGGAACCATGGGTATTAAAACCTTGTATGGTTTAATAAAAATTATGTCTCTTACTGAAATATACTACCCATGAAAGATTTATGTTATTTAAAAAATCCACATTGTTTTATATTTTTTTTGGGCTATGGGAGAATGCTTTTTTTGATTATGTGAAATGGCTGCACTCTGTGAGCTACTGGCACTATTTGCTATTTTTACTGCAACACAAATAAAATACTGATACAATGATCATAGCTTCTGAAAGAGCTTATAGGTGGCGATGGATGTAAGCGTAGGCTTAAACCAAATGCCATAACATCAATTTTCACCACAAGGAGTCTAAACGCCCCCGGAAACCGAGTGACAAATCTGCCATTTTTAAGCTCTTTCAGTAGCTGTGGTCTACTAAAAGCCTCAAAAGCATTAGAGCTAAAGTGGAGAGAACGCAGACGCAGGTCTTTAGGAAGTTTTATTTGTCCACAGGCATCTTTCATTCTTTTCTCCTCCTCTTATCGCTAAGAAAGCAGTAAAGACTTATATCACTTCTCTTGTTGCCCTTCAATGAAAAATTACAACCAAGCGCCTAATAATAAATCTATCTAAATAATAGATAACAGATATGCCCAAAATATGCATAAAACGATGGGTTTTCTACTACATATTTCAATAAGAGACATCATTCTTTTCATTCTTCTCATCTCTTTAACATTGACTACTACAATATTTTCATCATCACAACATACAAGGACAGACTTGATGTCGCAGGCTAGTCTACTTCCCCTAGAAGGTGTGTTTGTATTACATTTTACTGACCAGGTCAAATAACATGCAAAATAGTTGAAAGTTGAAAGATTATTTTGATTAAGTGTTTTTTAGAAAGTAAGACGCCACACACGAAAGCAGGGTATGAATGAAACCAAATCACAAGTTCCTGCAACTGCTCTCCATCAGTGCACCAGTATTTAGTAAGTGGGTCACAGGACAGAATCAGTATGCGTTCACAGTGAAGGGGTGTGACATACACTGAAGCAAATGGTTAGTTTCGCCCCGAGGAAGAAAGGAGCTCCCGCATGACACACTCACCCACGCAGAGGATATTGAAGCAGAAGCCATGGTTGACGGACTTGTTGACCAGCTGGTCCGGCATGCTGTCGAAGCCAACATGACCAGAGAGTGGGACGGCACGTGCACCCTCTCCCTAAAATAAAACAAAAGCAAACCATATGAATACCACAAAGATCATTTGCACAGTCTCTCACTCTCAGCAATGCAAAGTCTTTGGAAGCACCTTCATTTATCAGGATGCAAAAAGAAACACTGTCAACTTAGTAGATAAAAGTACATAACATGCACCTCATTTCAAACATAGACACTATGTAAGTAATACTGTGGTACAGATCTCAAAGGTTCAGCTCAGTGCACTTCCTTTTTCCTGTCTGATCTCAACTGTCGAAACCACATTCAGGCAAACAGACACGTAAACCTTTTTGCAGTCGCAGGCAAATGTTACCGTTATCAAGTAACGGAGATACCTGTGAAGAAAAGCGGTTGTAAATAACATAAGACAAATGTCACATTTAGGCCATATTACACTTCAGCACTTCCTCTACCATTGTTCACACAGGTGGCCAGCCAAAACTTTGGCAGGAAAGGCTTTCTGCCGACATTTACAGCATATCCTTTGGTGTGTGGGTGTTTGCATATGTGACCTATGCGATGAGTAGAGCGAACGTGCCAAATCATTCGATTTCTGCTAAAATCACAAAATGAAAAGTGTGCATTCAATCAGCACAGGTCTAATGTAATAAAGTTCCATTATCCAAATGAAAACATTAAGTTAAACTACAATAAACAGTGCAATCCATTCATTGAAAACGACGATCAGCAGAGATGATCAGTTCTATTATGAGGATTACTGACACTAACCATCAAATGTCATTAACAGGCAAATAGATAAGTCACAGACTGTGAGAGCATCTTATTGACTGAACAAACAGTCACAATCTGACCCACATGTGCAACATTCCCAAACCAGACAACTGTAAGGAGTCCAAAGGGGGGTCATCATGACTGAAACACCCCACTGGTTGGCTCTGTAACCAGAACATACTGGTTCAAACCTCTGGTTTGAATAGTAAAGACTGATGTAGACGTCATTTATCACATCTAACAGCTGAGCTCAGCTTTGAGTCTGCTGCCTCACGTTAGCTATGTATTCCCATTAGAGACGTCAGAATGAATAGAACACAAGATACAAAACACATCTGAAATTGTTTTACATGCCAGTTTTTGACATTAATGCACTTGATGAAAGACAACGCCCAGCGTGTACACACAAGGATGCTAATGCAATTAAATATAACGGTTGGATGCGGTCGAATTTAAGGGATTTTACAATACAATGCCACTCTATAATAAAACTGATTATTTTTTTTTAATCATTGTTTGTGAAAATCCATCAGTCGTGGTCACTTCAAATCATGATGTTCATCCGTTATTGTTGGCCCTCAACATTAAGGCATTTACTCAAAACGGCTGCTTGGAGATTTGTATATTTTAAAATATACACAAAATGTGCTTATGTATTCTAATCGTGTACACAAACAGTACCAGCCGTTTTAAATACTCTGGAATCAATCTGTTTGTTAATAATGGGCCATCATGTTCACGAGTAAATGAAAATCGAAACCTACTGAATTCTACCATATGTCACACCCGCTAAAATATCTAGTAGCAATTCGCCACTCTAGGTTGGTAAACCGAAAGCACATTTTTGTAACAAAACAGTGCTCTTACCGCTTGTCGAGCTATCTCAGTGGCCGCCATGGTTCTCTCCTGCACCAGCCCTTCACAGGAAACTGCAGCACGCACGTAAAGCGAAGCTACAGACCAAGCTACAGCGACGAACTCAGATACGATGGACTGTACCATTCATGGCTAACGCCATGGCGGCTTCTGTTATTTTTGTAATTGCACGATTTATAATTGTAATTATATACGACTTAACGTATGACCGAAATACACGTCGTTTGATAATTATAACACTTAAAACAATCATCGTAATCAAAATATCGAGTCACAATATGACCCCCATTTTATTAAATGGTGTAGTCCTCTTCATCTTTAGCTCAACTGCTAAAATGCATTTTTCTACAGATCTAACAACTGTTTTTTTTAAAGAAGTCTCTTCTGCTCACCAAGTCTGCATCCAGAGTACAGCAAAAACAGTAAAATTCGATTTTTTAAAAAACCATTTAAAATTGTTTTCTATTTTGTTATATTTTAAGATGTAATTTATTCCTGCGATTATAGAGCTGACTTTTTAACATCATTTTTAACTGTTTAACGTCATCTCCAGTCACACGATACTTCAGAAATCATTCTAATATACTGCTAAAAAATATTATTAATATTATTATTATTATTATTATTATTATGTTAAAAACACCTGAGTAGAATTTGTTTTAGGTTTCTTTGATAAATAGAAAAGTCAGAAAAACAGCATTTATCTGAAATAGAAATATTTTGTAACATTATAAATGTCTTTATCATCACTTTTGGCCAATTTAAAGCACAATTGTTAATTTATTTCAGTTAAACTGTGATATTTGGATCTTTCTATTAATCAAAGAATCCTGAAAAAATTTACTTAAACGTTTTAAATATTAATAATAACAATAACAATAAATGTTTTTTGAACAGCAAATCAGCATATTGGAATGATTTCTGAAAAAAAAATTAATGTAACACTGAAAACTAGAGTAATGATGCTGAAAATTTAGATTTGATCACAGGAATAAATTAAATTTTAAAATATATTCAAATACAGTTATTTTAAATAGTATTTTTTTCTATATATATATATTATATATGACGACATTTGTTATATTTTTATACAAAATATTTAGTAAATTACAGACCTACATAGGCTATATATATATATATATATAATTTCTATATTTTTTACATATGCCAAATCTATGTGTGTGTGTGTGTGTGTGTGTGTGTGTGTATAATTAATATACACAGTACACACACATATTTTATGTAAACACAAAATGATGCACTTAACTTATTTTGCATGTGTTAATCACGATTAATCGCTTTGATAGCCCTCAATTATAAAGGCAAATACGTAATATAGTTCTAACGACTTAAATGTTTTAACACATTTTTATTTAGCTAAAAATATTTTAATGCCATCACGTTATTGGGCCTTTATATATTTATATCCACGTGAAACTATTATTTTCGTTAGCATTATGAAAGCAGGGATGTAGGCCTATTTAATTTCTACTTCCATAATTTTGATTCATTTTACATTAGGCCTACATGACGTAGCCTATATTGCGCTAAATGTTACGTTTTAATATTTATGAATAGCCTATTAGGAGGTGATTTATTTAAAAACTGACGTATATAAGGAAGTGGACCTTCATATTAAATCATATTGAATAAAGCAGGAAGGAGTTTGCAAAAAAAAAAAAAAAAAGATCTCTTTTGCCTTCCTTCTGTGTTCCATCAGCCAATGAGTAGTGGCAAGTGTCGTGGGTTTGAAGACAAGTGTTGATTTAGTCAGTGGTATTTGAACTTTAGACTTTATGAAGGGGAGGGTTTGCACGTCGGAAATGGCCACTGTGAGGCTGTGAGGGAAAACACACTCGAATAGTTTCGGTTAACTCACAGAAAATATTTTCTGCTTCCCAAAAAGGAGAAACTGACGTTTAACTAAGCGGTTTGTGAGTCTTATAACCCGCAGGAAATTATTTGGTTGAGTGTATAGACAGTTTGAATTAGAGGGACGAGGGAAGATAGCCTACTCTGAAGAGCTGTGCGGACAACAGGTGATAGACAGGTATTCATTCACATTTATCAGTAAAACTTTGTCGTAAAAACTTTACGAAAGTATAACGTTCGATGTAATTTTACACTGTTCAGACATTAATCAGTAGTAGGCTAAATCAACTTAATTAATGAAAACGAAAAAGGCTAAACTAAGAGTAAAAGATTTAAAAAATAAAATAGTGATCATGTAAAATTAGTGCATTAGTGTGCATGTTATGTTTTAAAAGCAAATGTAAAAAGAGGAATACGAATGAGGAAGCAGCGCGTTTCTTTCCCCAAGAGAAAACTAGTCATGTTGCTAAGTTTTCCTCTTGAAAAAACAATTAAGTAAACATATATCTTATTTAATGTACTTATATTATATTCATGTTTCCCTATCCAGATTTGAACATTTATAGCCTAAGCGACTATAAGGAAGATGGTCTTCGTTATGTAAGCCTCTTTAGTTTGGATCTTATCTAAGTAAATAGCTTCCCTAGAATCCGCCAGTATGTATGAGGGGATCAGCAGTGGACCCATCAGCTCTGGAGAACATTTTAATGACCCTGTGGGGGAAGCAGCACAGCCCTCAGGAGAAGCAAATGATTCGGACGGTGAAACTTCAGGCAATAATGTAAGAAACTCAGATTCCCCTAAAAGCAGGATAGCAAGCCAGTTCCGCTCAAATCTTGAGGAGCGATTGTCAAGACATGGTGCTCGACCCTCGTCTCCTGTGTTGAGCGCCTCCTCCCGCAGATCCAGATTTCAGAAACAGCTGGAGGAACCGGGCAGCAGCGCCTCCCGCAGACTGTCTGTTGATACATCGGGCTCCCTCACCCCCGCTATGCGAAAGAAGTATTTGAAAGAGTTGTTTTTGAATAACAAATCTGGACTGTCGAGTATTTTATCATCCAAACACACCTCGTCAGAAGAAGAGGATGCATCGGTACCGTATGGAGACACTTTGAACAGCGGCGCGCTCTGGGCTTTGGATCCCATGGAGCACGCTTGGATGCTTTCTGCTGTGGATGGAAATTTTGACACTATGCTGGAATTTCTCACTGAGGATCCCAGTTTATTGAGCAGAAAAGACTTTATCAGTGGTTTTACGGCTCTCCACTGGCTCGCGAAAAATGGAAAGGACGAGACGCTGATTCAGCTCCTCAGGCATGCAGAAAAAGAGGGGCTTTCAGTGAATGTGAACTTGAGGGGAAGTGGAGGTCTGACGCCTCTTCATGTAGCTGCCATGCATAACCAGTACATGGTTGTGAAGGTTTTGGTTGGTGCATTCAGCGCTAGTATAGAAGTCATGGACTACAGTGGTAAAAGAGCATGGCAGTATCTCAAAGACAACGCACCGAGAGAAATGAAGGAGCTTCTGGGAGCCTGGGATGATGAACACTCTGTAGGGTACTTAAATGCGAATAACAGTGCGACTCAAGCACAGCCAGTTGAAGAACAAACTCAAGAAAATAGAGTCGAGGTGGACGGTGCAGGGCGAATCTCACGCCAGCGATTCTTTTCATTTAAGAGGCTGTTGTACACCGTTGGTCTGCTTGACAAGATCTAAGACTTCGTTAAATTCATGTTTTTAGGTCATTATTGTTACCCTTTATGACTATCAAAATTTGTATGGCTAATAATGTGGCACCCCTTCATTACATGTGTTATGATGAATTTTTTAATCGTTTTAATAAACAGAATTGCAAGGAACCTCTCACCAATGTTTTAGTTCATACAGTTGAGGTCAAAAGTTTACACAGAATTTGCAAAATGTTAATTATTTTATCAAAATAAGATGGATCATACAAAATCTCATTTTTTTTATATTTCACATAAAAGACGTTTACATATAGCCCACAAGAGAAAATAAAAGTTAAATTTATAAAAATTACACTGTTCAAAAGTTTACATACACACATTTGATTCTTAATACTGTTACCTTTTTGTTTAGTGATAGTTTTTCATGAGTCCCTTGTTTGTCCTGAACAGTTAAGCTGCCCGCTGTTCTTCAGAAAAATCCTTCAGGTTCCACAAATTCTGTTTTCCAGCATTTTTGTGTATTTGAACCCTTTCCAACAATGACTGCATTTTTGAGATTCATCTTTCCACATTGAGGACAACCAAGGGACTCAGATATTGACTGCAACTATTACAGAAGGTTCAAACACTCACTGATGCTCCAGAAGGAAAAAAATGCATTAAGACCCAGGGGTGTAAACTTTTGAACAGAATGAAGATGTGTACATTTTTCTTATTTTTCCTAAATGTTTTATTTTTTAATTTAGTTCAGAAGACAAAATAAGTTCAATTTACCCTGATCTTCAAATTAAAAATGTTTTCACCCCCCTCTTAATGCATTGTTTCCTTCTAAAGCATCAGTGAGTGTTTGAACATTTTGTAATAGTTGCATAGGAGTCCCTCAGTGTGCAAAGATGGATCTCAAAATCATAGTCATTGTGTCAGTCACACGTGTTCAAAATGCCAAATCATTTTGAGGTAAATGTGTTCAAAAGTATGAAAAATCTGTGTAATTTTGAAGAAAGTCACTACTGAACACTATTTTTCCATAATTAATCACTTTTTATTCCATAACATTTAGTTTTTTTATGTGTCCAACTGTTCAGAACTGTGCTAGCTAACGTGTTGATTAGCACCTTTGAGCTAGGTTAAAAATCTTCTAAAATTGTCACGAGTCTGAAACATTTGGTGAAGTCAGTAGTGCCATCACTACGGTAAGTCATCACTGAAACGTCATTGTTTCAGTAGTGTAAAAAAGGGAACAATCCTTAATGTGAAGGAAATAAACAATTTTAATACAGTTATGCAAATTTGTAGCATTTTAGTATGTGGGTTAAAACAGTGGTTCCCAACCACGATCCTGGAGGACCCCCAACACTGCAGGTTTTCCATGTCTCCTTAATCAAACACACCTGATTCAGATCATTAGCTTATTAGTAAGGACTCCAAGATCTGAAATGGGTCTATCAGACAAAGGAGAGATAAAAAATGTGCAGTGTTGGGGGTCCTCCAGGATCGTGGTTGGGAACCACTGGGTTAAAATTCTGTAATGTGGTTATCAACACATTACGGTCACTGCCGAAAACGTGCAGTCAAGACCGAAACATGGGACGTTTTGTCAAAAATAAAGTATACTGAATTATCAACCAAGATTTTATGATAGCTTTTGGTTCAATGTATACCTAAACTAATGAACCCTGAAGTTTGAAATAAGTATGATCAACTTTTTGCCCTTTACAAAGAAAAGTTGGATTTAAAATACAACTAATCTCATAAATTACACTTGGAATATTGTTAAAAATGTAATGGTTATTGATTCACCTCTAGAAAAAAAAAGTACCTAAAATAGCAAATATATACATTTATAATATAGACGTAAGCTAAATCTTAATAGGTCAATATAACCACCCTTATTAAATTATATATTACGGTGTTTCAGTAGTGACAAATTTGGAGAAAAACATCCAAAACTTTCTGAAAATACAATATAATTAACTGCACAATTACTAGTAACTTAGATATTAGAGATTACACAGTATCTTAGATATTATACAATTTGCACACATACCAAATTTGTGGAAAAAGCAATTTTTTTCAACAGACCTTGAACCAATTCTGTAGACTGGCCCATATATAGTCTAGATAGATATAAACTTAAACTGTTTCTCCTTCATAGGGAGGAGTGCACAATAACCAATCTGTTGCAAATCCAGCCACTGGAAAATGTCAACTCTGACATTTGCGATTTTCACTAAAGAGGAGGATACAAATACTTCTGGTTCGATGACAAATATTTTATTGTTCAGCAAGAACATAACCAGAATATCTGTACAAAAGAGAAACTGCTGTTCCAGATAGAATGGCTTCTCTCCAGCTCTGGACGAGTTGGTGGTCCTGGCAGGGAACAGACAGAGGGGGAAGCTGAAGTAAACTGTGCGTTTACAAGCCCAGCTTGGTCCTTCTCCAGTGTCTCCTCTTGGAGTTGTATCTGCAAAGAGATTTGCCAAGATAATGCATCACACAGGCAAACACCCATTAAAAAAACAATCACAATCAACTACTACTTTTGTAGTAAACTGCACTGCTGCTCAACTAACAAAGCAGCAAAGAAAAAAGTGAATACAATAAAGGTTATACCAGTTTAACGTCCCAACGCAACATTGTGTAATTAAAACCACATATCACTTTAATTCACCATTAACATTATAGCAAGTGTCTCCACAACAGAGCATTCACATGTCATATGAAAGATGACAGCTTTCATTGCTCCAGAGCAGGAGGATGCTCTCAGCAGGAATAATGACAGTACTCCCACAAAAATTTAGCACTGTAATTGCGTCCTGCTTTTGTTGGCTACTATAAAGTACAGAACCAGAAACAAGCACTAATAGCACTTTAAGACTGTAGCCGGAGACGCGTTCAGTACAGCGGCTTTTACAACCATGTCAACATACCTGATCTTGTTGCCAGTTTTCATCCTAATCCACTGTGGGATCGGCCTGTTCTGCTTCTGCTTCTTGGCGAGGAAGCGTTTGATTCTAAAGGTCTTGTGCGACGCCTGAAACAAACGTGAAGCACCCCGTCAGACAGTCTGCAATGGCTGAAGTTTATCATCCCGCGACACTTCACCGGGGAAATACGAGCTATGATTTTATTACTTACCGAACATTAATCTCTAAAATATTAAATCCCATCGCTTAAGAACTTTAACTGATATACAAAAATTAAGAGATGTACGGGAGAACATCATCTTGTTTAAGGATGTTTTAAGATTTCACTCACCATTTCGGAGATCGCTATCCGTTCACCACTATGGCGATAGGCGAAGAGAAGGAACCATGGGAAACGCAAGAGCTGTATATCCGAGTCACGAACCGAATCGCTCCTTCACGTCACAGCGACACCCAGTGGCTCCACGGATCATAAGCTACTGGGTGTGTTTCGCTCTTTGAACATTATTTTGCATGTAAAATACAGGTATTATTCTAATATACACTACTAGTCAAAAGTTTTAGAATAGTACGATTTTTAAAAGAAATATATTCTGCTCACCAAGCCCGCATTTATTTGATTTAAAGTAGAGCATTAATAGTGAAATATTTTTACTATTTAAAATAACTTTTCTATTTTAAAATGTAATTTATTCCTGTGATTTCAAATCTGAATTTTGAGCATCATTACTCCAGTCTTCAGTGTAACGTGATCTTTCAGATATCATTTTCATATGCTGATTTTGCTGCTCAAAAACATGTAGTATTATTTTTATTATTATGTAATTTTTTTCAGCATTCATCTGAAATAGAAATATTTTGTAACATAACATGAAAATAAAAGCTAGTTTTTGTATGTTTAGATTTTATTGGACAAAAACATTGTCCTAGTTTCTGTCAACCATGTTGACATCATAAAAAACCCTCTTAAGGCCGTTATTAATTAAAATAATGTTCATTTAATTACATAAATTAAAAAGAGCAGGAGAATGACATCCATTCAGGGAATTAATCTCTTTAAGAAAAATAATCTCCTCTTTTTATTACTTTGTTGTTGTATTTTATACTTTTTTTTTGTACAACCAATTATTGAAAATTATTATGTGAATAATCAGGAATATCAGCATTAAAATTCTCTTTTTCATAAAATCAAGCACAAGGCTTTTAATGGCTAAATTAACTAAAAACCATAAAACTATTAACTTTAAAGTCTTAGGTACAATACCAGTCAAAAGTTTTTTTTTTTGTTTTATTTTTCAGATTTTAATGTTTGTTAAAGAAATCTCTTCTGCTCACCAAGCCTGCATTTATTTGATCAAAAAGTACAGCAAAAACAGTAACATTTTGAAATATTTTTCTATTTGAAATAACTGGTTTCTATTCAAAAAAGATTTTAAAATGTAATTTATTCCTGGGATTTCAAAGCTGAATTTTTACCATCTTTACTCCAGCCACATAATCCTTCAGAAATCATTCTAATATTCCATTTAAATCAATTAAAATTATACTGACTCCAAGTTTTTAAATGTATAATGTTACAAATGCTTTTTATTTTAGATAAATGCTGATCTTTGGATCTTCTATTCAAAGAATCCTGAAGAAAATGTATTGTAATGAACTGTTTTAAATATTGATAATAATAGTTAAAAAATAATAATTCTTGAAGAGCAAATCAGCATATTAGAATGATTTCTGAATGATCATGTGACACTGAAGACCGGAGTAATGATGCTAAAAATAGCTCTGATTACAGGAATAAATTACATTTTAAAATATATTCAAACAGAAAATATTTTTAGTACATTTTAAATAGTAAAATATTCCAATATTTTACTGTTTGTGCTGTCCTTTGGATCAAATATATTACTTCTTAAAAAAAAAAAAATCTTACTGTTCAAAAACTTTTGACTGGTAGTGTAAAAATGATACATTTAGTGTAAGGCAAGCTGCAAAAAGAAATTTACTAAAAAATCAATTCTAAAAAAAAATTATACAAAAATATCATGGAATAAAACAAATCACAATTTGGACAAAATAAATGTAGTAGACAAATAAAACAAGATACTAGAAGTAACATATAGGTTGTTCATTTATTGTGTTTTTTTATGGATTTTTCTTCACATTTTGACAAAGCTGCAACTATGAAAGGAAAGCAAGCTGTGTGTGAATTAACGATTAGGTACAATGGAACATATAATTGGATGACAGCACAGTTTCTAAACCAAGCTAACCAGAAGTTGCATTTTCTTCTGAGCAGTATGATATGCTTCAATTTCAAAACTATAAAAGGCCACATCTGTTTTTGCATATAATTTAGTCGACTTGCAGAAAACAACTTACAGTGATCAAGGCATCAGCATTATAAAGCATGGCTCTTTTTCCACCTGACCAATCCCTAATCACAACAGAAGCATCGTAGATCAGCAGGCTTTTTAAAACAGCTGCAGGCTACATCCATGCTCAAAGAACACAAATTTATTACTGATTGTCTGAAGTGAAATGCAGTGGATAGTAGGTTTCGGGTAAGGCATGAAAGATCATTCTAAAACAGAACAGTGAGCAAGCTAGATCAGACCTTTTATAAACTATGAAACAAGTAAAGCAAGTTTGGCTGTGTACCAAAAGTAAGGTCACTTTGAGTTATCGTGGTCCAATCGCTTTGGCTTCTCTCGTGATTAAGCCCCGTTTCTCAAATCTAACCGTCGGTTAGAACTTGCCTTGCTCATGAACAGAAACTTTGGGGGGCTCATTCAGGCACTGGAGGGCAACAGGTATGTGCTCTCATGTCATTAACAGAGAGGTTTTTTTTTTAAAGTGGGGGGATTCCTTTTGATGGCAGCACCATGTTTTAGAGGTGTTTGTCCTGATTAGAACGGAGCCCCTCGTTTCGAGACATCATGTCATGCCAGCACAGAGCTGTTTCCTCACTCAGCAGCTTTCTCTTGACTGTTCTTGGACTCCCTCTCAGCCCTCTTCTCCCCTGCTTGTCCATCTCCTCCTGTTCCTCCCCCTCCGCCCCGGTTTCGGCTCCTCGCCCCAGGCTGGTACAGCTGAATTGCAGGCCGATCCTAAGACAGAAATGTAAAAATTATAAGCGATGTGTGAAATACATGCAAGGTTTTTAATGTTTGTATGAAAAGTAAATTTTTGATCAAAACCACAGGGAAAATATTAGTACAATTTAACATACACTACCAGTCAAAAGTTTTTGAACAGTTAAAAATTTTAATGTTTTTTTAAAGAAGTCTCTTCTGCTCACCACAGCAAAACCAGTCCAATTCTGAAATATTTTTACCATCTATATCTATATATATATAGATAGATATATAATCTATATTTCTGTATTAATATATTTTAAAATGCAATTTATTCCTGTGATCAAAATTACATTTTCAGCATCATTACTCCAGTTTCAGTGTTTTCCTTCGGAAAATCATTCTAATATATTGATTTGCTGTTAATATTTAAAACAATGGAGTACATTTTTTCAGGATTCTTTGATGAATAAAAAGATCCTGAGATAAGCATTTATCTGAAATAAAAGCTTTTGTAACATTATACACTATACCATTTAAAAGGTTGGAGTATAAATTGTTTTGGGTGAAAGAAATTATAGAATACTTAATACTCATTTATTTAGCAAAGACGCTTTAAATTGATCAACAGTGGTGCTGTTCTTCTGAACTTTCTATTCAAAGAAACCTGAAAAAATTCTACTCAGCTGTTTTCAACATAATAATAATAAAAAATTGTTTCTTTGAGCAGCAAATCAGAATATTAAAGTGATTTCTAAAGGATCATGTGTGAGTAATGATGCTAAAAGTTCAGCTTTGAAATCAAAGGAATAAATTACATTTTAAAATATATTCAAATAGTTATTTTAAATAGAAAAAAATATTTATTTCTAAATTTTACTGTTTCTGCTGTATCTTGGCTCAAATAAATGCAGGCTTGGTGAGCAGAAGAGACTTTAAAATCATTAAAAATCTTACGGTTCAAAAACTTTTGACTGGTAATGTAGTTTTCTATCTTAAAGTGATAGTTCACTCCAAAAAAATTCTGTCATTAATTACTATAGCTGTATCGATATTTGTATGCAAATTATCATGTGCATCTGGTCAGTCATGACGTTTCTGTGATTAGTCGTAAATCTCATTCACGTGTTTATTCATACAGCCGCGTTTACTACACAGAGCCGTAGTTCACTGACAAGCTACACAGTTTTGCGTGCATTATCGATATGCATTGCCTGCGATAATAAAGGCGATGTCAGTGAACTACGGCTCTGTGTAGTAAACGCAGCTGCATGAATGAACACGTGAATGTGCAAATATCGGCACAACCCTATTAATTACTCACCCTCATGTCGTTCCATACCCGTAAGACCTTTGTTTATCTTCAGAACAAATTAAGATATTTTTGATCAAATCCGAGAGTTTTCTGAACCTATACTCATAGCTTTATGTCACATGGACTGTTTTAACAATGTACTTACTACCTTTCTAGACCTCGAACTAGGTAGTACCACTGCCGTCTACGCAAAAATATCTTAATTTGTGATCCGAAGATGAACAAAGGTCTCCAGGCTTTAGTCTCACATCATCCTTCAGAAATCATTCAAATATGCTGATTTGGTGCTCCAGTACTGCACCTTATTTCTCAGACGGTCTTTTTTGGCACTGTCTTCTCTGCCTTCTCTTCTGTTGTCCTTTGATGGCTTTTCAGAGTGAGCATTAATGGAGGACTCTCCGGTGTTTTCATGCCTTCTTTTCTCCCAAACGCGCTCCTTGTCCTTCTTCCCCTCCTCATCCCTCTTTTTATAGGTGTTTTCTCCATCCTGACGTTCCCTTCTTCTCCGATCTTCATCCTGCCTCCTGATACGCTCTTTTTCTTTCTGTCTTCGCTCTCTCTCTCTGTCCCGGTCTCGCTCTCGGTCTCCATCACGATCTCTGTAATGTTTATGCCCACTATCCTCTGACCTGAATCACAAAGCATAATTGACATCATGATATGAAATAAGAGGTGCTAATGTTAAGCGCTATTGCTATTGTTGAGCTAAACCAACTTACTTTCCCCCCTTCTCCTCTCTGTGTTCACCATTCTGACGCTTCTTTGTGTCTCCAGGAGGTCGATCTTCCTTGTGTTTCTCTCTGTCTGGTTTCTTGGGCTTGTCCTTTGGCTTCTCAGTATCACCGTCATCTGCTTTCTCTGGTTTTTTCAAGAGCTAAAAGACAAAACAAAATTGAAACAGTAAGATTAAAAGAAGAAAAAAGAAATGAAAACTTGTATTAGACAAGGATGCATTTGATTGATCAAAAGTGATAGTACGGACATGAAAAGAATGTTACAAACATTTTCTACTGCAAATGTTTTTCTTTTCTTTCATAAAAAAAAAATATATATATATCATTGGTTTCTACAATAATATGAAGCAGCACAACTGTTTTCAATATTGACAATAATAAAAAAATCATCCAAAATCAGTACATTAGAATGATTTCTGAACAATCATATGGCACTAACGACTGGAGTAATGGATGCTAAAAATACAGCTTTGCAGCACAGGGATAAATTACATTTTAAAATATATGTATATATATATATAAAAAGATGATTTAAACTGTACTCTTTTGTATTTTTGAGCAAGTAAATGCAGCATTAAATTTCAAAAACATTTTAAAATCTTGCCTTCTGAGTATGAAATTTTAGTAATGAAACTAAGTATCGAATCTAAGTCAGTAATATTTCGATAATTACGAACCTTGATTTTTGGCTGTTCATCTTTAGATTGGTCCTTATCCTTATCAGATGCCTTTTCTCCTTTTTTCAATTTCTCAGCCTCTTTTCTTTTTCTTCTGTCCTCCTCTCTCCACTTACGCCGCTCTTCATCTCGCAGGCGTTTACGTTCCAGTTCTCTCCGTCTCCTCTCTTCTTTCTTCTCTTCTCTAATCCTCTGAGGAGGACAGAATGAGAGAGTATGAACACACAACAGTATGGTGTATTACATATGGAAACCAAATTAAGTGGTGTCAGGCTAATGAAGTATGCAGTTGAACCAGAATATATTAGACCCTTTACCTGTTTATTTTTAAGAAAGTCCAAGAGAGGTGTCGTTTTTTTAGCTAGGGAAAGAACATTGGCAATAATTATTTCAATTCAAAAGCTATTTAATATTTTTCTGTTTAGAGGATTTGTGCTGGAACTCACAACTGATTTCCTTGGTCTTGGCCTCTATTTCCTCAAGTAAAGTCTCAGGGTTGGAAGGAAATTTTTCCTCGTCGCCATTGTAGAACTCCAAAAATTTTTTGTAATCAACATCTAATGAAACACAGGGAAATAAATAATTAACCATTACTTCCGGTGATCACATGCAAAAACACATATTATGTATACACACTACCTGTCAAAAGTTTCTGAATAGTAAGACTTTTAATGTTTTAATTCCAAGCCTGCATGTATTTGATCAAACATACAGCAAAAGCAGTAATATTGTGAAATATTTGTACTATATAAAATAACTGCTTTCTATTTGAATACATTTTAAAATGTTATTTATTCCTGTGATCAATGCAAAATTTTTAGCATCTTTACTCAAATTTTCAGTGTCACATGTTCCTTCAGACCAGTCTTGTGTTCTGTTTTGCAATTTAAGAAACATTTATTACTACTACTACTACTACTACTACTATTATCATTATTAATATTTAAAACAGTTTTTTCAGGATTCTTTAATGAACAGAAAGAATACAATTTATCTGAAATAAAAAAGCTTTTGCAACATACACTATATCATTCAACTGCCTGGAGTCAGTATGCATATTTATTTTTTTGAGAAAGAAATTAAAGAAATTAATCATTTTTATTTAGCAAGGATGCTTTAAATTGATCAAAAGTGATGACACAGACATTTAGAATGTTACAAAATATTTCTATTTCAGATAAACACTGTTCTTCTGAACTTTCGATTCATCAAAAAAACTAATAAAATTAAAATTCTACTTTTCAACATCATAGAAATAATAGAAAACAGTTATTTTAAAAGTAAAAATCTTCCAAAATTATACTGTTTTGCTGTACTTTGGATTAAATAAATGCAGACTCTGTAAGCAGTAGAGACTTCTTTAAAAACATTAAAAACCTTACAGTTACCCTTACAAAAACTTTTTACTTATAGTTTACATATACATATATTTCACCATCGTCAATTGTTCCACTTTTGGCATCCTTCTTCTTGCTCCTTTTCTTAGCAATTTTCTGGAATGGTGCAAACTCAACAATTGCTGGATATTCTTGACCTATAATATGGACGAAAAAAAAAAAGATAAAACAGTTCTCACCACCTCAGTCTGAACAAAATTCAGATCCCTGACTAACAAGTAAACAGCGACTGCTGGAAATGGCAATCACATGCAAAAGCCAAACCTCGATTATCAATGAAGACATAGCCATCAAAGCGGTCTCTGAAGAGAACTATGTCATCCTGATTTTTGAAATTCAGATAGGCTCTTGCAAACAGATGAGGGAAAAGACTGCAAATAAACCAACATCTTGATCAGCCATTAAACAGGTTTAATAATAACGTTCATTATGTTTCAGTCTTCTTTTTCCTTTTATAAGATTGCATCTACAAACCTAGTATCGCTAGCGAAAAACTCCAGGTAATCCAGTTCTGGAAGAGGCTGCAGTTGTTCCACCAAGTCATCTTTAGTCAGACTTGGGGGGAGGCGTCGGATCACAATCTAAAAAGAAGTATAATACGAAACAAAAATCAATACTTATACGTATTTGCACACACTTTTTATGCTTTTATACAGTGTAATATCTATACGACACATGAGATAGTCTGCATGGTTGAGATCTCATAAGTTGCACGAGTATATTTGTAGCAATAGCCAAAAATACATTTTATTGGTCAAAATTATAGATTTTTCTTTTATGCCAAAAATCAGAATATTAAGTAAAAATCATTTTGTATTTTTCCTACTGTAAATATATTAAAACTTAATTTTCAATTAGTAAGATGCATTGCTAATAACTTCATTTGGACAACTTTAAAGGTGATTTTCTCTCTCTCTCTCTCTATATATATATATATATTTATTTATTTTTATTTTTTTTGCACACTCAAGATTCTAGATTTTCAAATTGTTGTATCTTGGCCTATCCTAACAAATCATACATATTTATTCAGCTTTCAGATGTTGTATAAATCTCTATTTCAAGACTCTTATGACTGGTTTTGTGGTCCAGGGTCACATATACAAATTAAAGTCTATAAACTGTGAACGCTGTATATAATAACTTCAATGTTACTAAAATAGAATCTAATATGTAAAATACTATAAATTATTGTTAGTGGCTGTATCCACAAAATCCCCCTGTCAAACGTTTCTAGCTGATTCACCTGCATTATTGTGCTAACAAACTACCAAATCCCCGCAGTGATTGGAAACTTTGACAGGGGGATTTGCTAACCAGTATGTAAGTATCAGACATGTTCAGTCATATTCACTTGCAACGTTTAAATCAAACACAGAATAATATGTAAACACGTTAACAAAAATACAGCTCCAAACAATAACTCATAGCATTTCAAATGAAAGCGACTCGCTGCGCTGTTTACAGTCTATTTGTAGCAGGAATGTAGCCAGCTAAGTTAGCCTGCTAACTAACTACCTTTGTCATAGCCTCCTTCTTCTCTTTATTTGGCTTCTCTGCTTTCTCATTTTCGTCACATTTTATTTCCACTTTCTTTTCTCTGGGACGCGTGTTTTCCTTGTCCTCCTTCATGATCCTGTGCCAACTTTTGCAGCGACGTCTTACTTAGTACGTTTCTTTCTGTTTATCAGTCGTGTCTGCTATCTCTCCACTGCCCAACTTTCCGCAGTTGTTTCTCTGTAACACCAGCAGGCGTCTTTGATTGGCTACGGCTCTTGACGCAAAGAGCCTCTCGATAAAGCGAGGAGCGTCCACTCTACCACTCTGCGACTTTATCGTCAAATTGACTCTTACTATGGACTCTTACTAGAGAGAAAACTCTGAGACAACACCAGCAGATCTGCCACAATATTACATCTATAAAACTAATACTTTTCTTATTTACTGAATCATGAAGAGTGGACAGGCTAGACATTGTTGTGCTCCTCACAATTCTTTAAATGTTTTATCATTAGATCATTCAAAAATGATTAAAAATGTCATTCTATTCTACATAGGTCTAACTAAGTGCTTATAAGTCTGTTAATACTGTAGCATTATAAGACTTCCACTAAGAGCCACAATGCGGCGCTGCAGTATTGCAGCCTAAGTTTTCCAATGCGGAAGTGAATTATCCACGTCTCGGAAGTTGTTTTTGTGACCGTCATAAGGGCAGACATTTTGGCCCATGTAGACGGCAATTTTGCAAGATTTCTTTTGCAAAACATTAAATAAGTCGTGTCTTCTGTGATAATTTATCTCTGTCTGTACACTTATATTTCACCACAATCATGTGGTATGAGATATTGCCCGGTTTTGCTATTATGACAGTTTGTCTGATGATTCCTGGCATCGCAACTGCTCAAATCCAGAAGTTCACAAACGGTGGAAAGGTGAGTCAAGATAAAGATGACAAGAAGCAATGTTTTGTCACTCTCAGTCGTGTGTATGCTTTAATGAATCTTTCAATAATAATATAAACGTTTGTTTCAGTTTGACATTTGTCTGATGTTTCTGTATGCTCTCGTATAGTAAGTGTCTAAATCATTTAAACTACTTTTTCTTGCACTCAGGAAAAGAGGATCGTACGGGTTCCTTATCACTGGTATTTGATGGAGAGAGACAAGAGAATATCTGGAAGTGGTGCACATTATCATGCCAAGGTAAAAACTTGTATAAAAAATACGTATCACTATTGACAATATGCTCACAAAAGCTGGTGTTTCAATATTCTTTTCTTTATTTCACAGGGGCTTGAAAACATCAAATGAAGAGCCACCAAGAAACAGTTGAAATGTACATTTTGTCCAGCCGTCTATTAAAATGTTATCTTTAAATTATTAATTTGCTAGCTGTTTTTATTATTGTGTTCATATTTGATCTTTCTTATTGAGCTGTTATATTGTACTGTTTTGATACTGAAAATACATTTGAATTTATTTTTTTTTGCATTACCTGGATGTGTGCCCAGATACTAATGACAGAATGTTGGTAATGTACTACTGAATACATTGTTCTGCTAATTTATGCTGTCTTAAACCATGAAAAAAAGCTGCTAAATCATATATAGGACTTAGTAAGTAGAAAAAGATGCAATATTCTGACAAAGTTTGTCAAAATATAATTTGACAACGTGACCCTGGACCACAAAACCAGTCATAAATCGCTGGGATATATTTGTAGCAATAGCCAAAAATGCATTGTAAAAATTATATATTTTTTATGCCAAAAATCATTAGGATATTAAGCAAAGATCATGTTCCATGAAGACATTTTGGAAATTTCCTACTGTAAATATATCAAAACTTAATTTTTGGTAAGTAATATGCATTGCTAAGAACTTCATTTGGATAACTTTAAAGGCAATTTTCTCAATATTTAGATTTTTTTGTAACTTCAGTTTCTAGATTTTTCAATACCTGTGTCTCGACTTAATATTGTCCTACCTTAACAAACCATACATCAATGGAAAGCTTATTTATTCAGCTTTCAGATGGTGTACAAATCTCAATTTTAAATCTCAGTGACTGGTTTTGTGGTCACATATTTCACCTACCAGAACAGAAATAAGAACAAACACAAATGGTGACAAGATTTTTGCCCTGGAAATTCAGGTTCAGTTTGACCAACCACAAACACCTTTTGTTCCTCAGACAGTTTTTTTGCTTTCCTTTCCTAGATTTGTTATAACTTTTGGCAGTCTGTAGTACTTTAAATGTTTTTCCTGGACCGACCAATTAGTACAGCCCAAAACATGACAATTTCAGCAGCAATAATCAGCTAAATATGTGAGTTTTGTTCAGTTCATTGGCATTGTTTACATTTAGTGTCACCAATATGGTTCATAATTCCTTAGCCCACTTAACTGAGGTTTTAGTTAAGAGTAATTGAGCCTAATTTTGATCCCAGAATTTAATTGGCAGAGTAAAACATTTCATCAAACTTTGTCACTTTACCATGTGCTCAAGTACAATGATTGGCTAAAATATAGAGTGCAGGATCCAATCCCTGCAGATTTTACAGAGACATAAGAGACAGATACATAATACACATTATATACTACAGTCTACAATACAAAATGTGCAAACCACTTATAATTCAAATCGATCAATTTAAGTTAGGACGTAATATGTTTACGTAATATACAGGCTCCACAGAATCCTTTGACAGCTTCTAATGGAGTGTCAGTAGCCAATATACATCCACTTAGATGTACAGTGGAGAAAATTGAGATGATTAAGAAGCAACGATGCAGACATGACATTCTATTCCAAACCATAATGCTTATAGCAGTCTTTGTGGCTCGTATCGTCACAGAATTGTGATTTTCAGGCAGGGAAAAGTCCTGAAGAATGTGAATTGTGAATTTATTGTGTAGATTTAGCTCTTTGTAAGTGCAATATGATTATTACTGCTCTTTGATATGGCTATAAATGTTACACTAATACGTCACGGTTTGGTCAATTACCTGGATGCGTGGCCATATTGGAAACACTCAGATGTAATCATTGATTACACGGTTAATGTATTACTGAATATGTTGTTCTGATAAATTATACTGTCCAAAACAAGGAAAATGCGTGGAAGCTGCTAAATCATATAGAAAAGGACTTTATAAGCAGGAAATGGTGCAGTATTTTAATAAGTTAATAGGTGGTAAAGATACACACAAGTATTATTAAGGTAGTAGCCTAATATTTCACCTGTCTGACCGGAAATAAGAACAAAGACGAATGTTGTCAAGATTTTCGCCCTGGAATTCCAGGTTCGGTTTGGCCAACCACAAATGCCTTTTCTTTGATTTGTTATAACTTTTGGCAGTCTATAATACTCCAAATGTTATTTTTTCAGACAGACCATTTTCCGCAGCAATAATCAGCAAAATATGCAAGTTTCTTTCGGTTCAGTGGTGAAACAAAATCTCATCTTTAATGAATGTTCCAGTATAAGAATCGATCACATGACAATTTTTATTTAGATGCAATGCACATTACATTAGGGGGGTATTGCAGTAGTTAATGGTTCGAGTTCTACTGGGAACAGATTATTTTTTGTTTGCAATAGAAATGTACACATCAATTTAGTTCACAAGCTTCTCACCGTGTACAGTACAGGAGGATGCGCAAGCAGACAAAAATGAATGAATTCTGCAGGACAGTCTACTTTCCGTCTTTGCCTTTAGTTTTTCTGTACACCATTTCCCTGAAGTTGGAAAGGATCTTGCTCTCCCTCTTTCTTCTTTCCTCTTGGTTAAAGGATGCAAGTGCTCTCTTCTCATCAGCACTGTAGATCTGGTTTTCCTTTCTCAGACGCACAGCCTCCATACGCCGGTGCCTGAGGGCATACAGAATGAAATATAAAAATGTGCGCGATACTCCAACTACAATTATAATCGTTTTGTCTTTTTTCGTCATTTATTTGATAAAATAGGATAACATTATAATATTGTGATTTTTCAGTATTATTACTCCAGTCTTCAGTGTCACACAATCCTTCAGAAATCATTTCAATATGCTGATTTGGTACTCAAGAAACCTTTCTGATTATCACCAATGTTGAAAACAGCTGTGTTGCTTGATATTTTTGCATACCTGCTTCCACTCATGACATAGCCGCATTTCTCATACTCTGCAATCTCATCACTAGTCAAACCGATTTCACCTCTTCTTGGAATACGTTTTCCTGCTTTGACAAACTCTGCCATGGCAGCACCTTCACCTGGTAGCAAAGCGTGGCCAAAACTATGGGAAACAAGATAGGGCACAAAGCTGTAACATCCGGTTCCAGAGACAAGATCAAAAATGACTTAAACAGAATGGAAAGAGGAATCATTTACTCACTCTAAAGGTTTGTCATCTTGGGACAGGTGAGTGAGAGGAGCTTCAGGTCCAACAACATGTTCCCCGACACCAGTTTTCTCCACCCATGAGATTTCATTGACATCATCTTCTTCTTCCTCTGAATGTTCACTGCTAGAGCTACTGGACTCCTTGTGATTCTTCTTCGCCTTCTTCTTCTTTGATTTCTTCCTGTGAGGACAAAATTATGTTGCTGTATAAAATGATCCAAGCTTATATTCAATTGAAATCAAACGTTTACATACACATTGAATACTCTGAAAAATGAAGATGTGTAAACTTTTCTTATTTTGCCTAAATAGCCTTTTTTTATTATTCACAATGCATTAAAAGCCAGGGGATTACAACTTTTTGAATCTGAAAATCAGGGTAAATTTAACTTATTTTATCTTCTGGGAAACATGTAAGTATCTTCTGTAAATTCTGAATGGGAGTACTAAATAAAAAAAATATATGATATTTTGGTAAAAAAAAAAAAAAAAAAAAAAAACTTAATTCTGTCCAAAAGTTTACACCCCTGGCTCTTAATGCATCGTGTTTTTTTCTGAAGCATCAGGGAACGTTTGAACCTTCTGTAATAGTTGCATATGAGTCCCTCAGTTGTCCTCAGTGTGAAAAGATAGAGCTCAAAATCATACAGGCATTGTTGGAAAGGGCTAAAATACACAAAAATGCTGAAAAACCAAAGAATTTGTAGGATCTGGAGAATTTTTCTGAAGAAGAGGAGTGGGCAGTTTAACTGTTCAAGGGAAACAAGGGACTAATTAACAATTATCCAAAAAAAAAAAAAAAAAAACAGCTGTGGATCATTCAAGTAACAGTTGTGAAATCTTGTGCAGGTCAGTAAAAATAAAAAATACCATGCATTTTGTTAAATAAAAAATAACATGCATTTTGTATGATCCCTTTTATTTTGGTAAAGTTATTAACATTTTGCAGATTCTGCAAGGTGTATGTAAAATTATGATTCCAACTGTACACTACATAAGAAAACAAAATTCTTACTTTTTACTTTTCTTCTTTCTTTTCTTCTTTTTCATCTCTTCTGCAAGATAAGCAAAAAAATGTTTAACCTTACATATAGGAATAATGTATGTTATATAACAAAAAGAATTGCCACAAACCTTCAGAATCACTTTCTGACTCGCTGTCCTCTGAGTGCTTCCTGTTCTTCCTCTTCTTTGATTTCTTCTTCTTCTTCTTTTTCTTTTTCTTCTTTTCCTCTGTGGACATCAGACATTTAGAAGATTTATTCAACATCATCTAGTTCGTTTGGTAAACGCTGTAATGAAAAAGCGCATTGCGTGTAAGTGAAATGCTAAATATTTACCCTGTGAACCTGAATCAGAGCTGCTGTTTTTCACGTCCTCTTCTACAGGAGTGTGTTCATCTGAGCTGTTTCAAGATATTAGATGAAGGCATTTAGGCAAATGGCATTTATGATGAATATATTACTGTAAATAGACTGTTTTTGAGAATGTATCGTTAGGCAGTTTTATACTTTATAAAAGAGATAACAATAAACATTGTTATGATATATAGTATTTAATATGTACTCACTCAGGTTCTCTGACTCTTGGAGAATATCCCCAGACCTCAGGACATCCCACTTCACCAATTCTCTCACGTTCCTGCAGACGCCTGAACAGAGAAAAGCAGAAAATTAATAAATGTAATATGACACCTATAAATGTTTAACTTCATCATACTTACACTACCAGTCAAAAGGTTTTGAACAGTAATATTTTTAATGTTTTTTACAAACATTTGATCCAAAGTACAGCAAAAAGACAAATCTGTAAATATTTTTACCAGTCAGAATATGTTTATGTATTTGATTGAAAATAAATTATAGAAATTAGTACTTTTATTTAGCAAGGATGCTTTAAATTGAAAATAATTTTAAATTCTTTTTCAATTTTACTTTACAAAAGATTTCTATTTCAGACAAATGCTGTTCTTCTGAACTTTCTACCTGAAAAAAAAAGTCTACTCAGCTTTTTTTAAACATAATAACAATTATACATGTTTTTTGAGCATCATGTGACCTGAGTAATGATGCTAAGCATTGAAATCACAGGAATAAATTACATTTAAAATATATTCAAATAGGAAACAGTTATTTTAAATAGTAATATTTCAAAATGTTACCGTTTCGACCAAATAAATGCAGGCTTGGTGAGCAGAAGAGACCCCTTTAAAAAAAAATTAAAAATCTTACTGTTCAAAAACTTGACTGGTAGTGTATTTACTGCTCGTGTCGTGCTTGCACATGAAGACACCACAGACTTAAGTGTGTCTCACCTCGCGATGAAGGCGTCTTGTCTCTGTCGTTGGGCATCATCTCTCTTCTCATAGTAATCGGATCTTGATCCAAAGCCGTGATCTCTGTCTCTCTGATCTGACCAGTTTGACCGATCTCTTTCCCTTGACCTGGAGCGACTTCGAGAATTCCCGACTCGGAACCGGTTTCTGTTCCTCTCTTTGTCGTTGTATCGCGATTTGTGATCGTCTTCATGGTCGTGCCTGTGGTTCTTGAGCCCTCGGTCCGGTGAGCGGCTGCTGGAGCGGCTGTGTCGGCGTCTCTTCGGGCTCACAGCGCCTGAATATTTTACGTCCAACTCGGGCATTACTATAAACTGTTTTATTAACGTTAAATTTAACGACGATTGGGTAGTCTTCTATCTTCGTAAGTTATAAAGCGGCCTGTTAATCACATTTTGTTGGTCATGTCGCAGTTTACTGAGAAGTAGCAAAGCTACCCAGACAATGATTTAGCGAACTACGATTTTGATTTCATCAGCTACTGAGACAAAATGTTAATTTGTATAAATCACGTTGGCTTTAAGACTCACCACGAAACCCTTAAACCTGAGCCATGGGAACTAAATGTGCACTAGCATCGTTGAACTCCAACTTGTGCCTGTTTGTGTTTACGTTTCCGTTACGTTATTTCTTCTATTGTGACGAATTGCGTAGCAAGACGCCCAATATCGCCCCCTGCAGACCTGGAAGGCACACATTAAACATTTTTTTTATTAATCAAAATGGCACTCCATTCTGTTATGGATTGCTTTTTAAATGTAGAAAAAGCCATGCGTTCTTGTAAGTATAAAGGCAGTCTGTGGCAGACTTATCTGGGTTACCTAATAGGATATGACAGGATAAAAGTTTTGCTAG
The DNA here is from genome assembly GCA_033026305.1 of Cirrhinus molitorella. NCBI lineage: Eukaryota > Metazoa > Chordata > Actinopteri > Cypriniformes > Cyprinidae > Cirrhinus > Cirrhinus molitorella. The sequence goes on along the minus strand of CM065129.1, from coordinate 27,578,254 downwards.
ATTGATACAAGTTTTTGATTTATGAATAATCACATAAATTTTTTTTTTTTAATTGTTTCTTTTCATGCACTGGACAGCTTGGGCCTTAAATGTCTGAATGTATATCTAATGCATTATTGTGTTTACTGGGAAATTTTGTTTGAAAGCTGGATTCACAAAAGGTGTTTGAAACAACACAAAACCACTGCTAAAGAGAGCATGTTTGTTATTTGGACTTTTGAAAACCTGGTAATTACTGAGATGTATATGTATCGAAATTGAGATTTATACTTCATAAATAATAAATAAATAACCTCTCCATTGATAGGACAATATTTGGCTGAGATACAACTAGGCCTATTTGAAAATCTGGAATCTGAGGGTGCAAAAAAATCTAAATGCTGAGAAAATCGCCTTTAAAGTTGTCCAAATGAAGTTCTTAGCAATGCATATTACAAATCAAAAATTAAGTTTTGATATAAATATGATAGGAAATGTACAAAAATATCTTCACGGAAACATTATCTTTACTTAATACGCTAATAATTTTTGGCATAAAAGAACAAACGATAATTTTGAACTACAATGTATTTTTGGCTATTGCTACAAATATACCTGTGTTACTGGTTTTGTGGTCCAGGATCACATTTATAAAGCATTTACGTATTCAAATCTTGTATTCAAAAATGTTTACTAAGATCCTTCTATTATCTATTGAAACCCACAATAATATTTAAAATATCGGTAAGCTTAATATATATAAAATCATGATGGGTATTGTCAATTGGGAGTTGGCTGTCCCAAACCCTAGCACCTAAATTTCAACTCATGAAAATGATATTGAAATAATTTTTGCATTTTATTCCATTGTTGTTTTTAAAAATATCTTTTAGATTTTTAAAAAAAAAGTGAAGTTCCAAAAAATATATACAATTTTTTTTCTTGTCATGAAACTTTATGTACAAAAATGCCCTACATTTCCATGTCACTATCAAAACAGTGTGTGTTTTAGTCCATTGGCTGAGACTGATTTTAACTACACCTCTGCTATGATCAGGAAATATTAATGTGGCCCTCTCTCAGCTACATTGTGAGTAAATAGGCCCCATCATTTTGGGGTAAATTTGTTCAAAAATCTGTATGTAACTTTAAGGAATGTCACTACCAAACGTTTTATGCAATTAAGGACACTTTTTTGGGAGTTATTCCATTACACTTAGTTTTTATATGTGTACAACTGTTTTAGAACTGTGTTAGCATAAGTATCTAAAATTGTCATTGGTTTTATTTTGTGTTATTGCATACAATTTAGTTTTTATGTGTGCACAACTGTTCAGAACTGTGCTAGCTAACCATGTGCTGCTTAGCATCTTAAAGCTGGGCTCAAAAATATCTGAAAGTGTCACTACTGTAACAGTCATGACTGAAACATGTCATCATTTTACATTTAAAAGTTTGGATTCAAAATTCAACAAATCTCATAAATGGCACTTGAAATATATAAAAAAAAAAGTAATTGTTATTGATTTACCTGCAGGTTTACCACATGTGAAAACTTTTTAATAAAATAGCAAACAATTATATGTACAGTTTGGATGTAAACAAAATCTTAATAGGTCAATATAACCCTTCTTATTAAATTATATATTACTGTGTTTCGGTAGTGACACATTTGGGGAGAGGAAAAATACTCCAAACGTTTCTGAAAATACAATATGAGAATTAACTGCACAATTACTTGAAATGTGTACCTTGGATATTATATGATTTGCATACATAAAAAATTTGTGGACAAATTTGTTTCCAACTCTGACTTAACCAGTTCTGAAGAATGATCTATATAAGAGACTAATAACATTGTAATAAAACTGTATCCTTCTATATGGGTATGACAATAAAGCAGTTTGTAATTTTCAGATTATTTTATATAATCATCTTTCTGCAGACTCAAAACTGAAACTATGGATCTTTTTTGTGTTTTAACTTTTTCTAATATGGAAAAAAACAAAAAAACTTTTCAAATGTATGTAATTTGCCCCAATTTGTTCTCCAAAAAATCTAATTCTCTGTATTATTGCATCATGCGTTTGTTTTCTATATTCCAATTCATATTTGTGCAAATACAAGTCAAGTTTAAGACAAATTCTTCCTGTCTCATTAACATTCATCACACGTATGTTGTGGCAGACTGTTGTGCGCGACTCCTGTCGGCTGGTGGAGGCGCAAGCGAGAGACTCGTTCATCTCAGACAAGGAACTCGAGCTCCGTTGTGTTGTCCACGGCAACCGACTCACGTTATCGCTGTCATTATTGTCTCTCAGCAAAAGGAATCGTGGATTTTTACGGGTCGCTCAGCAGGTAGAGGATTTTGGGAATTCATTTCAAAGAATGTGGGAAATTAAAACTTTAATTCATCTTATTTAGCCACATACGCGTTGCTGTGCATCACAGAATCGGATAGGCCGCGCTGCCGCCAAACCAGGAAGGAGAGTTGAATTGAGCCATTTGTTTTTGTTTTCACGCTGACCGCTGCACACCGGGGTCCTGCCGGTTCTGAGTGCTAACGTCAGAAAGCTGTGGGGTCACCGGAATAGAGTTTTGTTTAACCACGTCAAACTAGTCAACAGCGTTAGTTTTATGTCACTTTTCAAGAGCGTATGTCTTTATGCTTGGCTTTTGTTGCTGTGCAATTAGCCAGCTAGCGTGCCTGAGTTTCTCGTTCATATTCACATTCTTTTGTTTTAAAATGATTCAAATAAAGTTGAATTATACTTTTAAGCAATGTTTAGATCAAATATAACAGCTTGAGAAAAAAAATATGACATAAACATATGATTTTTCATTGATAAAGAGCCAAAAATGTGTCTAGGAGAGCATGTCTCTTGTGTAAGCCTTGTTTAGAGTTGTTTTAATTACAATTTTAACACTTTCGTTCATAAGTACATTAAGCCATGTTATGCCACTTTCCCCACAGGCATGTCGAAGCTAAAGCTAATATCTGCAGAAGATACTCAGTACCCAGCATCACTGTTGAAGACCATCAACGATGAGCGACACAGCGGTCTATTCTGCGATGTCACCATAATCGTGCAAGACCGCAAGTTCAAGGCACACAAATGTGTGCTGTCCGCCTCGAGTACCTATTTCCGCCAGCTTTTCTCAGTCGCCGGACAAGTTATTGAGCTGAACTTCATCAAGGCGGACATATTCGATGTGATCTTGAATTACATATACACTTCTAAAATCTACAGAGTCCGCTCAGACAGACTTGAGGATCTCATCAGCGCCGGTGAGGCTTTGGGCGTGACGTTTATAGCCAATTTAGGCACACCACTCGCCCAAGTCAAAGGGTTGCCTGGCCTATCCAAGGAAAGTGACAACAACGGCATCAACTCCTCTGACAAAAATGACACCAGAGGTGAGAACATGCCAATCATTACTGAGACGTTCTCACTGTCTGCTGAAGAGTTCAACATGGCGAGTGGTAATACGGAAAAGGATGTAGACTCAGACAGCGATGATGTTCTGTTCGTCTCAAAAACAGAAGCCCCTCAAGCTCAAAAGGCCAAGATATCCGATGCTAATGACGCAGGAGGGCCTGAAGCTAAAAAACAAAAAGTCACAAATGAGGAAGGAATCACTCAAGAGAGAACTGAAATAAATACGGCACTCCAAAATGACCTTGAGCCAGATGTTGTGCTCCTCTCAAGCCCAGAAGCCAGTAGCAACGTTCTCGCTTCGCCAGTAAGAACAAGCTCAAACAGCGAACCCACCACTCCAGTGGGTGTAAACAGCCTTCCTCCAGTTCCTCACAGCACTTCGCTGCCTCCAGACAACAACGGAGTCCAAAAGAAAAAGGTCCTTCTAGAGCACTCGCCAGGAAAAATCAGACTGTCGGATGTAAGGCCGACGTACAGCACCAATAACGGACCCGTTCCAGCGATAAACATGGTACCGGCGGTGTTGGAGAAAAAGACGATAACATTAGACAAAGCCTCGGAAATCGATTCACTATCGCCGGGTTGTAAAGTGTATGCCAATATTGGTGAAAACACCTATGATATTGTTCCAGTAAAAGACGATCCCGTGGAGGGATCAGTCCCTGGTAGGAAATCGCAAACACCACACTGTGTTCCCAGTGTGACCAATGACTCACCTCGAGGAAAGAAAAAATCAAAGCTGGATCAGGAGGATCACTATGAACTTATCATGGATGGAAAGACTTTTTACGTGTGCATTGTGTGCAAGCGTCCCTACGTGTGCCTGACGAGCCTCAGACGGCACTTTAACACTCACTCGTGGGAACGAAAGTATCCGTGCCATTACTGCAGCAAGGTTTTCGCCCTGGCCGAGTATAGAACCAAACATGAAATCACTCACACGGGCGAAAGACGCTACCAGTGTTTACTGTGCAATGAAACGTTTCTCAATTATCAGATCTTGTCCACGCACTGCAAGCAAACGCACAACCAAGACCCGTCGGGAAGGAAGGAGAAAGATGACTCGTGCAACAACTTGTATCGGCTGCTGCCGTGTAAAACGTTGCAGTTCAAACCATATTCCTTTGTGTCCGAAGAGCCGGGAGGGATTCCGGTGATCAGTGAGGATGGGACTGTCCAACATGTAAACCCCAGCAAAGAGCACTTTACCAACCAGCCACTTCCAGCTAGCCAAAGCAAAGCACTGACCTGGGACGACATCTTTGTAGAATCGGAAGCACAAAACAGGCCGGGAGCACATGTTCGACCGGATCCACCTCCGCGGCCTATCGACCAAATAAATGCAGAAACCAGGAATGAATTTGAGTTTGTTATACCAGAGACGTACTGAGCATGCTTGAGTGTGCTGCTCTGGCTCAGGTGCCTTGTCCCTTTGTACGTGTTTTAATTTTAGAGGTGGTCGTGGTTCCCTGGACCATTTGATTGAAAACTCAACTTCAGTATCCATTGAGTTGTTTCAAGGTGCTTTAATGTATATTTAGACAATGTATTACTTAGTGTTGGTTTACTGTTCAGTTTCACAGTCCATTATTGAATCGTAATAATGCTTCGTCAGATAATACGACTAAGTAGACAATACATATTTTATGTACAGCTACATTAGATCTGTAGAGCTGACCTTTAATATTTTCTATTCCCGTCAATGTTCTGGATATTACAACCATGTTGGGTGTAATTGGTAGGGATCAAGTTTGTTACAGTTATTTTTACAATGATGTGTAAATGCTTTTTGGGAGAGCGTTACAAAAATCCCAAGTCCAAAATCCAAATTATGCCTTTCATTTTTATAGTACCATTTGTAATTGAAGCCCATTTCCACCACTATATAAAAATAATAAAAAAAAGTTTGTGTGACTTTTTAGCTCAAAATTCTAACTTTTTTCTTCAAATTGTGAGATATAAACTCACAATTCTGACTTTATAACTCACAATAAAAAAACAAAAAACGGTGAGTTTATATATTAGAATTGCAAGTTTATATTACACAATTCTGACATAACTCACAATTGCGACTTTAAATCACAATTTTGAGAAAAAAAGTCAGAATTGTGAGATGTGAACTTGGAATAGTGAGAAAAAAAGTCAGAATTATGAGTCTATAAATTCTGACTTTATACCTTGCAATTGCGAGTTTGTATCTCATAATTTTGAGAAAAAAAGTCTGAATTGTAAGTTTATAACTCGCAATTGGGAGTTTATATCAATTCTGACTATAACTTGCAATTGCAAGTTTGTTTCTCACAACTTTGAGAAAGTCAAAAGTGTGTTTATATCTTAGAATTTTGAGTTTATATCAATTCTGACCTTATAACTTGCAATTGTGAGTTTGTATCTCATAATTCTAAGGAAAAAAAGTCAGAATTGTGGGATGTGAACTTGGAATGGTGAGAAAAAATACAGAATTGTGAGTATATAAATTCTGAATTTCTAACTTGCATTTGCAAGTTTGCACCTCATAATTTTGAGAATAAAAGTCTGAATTGTAAGTTTGCAGCTCGCAATTGGGAGTTTATATCAATTCTGACTATAACTTGCAATTGCGAGTTTGTATCTCACAATTTTGAGAAAAAAAGTCAGAATTGAGTTTATATCTCACAATTGCAATAAATTGAAATTCTGACTTTATAACTCGAAATTATATCACAATTTGACTATAACTCGCAATTGTGAGTTTATATCACAATTCTGACTTTATAACTCGCAGTTCTGAGAAAAAAGGCAAAATTGCAAGATGTAAACTCGCAATTGCGAGAAGAAGTCATAATTATGAGATAAAAAGTTGCAATTACATTTATTTTTTATTCAGTGGAGAAAATGTGGTTCCATACATTTGAAAGAGACTCTAACATCGTTATATTTTTCTTGTCAGCTTCTTGTTGTAGTTATTAATGATTGTTTGGCACTAGATAGTTCAGTGTTAATAGCAGGGTTCGGTCCTGCGGTAAGAAACGGTGAATGTTTGTATTTATAGTTTTTGATTGTCAGCAGGTTTTAAGAAGGACAGAGTAAATATGTGAAATTTTTATGTCATCTGTCCAGTAATTGTTTTGCGGTTGTTTATTTATATGCTGGCCATATATCCTGATTATTTTCCCAGACAGTAATCGAGACATGAAGAGAAATAAATACGCATCCCTCCTGCGCTCACGTCTAGAGAAACAAGATACTGAACTGTTCAGGGTAAACAAAGGGTCATGTTGGTTATACAGAGGACCTGAATATTTTGTATATATCATTTTTTAAACTTATTTTTTCAGCATAGTTTTATCAATTATTTTAGCTTTGTGGGCTGTGAGAAGAATCTGTGAATATGATGAGATTCCTTCAGTCAGAACTAGTGCTTAACACCATAACCATGTACATGATAGTACTGAAGACCTTCATTTTAACACTTTCTTCCCTTTTGGAACCTATTTATTATTAGGTCTTAGTGTGATATAGAACAAAATAAAACTTTGAAGAAAGTACACATGGATTTCTTTTATTTCTGAAAGCATGATGAAAGTGATTAGTATTTTTCAGTATGATAACCAGTTGATGAGCATATTATAATGCACAGATTCATGAATATAATCTGTACGGTTCTACATGATGAGGGAAAAATGTGACCCTGGACCACAAAACCAGTCTTAAGTAGCACGGGTATATTTTTAGCAATAGCCAAAAATACATTGTATGGGTCAAAATTATAGATTTTTTTAAATGCCAAAAATCATTAGGATATTAAGATCATGTTCCATGAAGATGTTTTGTAAATTTCCTACTGTAAATATATCAAGAAACATGCATTGCTAAGAACTTAATTTGGACAACTTTAAAGGCGATTTTCTCAGTATTTAGATGTTTTTGCACCCTTAGAATCCAGATTTTCAAATAGTTGTATCTCCGCCAAATATTGTCCTATCATAACAATTCAGATTATGTATACATTTCAATAAAAAAAAAACTCTGACCCTTATGTCTGGTTTTGTGGTCCAGGGTCACAAATGGATTCAACGGTCAAATGCCAGTGGACATATTTGGAAATGCACATGTGATAATAGAACAAAAAAAAAAATCCATTTTGGCTATACAGTTTAATACTGAGCTGAACTATCAGCCTTTCATTTTAAGATTTTAACATCAAATGTAAACGCTTTCATGTGACATGAATGTGGTCAAAAATTAACAATCGAGGCAAAGATTCACTTTACAAGTTTTCTTTATAGCATGTGACACCACCAGTTGCACCCAAACGTCAACCAGGAAGTAATAAAATTGAATTTGTAGTAATATCTCTACTCACATCAGTAAAGGACAATGTTCTTGATATAAATCAAGCACATGAAGTACAGTGACTTGACATTCACAGTGAACACACAAACAGACGAAAAGGAACACTATAAGTCTTAAGACTCACTTCTGTTGTGTTACGAGAAGGCAGTTTGATTGTTCGGTATATGTACAACATATACAGCTTTGCACACGCACTGATATCATATTTGCATTGTGGAGGGACTTTCTGTTCTAAGTCTGAGTTTATATAATGGTTACTTACAAAGCTAAGCCTGCTTTTTTACATTCGGTAAGTCCTGTCGGCTACACAGAACGGCAGACGAATGTGAGATGTACAGGTTTTGGAAGCCCTCTCGTTCTTCATACCACTATGTAAGAGCTTATTACTTTGCATAAATCAAGCAAAGGATATTTTTGTCACAAAAGATTATCGAATTTGTGACATGATTGTGTGCTTGATGTAATGCAGAAGAAACACCACATACAGATCTTAGATCCTAACGAAGCGCTCAGGACAAAAAGTAAGACTCTGCCTAAATATATATATATACAGTTCTTTGCAATCTAGCTGCCCGAAACAGTTAAAAATAACTCAAGTAATTCTCTAGAACTGTGTGAAAACAGTAAATTCTGAAGAGACAATAAAGTGCAAATCAATTGCTAGATAAGATAAAAGACTCATCCTCGTGCCGAGAGAGCAGAGGCGACGCAAAACACTTTGTGCCACTTTGGAAGGGAGAAGTTCACATTATACAATTAGGCGACCCACAGATGTTACCTATAACAGGAAGAGGAGGCGAGCCAGGTGGAGCTGTACTAGAAGCGGACATACATTTTAAGGCTTATCTGTGAACAGTCTTGATCTTGTTGTTGTTATTGGGTATAGTCCTCTCGGATTGAGGCTACATAATGTGAATATTTTACACGTCGGGTTTGACTTGAGCGAATCTTGTCAAGGTTTAATGTTGCATATTACATCTGCTGAATGGTGATGAATGACTGCGGTTAATGCTGTAGTCTCTCTATACTTAACCCGCCGCAAAGGTGAACCTCCTCCGCAAAGGTCGTTCATTCCGAACAATGATGTGGTACACTAATATCCAAAAATGCCCAACGCCAGTTCTCTCTTGGCAGGAAAATGTCTTCCTTAAGACTGGTCCCTTAGGGGCTGTATGGCGGGGGCTTCTCGTCAGGTGGGTAATAAGGAGGAGAATAACGAGGCGGGATCATATTCGGCCACATGTGACTGGCTCCAGACTGGGAGTCATCAGACAGGCCCGATGAGTCAGGAAACATGCTGGCACCCTGTGAAAACACATTAGCACACATGGTCAAATCATACACCATCAAAATATATAAAGCATAAGGCTCTCAATCAGGGTTATTATTGTTAACTAAAACTAAATCCATACAAAAATGTTAACTGAAATAAAAAATATTACAAATAAATAAATAAAGGTAACATTTCTCATTTTTGTGTCCAAAATAACCCAAACTAAATCAACTAGAACTAATAAATAAAAATGTACAAATATTATATGTGACCATGGAAAACATACTCTTTCTGAGATTGAGATTTATACATCTGAAAGCTGAATAAATAAGACTTCGAGCTTTTTGATGTATGGTTTGTCAGGATAGGACAATATTTGGCCAAGATAAAAATTTGGAATCTGAGGGTGCAAAAAAATCTAAATACTGAGAAAATCGCCTTTAAAGTTGTCCAAATTAAGTTCTTAGCAATGTATACTACATATTACTAATCAAAAATTAAGTTTTGATATATTTAAGATGGAACATGACCTTTACTTTATTCTAAATGGATCATTTTGACACATACAATGTATTTTTAGCTATTGCTACAAATATACTCATGCTGCTTAAGACACACAAAAAAATACAACAAAATAAACATATATATTTATTATGCCTGTCAATTAATGTTAATTTAGTGCAATCAGTTATTTTTAAAAATGTATGCAAATAAACAATAAGCACAAAGTTTCCTTGGTACAAAATAAAACATATTTAATTTATTGAGAGCAGTGTTATTTTTGTATTATTGATATCCTGTTATAGTTTTCTCATTTTTGTTTAAAGTTTTGTTACTAAAATAACCAAAACCAAATGTAGAAATATTATGTATTGTTAAAAATGCCAAAACACAACAAAATTAAAGCTTTTAAAAAGAATTAAAGTGGAAACAGATAATATAAAAATAAAACCTTATTCAACATATCAACAAAAACTGTAATATGATATCAATGATACCCCGCCCCCCGGAAACAAAACACAGCTCTCTATAATTTAAATATTTTCATTTTGTCACAGAGAAATTATCTTTTCGTGCTTATTGTATATAAGTATATACATATATACAGTGTCTCACAGAAGTGAGTACACCACTCACATTTTTGTACATATTTTATTATATCTTTTCATGTGACCACTTTGAAGCAATGTTACTTTGCTACAATGTAAAGTAGTGAGTGTACAGCTTGTATAACAGTGTAAATTTGCTGTCCCCTCAAAATAACTCAACACACAGCCATTAATGTCTAAACCGCTGGCCACAAAAGTGAGTACACCCCTAAGTAGAAATGTCCAAATTGGGCCCAATTAGCCATTTTCTCTCCCCGGTGTCATGTGACTCAGTGTTACAAGGTCTCAGGCGTGAATAGGGAGCAGGTGTGTGTTATTGCTCTCACTCTCTCATACTGGTCACTGGAAGTTCAACGTGGCACCTCATGGCAAAGAATTATCTGGGAATCTAAAAAAAGAATTGTTGCTCTACATAAAGATGGCGTAAGCTATAAGAAGATTGCCAAGACCCTGAAACTGAGCTGTAGCATGGTAGGGGGTCAGCCTGTCAGTGCTCAGACCATAGCCCGCACACTGCATCAAATTGGTCTGCATGGCTGTCTTCCCAGAAGGAAGCCTCTTTTAAAGATGATGCACAAGAGAAAGCCTGCAAACAGTATGCTGAAGACAAGCAGACTAAGGACATGGATTACTGGAACCATGTCCTGTTGTCTGATGAGACCAAGATAAACGTATTTGTTCAGATGGTCTCAGGTGAGGAGTAAAAAGATAAGTGTGTCTTGCCTACAGTCAAGCATGGTGGTGGGAGTGTCATGATCTGGGGATGCATGAGTGTTGCCAGCACTGGGGAGCTACAGTTCATTGAGGGAACCATGAATGCCAACATGTACTGTGACATACTGAAGCAGAGCTTGATCCCCTCCCTTCAGAGACTGGGCAGCAGGGCAGTATTCCAACATGGTAATGACCCCAAACACACCTCCAAGACAACCACTGCCTTGCTAAAGAAGCTGAGTGTAAAGGAGTCCAGACCTAAACCCTATAGAGCACCTGTGGGGCATCCTCAGTCCACCAGCTCAGTGATGTTGTCATGGACGAGTGGAAGAGGACTCCAGTGGCAACCTGTGAAGCTCTGGTGAACTCCATGCCTAAGAGGGTTAAGGCAGTGCTGGAAAATAATGGTGGCCACACAAAATATTGACACTTTGGGCCCAATTTGGACATTTTCACTTAGGGGTGTACTCATTAATGGCTGTGTGTTGAGTTATTTTGAGATTTTTATTATATGTAAATATAAATTTATATTACATATTTAAATAATGTCCAAAACACAAAATTTAGAGCTTTTAATAGAATATAAGTTAAAACAAAAAAAATATATATATTATGCGTGTCAATTAATGGTAACTTGTGCAATCAGTTATTTTTTAAAAATGTATGCAAATAAACAATACGCACAAAAAGATAATTTCCCTGGTACAAAATGAAAATATTTAATTTATTGAAAGCAGTGTTGTTATTTTTATCATTGATATTCTTTTATAGTTTTTTTATTTTGTTTTGTTTTGTTACTAAAATAACCAAAACTAAATAAACTAAAACTAATAAATACAAGAAAAAAATATGATGTATTATTAAGACAAAATGATCAAAAAATCCCCAAACAAAATTAGAGCTTTTAATGAATTTAATTTAAAACAGAAAATATAAAAATCTAAGTCAAAATATTATACAATACAATACAATATTATACAGTTATAAAAAACAAAAAACACTGCTCTCTATCAATTAAATGTTTTCATTTTGTACCAGAGAAATTATTTTGTGCTCATATTTGTGCTCTTTGTGCTTATTTGTTTATTTGCAAACATTTTTAAAAATAATGACTACAGCTGACATTAATTGAGAGGCAAAATAAATAATGAAAAATATGATACAATGAAAAAGTATATATTATATTATAATAAGAAATGTTGTCAAATCGATTAATCACAATTAATCGCATACGAAATAAAAGTTTGTGTTTACATAATATGAGGTAATATGTGTAATACTGCATATATTTAAGTGTAAGTTCATATACATACATACGTGTATATATTTAGGAAACATTTATATTGAATGTGATTAATTGCAATTAATCGATTTGACAGTGCTAATTTAGAATTTTCATCTCATCAGATTATAGTAAAAGTCTGTATCATCTGCTAGAGCGACTTATGAATGCCCACTGAAGCATGTCAGTTCAAAGTGAATGTGATTACCTGAAGGTCATAGGCAGTGTATGGAGGTAAGCAGGGGGCAGTGTTGTAAAAAGAGTGGTTGGATGTTGTGGGGCCGGGAGTCTCTGGGGGCGGAGGAATAGGGAGAGGTTCTGGCTCACAGGAATCTGGTGCTGCTGTAGGCATCTTTAAAAAAAGACCCAATGAATGTCACATGTTCTCAGGAATCATACAGAATGCATCTATACAAGTTGTTTGCACTGCATTTCAGTCTCACCATGTCCTTGAATCCCCCCAGAACCGCGGCGGTGATGATGCCCAGAAACAGAGCAACGATGTTGAGGATAGTAGCAGACCACAGCAGGTGATAAAGATGCACAACGTCCTGGCAGCTCCGCACCTCTGTGTACTCATGGTACCCTCCTCGCAGTTCCACTCGACTGAGGCGGCGAGGAGAGAAATGTATTATTGCAAGAGACTCGTAAAAAGAAAACAGACACATAGAGGTGAAAGGCTGTGCAACAAAAGAGGTAAAGCATGACAAAACAGCGATTCATGCAAAACGAAAGAACAAAACCATCTGCATACCAGTGCACATCACTCTTAAGAAGAGCATGAAATGGATAAATATATCCAGTCTCCTTATTTAAGCTCACTGTCATCAAAGACTACTGTTATATCTAAATTATTGCTTTCTCTCCTCACCTGTGAAACAGGAACCAGAGAACGCTAAATCTTAGTTCCTTTCCCTTCACGAGTAATGTAACTGTACGTAAAGTACAGCGACTATATGTAGCCACAACAACAAATAATGGGCTGTCAATGTCATTGAAGGGCTAAAAGTGGAAAGACCTACTTCCAAATCATGGAGGATTTCCTAAATTTTTTCATAACATCTTTACTCTGAAGTCCCATAAGAGGATGCTCTCTGAAACATAAATAAACACAAACGTTCTTTCGAACAGAGCTGAATTTTAGGGATAGAAGCACACACCATACAAGCAAATATAAACCAGAACCAAGGTAAAACAAAGATAGCATAGTTGTTGTTGGGGTAGTTTTTTTTCTTTTCAGACTGCCTGTTTGCAGAAGGTATCCTAGGAGGCATGTATCCAAAAGGGACTCGCTCACACACACACACATACTTGCCACAGTTGTAAAGGTCACAGCAGTAGCAGGTGTTGCTCTTCACGCGCAGGTTGCAAGAGACCCGAGATGGGGTTTGACAGTGGACCTGAAAGACAGATGTGCATCCTGATATACTAGTAACAAAACTCTTAAATTCTGAGGCTTGTAATTCGGCAAGAGCGCCTCTCTCAGGCTGACGACTCACATCTAAATCAAACGCGGTCCCGCTGGAGTAATATTCACATCGGCCAGCATATAGAGGTCTGAGATCCTTTGAAACAACAACAGCAGTATGCTATGACAGAGCGCCAACTTCACTGTTTATTTGAAGAAATGCATTTTACAATAACATGGTGAGGAAGCACTTACTATATGTCTTGCAGCAAAAACACCATCCACTATAGCACAACAGAAGGCTGCCACCACACCGAAGCTGATGAAGACAATGGAGGCCACCAGCTGTAAGCAGAACAGCAATGTCAGCATGTCCACCTGCTATAGTAGTTCAGTGCATGTGCAGTCACACCTGGGCACTACTACTGTGTGCAATTCCTTATAGAGACAGATTGAAGTGGTTTGTCTGTTACGGGATATGGAGATAATTTGGGCTAAATGGATTCTGCCTTAATGCTACTTAACTTTGCTGATTTCCCTGCCATTTCACAACCAAACATTCACAGCCAGTCACTATATTCTGGCTAAAATCAAAGGCACTTTGCAGAGGCGTGTCTCGCGGCATTGTATAATCGAGAAAATGGAAAACATTTAACTGCCCAAAACTGATTAATAAATAATATCATTTTGAGTATTATTTTTAATATACTGTATCTGAGTGTATCTAAATCAATCCTTATCTTAAAACAATGAATTCTCTCCTAGAAAACAGTTGAGGATGCTTCTGTTTTGCATTTTTCTAATTTTAGAAAAAATGATACCAGGTATATTTTTTTATTATATATAATATAATATAACATTAATATCCTACTGCTCAAAAGATGTTTTTGTTAGAAACTGATACTGTTATTCAGCAAGGATGTATTAAATTGTTCAAAAATAATAATAAAGAGATTTATAATGTTACAAATGAATAAAAATATCACAGTTTCCACAAAAATACTAAACAGCATAACTATTTTCAACAATGATAATAATGCTAAATGTTTTTAAGCCCAAATCATCATATTAAAATGATTTCTGAAAGATCATGTGATGCTAAGGAGAAATTATGCTGATCCTTAATGCAATAATACACTACCAGTCAAAAGTTTTTGAACAGTAAGATTCTTAATGTCTTTTAAAGAAGACTCACCAAGCCTGCATTTATTTGATACAACGTAATTTAAAAAAATATTGAAATATTTTTTATTATTTAAAATAATTTTCTATTTGAATATATTTGAAATGTAATTTATTCCTGTGATGTCAAAGCTGAATTTTTAGCATCATCACTCCAGTCACATGATCCGTCAGAATTTCTCCTAATATTTTGATTTGCTGCTCAAAAAACATTTATTATTAGCTATTATGTTGACAACAGCTGAGTAGATTTTTTCCAGGTTTCTTTGAAGAAACAGCATTTATCTGAAATAGAAATCTTCTGTAACATTATAAACGTCTTTATCATAATGTTTGATCAATTTAAAGCATCTTTGCTAAATAAAAGTATTAATTTCTGTAATTTCTTTCCCAAAATATTATACTGACTCCAAGCTTTTGAATGATTTCTTGTATAATGTTACAAAAGCATTTCATTTCAGATAAATGCTGATCTTTGGATCTTTCTATTCATCAAAGAATCCTGAAAATCTATTCAGCTGTTTTTAATATTGATAATAATGATAATAAAAACACTGTGACACTGAAGACTGGAGTAATAATGCTGAAAATGTAGCTTTGATCATAGTAATAAATTACATTTTAAAATATATTCAAATAGAAAACAGTTATTTTAAATAATAAAAATAATTCTAAATGTTACTTTGGATCAAACAAATGCAGGCTTGCTGAACAGAAGATACTTCTTTACTTCAACAATATTTTAGATTATTTCACATATATATCATTTTAGTAACACTTTACAGCAAGATGTAATTTGTTAACATTAGTCAATGTATTAACTAACATGAACAATACATTTATTACACTTTTTACTCATCTTTGTTAATGTTAGTTAATAAAACTACAGTTGTTCATTGTTTGTTCATGTTAGTCCACAGTGCATAAACTAATGTTAACAAACACATCTTGTGATTTTAAGGATGCATTAGTAAATCCTAAAATTAACAAAGATTAATAACTGCTGTAGAAGTATTGTTTATTCTTAATTCATGTTAGCTAGTGTTGTTAACTAATGAAACTTACTGTAAAGTGTTACCATCATTTTTTATATTTTATTTATATTTTAAATGAAGTTTATTTGCAAAATGCAGTTTTTTTTATTTTCAAAAATCATGTTTTTTATTTTGTCGTCATGTCATAATTGTGTTTTTTGTTAGTTAGCTGTATTTTCGTAGTTATTTTTACTTAAACACAATAACCCAACTGCAGTTTGATTAAGATTAATTGGAATGCACAATAAAAAAACGAGATTTTGAGTTTTTGCAAATGAACTTCAAATTCAATATATACAACTTATGTTATTGGTGTAACAATAAGTGAAAAGGATTACAAATGATCACACATTTCAGAATGCCTTAATATTTGGTTTGCCTCCATTTTGCTTTAATGACAGCCGTGCTGAAGCTGCATGAAACCTGATGATCATGTTCTCCAGCATGATTTGAAAATTATCCAAAGAGCATCTTGTGCTTCACTGGAAACAAGAACATCTGACCGTCTGTACAAAAGGATTTGACATGCTCAATTCTACAAATTCGCTTATTTGATTAAGGACCTAGAAATAGTGCAAAAGCATCATAACACTTCATTCCTCGTTTGACACTGTTCAAAAACTAAACATTGTTTATACTTTCAGACAGCACTCTACATGCTCTAACCAAGGGTGGAGTGTGTATCCTGCACTCTCCCAGCAGTAAGTGTCCCTGTGTGTCTATGATCTGGCCAGCTATGCCATCCTCATGCATTCTTTATTTGGATTGTGGCACCTCCTATTCCCTCTGCACTGCAATGGCTTCTGAACATTCCTGCCTGGACATCCATCCCGCTCCCCTTACACCAAGCTATTTCTGGGTGCACCTCACCACAGGGCCTGCAACATGCCCTGCTATTCGAGCTCAAAAATGTGAGCCATTTCTGACTAAAAACAAGCAGCTGATTCCTGAAAACGTGTTTGTTTACGCGAGTATTTGGCTAGAAATCTCAACTGGATGATGGAATGCACAAGCACAGAATCCGATATGAGCAGTGTAATGAAAGACTCCTTACCATCTGCCTCTTATTCTCTATCAAATGGGCGCCAATGATTCCCAGAAAGGACCCGAAGCCGAGCTGAAAATACCACAGGGTGAAACTGTCAGTTGCAACTCTGTACATAAACATCAACCTATTTCAAAGTCTTAAAAGTAGATGACCTCACTTCATTAAGATCCCACAATCTCCCAGTATAGTTTATTATGGTGTGGTCAACATCCGAGTTAAGAGCTATATATGTGAAATCTGGCCATGTCCCCACCATATAATGTTTCAAAACAGTCATTCCCCGCGGAATACTAGGAAAACACCTGTTACTTGTACAAAACGTTCTAGACTGTTACTTAAGCTTGTATGTTAGATTGTTGAACAAAATGATACTTGCTGTTGAATAATAAATGGACGGGTTCACTCAGTTCAACCTTACAGTAATGAGGTAATGGCCACCGGTCACCATAACGGTGGGCCAAGCCTAAAATAATTAAGCACGGGGCCTTTCCTTCCATGCAGTACTTTACATCACAAACCCATTTATAGACCAAGAGAATGGCTCGCAGCGCACGACTACGAACATTAGTAGCATACTTACAATGACTCCTGGATAGTAGCCACCGACTGTTATGTTTTGCGTCCTGGTAGTAGCAGCCAGACCAAAGACCAGGATGAGTATGGAGACAATAAGCAGCATCACTGTTACGATGATGGACTTTCTTTTCCTCCTCTTAAATGATCCTGGAAAAGACAACAGAGTAGGAAGATGCCACGCACAACACGCCCTTCTCTTAAGCAGCATTTGGTTACTCATGCTTTCATTTTAGGCCGTTCATTTTGAGGTAAAGCAAAGCAAAACAACCAGTGTATTTGACCTCTCGAATAGTATCTACAGCTGCAAAGGCATTGCCACAACCCAGAAACCCAGATAAATGTAGGTGATGTAATATGAAGGGTTTCTATCACTAAATAAAAACATATGTTAACCGCATATAAATAAAATTTGACTTACGGGTGTGTATCTTTATTAATAATATCAATCGACATTCGTTGGGGACATCCGAGACATGCGGGAATGTAGGTTACGGGACGCTTATTTATCTCCCGTGGTAGTATATTCTAATAATTACGATGAATATACGTTTCTAATCGCATTTAAATCTAAATACAAGCGTAAATTGCCCTCCGTGTGAGCATTATGCTCTGCGTACGCAGTGAATGCCGTTGACCTTGTACTTACCCATCGCATCTGAGATAGGTATACCGCTGCCTTGCGCATTCAGCCCCGCTGGCATTGTAACGTCAGGATATGCAGCATTAGCTGCAGTTATGACTTCAAGTCAAAAACGAAGAACCTAGTCAATGAGACAAAGATGCCTTTCCTCAGAGTTAATGAGTGGAAACGCTTTTCCTGCCGTGGCATTCTCTGACACCATGCGTCCCCCGTGTAGCCGCGCTTCTCTCATCAGCATCTGGGTCTGTTGTTCGTGAATTCGCTGCCCTCATCCCTTCAGCAGAACGCCGCACGGAGCGCAGCACTGC
Organism: Cirrhinus molitorella; assembly: GCA_033026305.1. Taxonomy (NCBI): domain Eukaryota; kingdom Metazoa; phylum Chordata; class Actinopteri; order Cypriniformes; family Cyprinidae; genus Cirrhinus; species Cirrhinus molitorella. Next base: position 27,559,926 of record CM065129.1, on the reverse strand, counting down.
GCATGCGCAAAGCAGAACCGCTCGCTGTTTTGAGTGGGTCAGGAGGAGCAGTAGTGAGTCATTTCGATTCGGTTCTTTCGAGCAGTCTGGACCCTGTTCGAAAATAGATTCAGAGATTCTTAACGTCGTTGTCCCTGGCCTGAATGCATGTAACACGCTTTAAACGTTCAAGTGAAGTCATGTGTTGACACAAATTGCTGTTTATTACTTAAGGGTGTTTATAATTTCATGCTTCCTTCCAAGTTTGCAGCCATGATTCAGTTTTTAAATACTAAAGTAATTTAGAACTTCAGTCGAATTCCAAAAGAATGACTAGAACTATGTACAGGTTCTTGTATGCAGTTGCTGGACTGCATAGTGGTTTCCACTACAAACATTACAAACTACCAACTTTTAACCATTAAAATAATTAAAACAATGGTTTCCTGTAGTGTGTTTTGTCCATTAGGATTTAGTGGTTTTAACAAACCACCAATCAGGGTACATAATTCCGCATAACCTCTTATACAGATTATTTTACCTGTTTACACACATAAATAATTACTCATGCATAACCTGAGAACATGCACTACCAGTCAAAAGTTTTTGAACAGTACGTTTTTTAATGTTTTTTTTAAGAAGTCTCTTCTGCTCACCAAGCCTGTATTTATTTATATATTTTATATTAATGTATTTTAAAATGTATTGTGATCAAAAACTAAAGTCTTCAGTGTCACATTATCCTTCAGAATCATTCTAATATGCTGATTTGCTGTTCAAGAAACATTTTTTATTCTCAATATTTAATTTTGAGATTAATATTATCAATATTTAAAACAGTTGAGTAAATTTTTTCAGGATTCTTTGATGAATTGAAAGATCCGAAGATCAGCATTTATCTGAAATAAAAAGCTTTTTAACATTATACACTATACCATTCAAAAGCGTAGAGTCAGTATGTACATATACTTTTATTTAGCGAGAATGCTTTAAATGGGTCGAAAGTGATGATAAAGACATTTATAATGTTACAAATTCTAAAAGATTTTTATTTCAGATAAATGCTGTTCTTCTGAACTTTCTATTCATAAAAAAAACAAACTACTCAGCTGTTTTCAACATAATAATAATAATAATAATACTACATGTTTTTTGAGCAGCAAATCAGAATATTAGAATGATTTCTGAAGGATCATGTGACTGGAGTAATGATGCTAAAAATTCAGCTTTGAAATCACAGGATATTAGAAATTACATTTTAAAATATATTAAACTAGAAAACAGTTATTTCAAATAGTAAAATAATTTCAAAATTGTACAGTTTTTGCTGTACTTTGGATCAAATAAATGCAGGCTTGGTGAGCAAAAGACACTTCTTTAAAAACATTACAAATCTTACTGTTCAGAAACTTTTGACTAGTAGTGTACTTTAAGAACATTGAATCAAAGACTATGATTGAGTATTGTCTACAAAGTAATGTTGAGTAGCTGCTAGCTCTCCATACAAGATGGCTATTTTGAAAGTCTAAGAACTAGACAAGCTGGCTAGCAATATCAAAGTAATGAAAGTGCGCCATCATCAGGTAGTTTGTGACACAAGAGACAAAGTTTGAAAACAAAAAATAAACTTTCTGAATGGGTTTTCCCCTCATTTTTATTCGCATTTTGTTTACTTTATTGTTCATTCGTGCAACTTGAGGCTCCTATGTTAAAACAGTATCTAGCGCATCCATTGTTTATGTTGATGTATCTCCCTCTGTCTGTCTCTCTCTCTCTCTCTCTCACACACACACACACACACACACACACACACATAAATAAATAAATAAATAAAAATGATATCTGACGTGATGTAGAGCTCAAAATGTGTGCAGTTAAAGCCATAGTTTGAGCCATACTTAGTACGTAGTACTTAGTACGTAAGAAAGGCCTATTGAATGCAAGTGAATGTTAATGGATTTTTTAGATCACCTTGAATTTTTACCAAAACAAGCATTTACGACTACTTCGTATTTACTTGTCTGCGTAAGAATTAAGGGATATAAAACGCTACATTAAATATATTGATCTCTATTCCTCCAGCCTCGTTTTGTCACAAAGTAAATGATTGCATTTGCTCGTTTCAGTCCTTGATGGTCTTTCTTTGAATGACCTGCTCTCCACCAAAGAAAGCAGAAAGAACCAGACAAGTCCGAATTTTCCATGACGCGAGTTCTTTTCAGGTTTAAAAAAATCAGCGGGTTCACGGAGCTCAACGTGATCTGTGTACAAATATTAAGCTCGATGTCAACTTTGTGAATCTATTACGCTTTTGACGCCAACGCGGACCAAAGCTGGCACACATCACACAATTTTGCGTTTGTCTCTTTAATGCATTATGTAATGAGCATGAATACGCTCTCCAGTTTATCAGCCCAGCGAGTCAATGGGGATTGTTTAGTGAAGGCTCCTGCATACTAAACCTCAGTGTTGTAATATGGTTGCTGATGCCGTACTTTGTGATTGACAACGGCAAATGCAGATCAGAACAGAAACTTATAAAGCTGTGGGTCTTTGCATAGAGCTTGTTTCAGCAGACAATGAGACGATGTGGTGTGCGTGTGCAGAATTCCACACAACACTAAACCAAGCTGCTGCCAAAAAAACTCCACTTCGTATCCCACCCCCACTTTCCCTCTCCAACTCAACTTCATTCACTATGATGCTCGACTCCTAGCGAGAAGCTCCTCCGCACCCGACATCCGTTGTAAGAGGAAAACTCAATGAAATTCAAGAACAATTCTTGACTAGAATTAACTTTTGTACAGCCAGCGTTAAGTGAACCTGAAGACATCGCCTCAGTGCATTCATCAAGACTTTATTTTGGGGGCACAAGTTTTCCCTCACATTTTTTCTTCTCCACAGAAGACATCGAAATATTCTCTATTATCTTCTTTACTTTTATAAAAATAGGGGGGGAAACTCTTTCACACAGTATTTGACTTTATTGGACTGCTGCAGACTTTATTCGTGGACTGAAATCTCGCAGTAAACCGCCTGGACCCCTTGTATATGTGCTTGGTTTAACAAGTACCTTTATTCTTCAGTGAGAGATCATGGAGCGCGACTCTACCGCGGGAGGGGCGGAGGACCTGCTCCTGGAAGACAAAGTTTCAAAACTGGCAAGTGACCATACCCATAATGCACCACAGTTATGTGGTTCCTATTCATTAGGGCGTTGTAATGACCATATCTTGCTGGATTTAGTGCTTGGGGCAATATACAATAGTAAACAATATAACAGTACCCAGTTGTAGGTCAAATGTCTGGTATTTCTGATAGGTTTTTCACCTGATCATCGTTAATTAGTCCAATTATTCATTCATGTAGTTAATATATTGCATGAGGCCTGTTGATGTATCGTAGTAGAGGCATTTGAAAATCAGTCTGGTAAGTTATCGAGCTATTTCTACCTGACCTGGTTGTTAAAAATTACTTTTATTAATGTAAGCAGGCTGAAACAGTCATCGTAAATAACACTGAGTAAATATTAAGCCCATTTCCTGTCAAAAAAGTATTTACAGTTTTATGGCAATTAGGTATAATAAAGTCAAATTAACAATTTATGTGAACCTGGACCACAAAACCAGTCAATAGTAGCACAGGTATATTTGTAGCAATAGCCAAAAATACATTGTATGGGGTCAATATTATCCAAAAATCATTAGGATATTAAGTAAAGATCATATTCCATAAAGACATAAATACATCAAAACTTAATTTTTGATTAGTAACATGCATTGCTAAAAACTTAATTTGCACATCTTTAAAGGCGATTTTCTCAATATTTTTACACAATCAGATTCCAGATTTTCAAATATTGTCCTATCCTAACAAACCATACATCAATGGAATATTTCAAAAAATTGACCCTTATGACTGGCTTTGTGGTCCAGGGTCACATATTTCATGTTCATTCCCAAAACATTAGTAACTTTTTGTTTATACAACTTGAAATGTTATATACTGTATAGAAATTTACATTAACCTAGATGCCTTTTTTCATTGTTTGTTAATAATACCAAATGCATTAACTAATGGTAACATACTGAACCGTTTTTAGCTGCATTTTATGCGTGTCTTGATATTGAAAATGAGTGTGTAACATCTGGCTGAAGAGTGACCCTGTGCAGCTGTGAGAGGTTAGATCTCCCAACATGGGTCAGCGAGTGTGTGGGTCCTCTTCTGCCTCTCATAGATCAATGGGATTGTGAAACGTCTTTCATTCACACTGCTTTCATGCACTTGCTTTTCACTGTTTTAGCCTTTTATTTTCAAGAACATCAGACAATATTAGTTTTTAACCATTTAATGGTTAACACCACTTACTACTGAGATTCAAAAAACACTTATTTTTGAACTTTCCGTGTTGTCTTTAGCGCGCAGGATCGCTTCATAAACACGAGCTAGCGGAGGCCATGGAAGTGGAACAGGAAGGACTGGTAGAGCATCAGCCTCTGGAGCAGGACGACCTTAACTTTGAGAAATGGAAGCCCAAGCCAAAGCCCAAGAGGACGCTGCATGAGAAAATCGACGACTTAAAGACTTACCTGTGGAACGCAGAGACTAAGGAGTTTATGGGCCGCTCGGGGAAGAGCTGGAGTGAGTAACAAAACAAAATTATATTTGAATGTACACAACAAGATACCCGTTTCAGCGGCAAAAACAAAGGGCGTTTGTCTGTGGGTGAGGGAGTGCATCCAAATTGTACTTGGACTGTAAACCAAGTCTTTAATTAGTGATGTTCAGTCTCACTGTAGAAGCAAAGGCAAGTGAGACTATTGCTTATTGTTTTTGCTCATTATTTTCCATTTTTAGTGGAGTTATGGGAATGAGTTGGGGGGGACGAGCTGTGCTTCTGCTCGCTCAAGTGTGTGTGCATGTACACGCTGTCGCTGTGGGTGCATGTGTGTGTGTGCATGTCCAAGCTTAGTGTTTACATAGGTGCACAGATAGCTTAGAGACATCTTGACAAAAACAGACTGCCTGGGGAATGGTCCTCAGCGGGAGAGCGAATGTCACAGTCCCTTAGCTGGCCCGGGATCACATTCCATTTACCCCTACCGTGCTTTCCTCTCCCTCTTTCCCAAAGCTCCCTTGACCTCCAGATCTCCTCCAACACGCTCTTAGATCTACATGTAGCTCAGAACTTTTTTGGCAGCGAGCATTTCCTGAAGACGTCCAAAGATGACAGAGCAGCCAATGGCTGCTGCTAAACGTCCCGTTGCTAAGCAACACAGCAAATTCCCATCGGGACGAAAGATCTAAACAGCAATATGAAAGTTTCCTAGGAAAACAGAGGGAAATGTCAACGCACCAATAGGCCATATTGAGCATTTGTTGTAACGCAGCATCTCCATGCTTTACATGGGGAATGTGCTGGAGGTGGATTCAATAAACAGCCGTAGTCTTCCTTAGCGCAGGAGGGGAGGGGCTGCTGGAGTGCTGTGATGCGTGTCCCATGAAAGGAGGAGAGCGCAGAGGCCTCACAATGCCAGAATGGGGTGATCGAGCTCCTTGGAGCTGGCCGTGGCTCTGTATGGCTGCAAAAGACCGTCACTGTGATGGCAACCGGAGGTTCACTGTGTTCCTGAGTGAAAGGACAGCTGGGAGAATTTTCACCAGGCTCAAACAGAAAGGCCTTTGTGGACTGCAGCTAGTCCCAGCAAAATTGTCTGCGCAGCAAAAGCCGTTTAGTTTGACGACACGTCCCATTTGATCAGCTGTTAATGGACTCTTAATTGAAAATTAAAGGACAATGGCTGCACTTCGTTTTTTTTGCTGGGTTTCATATGCGAAGTTTCATTGACTTTAGTGTCTTGAACACTTACACAATGGAAAGGTTGATGAAGAATGAGTGTTAACAAAAAAATGTTTTGTATTTGAGTGGTCAGTTGAATGAAAGATACATGGTGTGTGCATTTCACTTTACTAACTCCTTGTTATTATTATTTACAAGTGGTTTCATCAGTGAAATCTTGCTTTATTCATCAATTATTTTCTTATCTTTTTTCAGGCCTTATTCTGCTCTTCTACTCAGCATTATACATTTTTCTTGCGGCCATGTTTGCTGGTTGTATGTGCTGCCTGATGTGGTCAATTAGTCCATATGCTCCCACCTACAATGACAGAGTGATGCCACCAGGTTGGAAAAATCTGAATTTTACTTTGTTAATATTGAAGGAGTAAAAAAAGAAAAAAATTATATATATATATATATATATATATATATATATAGATTTTTTATAGAAATTAATTTAAAATTAATTATTATTATTTTATTATTTGTTATATAAATTAATTTTACATTTATTATTTATTATGTATATTATTCTGCAAATCCTGCAAACCTAAGGGAGGATGAGTGGTTGGAGAGTGGATGAATGGATGTACAATTTACAACTGAAAAAAAAAAAAACATTTAAAGAAATAAAAATAATATAGTATTTAAATGTAAAATAAAAATTTTTAAATATGTGACCCTGGACCACAAACCAGTCATAAGTAGCACGGGTATATTTGTAGCAATAGCCAAAAAATACATAGAATGGGTCAAAATCTTTCTTTTATGACATAAATTATTAGTATATTATGTAATCAGGTCACATAAAGATATATATTTTCCTACCGTAAATATATCAAAAATAAAACTAAAAATATATATAAAAAAATGCATTGCTAAGAACTTCATTTGGACAACTTTAAAGGCAAATTTTTTGCACCCTCAGATTTTCAAATAATTGTATCTCAGCAAAATATTGTCTATCCTAACAAACCATACATCAACTGAAAGCTTATTTATTCAGCTTTCAGGAGATTAATAAATCTCAATTTAAAAACCCTGGTTTTGTGATCCAGGGTCATGTATATAATTATTCCAAAATAATATACAAGTATGCAAGCACAATTCTAGTACATGAGCCTATTATTCCTGTATTTTCATTGCGGTTCAAAATCTGTTTCTCCCACCAGGTATGACAATGTTTCCGCATGTAGATGTAGCTCATGGGTTTGACATTGCATTCAACGCCTCTGACCGAAGCTCGTGGAGGAAGTATGCAAAAGCACTGGAAGCCCATCTGAGACGTAAGTCCTAGATAAGAGAACAACTAAGGTTATTGAGTTTGGCTTTACACTCTTTAATAGGGAAGATACGTTTTCTGTTCAGCAGGCGCAGATTCAAATTGCTCCAGGACGCTGTTTAACAAGTCCCGCGGTCTATAGAAATACTGACAAGGAGGGAAACCCTTTTGTGCGCTCAGTGTAGCAGCTCAGTGCTGCCAGGGCCCCACTTTTTGTGCTGGCCTCTAAGTTGTAGAGGCCAGGCTGGGCAACAGCCATTGTTTAGTTATTTTATGGTCTCTCTCTCTCTCTCTTTTCTCTCCTTCATCTCTTTTATTACGGTTTCCCGCCATGGCTGGGTACAGCCTATGAAGATACAGTGCAGGACAGGCGGAACATTCAGTGCGAAGGAAATACGTATTTCATGCAAGACGACTTAGAGGAGAGTGCTGAGCGCAAGGCATGTCAGTTTAAGAGGTCCTGGCTGGGTGAATGCTCCGGCCTGCAGGACAAAGATTTCGGCTACTCAAAAGGGAAACCCTGCATCCTCGTCAAAATGAATCGGGTGAGATTATAAGAGTTTGGAACGTAACTATACAAAAATGATTTTGTTTGTAAAACAAAGCCCCTCCAGAACTGAATAAAATAGGCTCTGAAGCTCTACTGCCATCTAGTGGTTACTATGAGCTATGGCCTGCATTGTCAGTGGTATTTCAAACCCTTAACTGTTTTCTGTTGTGACAGATTCTCGGCTATCTGCCTGGTCAAGGCACTCCAGTAAATGTGACATGTGGAGTAAAGGTAACAATTGGTGACTAACATAATCTGTTTATATTGTAAACATAAGTAGCATGGGTATATTTGTAGCAATAGGCAAAAATGAATTGTATGGGTCAGAATCATTAGGATATTAAGTAAAGTTCATGTTCCATGAAGTTATTTTGTAAATTTCCTATTGTAAATGTATCAAAACGTAATTTTTGATTAGTAATATACATTGCTGAAAACTTAATTTGGACAACTTTAAAGATGATTTACTCAATATTTAGATTTTTTTTTTGCACCCTCAGATTCCAGATTTTCAAATAGTTGTATCTCGGCCAAATATATCAAACCGTATATCAATTATATGTGATCCTAGATCAATACATTATCCATCCATCCAAATCTGAATAAATAAGTTTTCCATTAATGTATGGTTTGTCAAAATGAAGTAGCAATCTTAGCAATGCATATTACTAATCAAAAGTTTTTATATACTTAAGGTAGGAAATTTACAAAAAATCTTCATGAAACCTGATCTTAATATCCTAATGATTTTTGCCATAAAAGAAAAATAGATAACTTTGACCCACAGAATGTATTTTTGGCTATTGCTACAAATATACCCATGCTACTTATGACTGGTTTTGTGGTCCAGGGTTACATTTATTCAGCTTTCAGACAATGTATAAATCTTAATTTTAAAAAATTGACCCTTATGACTGGTTTTGTGGTCCAGGGTCACATATAACAGTATATTATATAGCCCAATTTCTTTGCATTATTTGTCAATGTTCTTCCAGAAAGGGTCAACTGAAGGCCTCGGTGAAGTCAAGTTCTATCCAAACAATACCAGTGTCTTCAACTTGCGGTACTATCCTTATTATGGGAAACTGAGACATGTAAGTGATCCTGCTTCGCATTTGTCTCAGCATTTATCATAATTACTATCACTCCATAGCATTTTTTACCATTTCTACCAACAGGTAAACTACTCTTCCCCGCTGGTGGCCGTGCGCTTTCCTAGCGTCCAGTACGACACCCAACTACACGTTCAATGCAAACTAAACGGCAAGGGCATCATCAACGATTCACCAACCGACCGTTTCCTGGGTAGTGTGTCTTTCACTTTACAAGTTGGTGCGTAGGGTGGCAGTAGACTTAGAGAAATTGAAATTAAAATTCTCAGAGTATGTTATAATAAATGAAATAGCACACTGGGTGTTGTCTTTACCCATTAGCCCTCTGATTATGCCTCCGGCAGCCACTGTGCTATTCGTGTCAGAGCTACACTACTTTTTCAAACAAGGAATTTCCCAGTAAGCAAAGACTGAGATTCATAGATCACATGCTAGAGACTGACACCTGCCAGGATTTCATCATAGGATAAAATGAATATATGAAAAGATGTCCAAATACATGTAGGTTGCAATTATAGCTATTGAGGCATAATCACTCAAACGTACGGTCTACAATGAGACGTAGGCAAAACAATTCTCTAGATCTGTGTAGACTGTAGAATTAACATTTATTAAACCTTTTTTGATCAGTTCTTTTGCTAAGTCAGATGTGTATATAACACAAATTAAAACAGAAAAGTATTTTTTTATGATTTTTCTTCTATTAAGTCTCCTTTAAATTCCCCCTCTGGATAAAGAAAAAGGCCGAAAACGATTTAACATTATTCTTTTGCTTGCTCATTTATTTGAATAACAATCAGACGTTGTTTAGAATTAATAATTGATTGTACATTTTTGGACTAAATTTTTCTTTCCTTTTTTTGGATGTGCAACTAAATTGATTCCAGAGGCAAATGTATTTTACTGAAATGTGGGATAGAAATCCCATTTCATCATTTTCACAGAGCTATCGTAATGAAATACAAGTTGATCTTTCTTTTGTCAAGCATGCAACCAGTACTTCTTATAAACTAAATAAGTATGTCACATAATTCATCTCTGAGTGAAAATATCTACTCAGTTGCCTGTAAGGAGGATTTCAACAGTATTATTTATTAATTGTATTTGAATATATTGACATGGTACAAACAGTTACAAAGTGTAATAGTGAGATGGAAATTGGTAACTGCACATCTTTGTTATTCAGCAAATACGACGAAATATCCACTGGCTGACAAAGATTTGCCAGCTCATGTTTTTAAACGCACTCATGTTCTAGCATAAACAATAAAGATGGATGAGAATTAACGGAATCAAACCTTTCTGCTCAGTCTTCCATTCTCTTTAAAAGCAACAAATCAGTTGTGATGCACATGGTGTTGCCTATAATGATAAACTGCTTGAGATGATCACTTAGAATGACAACTATTAAAGGTGACTAAATGTTTTTTTTTCCCGGTGCATCTACCAACTCAGAAAACATGAAAAACAACCCAGTATTTTTTGTAAGGCTTTCTCTGCAAGGTTGTGAAAAAAGGAGCCGCCATTATTTTCCACAAGCGACAACTGCCTTTGGCTGAACAGACGAGCACAATATAAACATGCGATTTAAGTCCTCTTTCATGTCTTATTGCACTGAAACTGTCAAAAAAAAAAGTTTATTTTTAAACACAAGTTACAAAAACAGTCGGTTATGTCGGTGAAAGTATACAAAAGGTGTTCATCTTCACCGACTGTTTTTATAACTTGTGTTTTAAAATAAACGTGTATTTGACAGTTTAAGCGCAATAAGACATGAAAGAGGACTTAGTTTAGTACTCACATGCTGCATGACATCCGTTTTCTGTATGCTCAGAAAACCGTTTTTCAAAATGCATGATTTTAAAGTGATACACATAATAATCAAAACCAAACATATGTTTGCGGTACAAGCTGTAAAGTCACAGCTCTATTCTGGATTTAAAAAGACACGCACATAACAGCACATTTCTGCTTCCCCTCAAAATAGCCATTTTCAAAATTATATAATAAATGATCTGTGGGGTAATTTGAAAATTCAGACACATGCTGAGGACACCTGATATTACATATCAGTAACTTTTATAGCAACACTGCTGATCCAAGTCCATCAGTGGAAGCTAAAGGTTACGACTGTGAAAGTCATGTGAACTGTGTAAAACTAGTCGCTTAACACCTCAGGCCTAACATATGAAATAAACACATTCTGTGTAAAGGCAATTCAGAGAATTGTTTCTAAGCACATTATAAATGTTAGCAATGCATTGCTGAAAACACATTATAAAGACTGAACTATGTAGTACTAATTTGTCGAGTTAGACCAGGGTTTCCAGGTTTTCACAGCAAAACCTGCCCAATTGCTATTTAAAACTAGCCCAATCGGGTTCCAGTAGGTAAAATTCACGTTTTTTGGCAGGGTTCCTCTGGTAAAATTTGCATTCCAGGGACTAAATAATCACATTATTGGGGTCACTTCAACTTTCAACCACTTCAATCTTATTACCTGATAATTTACCAAAAAGCTCGGTCTCCTTTTTTAAGTGTTTTGTATTTTACACTTAAAAGAGGTGGCAGCTTTCTCACGAGTGGGCGTGGTTTCACTAACAGCAGACACGCCCCCAGCATTTGAGAGCAGAGAATACAGCTTATTTGTTCAAGATTGTTCAACTTATTTTTATTTTCTTGCCTTTTTTTTTTTTTTTTAGAATTCTTATTAGGCTGGGTGGTTAGTAACACTTTTTTTCTGTGGCGTGACAAACTCAGAACAAATATAATATTGCAATGTATGACCCTGAATCACAAAACCAGTCATAAGTATCACAGGTATATTTGTGGCAATAGTCAAAAATACATTGTATGGGTCAAAATTACTGATTTTTCTTTTGTGTCAAAAATCATGTTTCATGAAGATATTTTATAAATTTCCTACCTTAAATATATCAAAACGTAATTTTTGATTAGTTTTTTAATTTTAAAGTCGATTTTCTCAATAGTATTTTTTTAGAGGCCAGATTTTCAAATAGTTGTATCTGACCAAACCATCAATGGAAAGCTTATTTATTCAAGACCCTTATGACTGGTATTGTGGTCCAGGGTCACATGTAAGAGCAAGAGAACAAAAAGAGAGGAAGACTACTGTACAAAAACAAAACAAAAAAGCCATTTTATTTAAATTTTTTCCACTTTAAACCTTTGAACCAACATTCTTAACCTGACCGATTAAGGTCCTATAGAGAAGGAACAAAGAAATGTAACTAAAAGGCACACTATAGTACAACAATGATATACTGTGTTTAATTGTGTTTGTTTGAACAGCTAAATCCTTTGAGGGGGAAATAACTATGATAAAATGGTATACAAATGAACTGGTTTGGACAGCTTTTAGTATTTCCACTATGCAGAGCAGAAAATAGACTAAAAATACACAGGAACTTGTAGCTTTGGTCTCAGAAACGGTGTATTTTTGTACATTGTATGCATGTGTCCAGAGAAATGACAAACTAAAATCCACAAACCCACGTACTAACAGGCCTATTGTAACACTTCCAACATTCCCTGAGAGGGACCTAATGAAATCAACAAAAGCATGATCAACAACAAAAAATCTTAATTTTCAAATGCTGGTAAATGTCACAAAAAAATAGTGTCCCTTTATAATACAATGTGCTAAGTGCAAGACTTATCATTAGCTCTGCTGATTAAGAAAATGTGCCAGGATACGTTTCACCCCTAATTTCGGCAACAACTGATCCACGAGAGTACAATTACAGAACTAATTGAGCATTTACATTCAATGGTTAATAAACTCAAAAGAATCCTAAGTCTAAAATTGCATCACTCATTCATAATAATAGTTCACATGAATAGAAGTCACAGCAACCAGAACTGAGCGTCCTTAGAGCAAGAAAAAACAAAACTCCCGTAAAAGGGGGAATAATTTTTTTTTTCCATGCATTTAACATACAGCGCAATGCCAGCGGATTTTAGACAGCCTGTGCTTACACTAAACAAGTGAATCATGCCGGTCGACATTGCTTCAAGGTGTGATTAAGCAGAAATATACCACATCATTCAGAAAACGTTTAAATCGTACATAGGAAATGATTAGAGCTCGGACATGTAATTATGTTAGAAATAGGGGTGTTATCTGCGGTTAGCGCTGCCAGGTGAGAAGCAGAGCAAAAGAGAAAGCCAACAGGACTGGAAGAGAGAGGAGGAGCAAATATAAATGTAAAGGACAAGCCGGGTTTAGAGGTAAGATGGCAGCAGCTTGGGTTGTTATACAGACTGGTAACCAGTGCGACTCTTCCGCCGGCCAATCAGGTAAGAGATAAGCACTAGGATGATTAGGAAGCTGAGAGCCACACCCACAGCAATGGGCACGAGAAAACTCAAATCAGAATCCAGAAAGCATTCCTCCGCTGGGAGAAAGGGAGAGAGAAAGGGAGGGTGAGTGATTACGGAAATAACAGATTGTTAATCACAACAGGACTCAATTCAGTCAGATCGATGCAGAATTGGCATCATATTAAGTGCCATACAGGCCTACCTTACAATCGTGATGTTACATAATGTATTGGCAAGAGAATACAATAAAATAATTTAAATGTGAGACTCATTTCAAAAGAATTTTCATGTGCACATAAACCGAATTGTCTTGATCTTTGAAATACTGCTCGATTAGCTAGAACCTCATATTCTCTGATTGATATTATGAATCAAATTGCTCATAGCCAGAGGTTTGACTTCTCTTTCTTCCAATCAGATAGGCCAGTAAGACAATAATAATGAGGACAGCCAGGGCAACTCCCACTGCTATAGGAACAACGAAGTTATCAGGGTCATCTGCGACGCAATCCTGAGCTGTAAATAAAGAGAATGAATGAGGAAAAACAAAAAGAAACAGCCAGAATGTGTCAAACCCATCTTAAACACAATTCGCAAAGTTTTTGTTAAAGACTGAAAAGATGGCCCACACCGGTTTTTAATGTTATACACAATTGTCTTTCTCCATTTATTGCAGCTAAAAGCCCATTAAAACAAAGCCATTCCATTGCAAAACAACAACCAAATCTCATGAAACACATCAAATGTTTAGGGCAGTCAGATAAGGAATCCCTTTTCACAAATCTGCAAGCAGAAAACTGTCACACATGTATGCTCATAGGGGGTGAAAGAGAAAAAAAAAAAAAAATCAATTTTTATTCTTACAAAGTGATTGGATTGCAAGCAAAATTAACTGCATTAAGCAAGGCACAAAATTACCAGTGATCAGTTTTGATGGTTTAATTTGTCCTGGCTATGGAGTGAAAAACATTTACAAAAGGTTCTGTGTGGGTGCTGCATAGACTAAATTAGAATAGTGCACAAAGTGAAAAATTCAACGGAAAATGGAGAGAAAAAAAAAAAATTATATATATAGTGAAACCTAGAGACACATAATGTGATAAGAACATAAGAGAAAGCAAAGAACTTATTCTGAAAAGGCTCAGCAACTGAAAACACGTCAATATGTAACAAAAGGAAAGAAAAAAAAAAAATTAAGAAAAAGATCCACAGCCACTACAAACAGGTGCAAATACTCATCTTGCAGCAAATACAATTCACACTTAGCACTTGCTAAAGCAGAATGCTATCAGGCTAGATTAATAATGCAAAATAGTCAAGAGTAGCAGATAAAATGGCAGATTTATAATTAATTGTCCCTTTTCAAACCCCAGTAAAGGGTAACCAAGCATTACACAGCATTTAAATAGCATTTCTACATTTATTACAAAGGTCTGCATTTTTAAAATGCTTGTCATGTAGTTTAAACATTCAAGCATTCGCTTTCCTGTTCTAGAATTTCAATTGTTTGAACGGGTCGTCCAGCATGTTTAGATGTTTTCTCCCTCACAGGACGACCAACATGGTGCAAAAGCACCTGATTTCAATAAACGTTAGCTGTCCAGGCATTATAGTGCAGAGTAACAACCCGTTTATGGAATTACGTTTAATATTTAACCCAAATGCTGCAAGACATGTGAATCTAAAGTGGCTTCAGTTTAAAGCTGTGGATACAGTAATGATAGATTTGATGGGCACCAATGAAATGAACTAAATTAATTGCAAAAAGGAATGTCTAAGAGAAGTAAGTGCAGGGTCTGATATGAAGCAATGACATTTGAAATTGGCCATCAGAATCCAAGTGAATAATTAGCATTTTAAGAAATAAAATAAGTGGAGCTTTAAGCCAAAACATAAAGAGACCATGCACTTACTTCACACAAACACAATTGAAGGGGGGAGATGTGGTGCACACACACAAACTTAGGAAGCTCTGGTCCTGGAGTGCCACTGTATCTTTCGATTTTCAATATGTTGCAGTTTAAGGGCTGGTGGATTAATTGACCACATTAGGACAAAAGGTTTTTTGACTCATGTTGCCAATTGAGATTGCACAAAAACCCACAATATTTACAATGGTCCAGGAACAGGCTTGTGTGTCTCTTTAAAACACCCAGGATTTGATTCTGTGATTCTGCTGAATTACAGTGTTTGATATCCAACATAGGTCCTTCGTCGACCAATCACGTATGCAATCACAACAATGAAAATCAAACCAGCCAGAGCGGCACCAACAATGATTGGGATTAAGAGGCTGGTGTCATCCATTGAACATTCATGGGCTGCAGACAAAGAGAACATGAATGAACGTAAGATGAAGCTGCTATCTTCTCATTAACACCACTGCAAATATTTTCAAAAACACACAGACATCATAATCACAGAGACCTAATCTGGTAAAACTGGGCCATTTCTATGAGAAATAACAGATTTATTAAATTTAGCTAATAATAAAAAATAAATAAATAACAGATCATTGTTAGTTTACAGCTGAGGTCAAAAGTTTACACCCCCTTTCAGAATCTGCAAAATGTATCTTCCCAAAATAAGAGGGACTGTACAAAGTGCATATTATTGTTTATTTACTACTGACCTGAATTTGATATTTCACATTAAAGATGTTTACATATAGTCCACAAGAGAAATTAATACTGTTCAAAAGTTTACTTGTTTGTCCTGAACAGTTAAACTGCCTATTGTTGTTGTTCAGGTTTTCCAGCAGTTTTGTGTATTTTAGCCTTTTCCAACAATGACTGTATGATTTTGTGATCCATCTTTTCACACTAAGGACAACTGAGGGGATATGCAACTATTACAGAGGGTTCAAACGCTCACTGATGCTACAGAAGGAAAAAACATGCATTAGCTTTTGTCTTCTGGGAAACATTCTGTAGCCTATGAAGGGTAGTACTAAATGAAACATATGATATTTAGGCAAAATAAGAAAAAAAGTAAACATCTCCATTCTGTGATTCAAAAGTTTTCACCCCCAGCTCTTAATGCATCGTTTCCCCTTCTGAAACTTTAGTGAGTGTTTGAACGTGTAATAGTTGCATATAAGTCCTTCAGTTGTCCTCAATGTAAAAAGATGGATCTCAAAAATCATACAGTCATTGTTGGAGAGAGTTCAAATTCACAAAAATGCTGTAAAACCAAAGAATTTGTGGGACCTGAAGGATTTTTCTGAAGAACAGCAGGCAGTTTCACTGTCCAGAACAAACAAGGGACTCATGAACAACTATCACTAAACAAAAAACATAGCTGTGGATCAGGTAACAACACAGTATTAAGAATCAAGTGTATGTAAACTTTTGAACCGTAATTGTAATTTTAATAAATTCAACTATTATTTTCTCTAGTGGACTATATGTAAGCAACTTTTTGACCTCAACTGTTTATTAGCTCAGGTCCATTAGAAAACATTAACATATTACTTTGTTGAAATTAATTAAATAAAAGTATATTTCATTGTTAATTCAAGAACTTAATTTTAACAAATGTCTCTTTATTGTGAAGTGTTGCCAAAAATATAAATATGTGTTCAAAACATGTTCTTTAGCTATCAGAATCAATTTAAAATATCTGTCATTCATCCTTAAGTGTTTGTCATATAGTTTTTGCTTTCATTGATCTTGGTGTAGCAAGTCACATTTGATATGATCACAGGAAACCATGTGCTTATCAGATTTAGTTGTTCATGTGAGCAGAGCCTATGCTTCAAAATTAACACTAATGTGTGCTGGAAAGCAAAGTGGCTTTTCACACCACTCTGAAAGGCAATGCTAGTGCGAGCAGTAAAGTAGGTGCTAAATTACAGCACTAAAGGACAAAGTCCAGTTATGAGTTATGCATATGCTGTATAATTACCTGTGATGAGATAATCACCTCAGCTTTATTCTTTAGCATCACCAACAAATACATACCCGTGTTAAACTTGTTTTTCTGGACTCCGAAGGGCTGCACTTGTAGCTCGAATGTGTTGAGGGTAAGCTTGTCAGTGATGTTGTAACTCTGTTCTTTTTTACACATGTAGGAGCTTCCGACAGATGCCTCCCACAGCGACAGATTATTATTAGAGATGTTGAAGACATTTCCTGTTGAGGGAAACACCAATCAGAGGATAGATCACGATTTTGTGACACAAAAGAGATGTACAATATATTTGTACCACACTGGCTATGCCTAAATTCACTTGTAGCATTAAAAACTGATTTTACTTCTCAGAGATTTTAAGTTTTTAAGCTGACAAAATAGTCCAGATTTTTAATATTGGCTTATCATCTTAAAATAAGAATAAACTTCATGTAGGACTGGTTTAAAACACAAATTCCACAATTCAATATCTATTCACAAGGTTTTAGTTTGAATCAATATTGATTATTTTGGATATACATCAGGTACAGTACAAGCAAATTTTCCCAAGGAAAAAAGACCTCTCAACTAATGCCATGAAATATACACAGGAGTCTGATTATTAACTGATTACATTTGATTATTTACTGAATAAATTTTTTGAATTACACTCAAGTATTTTTTATGAATAATAAAGTTGTAATACTAACTTTACAATTACACATTTATTTTTCTACTTAAGATTTAAATGGTGGCAGTCATAAAAACGTGATGGATTTATTCAAACAGGCATCAAATACTGAAGAACAGTAAATATGATAATGAATGCGTTATATGGTACATATATTTAGCAAAATGCTCCTCTCTAGAGTTAATTTTTCTAGCTGACTAATGAGTTTATGGTCATTGAATGTGTTTTTTCGGTGGTAAATGTGACGTTACATTGTTTACAAGCTGTTATATTTGTCTTTGTGTGGTTGAAACACTAATTGAGCAATTACATGAGACCGGATACCGATTTTGGTACGTTGTACTCTTTCTTTAAACAAACCATTGGACGTTCATTTATGTTTGTTTATTTTGTGCTACAACTGATATTAAAGCAGAGGAGATGATCAGTTCATGTGCAGTTTGGCGCTGTAGCTTCTCTTTAACTGAGGTGCTACAGCATTATGTCACTCCACATTAAACAGCCCCAAATACCATTTATTGTTTAAATGCTGTAATAAAATGGACAGAATTTGTAATCCAAGACTATAGGTGTGCTCACGCCATATCGGAATTCTCGTAAAGCGTTCACGTCCTCATAGAACTTGTGAACTGGGAGTCTTCTGAGAGCTAGGACTTGTACCACATGACCGCTGTATCACCTGACCAACGTAGGCTCTTTTTAGGCATTGATAGTGTTGCCATAGAAAAGCATAATTCCGAGTCCGAGGACGTGAACAGCTCCGAGTAGAACATCACGTGTTGTCATCTCAAAATTATGGTCATTGCGATATGGCGTGAACGCAGCATAAGTTTCATATAAAAAGTAACAAAGCACAAAGCTTATTGCGATTAATTGGATGGGAGGTGCTAGACTAATTGATTCTTGGGATTTAAGAAATCAATATTGTTTGGTATTAATGAGAAATTATTAAAATCGAAAAAAATTTCTAATTCTATGTATTGAATTTTCACCATTTTTCACATTAAAAATCCCTTACCATTTCCAACATTAACAGAGAACGTCAAAGCATGCAGACGGAACTTCTGTGAAACCTGTATATAAAAAAAAAAAAAGTCAGCATCAAATTGATAGCATGAGAGAATGTAATTATTTCATGAACTGGAGGTTATATATATAAACAATGAATTTAAAAAAAAAAATAATGCAAACCCCACAGACCTTAATCAGGTTAGACACCATACTGAATTCAACACTTTTGAAAACAAGCCTGTGAGGGATACACTTACTCGACATGCAGTTTAAAGTTCCTAGATCATGTAATTTACAAAACTCACAATTTTTAAATCTGCAAGCTAAATTAAAACAAACAAACAAAAAAACTCATTTTGGTAAATTGAACAATCAGTATGTTGTTAATCTACAATGCAATCAACTTGAACGCGACATACTTCTATCCCTCACAGCCTTGCTTTCATTCCTGTCAAAAATTAAATATGGCACTACGCTGACTAAGGTCAATTTCTAAACCTAAGTTGGGCATAAACAGATAATTTAAAAGAGATCATACAATTCATAAAGAATTCAAAAAAAGTTAAGACAGCAAAAAACCCAACCCAGAACATTTACCACCCCTTTGCCTCAGTGGACTTTAGTCCACAGTATATCCGACTCTCTTCTTTAAAGACTTACATTTGTGAAGACAAAATGAACGGTTATTTCCTCTGACTTCAGCAGAAGGGAAGAGTCACTGCCACCACTTCCACACGTTCCACTCACTTCCGTTACATTAGGGTCAAGATTAACAGTCTGCAAGCTGGTGTTCTAAATAACAAGAAAATAATAAATAAAAAAACTTGCAGTTGAGTTCAACTTTCAATTCTTGCATTTGTCCATACAGACCTTTTGCACCCACCTCATTAATTTTGAAACTGAATTGAAGGCCCATCTTTGCCATAAGACAGAATGTGTCATTGCCTGACTTGACATTGTAGTTCCCAACAGCTGGGTTGGGGATAGGAGGAGTGGTTGGAGGAGCAGTTGGGGTTGTTGTAGCATTAGTAGTTGGTGCTTCTGTTGTGGAATTCGTTATGTTGTGATGTGGGGTAGTTGGAGGTTCCGTAGTCGAATTAGTTGTGTTATGTGGGGTGGTCGGAGGCTCCGTAGTCGAATTAGTCGTGTTATGTGGGGTAGTCGGAGGCTCTGTAGTCGAATTAGTCGTATTATGTGGGGTAGTCGGAGGCTCTGTAGTAATTTTTGTAGTCACATGGGCAGTTGAAGGATTTTCAGTGGTGGCTGGAGTGCTGGGGAGCTCCTCTGTTGCATATAACGGCGATGTCACCAGATCATCAGAATGCACAATACCTGCACAAAGTGGAAGCATAAAGTTATTTCCTCATAGGTTTATTTTCCTTATTTTCAACCTTTTAAACCCTCGTAAACACTAAAATACTAAATAATTTAAAAAAAACAAAAGGCCAGGTACTTGGTTCTGCATTATATAAAAACTGGAAGACTATTAGCCTTTCAACCACCTCTATGCGTAAGGAAACAAGAACAGCAATCTAAGCACATTCCAGTACCTTCCTTCCTGACTATGGCAGCAAAACTAACGCTCCACAATATTGCATTTTATTTGCTATTGTGCAAGACCTAACTGATTTAAGTCTGGAATACAGTACATTTACATTTAAACCAGGCTTTTTAAATTTGCAATGAAAAAATTTTGGGCATTCTGAGTTGATAGGTTTAACAGAAATCAACTAGTGTGTGATAGGCACAGACTCTGATTTCTTTAGCTTCATACTACGACTCCATCCAGTTGGAGGATATCAAACAAGTTTTATTTTAGGACACAAATAGACTTAATAGTCAGGTACCATGTGATCATCCGTCATTTAGTGTACCACACTCAGTTTTTCCTCTGTAACCATTTGCAAAGTCATCAAGTGTATGATGACTAGTGTTTAAATACCAATCAGACAGACTTAAAATGCTGTGTAATGTATTCCAGCCTTTATATCTTAGCAATGGGCGACTGTCCCCTGTCCTGTCATTTGATGAAATCATTAACCTGGCGCTTCACACACAAACCCATCACATGATTATGAACGATTGTGGCTGAGAAAAAAATACACTGAACAAGCAATTTAGGATCACATGCTTGTGACAAGTGAGAAATCTGACAAGTGAGAGAAATCAATGTCATCACTTCCTTTGCTGTAAAAGGTTTAACGTAAAAACTAAGAACTAAATCTGTCTCAACATGACCAATATCATATTTTTTTTTACAACACTTAAATTAATACATCAGCACATGATTTACTGGTTTTATTACAGCACTGCCTAGTATGAATCACACTGGTTGTCTAAAAACCTAGTGAGCTACCAACCTAGACAGCATTTTAAACATCAAAACTTAATATTTTGCGCCATTATTGTTGTCTATGTAAGTGAGGCAGCGAGCTAGGTTGAGACACGGCGTGTTTTTTTTTTTTTTTTATTAAATTGCGTTCTTAGAGCTTAATTTTACCAAATTATACAACATATTTAAAATCTGAAACATTTTAACCGCTTGTTGTTTTAATTTTACATTCGCTAACAATCTACGTTAGCAGGTAAACATCAGAAGTTGATTCGTAATACACAGGTCAATCTATTAAAACGAATTTATGCAATTTACCGATCAGCCTAAAATGTATGAATGTGTTAAAAACAGTGTAAGGACGCTAAATATTTCTTCCACAGGCTGACAGTATCTCTGATTATCTAACGCGCTTCTACTGGCGTAGGTAAGAATTCACGCTAATGCTAATGCTAACAGGCTCTGGCGCTCCTGTGGGCCTGCGATATCTCCCAAAAATAAACTCAATATCTGCTTTTGCAATGTGACACCGTCTGAAATAACATGCTCAACAACACAGTCGTACGTACCAGTCAGTAGAATAAAGAGCAGGGTCACGCAACCGCGGACAGCCATTGCGACGGGTGGATGGTTCCTCTGAGCAGACAGACGGTAAGTGACGCCCGGACCGAGTGTGACCCGGTTCAGCAGCGCTGTGAATTCAGCCTCAAACCTGAGCTCATATAAGTCATATGACAGGACGACGCTCTCCTCCTCCTCCTGCACATGAGTCTTACGTCGGGTTTACGAACAGTGTTCATTTGCCAAACCTGTGTAATTAAATCAGCCACAGAAACGTTTTGTACAGTTTCAGAGCGCAATTTATAAAACAGTCCGTTTGTCTAGTAAAAAGGTAACACAGTCCTTGCTTTGCTGGTTTTAAAGTTATAAAAATACATCAATGATCTGATCACACAAACTATAAAACTACTGTAGATCAGATCATAACATTTTGTAGTTATTAACGTTTATTTCATCCATGTAAGTGCTGATTTCATACAGTCAGATTAGTGTGCACGGTATTAATATAAATATTGCTCTTATGTGTGAAATTCCTAAATGTTATGTACAGTTTTAAGGCTAGTTATTACATTTTCTCATACTTAATGGCATGAATATTTAAAGTTTCTGTATTGTCTCATAGCTCAGCTGTAGGTTTGAAATCTTTGTATGATGGTTATAGTCAAGGTCAGGTTGAGTTTTTAAAAATCTGTTAAAAACAGCTAATTTTTAACATTGATACTTATACTACACACACACACACACACACACACACACACACACACACACACACACACAAAATAAAAAATTGTAAATACAGTATTGCAACATTTTTTCATATCATAACCATTTCCAACTCTTTAGTTTATTGAACACATGCTCACCTTTTGTGTGACCCAATAGTGGGAACACATTATTATACAGCACATTATACATATATTTTCTAGCTAATTCAAAACATTTTGAAGTGAAGTTTTTGAACAGTAGCATTTTTAATGTTTTTTAAAGAAGACTTTTCTGCTCACCAAGCCTGCATTTATTTGATCCAAAGTACAGCAAAAACATCTAGCAATTTTTTTATAGTTTAAAATAACTGTTCTCTATTTTAATATATTTTATTTGAATATTAAATTTAATTTACTCCTGTGAGTTTTAGCATTATTACTCCAGTCACATGATCCTTCAGAAATCATTCTAATATTCTAATTTTCAGTTCAAAATACATTTATTACTATTATGTTGAAAACAGTTGAGTGGATTTTTTTTTCAGGTTTCATTGATGAAAAGAAAGTTCAGAAGAACAGCACTTATAATATAACACATCAAATGTTTTTATTATCCCCCGCAATTTTTTTTTTTTACAAAAGCTTTTTTTATTTCAGATATTTCTGACCTTTGGATCTTTATGTTCATCAAAGAATCCTGAAAAAATGTACATGGTCAATTTTAAATATCTGTTTTAAATATTGATAATAATTGTAATAAAATGTTTCTTGAACAGCAAATCAGCTTATTAAAATGATTTCTTAATGATCATGTGACACTAAAAACTGGAGTAATGATGCTGAATTTACCTTTGATCACAAGAATAAATTACATATTAAAATATATTAAAATAGTTATATAGTTATTCTAAATAGTGAAAATTTCAACATTTGTACTATTTGTTGCTGTACGCTAGATTAAATAAATGCAGGCTTGGTGAGCAGAAGAGACTAAAAAAACTTGACAAATCTTACTGTTTAAAAACTTTTGACGGGTAGTGTACTTTTGAGTGATATATTTCAAGTGTTTTCAGGGGTTTTGAGACTAGTTTGCGCACGATGTATTGGCGCCCCCTGGAGGAAAGCACAGGAAACGTCAGGCCTTTCGCTTAACCAACGCGCCTCAACAGCAGCTGCGCAACGGTCGAAAGTACTTCCGGCGGGTCAGCGTTGCCTCTTAGAAAAGTTACTATTTCCCCGCGTACTTTTCCTCAAACACAAAATACCAGTCAATCTCCCGAGCGGAAACCCAGCGTTCGGCAGAATGCTTTAGTGCAAACAGCCCTAGGCGAAAAGCAGTTTGTAATCCAACGGACTTTGTGCTGCGCGCCGGAGTGTGCTCGAGCGAGAGGAAGCAGTATTCAACCATCTTTCCTCTGCTGGCAATAACAAGAACAGAGAAGGGTCCAAGTGGGGCTGCACTTCTCAGTTTATCCTCTTTTTCACCTCCTTCATACTCGGAGCCGCGAGGTTGCACTTGCCCCGACCGAGACCGAGGAATATAAAGCGTCCACACCCGGGATCGTAGCATTAGTAGATTAGCGATTTGATTTGGTATTTCTTTTTTCATGTTTCCAACAGGTTTACCTTCCCCTAATCCCCCACCGCCAGCCCAAGATCCCAGACCGGCAGCTTCTGATGTTCACAACGACAGTAGCTTAACGTCTTCTAAGAAGAGGAAAATTAACAGTTCCGACAAGGAAGACATTGATTCAATATCTTCGTCTCCTAAAGCCATTTGTAATTCCTCCTCCACAACGTCCTGCTCTTCCAGTTCACAACAGCAGCAGCATATTCAGAAGAAGTTGAGGTTCGAGGACCCGCTGGATTTGATCGGACTGGATGTGAAGATGGCCGAGGAGTCGTGTAACCCTGCTGAGTCGTGTTCAAAGGCGAGAAATGTGTTCCTGCCCGGAGGTGTCGGGCATCATGCTAACGGACTGACCAAGTCTGCGGGCTCCACCACCTTCTCCAACAGTAAACCCGGTGCTGCGAAGAAACTTGTTATCAAGAACTTTAAAGGTAGGTGAAGAGTCACTGGTCCCCCTCGTCTTCTCTGAAAACATCTTAGGCTGTGTCTCCAAACTTAGCAAGCTTTCTGCCTAAAAAGCTTTTTCGGCCAAACGCACTTGTGATGTGCAGAAATGATGCCACAACCTCAAGCAATAGTAAATAACTTAAATAACTGCTGCTGTCAAAGTGGAGACGCATTTTATCTTTACTTACTTATATATATATATATATATATATATATATATATATATATATATAGACCTTGTTATATAACTTGCATTTGTTTATGGAGAAGCATAACTTGTGTAAACAAAATCAAAACAAAAACGCTATTGATTGACAGTAATTGAAACCATCAATTAATAAACAGATTTAGTTTTTCTTTTGCATCTTTTCTGTGAACATTCTTTACTTTTTGTTATAAAGTTAAATGTAATTTAATTGTTTTTATTTGATCCAAAGTACAGCAAATAGTAAAATATTTTTACTTTTTAAAATAAGTTTTCTATTTGAATATATTGTCAAATATAATTGTATTCCTGTGATTTTTTTTTTTTTTTTTTTTTTTTTTTTTTGTAACAATTTTAAATAAATTTTCAGCATCATTACTCCAGTCTTCGGTGTTACGTGATCCTTCAGAAATCGTTCTAATATTCTGATTTGCTGTATTTAAATATTTAAAACGGTTAAGTAAATGTTTTTCAGGATTCTTTGATTAATAGAAAGATCCAAAGATCATTTATCTGAAATAAAAAGCTTTTGTAACATTGTACACTATACCTTTCGGAAGCTTGGAGTCAATATAATTTTTTTGGGGAAAGAAATTATAGAAATTAATACTTTTATTTTATTTAGGAAGTACACTTTAAATTGATCAAAAGTGATGATAAAGACATTTCTAATGTTAAAAGATTTCTGTTTCAGATTAATTCTGTTTTTCTGAACTTCTTATTCATCAAAGAAACCTGAAAATTCTACTCGGCTGTTTTTGAGCAAACAAACAAACAAAAAAAAAAAAACAGATTATTAGAATGATTTCTGAAGGATCATGTGACTGGAGTAATGATGCTGACAATTCAACTTTGAAAGCACAGGAATAAATTACATTTTAAAATGTATTCAAATAGAAAAGAATTATTTTAAATAATAAAAATGTTTTTGCTGTAATTTGGATCAAATAAATGCAGGCTTGGTGAGCAGGAGAGAATTTAAAAAACAAAAAATCTTACTGTTCAAAAACTTTTGACTGGTAGTGTATTTTAAAGTGCATGTTTACCCAATTTTCCCCGAGTGATCAACATTATCAACATTATCCAACATTATCCCAGATGTTGTCATTTGCACTTTTACATCAATCTTAGTAGCCATAATTTGCAATTCAGCCTTATGATGTGTATTTTAAAGCATTAACGAAAGTTACTTCTTTTAAAGTAAATAACCTAATTGTCTTATAAAATGAAATGCTGTACTTCTGTCACAAAGCATTTGTTTGTGAAGGCACATCACTTGTGTAAACAAAATCAGAATGTGACCTTCACTGAAACACTAACCTGTTTTTATATTTCTTACGGATTCCTAACTGTTTGTACGCATCCTTCTTTTTGTATAATGTAATATTAGAAAAGCCCAAATTACCGGAGAATTACACAAATGAGACCTGGCAAAAGCTGAAGGAGGCAGTAGAGGCCATACAGAACAGCACTTCAATAAAGTACAATCTAGAGGAGCTCTATCAGGTAGGTTTTAACTTTTATGTTCATGTTTGTTTTAGCGTTTTGTAATTTTGTACATGGAATCTAATGCTAGTTATTCTCTTTTATCTTTCCAGGCTGTTGAAAACTTGTGCTCCCATAAGATATCCGCCAAGCTCTATAAACAGCTCAGAGTGGTCTGTGAAGACCATATCAAGGCACAGATTGACCAGTTTAGAGAATATCCTTTTTTTTATCAATTCAAATTTATATTTTGTTTTCTTGTTAGGTTGTTGTTTTTTGCAGTCTAAAAGTTAATATGATATTATGCAGCGCCTGAATATAGTCCCCAGCTATTTTATACCCATGGTATGGCGGCAAAGTTCCTTGATTATTATGCCAGAATGAGAGTATAGTTCTTATCCATATCAGCCTAGAAAATCACAACTTTTCATTTTCTGCCGGTCTTAGTACACGATGTAACTACAGAAGAGTCAAGTTTTAAATAGGAAAAATATCCAAGTGGTACTCGCTGCAGAGCCAAATGGGAGGAGCTAGAGCTCTAGCTCCCCCTCGCTGGAGCTCCAGCTCCCCCTCGCTGGATCTAGGGGGCGGGGCTTGAGGTGCTATCAAGCGCCACCAAGTGGCTGTTAATGTTATTGCGAGTTCATCCGTAATGGAAGTAAATGCTTGTTTTGATGCGCAAGATGCTTTTTTTAATCATATTGTAATTTTAAATGGAATATTGACTAATTTTAGATAGACTTGTTTTGAGATTAGTGATGCGTCCTCTCCAACAACATTTGGGGTAAGATGTAAGATGTAATTTAATAGTCACATACTCACATACACTGTCCTACAAGTGTTGCACTGGATTTATTTGTTTCTATTAACCCAAATGTGCAAAAGGTGCATCTAAACATAAAATAAACCTTAAATCTAGATAAAATTTAATAATAATAATAATAATAATAAATATCATAAATATATTTCAAGAACACAACACTTCTTTCATACAACATTTTAATGGTATAACAATAAAATAATAAATATATTTCAAGAACACATAAATTTTACAGAGTCAAAATTTTAGGAACACCTTCTAATCAATAATCAAATAATCTCATAAAACATTTGCCTTCAGATTACGAGGTGATATTTAACTCCTTAAAGTGATTTAACTTTATTAAAAGTATGTCTTCTTTTATGTCAGTTTTAATATATTATTTATATATATATATATATATATATATATATATATATATATATAAAATAAAAATGTATATATAACATTTTGAATATATAAATATTAAATGATTTAAATAGGCTAACTTAAAAGTTCATTTAAAAATTAAAATAAAGCCACTGATTTAATTACTGAATCATATCATTCATTTGATTCGTTTGAACGGCTTATTCTTTATAAACGCACATTCCTTCATAAACGAAACGAAACTGTGTTTGAATGTAGATGCGCAGTTTTGACTTCTTTCAGACCATTTTTGGCAACAAAATAGAGCAACATCAGGCAATAGTGTTATAGTCAGACAAAGTAAATTACTTAATATTAACTTTTTGTTTAACTGTTGTATTAAAATAATATCTCATTTACAAACTACCTTAAAATCATTAAAAGCTGTCACTCATCATTGTTAATAGCAATTTCACAAAGTTCCATAATCAACGAAGCTCTATACACTGCACAATCAATATCTTATTTACACTCTCTCTACACTTTGTTTATGAAAGGATTCGTGAAGTATGTCCGTGATACATTACTCAACGTTGCAAAACACGTAGAAACCTTTGAGGCTCCCCTCAGTGCAAACACAAATATGCTGATCGGCTCACATATTTTTTTCATAGTCGCAAATGCGTCTGAAATGATCAAACTGTAGAGCCCTGTTGTATACATCACAAATTCAGTTTATTTTTAAGGTACAGTTTTCATACAGGTTGTTTGAATGGACTCTATTTGCGTGCGCGGTAGTACGTCTGGACCTATGACGTCTCAAGCCCCGCCCCCTAGATCCAGCGAGGGGGAGCTGGAGCTCCAGCGAGGGGGAGCTAGAGCTCTAGCTCCTCCCATTTGGCTCTGCAGCGAGCACCCTCTCAAAATATCAGAAATCTTTGGTCATTTTTGAACAACATGCTAATGGTCTAATCAGATTCAATGATTTATGCTAAGCTATGCTGAAAGTGCTACCACCATACCCAGAGATCGGCTGAATGGATTCAGAAACGGTAAAACTCATGTTTAACTCTAGGGGAGTTGGAAAATGAGCCTATTTTCAAAAAAAGTGGAGTGTTCCACTGAATCCAAACATTTGCATGGTAGTCTAAAAAACAAACAAACTAAAAAAAATTATATATAATTATAATAATAAATCATGTATTTCTTAAAACAAAAAGAAAAGCTACATTTATTTTAATTTTAGATAGTAGCTGAACTTTTGACACACAACTCATTAATGCTAGAAAACTATGGCAGACGGTGCATATGCTGAGCTAAATATATGAGGGAACATTTTTCAGAAATTATGAGCGGTTGAGTCACTGGTAATTAATTAGGACTGTCTGCTTACAGACTGCTAATCATAATGTGATGTGAAACCATTTCTTAACTCTTGCTCTACGGATGCCCTAGACAGTGTTCTGTTCCTCAAGAAAATAGACAAATGTTGGCAGGATCACTGCAGACAAATGGTTAGTGAAGTTGGTCTACTCTAGACGACTTGTCTCTGCATTTATTTTTAAGTTGAAAGTTGTTCCTATATCTAGCTAATTACCTGTTTGCAAAAGTGCTTTTAATACAAAAACATTGTGTTTTCTTCTAGATCATGATTAGGAGTATATTTTTGTTTTTGGATCGCACATATGTTTTACAAAATTCAATGCTGCCATCAATCTGGTATGTCTTCACTCTTGCCAAAAGATATTGAATTTGTAACACTGGCACTGTCACCCTTGCTGTCTTTATTTACTACCATTGCTTTGCAGCTCATTCCACTGGTGATTAAAGATACAATTTTGTTTTGTCTTCAGGGACATGGGCTTGGAATTGTTTCGTTTCTATATCATCAGCGACCTGAAGGTGCAGAGTAAGACAATCGATGGCATTCTGCTTCTTATTGAGAGAGAGCGGAGTGGAGAGGCAGTAGACCGCAGTCTCCTGAGGAGTCTTCTGAGCATGCTCTCAGATCTGCAGGTTAGCTCACCTGCTTTCTCAAATGTGCTAAAACCAAGTGTCTCTGTATATGTTGCATTTAATGATATTAATAATAATCTTGACTTGCTCCTCAGTTTTCTTATTTCACCTTCAGTATTTCTTATTGCTTGCTTAACTGGGATGTCTGTATAAAGTCAATAAACCCAGTAACTTTCACATGATAAAGACAAGTATGCAACTTGAGTATTTTTAATAGTCTATTTTATGTTTGCTAGATATATATTTTTGCAAAAAGAAAATGTGCAAACGCTGGAAAGCTTTTTTGCTGAAATAAATATGATGCAAAACATTAGGTAATTATTAATATTAATGCACATTTTTAAAATGAGTATTAAGGTAGGTGTTCATAATTCATGTTTCGGCTTTTACATGGCTCATTTCCATCTCCATGGTAAGGTTTTTACTGTAACACTGAGTCAAATGAGTCAAAAATATTTTCATTACTCATCAAAATTATTCCACATCCTGTCATATGCTTGTTTACACATAGTCTAAGTGCCAAAAAGTGTAATGCTGCATTAGTGAAAGATGAAACAAAACCATGGGAAAATATTGTTAAGACCCCTGTTATTATTCAGCCCTAAATCTGTGTAGCCAAACCTGTTTAGTGTTAATATCAGTCTTTTGCTCACTGTATGGCAGATTTATCAGGATTCATTTGAGCAACGCTTTCTGGAGGAGACAAATCGACTGTATGCTGCAGAGGGCCAAAGACTCATGCAGGAAAGAGAGGTGAGTTTCACATTAGGGGAACATAAAGTATTTATTTATTTATTTTTTGTGATTCTGTGAGCAATAAATTATTGATAGGTCTCATTAAGTGGAAGTTAGCTACAGGCTTGTACTTTGATACAGGTTTAGAGTTGTTTTTTTTTAATTATGTAGTCGCCCTTGGTTGTCGTTTCAAAATTGTTTACACCCCTACAAAGATATGCTGCTATTTTATTTTGTGGAGCATAAAAATGAAAACCTTTTCTATTCCAAGTGATTTGTGTTCTAGTCTTCTGTGGTTGTGTTATTTAGGGATGTAGCAGAGGTGAAAATTATTTGTAGAAGTCATACAGATTTTTATGGTGCTTTTCTCTTGGACATTTAGGATCTATGACTGTAAGAAATAGGGGTGTGTGATAAAACTATTTTTGATCATGGATGATTAAAATGTCTGCACAATCTGCTTTTGAAAAAATATTTTCGTATCGTGCCTCCGTTTCAGTATAGGGTACAACACAACATGCATTTACTCACGGGACTTCACTTATTCACAAAAGTACATTATCTTCATGAGCTTTAAAGCGTTGCCAATTAAATAACATTATTTCATCCACACTAAAAGCCTGTCAAACAGCGACTGGTTGTTGGACTAAGTTATCTTTCACCTCTGATCCATTAATATTGTCAAAAACACACAAGGATTATATATAAAACAGGGTTTCCATGGGTCGTGGAATTTCTGGAATATCATGGAATTTTAAAAAGTCTATTCCAGACATTGAAAGTCAGGGAATTTTATATTTATTTTGTCCAAGTCCTGGAATATCAGGGATTTTTGTTTATTGCTTTCAACTTTTGTTTACATTTATCAAAATGTAAATTTTGTATACCATATTTTGTATTATTGTGTTATTTCACACATTTTGCCTATTGTTATGGTTATGAAAGCATAAAAATAAATTTAAAATAAGTTTTTGTAGAAATAGTACAGAAAAATACAGTTCATTTAATTCATTTTAAAAAAAACAAACAAACAAAAGAAGTAGTGTATAAGTGTGTTTTGTACTAAAAAACATCTGTGATTAAGTAAATACAGCTTGCAAATGGATGAATCCGTTCATTATAGGTCATGGAAATTCAGCTTATTAGTCAGTGAAAGTCAGGGAAAAGTCAAGGAATTTGACGTTTGGCTTGGAGTGGGAACCCTGATAAAAACAAGTAAACAGTTGAGAGAAAAAGTGATGCGTGCCTGTATATTAGATGTTGCTGATTGTCATTAAAGGGACAATTTACCCCAAAATTTACTCTTCACATGTTGTCCCGAACCTCGATTAATTTTTTTTCTTGTGCTGAACACAATAGAAGATATTTTGAAGAATGTGCAGAACAGTAGCTAGTCTCCACTGACTAGTGGGAAAAATAAATAAAATACTTTGGAAGTAACTGGGACCGGCAACTGTTTGGTTACCCACATTCTTCAAAATAAGAAAAAAAAAAACCTTGTGTGTGTGTAAATGATGATGGAATTGTCATTTTTGAGTGATGGTAGACTAATAAAAATAAAACACTCACTGCTCTTGACTGAAGAACTGTAATACAGTTGCTTTAATGAGAGTCAATGTATAATTTATGTATATAGTGTTTTATTTTATATTTGTTCATCTAATTTCTTGAATGCTACTGCAGAATACACCTACTTTCTATTTAGGATAGTAACATTTCAGCTGTTTATTATTATTATTTTTTTTAAGGTGCCAGAGTATCTCCATCATGTCAACAAACGTCTGGAAGAGGAAGCAGATAGAGTCATTACATATTTAGACCAGAGCACACAGTAAGTATACAAAGAATATAACTAGCATTTATTTATAAGTTACTTTGGCAAAAAAGATATGTGAATGTTTAAAAAAAACCCTTGCAAGACTTATCGTGTTTATCTAACTGAAATTTGCCACAGCACTTATACACTGTCGCTCGCTTGTTGCTCTGATTGCTTCTATTGTAAGTCGCTTTGGATAAAAGCGTCTGCTAAATGACTAAATGTAAATGTAAATGTATTTTTATTTTTTATTTTTTTATAGAAAATCCCTCATTGCCACAGTGGAAAAACAGCTGCTTGGAGAACACCTCACTGCTACACTTCAGAAAGGTATTGCCTTCATCGAATGGAGATGATTGACATTGAATTTGGTGTTCAAATGATTAAAGGGATAGATTACCCAAAAATGAAAATTATGTTGTTAATTACTCACATATCGTTCCAAACCCATAAGACTTCCAGTTGTGTTGCTGTCTATGCAGGGTCATAAAGCTCTCAGATTTCATCAAAGATATCTTAATTTGTGTACGTAAATGCATGAAGGTCTTACAGGTTTGAAACAACATTACGATGAATAATAAATGACAGAATTAAAATTTTTGGGTGAGCTATGCCTTTAACCATCCTCAAACTTAGAAGTGATTTCCATAAGTGTTTTTCTTGTCACACTCTAGGTTTGAATAACCTGCTGGATGA
Source organism: Cirrhinus molitorella (assembly GCA_033026305.1). Classification (NCBI taxonomy): domain Eukaryota; kingdom Metazoa; phylum Chordata; class Actinopteri; order Cypriniformes; family Cyprinidae; genus Cirrhinus; species Cirrhinus molitorella. The sequence goes on along the minus strand of CM065129.1, from coordinate 27,527,432 downwards.
GAACCGTATTCAGGATCTGTCTCTGCTGTATCAGCTCTTCAGTCGTGTGAAGGGGGGAGTGCAGGTGCTTCTGCAGCACTGGATCGAGTACATCAAGGTGTGCAAGAAACCCATCTAGATGACATGATATAACTGTTCTTATTTCACAAGTCTTGTTTTTTTTATGTCTCAGGCTTTTGGAAGCACAATTGTCATCAACCCAGAGAAAGACAAGACGATGGTTCAGGAGCTTTTGGATTTTAAGGATAAGGTCGATCACATTATTGATATATGTTTCATGAAGAATGAGAAGTTTGTAAATGGCATGAAGGAGGCCTTCGAGACCTTTATCAACAAACGGCCAAACAAACCTGCAGAACTTATAGGTCAGTTCATAAATCTTGTTTTCCCACCAATCGTTTTTTGTTTTGTTCGATTGAGAGCTTGAAGCTGGTTGTATCAAGACAAACATTCTCTAATGTTGTTTTACGATCTATAGCAAAATATGTGGATTCAAAGCTCCGTGCTGGGAACAAAGAAGCAACTGATGAGGAACTCGAGAAAATGTTGGACAAGATAATGATCATATTCAGGTTCATTTACGGTAATACATTTAAACTTAATGCTCTATTCCAAAGACATAGAGTTTAATTATTAAATATCTAAGCCTTTTTCATCTCTCTTTTAAGGCAAAGATGTTTTTGAGGCCTTCTACAAGAAAGACTTGGCGAAGAGATTACTGGTGGGAAAGAGTGCCTCTGTAGATGCAGAGAAATCAATGCTGTCAAAACTGAAGCACGGTAAATTGCATTTCTCCTTTCATGTTTTAATTCCTAAACCATCCCATCATCATTATCACAGATGTTTCAACAGACTGAGGTAAAAATGGTGATTTTTGTTTTCCTTGTAGAATGTGGAGCTGCATTTACCAGTAAGCTGGAAGGAATGTTCAAAGACATGGAGCTCTCAAAAGACATTATGGTGCAGTTCAAACAGGTAATGGTAGCTTTTATTTTCTTTATTATTTACATTTTCTTATTTTGTCTAGTTACTATAGCTGACCTCGACTAAAGGTTTTTCTGGTTGACTAGTAGTCGTTCATTTTAAACGTTAGTTGCACGTTTATTAATGAACCATGTGAAACATACATAGTATGATCATCTCATAGAATGCCTACATAGCCTAATAAGCGCTCAAGCGCATACAAAAAAAGCTTGCCACAGTGCACCGGCAGATATAATTATAAATGTGTCAGGGAAAAACAGCAAGGAGACTGCATTAATGTTTTAATAATTTATTGATAAACTAGCGCTTTCTTTGTTTTCTGTTTAAGAGATAAAGTCGGGGACTGACTCGTCATCTCCGCAGTAGTGATTCGCCTGTATGCATGTTTCATATGGATTATCTAATCTGAGAATATTTATTTTCTATTTGACATGGTTCATTTAAAAGTAGGCGTTTCACGCTCTATAGATATATTTTGATGTCTGTAAGGCAACTGTACACATTTTACAAAAGCACAACGTTTCTTTGTTATTGTGAACACAAATAAACGTAGAGTCTTTACATATTTGAAATCTTTTATCTGCATGACCAGAAATTACAGAGTATTTTAAGAGCAAATGACTACACTGGCACCTCCATCTGTCTGCAGTGAGTGCGCTACTGTTCAGCTTTTTCCTAGGTTAACATTAGATTGAGCTGCCATGTAAAGTTACTACTACATTAGCCATATTTGAGGTCGATGAATGATAGGTAAGCTTGGTAAGATGTCCTGCCCGATGTACTATATTACTACCAGCCATTAACGATCTGTCCGTCACGGATTGCGAAACTTCGCCACTTTGTGTGGAATTTTCTTTTTCTGCAACTAAGTGACTAGTAAAAACTTGATCGACCAAGCCTCTTCTCGTTGACTATTAGGGGGCAGCCCTACTAGTTACATCTTTCACATTTCTCTCTTTGAATCTCCACCTCAGCACATGCAATGCCAAAATATTCCCGGGAACATTGAGCTGACGGTGAACATCCTCACTATGGGTTACTGGCCAACATACGTCCCCATGGAAGTACATTTGCCTGCAGAGGTCTGTTCTGATGAATATTGAGATATTGGATCTTCGTTTAGATGTCCCATGACACTTGAACATGAAAGTAATAACCTTTTTATTATTCTGAATATCATTCACTCTCCAGATGGTGAGATTGCAGGAGATTTTCAAAACATTTTACCTGGGCAAACACAGTGGACGGAAACTACAGTGGCAGTCGACGTTAGGACATTGTGTTTTAAAGGCAGAATTCAAAGAGGTAATGAACATTTTCTTTTGGAAAAAAGAATACCAGACTGTTAGTAGCTGATCATAATATACGGTGGTGGCCAAAATGATTAGAACACTAGTATTTTCACCAGCTAAAAATGGTTTTAAGTCAGTCATTTCTGTTTTGCTGTAGTTTGTCAGTAGGAAATACCAATTTACATTTGCAGTCATTCATTTTGCCATTAATTGTAATAATCCAGTGAAATTATTGTTTGCACAAGGAGTCTGACAACAGCCAGTGCTCCACACAGAGATCTGATCTCATCATCATCCAGTCTGTCTGGAATGACATGAAGAAACAGAACAATTTGAGATTTAATAGATTTAATTTTTATTAACTTCTATTAACTAAATTAAATTAACATTTGTTCTGACCAACCTTTGTGTTTAAAGCCGCTTTTCCCCTTGGTGCACTTGCGCATAGTTTTTTAGGATAGCTTTGCAGTGAGGTCTCTTGAAGCATCTTGAAGACATTACCACAGTTCTGCTGGATTTAGTCTTTCTCAGTTTATTCTGTTTCTTCATGTCATTCTAGACAGGCTGGAGGATGATGTGATCAGATCTCTGTGTGGAGCACTGGCTGTTGTTAGACGCCGTTTGCAAACAAAAATCTTACTGGGTTATTACAATTATTGGAAAAAAGAATGTTTGGAAATGTAAACTAACTTTTGCTACTGGCACACTGCAGCAAAAGAAAGAAAAACTGACTTAAAGCAATTTTTAGCTGATAAAAATAGTGTTCTAATAATTTTGGCCACCACTGTACGTACATACATATACATATACATTAAATCAAAATATTCTTTTCTAAGGACTTCTCAGAAAAATAACTGGCTATAAGGAAACTTTTTCTCCTTTTTTTTCCTCATAGGGCAAAAAAGAGCTGCAGGTTTCCCTGTTTCAGACATTAGTTCTGCTGATGTTTAATGAAGGGGAGGAGTTCTCTCTGGAGGATATTAAACTGGCTACAGGCATTGGTATGGATACTTCTGAAAAACTGCACTGCAATTTATTCCTGGGTTTAACCAGGGTTTCTGTAGGTTAAAAATGTCCTTGTGGTACTCATGAATGTGTTGAAGACTGAAACGGAAGGAAAGAAGTTGTTGAATGAAGTCGTTATTTTTCTTGTAGCTTTGTGAAATTACAGTTGAACCACTGATGGTTGTCACATGGACTATTTTATCAGTTACCTCAGATAAATAAAACAACACACTTATTTGCAGAGGACAGTGAGCTGAGGCGGACTCTACAATCACTGGCCTGCGGGAAGGCGCGTGTCCTTACTAAAACCCCAAAGAGTAAAGACGTGGAGGATGGAGACAAGTTCTCTTGTAATGATGATTTCAAACACAAACTCTTCAGGATTAAAATCAACCAGATCCAGATGAAAGAAACGGTACTGTCCCGCACACCTGTCACTTGATTGCTGCTGTGTGAAAGCTAAAGGGTGCTCGGTCTCAAGTTTATTTGCTGTACCTCACAGGTGGAGGAGCAAGCCAGCACTACAGAGAGAGTATTCCAGGACCGTCAGTACCAAATCGATGCTGCCATTGTTCGAATTATGAAGATGAGGAAAACTCTCAGCCATAATCTTCTGGTCTCTGAGGTGTACAACCAACTTAAATTCCCGGTCAAGGTGAGGTCACAGTTGCTAAATTCTTTTGTTTACACAGTTAATGGAATATAAACGGGATTGGCTATAAATGGATATAGTGCAGCTAGACTGTGAACTGCAAGTGAGCAGCCAAACAAAACTTACACAAAGTCATGTACACTACCAGTCAAAAGTTTTTGAACAGTAAGATTTGTAACATTTTGTTTTTTGTTTTAGAAATTTACTTCCGCTCACCAATCCTGCATTTATTTGATCCAAACTATAGCAAAACCAGTAAAACTGAGAAATGTTTTTACTATTTAAAATAACTGTTTTCTATTTAAATGTATTTCAAAATGTAATTTATTACTGTGATCAAAACAGAATATTTAGCTTGTCACATGATCCTTCAGAAATTATGCAAATATTCTGATTTGCTGCTCAAAAAACTTATTATTATTATTATTATTATTATTATTATTATTATTATTATTATCATGTTGAAAATAGCTGAGAAGAGCTTTCTTTAATGAATAGAAAGTTCAACAGCATTTATCTGAAATAGAAATCTTTTGTAACATTATAAATGTCTTCACTTGATTATTTTAAAGCTTCCTTGCTACATAAAAGTATTAATTTCTTTCCCCCCTGACTCCAAGCTTTTGAATGGTGTAGTGTATAATGTTACAAAAACTTTTCATTTCAGATAAATGCTGATCTTTGGATCTTTCTATTCATCAAAGTATCCTGAAAAAAAATTACTCAACTGTTTTAAATGTTGTTAATAATAATAATAATAATAATAATAAAAGTGTTTTGAACAGCAAATCAGCATATTAGAATGATTTCTGAAGGATCATGTGACACTGAAGACTGGAGTAATGATGCTGACAATTTAGCTTTGAAACAGGAATAAATTACATTTTAAAATATATTCAATTAGAAAGCAGTTACTTTCAAAAATGTCTCAAAATGTAACTTTTTTTTGCTGTACCTTGGATCAAATAAGTGCAGGCTTGGTGAGCAGAGGAGGCCTTTAAAAAAAAATGTTAAAAATCTTACTGTTCAAAAACTTTTGACTGGTAGTGTACTTTAAATTGTAACGTTTCACTGGTTACCGTTTTAATTGTAATTTAATATTTTGTTGTATTTTCATCAATTTGGTGAGCAGAAGAAACTTTTTATTTTTACCATCTGCAAACTTTTGAAGTTCAGTTTGTTGTGAAATGTGACGCTTGCATAACCACTATGAATTTAATGTGAATTATGTTCAGCAAAATTAATCATAATCACAGTCAAGGGATTTGTCATTATCATTTAGTTTCCAGTTAAATTCTTCACAGATAATGCATTATTTTTTCCCTCTAGTCTCAAGATTTCATATAATATGAGCGACGTGAATAATGTTCTCAATGTCACTAAATTTGGAAATTAGCTGAAGACTCTCTGCTCGCTGCAGAGAACACATCCCACTGCCACTAAATTTTGTCTTATCTTTCCGCAGCCTGCTGATCTGAAGAAGAGGATAGAGTCGCTTATTGACAGGGACTACATGGAAAGGGATAAGGAGAATCCCAATCAATACAACTATGTGGCTTAGAGAGAGAGAGATGGAGAGAGAATAAGAGGGGTAGATGAGGGATGTTAGAAATGACAGGAGGAGGCTGTTCTCAGTGATGTTGTTTACTTCCCTTAGCACATGGAACCCCTTGTTCCAGGTTTTGTTCACTTTAACATCTTCACCCCCAGTGACCAACGACTGAATCGGTTTTCTCTTAATGGCTTTGACAGGGTAGGGTATGTTTTATTTCTGTCAGAATGGCATGTCCAATTAAAAGAGAAGAAAATGCAAAATTATTTTGTTAAAATGCTTCTGAGAATTGGACTATCCCAAGCTTTAAAAAAAAATATTTATTTTTGTTTCCATGGCTTTTTGTTTGTCTCTGGCATGTTTTTTTTTCTTTTGTTCATGCAAATATCAAACAACATATTGGCATATTACCTGTGCAAAGAAAACCAACACCAGATTGATTGAATTTGACTCATTTGTTCAGTCAGTGTTGTATTGGGTAGAAGTGTGTGAACAATGAAAACAGGTTTTCTCTTTGCCAATGTTTGTACAAAGAAACGAAGATTCAGCTGATTGGTCACAAGCGATTTATGTTCTGTGAATGTGATTTATTGATGAATAGAACAATTGAGACTGATTGGAAATTTCACAGTATGTGCCAAGATTAGATAAAACCAAGCACTTGTTTTGTTTGTAGGAATGTTAACGCTGCTAAACACTAACTTGTACATCTTCCTTCGTTTTCCCTCCCTGCTTACACCGTCTCACGTTTCCTCCTCTTGTTTATTTTGTATATACATTTTACACACAACTTTGATGTTTGACACTCTCGACTCCATCGCGACCGCATTCTTTCTCCGGAAACTCCGAACAAGCACAGCAGCACCATTTTATCATTCTAGTGTTTCCAAGTTTATATATCCCTTGAGTTCTGAATTAGGCCTATATACTGAGAAGCTCCTCTGTGTGGCATCACTGGATCTGTCTGTGGAATTTTTGGCAATGGTGTTTTGAGAAATCATACTTAAGTGGACAGTCGTCCAGTGTCTGGAAAAAGTATGCTTGTTTTTATTGCCTCAGAATAAACAACTGTATGTGTTTCCATGATCTTGTCCCTCCAATCAATTTGTGTGATCTTTTTATTTAAAAAAATAGCTGTGTGAATGGATCAAAGAAGCCTTAGACATCATAAATTGATGTCCCCCCCAAGAAATCTCTAATTTAGTTGCTCTTTAGTTGATCTTGTAAATTTTGACTTTCAGTCATAATTTTGATTTACCTCGTAGTTCTGACTTGTTATATTTTGACTTTAACTTTCAACTTTTTATCTCATAATTTTGACTTTTTGTCTTATAATTATGACTTTGGTATGTCAGAATTTGATCTTTATACATCATAATTTCGACTTTATTTTGACTTATCTCGTAATTGAGTTGTCATATTTTTGACTTTCTCGTGATGACTTCATAATTTCAACTTTTTATCTCATAATTTTGACTTCTAAAGTCGTCATTTCAATTTATGACTTAAGTATGTCAGAATTTCGACTTTATAAGTCATAATTTTGACTTTTTATCTCTTGATGACTTGTCATAATTTCAACTTTCTATCTCATCATTTAAACTTTTTATCTCAGAATTTAGACTGCTAAAGTTAATTTGACTTTTTAAGACATTCATTTTTTTTCTTACGTGGCGGAAATGGGTTTTCATAGAAATGGGCTTCCATACTACCTTTATTCCTAAGTTTTATTTTTATTCATTCATCAAATGTATGTAACATTTTATTCCTGAAAACATAATGATTTTTTCCCCTTTGGCTGTTGACATAATTTTCTGACAATGGAGTGATATAAAGAGATGCAAAAAACTATAATTCATATGTCAGCAAAATGACTAATTTTCAGATTTTTGAAGTAACGATGTATGCAAATATTTGCATAATTAGTGCATTATTTGCATATTTTAAAGTTTCAGGGCAGATACAAAATTATTGTCTTAAAAAAAATTGCGATTAGCTACAATTTAACAGATGTATTGCAAAGTACATTTAGGTCTTTATGTAAGTTACTACTTGTATCTGATTCTTGCTCCTTTTATTTTGTTCCCTCATTGTTACTATTAATGTTGTAAGTCTTATTATTATTATGTATGTTTATTATTATTATTATTATTATTATTATTTCTGGTGGATATGTCTTATGTCGTGTGCAATTTGCTATAAAATGGAACATAGCATTATTTTGTTGAACAGCTCTTCCATAGACATCATATATGATGTCTATGAGCTCTTCCATCTCTTGCCGTAAAATGTTTACCACTGTCGTAAATGTCGTGAGAAGAGAGAAATCACCTGCGGTTGACGTGAAGCGTGGAGTTGGTTCATTAAATCCTCTACTGAATGTTTGGTTTTTATTTTTTGGTTCTAAAAACTTAACAGTTAGAGCTGTGAGCTCACACAGATAAGAAGACAACAGTGACCGATAACGACCTGCAAGGATGTTTAAAAAGTAAGCTTGATACGTTGTCAACCTTATAAATAGCTAACACAACTTAGCATTGTTATAGTAATGTAGTGTTTCATTAACTCAGTAGCGTTGCCATTTTCGTAAGGATGGGACAAATTATGCATGTATACGCTTACCAGTTGTATATGGTATTGTAATTTTATATGTGCACTTAATTCTGTAACCGAGAGAAAAACATGTTTAGCTAACGTTACACTGCTAACTTGCTCTGTCACAGCAGACTTTTATGGTTCATTTGAAATGATCCATCTGTATTACTATGTTTTTAGCGTTTTTACACTTACGTTTGCTAGGATATTTATGATATTTCTAACTTGAACAGATGGTAAGCAAACGGCTAAAAAGACTGATTGCAACGGATGTTTACATTAAACATTCAAGGAGTCAAACCCGAGCATCTTTTAATTATAGAACAATTGATGGCAATTATGTTAAATCAGACATTTACTGCTATGCTTTGGCATAAAAAAATAAGATTACAGGCTCCTGATCCTGTGTTATCTGCAGGGATTAGATATTACACTGGCTAATTCCTTTCTTTCTCTGTCTTCATAGGTTTGATGAAAAGGAAAATGTTTCTAACTGTATTCAGCTGAAGACATCCGTTATTAAGGGTATAAAGAATCAGCTGTTAGATCAGTTTCCCAACATCGATGACTGGCTCAACCAGATAATGCCCAAAAAGGACCCTGTCAAAATTGTGAGATGGTAGGAGCTGCACAATGTAGAAAAACAGTGCTTACTGATAATGCAGGACTGAACGACTAACTCCTTTGTGATATTTTATGTTTCTAGTCATGAGCATATTGAAATTCTTACGGTAAATGGAGAGCTGCTCTTCTTCAGACAGAGAGAGGGACCCTTCTATCCCACCCTCAGACTTGTACACAAATGTAAGACCGCTTTCATGTTCATTGGTAGCAGTAAGATGTTTTCCTGCAGAAAAGATAGCTTCAGGTTCCAGGAAATTGCTTGTGTTAACCTGGACCACAAACCCAATCATAAATATCATGGAATATTTGTAGAAATAGCCAAAAATACATTGATTAGGATATTAAGTAAAGATCTTGTTATTTTGTACATTTCCTACTGTAAATATATAAAAACTTAATTTTTGATATGCATTTTAAGAACTTAATTTGAACAACTTTAAAGGTGATTTTCTCAATATTCAGATTTTTTTGCACCCTCAGATTCCAGATTTTGAATAATTGTATCTGGGACAAATACTGTCCATACATCACAAACAAACAAACCACCCATACATCAATAGAAAGATTATCAATTTTCACTTACATATGATGTATAAATCTCAATTTTAAAAAAATGTACTCTTATGACTGTTTTTGTGGTCCAGGGTCACATATTACCCAAGTTACATTTACTACTTTTTTTTGGTTAGACTAATCCTGATATTCACATGTCTGTCTCCAGTTCCCTTCATCCTGCCACACCAACAAGTAGATAAAGGAGCCATCAAATTTGTTCTGAGTGGAGCCAATATCATGTGCCCAGGCCTCACATCACCAGGAGCCAAACTCTACCCAGCTGAATCAGACACAGTAGTTGTATCTTTCCAGCTGTTGTATAATCTAAAATGATTAATTGTTTTTTTTTTTTTTCTCTGAAATATTTAAATTTATTGTGAAGGAACAGTTCACTTCTTTTGTCAGTTCCAGTGAAGACATAAAAAAAAAAACACCATGCAAAAACATATAGCCTGTTCATTATACAAAGGAATCATAAGCCTTTTTAAATGATGTTTTATGAAAAATATATACATTTTTTATATATATATATATATATATCACACACACACACACACACACACACACACACACACACACACGTATATACATATATATTTATGTGTATATATATAATATACAGTTTACAATTATTTTTTTTTTTTTTTTTACATTTTAGTATTTGTTTAATTTTATTTTGGCTCTATTTCAGTTACTGGAAACAAGTTTTTAATAGTTTTAGTTAATGATAGCGTCACTTAACTTTTTATCTCATAATAACTTTTTGAATAAACTATTCATATTATAGTTTGATAGGTGTGTGTTGCATTATCACAGGTTGTTTCCTTAAGTATTTATTTTCAGGCCATAATGGCAGAAGGGAAGCAGCATGCACTCTGTGTGGGAGTCATGAAGATGTCTGCAGATAACATGTAAGTGTTTTTCTGCATCTTCTGCACTCTTCTTTTAGTTGCTCTATAGTCTTGATTGCTGTCTAACTACACTACCAGTCAAGTTTTTGAACAATAAGATTTTAATGTTTTTTTTTAAGAACTCTTCTGCTCACCAAGTCTGCCTTTATTTGTATTTTAATATTTTTACTATTTAAAATAACTGTTTTCTATTTGAATATATTTTAAAATGTTTAAAATTCCTGTGATCAAAGCTAAATTTTCAGCATCATTACTCTAGTCATCAGTGTCACATGATCCTACAGAAATTATTCTCATATGCTTATTGGCTGTTCAAGAAACATTGTGTCATTATTATTATTATTATTATCATCATCAATATTTACAACAGTTGAGTACAATTTTTCAGGATTCTTTGATAAATACAAAGATCCAAAGATCAGCATTTATCTGAAATAAAAAGCTTTTTGTAGCATATACCATTATATAAATTATAGAATTTAATACTTTATTTAGCAAGGATGCTTTAAATTGATCATTAATAATAATAATAATAATAATAATAATAATAAATGTTTTTTGAGCAGCAAATCATAATATAAGAATGATTTCTGAAGGATCATGTGACTGGAGTAATGATGACTGGATAAAATTCAGCTTTGAAATCACAGGAATAAATTACATTTTAAAATATATTCAAGTAGTTCAAACAGTTATTTTAAATAGTAAAAACATTTAAAAATGTTACTGTTTTTGCTGTACTTTGGATCAAATAAATACTGGCTTGGTGAGAAGAAGAGACTTCTTTAAAAAAAAAAAAAACATTCAAAATCTTACTGGAAGTGTACACATCATGAATAAAATTAGTTTTAGATAACACAGAGGAAATCATAAATGAAATCAATATAAATCAGTCAGAATTTGTTTAAATCTTATTCTACAGTTTATTGGTTATTGAAAACAAAAATATAAAAAGTCTTTAAATTAATTGCATTTGAAAATATTTTCTTGTCTCCCTTCACTGAACAGAGAGAAAGTAAACAAGGGGATTGGAATCGAGAACGTTCACTATCTGAATGATGGACTGTGGCACATGAAGACGTATAAGTAATGATAGACGAGAGGATGCGGTGGAATCGTGTGGACCCGTTATCACCAGGCTGCCCGTCTACTGTTTACATGAATGGACTCAACTGTGTACCATGCCGAAAGCTTTGAAAGCGACCCCATTTTAATGCACAAATAAAACCTGCATTCAAGTCATTCCAAACTGAAATGGTCTCTTGCTGCACTGAGAGCTGAATTGTATCATGACAGATTTAAGCTTGTTTAAATAAGTGTTTGTAGAAGAAGTGTAGTATATATTTAGATGAAATTACTTACCAAAGATGTGTTATACAACACAGCATCTAAATATGACACTGTATACTATCATATGCAATTCTGTCTGCACTAAAGGCAGGAAACGTACATCTTCCAAGAAATCTCGAATGAATATTATAAAGGGTTGTTGTTTCTTTTGCAAACTTACAAATGTCTCTGTTGCTTTACATTCACACCATGTTTATGGAGATATAAACAATAGCTAAATCTACATGTCCTGATAAATAAAACGAAATTGGCTCTTCAGTAGAAGTTTGCCTGCTTACAGAAAGTAAAAGTGTGAATCCAGCCAGCATGTGAGAAACAAAGCAGGTATAGAAAATCAAATTAATTTTAGGGTATGGTGCCATTTTTGAGTCTACTGAAGAAGATGGATTATTTCAACTAAAACTCAACTCAAACTAAAAGAGGAGTTTTGAAGAACAGAAAAGGTGAGTGAAAGTAGCATCATGCTAAAAAAAAACATGGTAAGCATTAATAAATATGTAAATGTTTATAGTGCAAAATTGACCTATCGCTAGTTACTGCTGCTGCCTCGGACAAACAAATGAGTTTCCCACTGTCTTACAATGACAGCTGTCAGTGTGAAAACCTTTCCCGAAGATGTTTTTGACAAATTTTGAACATAGGACCACCTCTCGTCGAGGAGCATTCAAGTAGTGCTTTAATATGCCATGGAGAGAGATATAAATGATTTTAAAATAAATATGGTGTGTAACATGATTAATTTGAAATCGAGGATTTACAGATTGCAAACGGAAGAAATCTCATGTTACAGTCACGATCTGAGATGACAACATCCAGGATCAACACTGTTCATGTGACAACCAGAAAATAAACGTTAAATAATAAAATAAATTCCAAATTCCATTGCCAATCCTCTCAGGATACCTGGAATCAGTGTTACAGATACCTCATGCACATCGTTTTACTCTTTTTGTAGCATAAACACCATTAAAACGACGAGAGTTTCGCATCATGCAATGTTTCTCTATGGCGCTGCAACCTACAGATATTCGAGTTCCATCTCCGTGCAGCTGATACTCAATTGCCATTGGCTCATCTGCGTTCTATGGGCGGGCCTTACCACCTAGGTGACCACCCGTCCCGCTTTGCGTTGTCCCGCACGTCGCATATTGAGAAAATGTCCCGCAATGTCTGTTGGTTTTAATGATCATATTAAAAAACGTGCATTGTTGTTGTTTTTTGCGGCCTAGTTTCTACGCAAAGTATGTGCTGACCTCATCAAGTGATCTAGCGCCACTGACGGAAATGGTCGAGTCCACACGGAAAAACACGATATTCTCTATTCACTTTAACCAATTAAAAAAAAGTCGATGCAGTTTTCAGACGTGACTTTCTTATTTTAGCTGAAATATTTCTATATACTTTTATATGTTTATAAATGTATGCACTACGGCACCTTGAAAATTACAAAATATAAAACAAACCAGTAATATTTTGAATCGGCAAGTCACACAGTGCAAGATTCTATTATTTTCTCATCATGAGCCATAGCAAGATCATGCAGTATTGGTGTGGCATTATATCTTTCATATTTCCTGTAGCTTATACGTTTAATAATAAGATATAGCTTTACCACCAAACCAAAATCTGTATGAAAATCTAGTCATAACTGACATGGAGCAATATGATTCCCAGGTGCTGAACTGATGAACTACCAGATGAGCTGGGGTGTTTGAGAATTGTGCTGATTGGAAGGACAGGATGTGGAAAAGGTGCAACAGGAAACACTATTCAAGGACAAAATAAGTTCAAAAGCAAATGGTAATCGGGTTCAGTGACAGATGTTTGTAAGAAAAGAGTTGGTAAGTTTGAGTGACTGTGCAAACCTCAACTTTTAAAAATTCTAGAGATGATGATTTTCCAACAAATGGGAATATTTTACTAACAGTATCAACCAAAAACTGGAAATGTCTATTAAAGATTGGGTGGAGAAAAACTGAGGCTCAAATTGTGAAATGAAGAAACAAATATGATACAGAAATGGATCAGCTCAAGAAGAAACAAAATAAATAAATAAATAAATAAAAACAGAAAAAATCTAAATATCATCAAAAATTAAAGAGACAAAAAAGACACTGAAAAGCAGAAAAAAAGACAGAGAGAGAAAAGAAAAATACAAACAAGATCAGAGAAGAAAATGTTATTTATTGTGTGGATCCTTCAGGTAAAACTGTAATTTATTTGCCTGCTAATCAACCCAAAGCTATTAGAATTAATCTTATTTTCATTAAATCACTGACAATCACACACTTGATGTTTGATCAGGGGTTTAAAGTGGGATCAGCTCACCTCAATGTCAAACCTTAGTCATCAAACCCAACCAAGATGAGATTTCTACAACAGGACAGCTCTTTCAAAAAGTTTAATAAATAGAGCACAAAACATAATATTCATTATTATTTATTAAACTAGATAATATCAACCTTCCACTATTGTTGCAATCTTCAAGTAGAGATCAAGTACCTATAGAAATGAAGAGGATTTATGCACCTATTCATGTATTCACTCTTTTATTTGTAACCTTTACTATTTCTTAAAGCAAGTGACATCAAGCATCCTGATGTTTGATGAATAAAAACAATTACTGAAAAAAAAATCACAAACCAGTGTATAATGAAGTACATTTGAATTATAGAAACAATATTTAGATATGTAAATAAATAGACAATTTCCTATGAAAAGTAATTTTACAATTTCAAGTGTATTACAAGTGTAAACCACATTAATTTGACTTCAGATATTTTTAAGGGTGATACAGACCGTTCTGTCAAACATTTCATCAAGCTCATCAAAAGGTTCTTCATTTTTATCCCTTACCAGTCCCCCATAAAAAGAAATGCAAATTTAAAGAATAATCAAAACACAGGCAGATAAACATATACAGTTGAAGTCAAAAGTTTACAGAATCTGCAAAATGTTAATTATTTTATATGAGGGATCATAAAAATGCAGGTCATTACTGACCTGAATAAGATATTTCACATGAAAGGTGTTTACATATAGTCCACCAGAGAAAACAACAGTTGAATTTATTAAAAAATGACCCTTTTCAAAAGTTTACATACACTTGATACTTAATACTGTGTTGTTTTCGATTGATCCACAGCTGTTTGTTTGTTTTTTTGTTTAGTGATAGTTGTTCATGAGTACCTTGTTGGTCCTAAACAGTAAAACTGTCCACTGTTCTTCAGAAAAATCCTTCAGGTCCCACAAATGATTTGGTTCTTCAGCATTTGTGTATTTGAACCTTCTCAATGACTATATGATTTTGAGATCCATCTTTTCACACTGAGGACAACTGAGGGACTCATATAATAAGAAAAATGTACACATCCTCATTCCGTTCAAAAATTTTCACTGTACTAGATTTAAAAATAACATGCATTTTGTATGATCCTTCTTATTTTGGTAAAATAATTAACATTTTGCAGATTCTGCAAGGTGTATGTAAACTTTTGACTTCAACTGTATGTATCATCAAATGGATCATAAAGTACACATTGAGCATTATATACGAATTTTAATTTTGCATCATAATGCATATCTGATGTGTGCCATTCATAAATCTAGTGAAATTTTTATTCAAAATACTATCAAGTCCACATAATTTCCAATATTGGCCCCTCATGATTAACTTGTATGCAAACAATCATCCTTTTGCCAGAATGCATTTGTATGGAAAAGCATAATGTAACCCCCTCAACTTATAAACCCACACCAACCTTCAGAGCACACAATTAGAAATAAAGTACATACGGCACATCACAGCTAATTCAGCCCTGCACCCAATTATGATCAACTCAATCTCAATTCTGTGAGTGACAGTAACAGCTCTAATACAGAACCTACAAAGTCAATCAGTCATTATCAGAGTCTTTAGGAGGCAGAAATGTCAAGGAATCATGAAAATCGTGTCCATATGGCCGGAGTCTGTAGACGCCGTACATCAAAACCTGTATCTGGCTCGGACTCATGCCACTGAATGTAATGGCCATGTCAGAACAACAGGCCTCCACAACTTCAGCCAGGTTTTGGCCCATACTGTCAGAAATCATAGAGCTGACACTCTTCTTATTAAAAAGGCTTTTGCCCTGCGCATCCTCTCCATTTTCAGCGAACACCCCGCTGTATTTCAGACAAGTGGCGAGCTGCTTTTCTTCAGGCATCTTCCACAAGGCATGTCCTCGCTCTGGGCATTTGTCCTCATCTTTGAATATCTCTATCAGCCTTCTCATTGCTTCATAGCTCAGCACAATCCCGCTGTCATACTCTACATAATCCAGCTCTCCAGACTTTTCCGTGTGGCCGATGTAAAACGGCTGGCTTGGATCTTTATCCAAAACCAAGTACTTGAGGTTCTCTATAATCGCGAACGTGGTGGGCCGGGCCACGAAGAACCAACGCAGGTCTCCAGCATTCTCATAGGCATGTTTGATGGCTTTGCGAAGCCTAGCCCACTCATCCTGCTCCTGTAGGTCAACCGCCTCGAGAGCTTTGGACGATTCAGATGTGTAAAATACAGATTTGTCGCAGTGTTTGCTCCAAGTGTCGTTGGCTGTCGCCCAGTGGACCAGGAGCTTGGGAGTAACCATGATGAGACAGTACACTCGAACCTGCAGGGCGAAGTCATTCATCTGAGTCTGTGATAACTTTTGTAGTTCATCTTTACTGACAGGTTTCAGATGATGGTGGAGATGCTCATGACCTTCTGAGTGGGTTCCTGAATTATAGGCCTCAAAGAAAGATATCACCAGGCAGAATATTCCTCCTAGGATCATGCCTTTCATAAACGAACTGCCCTCAGACATAATGCTGGACCCTTTACCCTGTAAAAAGATTGGCATTAAAACAAACTATAATAAGGAACATTTGTTCAGCAATGATAACAAAAATTCTACAGAGGATAATTAAATTCGATGTACTTTGCGATAACTTTACACCTTTGTTCCTGGTGACAATACAAAGCTATTTTACAAAGTAGCTAGTCAGGTGTGTTGTACTTCCTACTCAGAAAAAGAAAAGCAAACTTTAACAACAAAACCGGCTACATCTGCCTTCAATAATCCACTAAACAGTTGGCCAAAACTACACGACACAATCATTAGTAATTAGTTATAATGTCATACCTTTCAATAACTCAGAACAGTGCTCGGATTTAGATGCTACACCGTCGTATTCATTTCCGTACACACAACCGGAACACAACAAAACATGTAGGATCTGTTCTAGAGTCAGTTTCACCAGCCCTCCATCTAATTCATTTGGACAGAATAAGGTGAACAAGCTGGTTGCAGGCCAGCTTTAGTACTGGCTTCTAGAACACGGATGTTTAAGCGGATGTTGAATCCACGCGAAAGGCATTGTGGGAAATGTTGTTCGTTTGTGCTGTCTCGCTGTGATGAACGCGGTGAGAAAAACTACAAAAACGTCGATTTCCTCTAAATTGAAGGGCGGAAATAATTTTTGTACTTTAAACGTTTTCACAGATTATATATACAGATTACATGAAAAAAAAAAAGATAAAAGGAGAGTTGAAATGACAAAATAAAATAAGTAACTAAATGCTCATTCCGAACTCATTTACGAAGGATTTTTTTTAAAACCAATAAATAGACTGTTCATGTACTTTGTTTACAACCGTAGTTAAATGAGAGAGTAAAATAATACATTAATTAAAGTCTTTTCAAAATGAAAAATAAATAGACAAATAAAATGTAATTCATGATAAAATGTTATTTAAATATAACAATAAAATGCAATTAATGTTAAAATGCTACTTAAATATAACATTGTGTTATTATTTAAATAACATTTTAATATGAATTACACCTAATTACATTCATAAAATCCTTTTTCAAATTAAAAATATAAATAGACAAATAACATGTAAATAACATTAAAATGATATTTAAATATAGCATTTTAACGTCATATTTAAATAACATTTAAACATGAATTATATTTAATTAATACAAATAATTGATACATTATTCCTTTTTTAAACAGCATTTTAAAGCAGCTTTGCCAAAGTGATTTTCTTTGTTTTCTAATTTTGTCCTTTGTAAGAATACTAAATCTTATTCAAAAATGTGTTGAAATTAAGCATATTAAAACCTCAGTTACTGAATTACTCAACAATGCAATGGGTTTTATTTCTCCCCACAAAATGAAAATGGTTAGGCTAATGTTCATGGAGTCACCGGAAAAATTAAGCCATGAGAACACATATTAATATAAACATTTGTTACTTATTTCTTATTAATCATATGTAGCTCATTTTAAAAGATCATCCATAGAGAAAGATGCTTTTTGGAACCAGATGGTGCAGTTACAGAATCTACCAGCAGAGGCCAGGCTGAGGGGTCAAGAAGATTTGATTGGTTAGCATGACTCCTGCATTAGTCCCTGATAGCAGATGCCATTAATATCTACACCATCTGGCTCCAAAAAACCCCATCTTTCTCCACTGACAGTCTTTGAAAATGAGCCATGTGTTCTGACAAAATATTTTTCTCCTACCCTTCTTTGTTGCGTAATTTCTAAAGGAAGCACAAGTCTGCCATTTGCTTGTTAATGTCGTCCTGTTCTTACATTGTCACCAAACCTGTCACCTCTTCTTGCTTTTTATAAAGACAGAGAGAGTCTTTCTCTCTCACCTCATGCTAATGAATAGCTTTCTTATTTATAGAAATAATCTTTGCTATACTATTTCCTGCACACCGTTTCTAATCAACTCCTACTCATAAACTGGCTGAACTCCATCTCTCATGAGCTTAGCTTTAAAGTTGAATATGCATTTACAGCTTTTTACATATTTACAAGATTACACAGGAAATACAAAGGCTTTCTTTTTCGTGCAAGATCCAAAGAGATAACATACTCATGCATTTGTCACTGGCGCATATATATCTGAATAAAGCATCTTTTTTTTCTCAGCTGACATCTCATTTGAATACCTCCTGACAAAAGATTTAGAGAACAAAAAGGTAAAAGAAAGAAAGAAAGAAGTGGCACCCATTGTTGCGCTATAGAGGGTTTACACTTACATTCCTAATTGGTCAGTTACCTGGATGCGTGACCATATTGGCGATATGGCATGATATCCATATTAGCATGGATTGCATGGTTAATGTAAAACTGAATATGTTGTTCTGCTAATTTATGATGTCTGAACCATGGAAAAAAATATGTGGAAGCTGCTAAATCATATAGAGAAGTACTTAGTAAGCAGAAAAGGGTGCAATATTTTGATTATTAGTTGGTAATGATACATATGAGCAGTTTCAATTAGCCTAATATTTCACCTAGGCCTACCTGACCGGAAATTATAAGAACAAACACAAATGTCATCAAAATTCTTGCTCTGGAAATCCTGGTTTAGTTTGGCCAACCACAAATGCCTTTTGTTCCTCAGACAGTTTTCCACTCTTCTCCTTGATTTATTGTAACTTTTGGCAGTCTATAGTACTCCAAATGGTTTTCCCGGTCGACCGATTACTACAGCCCAAAACATTAAAATAATTGGCCATTTTCAGCAATAATAATCAGCAAAATATGCAAGTTTTGTTCGGTTCAGTGGCATTGCTTATGTTTTGTTGCTGTCAATGTGGCCAACTGATGACGCGTCAAGAACACTCTATTAGTTATAGTCAAAAAAGGTTTTATTTTTTTTTATTTGAAGGGAAGGGAGAAAAATGAAATGCTGATTCTTAGGAAACCATTTAGAAGCACACTATTAACATTTAACAAGAACATCTTACACACAATAAATAGAACAAGACAATTAATCTACAGACATTAGACAAAGTAATAAGATAATTATATAATTATGGCTGGAATAGACCTAAAATCGACTAGACTTGAATATAGTATCCATTCAGTGTGCTGAGAATATCACATTCGCCTAAAAGGCTGAAAAGCAACAATATTTCACTTACTCATTTTGAGTGACTGCCTTAATGATGGGTTGGATATTATTATTAGAAGACAAAATTCCTTTGTTCCCTGTACAGTGAGACACTGGCCCTTTAAGAAGAGACATTTCAATCTAGGCGTGTTTCCTGCTCCCGAAGAGAATCCAGCCCTGCTTGCATCCTACGACGCGGAATTGGAGGAAAGATTATTTTACACACTACAAATAATTGCTGTATAATCAGCATAGATCACAATTTGAATTTATTTTGTATCATTTTAAGTGAAAACAGACGGAGAATCCTCTCGGGATAGACGCTTTTAACCAACCTAACCAATGACATAAATGTCAGTCGGTCAAGGTCCACTCACACTCCAGATGTGCGTTTAGCATTTATTGCAGGTCAGCTTCGCATTCTCATCCGACATCTGTAATACATTTTAAACGGAGACGGTTTCAGACGGTTTTGTGCCAGTATGGGAAATCTTCGCTTTTGGATGAGGATTTTGCCTTTTGGTATTTGATTGGGACTTCAACCATGGATTTAAGTACAGAAGAGCAGATATGTAGAGCGACAGACTGATGATTTAACACTGAAGATCCGTGAGGAACCACGGGAAGAATCATATAAACAAATCGTCCACGTGAATGAAGAATTACATTTCTGCAAAGAAGCTCCTGTATATTTTTATTGCTAAAAGCACGTTAATAGGTCGTTAATCTCAGGTTAATCATTAAGTGGACGCGGTTGTGGTTTATTACAGGTTAAGTTGACAAAAGACAATCTGCTTGTACCTTCGCTACCATGTCGGCGGTGATGATAACACGGAAGGTGACTCGAAAATGGGAGAAATTACCTGGGAAAAACACCTTCTGCTGCGATGGACGGGTTATGATGGCTCGGCAGAAAGGAGTATTTTACCTGACCTTATTTCTCATCATTGGAACCTGCTCTCTGTTCTTCGCTTTTGAGTAAGTGCATGTCATTCTTGATGATTAGACCTCATCTACACTGCTAGAGACGCGACTAAACCACCGGAGCTTTTCGTTCCTTACAGTGGGGGATTAGCATTTTAGATGGCATTTAATGCCATTTCCAGAATTAAATATTAAATATGTTGTTTTGAATGTAACATCAAGCTATCTCTCAGATACGCCAGCTGAAACTGGTTACTGTACGCCGTGGTTTTCACAAGACAGTAGAAACGTCCGATTCATGAATTAATCGTTCTTTTGAATCAGATCGTATCAATTAGCTGTTTGGAGCGGTTCACAAAATGATTCGCTTCCGAACTGAATCGCTCCCAGAGCGGTTCTTGAATGAACAACTCCTCGGCTATTTAATGTTAAACCGGAAGCGGGGGTATCACTTATGTTTTTAATTTAATTTTTGTTTGTGTGCTGATAAATACTAAATTCCACAAATAAAATATATTCTAAAAATCAGTTCTTAATTGATTTAAAAAAGAACTGGGATACAATAAACACCCTATATGTTTTTCTTTTATAGAAAATTTGCACTTACATTATGGTATGGTCAATGTACCTGGCCAATGGTACCTGGATGCGCGACCATATTGGAGATTCTCGGATGTAAACAACAGCATTGATTGCACGGTTAATGTACTACTGAATAGGTTGTTCTGCTAATTTATGCTGTCTAAACCATGGAAAAAATGTGTGAAAGCTGCTAAATCGTACAGAGAAGGACTTCAGCAGTAGTTTGACAAACTAAAGTTAATAGGTGGTAAATATACGTACAAACAGTACTAATGTCCAGAAATTATTAAAACAAAAGCAAATGTAGTCAAGATTCTTGCCCTGGAAATCCTGATTCAGTTTGGCCAACCACAAGCACCTTTTGTTCCTCAGACAGTTTTATTTGCACACTTCTCCTTAATTTGTTATAACTTTTGGCAGTCTATAGTACTCCAAATGTTTTTCCCAGTCCGATCGATTAGTGTAGCCCAAAACATGACAATAATTGAACTTTTCTAGCAGAAAAAATTAGCAAAATATGCGAGTTTCATTCGGTTCAGTTGCATGTTTACATTCAGTGCCACCAATATGGTCAATTGATGACGCATTGTAAAAACACACTATGTAACATAATATGCCACTCCATGATGTAAGTCGTTTAAAAAAAAAAAAAAAAAATCGTTCTTTTTTTTTCTACAAAAATATGTAATTGATTAGTTTACCATCTGTATAGAACAATTTTTTATTGTTTTATTGAGGAGTTATTTTTGGACCTGTATATGACTATCCACCTTATTTTTCCGTAAGATCGGGTGAGGCCAGCTATTTTTAGCTGTACAAAACGTCTCATTGTGCTGCTTGATATTGCAAACTGGTGTGTCTTACCATATAATTTTAATGTATTATCTTATTTATGAACACAATAGTTTGTAGTTTAAACAGTTTTACTGTTTACTGCACTGCGTTATTACGTTATTTTTCTCATCATTTCCCTATGGCTGCTTATGAACCAGAAGTCTCACACATTACCAGAAAACAGCTTACTTCCATATTGAAAAATAAGGTGGATAGAGCTATAAACCATTTTGGACCTGTAAATCATCCAGCATGAGCTTAAAATACCTTAGTGTCCCACTAAATATATATGCTAATGAAAATTATAACAATTGTATTAAGATTAATGGCAGGTTTCCAAGCTGTATTAGATCATTTGCCCTGTTGATGGTTGGGAAAGAGCTGTGTCATCATTGTTATTGAAACATGTTTTCACAATAGCAGATTGCGGTCCGTGTTGATAAAGCTGGATGTGCTGCATATTGGATATGAGCTCCCTTGTGTGGACTTATGACGTCTGTGGTCGGTGTTTCCTGAGACTCAAGTGTTGTGCCCTGCCCAT
Organism: Cirrhinus molitorella; assembly: GCA_033026305.1. NCBI lineage: Eukaryota > Metazoa > Chordata > Actinopteri > Cypriniformes > Cyprinidae > Cirrhinus > Cirrhinus molitorella. The sequence goes on along the minus strand of CM065129.1, from coordinate 27,505,086 downwards.
ATCTAGGATCCTCCATTAGGCCTGTTCATCAGCGAACAGGAAACGTTTCCCTGTCCCCAGTCAGAAACTCTCAGTCATGTATGGAGCTTTTGGCTCCTGTAGGGTTTCACTGCACACCATGCACGCTGTTACTGGTAATTAGTCCTCTTGAGGCAGACATATTAACGTAGAGACTGGACTGAGTGCAAAAGTGTGATTCCAAATTGTTTATTACATGACAAGCTAATAGATGAATTGGGATGTGTGTGTTTTTTCCAGTTTGTGCTTGGATTTTACTTACGCAAACAGTGTCTGTTACCATTTTCCTCTGAATGTCTCTCAGTGTCTGAGTATTTATTTATTTTTGTCAAACCATCTAAAATTAAACAATTCTGGCTATGACTATCACAAAAGAACCAGAATTATTAAATATCACCCAAGGTTATTCACAACATCCCTACAGGATCTGTAGTTTCAGTAGTGCACATTTATTTTCATGTGCACTGTATCTTTTATTTAATACAGAGCATGAGATTCCAGAAGAGACAGGCAGGGTTTATGGAAACACATGGCTTCCGGCTATTTTGATTTTATGAAGAATTATATATTGAGTATTGCTGAATGCTCACACTGTTGTGTCCTCATACACCTCTCTGCCCATGAGGCCTGTGTCTGGACAGTTTATTCCTCTGCAGGCTGAGTTACAAGACTGATCAGCAGGGCTAGACTTTGCACTGTTTTTTTTTTTCTAAAGATCTTTGTCTTTTGCTCTGTCTACTTGAAGAGAATGTCTCCCACCTCCCTTTCCATTACTCTCCTTAGGTGTCTTTGTTTTGTTTGCTGAAAATCTCTGTGCTTATGTTTTCATTTTTGGCTTTCTGTGTAAACAAGATTAGGCAAGTTGCATTGCATTTATGTTTGTACTGTCTTGGTTATCAGATTTAGAATAGTGAGTTGATTGTGTAAGCTGGAAATTTTTGTGAAAAATCAGCAGTGTGTGTGTCAAAGTAGACCATAAAAATAGTGCTGATCCTGCACTCACTATAGCCAAGGGTTTGTCGATCCACCATTGGGCTTGGCTAAAAGGAAGAACCGCTTGCTACTGGCCTGATATCTCCAGTTTAAAGGTGAAATGTGGAATTCAGTGTAATTAAAAGAAGGTTATATTAGTATTATTTTTAAATTCTATAATACCATTTATTAATCTATTGAGTTAGCGTTTGTTGTTTATTTTCATATTTTCATTCCTTTTAATAATGTTGTAATGTGTTTTATTAGTTTTTAAAATATTTTGTAAAGATTTAATTTATTTTTTAGTTGTAGTTGTAATAATTCTAGTATGTATTTTGTTTCTATTTGTTGCCAAGGCAATATCTCATTTTTTTTTAACTAATATATATAAATAAGTAAGTGTGTGTATATATATATATATATATATATATATATATATATATATATATATATATATATATATATATATATATATATATATAATATAATATTTACTTATTTATTTATTTATTTAAATGATTAGTTCACTTCCACAATGAAAATTTCCTGATAATTTACTCACCCCCATGTCATCCAAGATCTTCATGTTTTTCTGTCTTCAGTTACAAAGAAATTAAGGTTTTTGAGTTAAACATTTCTGGATTTTTCTTCAGATAGCAGACTTAAATGTTGAGATCCAAATTGCAGTTGCGATGCAGCCTCAGAGGGCTCTACAAGTTCCTCTATGTCATTGTTTTACTGTTTTTTGTAAAGGTTGTTTGATATTCTTTGCATGTTTGCTTTGTAAACACTGGGTTGAGACTTCTGCCTGAATTTGTGGTTTAAAAAGTATATAAATTTGTATTATTTTGTTGAAAATGACAGATCGTTTAACTAGATAAGACCCTTATTCCTTGGCTGGCATCGTGTAGAGCCCTTTGAAGCTTCAATAAAACTGCAGTTTGGACCTTCAACCTGCTGATGCCCATTGAAGTCCACTATATGGAAAAAATCCTTTAAATGTTTTCCTCAAAAACCTTAATTTCTAAAACTGTAGAATTTGTAGACTGAATTCCTGAAGAGTGTAATCCTGTGAGACTATCAAAACAGCATTGTCAACCAATGCCAGACAAAGTGTTTAGGAAACTTATTTGAAAACGGACAGTTTTTGCAGTTGTTTGGTATGCTAGTGATGCAGACTTATACCCTTCACCTTTAACATACTTCATCTTCTCTCTAAAATGGTTCTGCACCAGTGAAAGTGTTTCATAGTAGAACTTGATGTGTTGACAGTCATCAGGTTCTGTTGGTTGTGTTCGCCCACTCATTCTTTCACTTTAGAAGTACATAGATCAGGTTTCACTCTGCCTTTGTTCTATATGTTTGTTTTATGGCTTTGTTGCTCAGCGGTTATATGTCTATACATTTTATGTTTATCATTGAATGATGGATAGTTACTCATGCTGTTGCTGAGGAAGTGTCTAGTGTATGACTTGGTGTTTGTGGTCAGTGTGAAAGGGCTACCGTCTGTTGCTGTCCCTCTGCAGGGGTCGTGATAAAGGAGTGGAGACTGTTGATTTTTTTGGGATTTTTTTGTCCTTGTGCAATTTGAGTGCAAAATTGGAGCTGTGGCAAATTTATCTCCATGAGGGATTAGAATACCGCTTTTTTTGGCAGTAATGCATAATTCATTTGCTTCGTGATTCACTTGCTCTTAACTTGGCAAACTCTTTATGAAGCATTAACAGAGGCTGTGCATGTAATTTTCAGGTGTGGAAATGTCATTACAACTTATTGATGTGACGCCACTGAAATTTTCTTTTGTACTTTATCAGTAGATATTTGTACTTTTTATATTTTATACTTTACCTACACCTGTATTGTACTTTAAGCTTTCCTGAGAGTCCTTTATTAGAGTCCGGATGTAAGACTGCAGTTTATTTGTTCGGTTGCTAATCTTTCCCCACTTTGTTAGTGCTGTTGCATACTATTTAAATACCATATCATAGTACCATCAAGTTTTGCAATGCACAATTCAAATGAATGAGGTCATTATTTGCATGTTGAATGTTTTACTTTAGACTTTTAGGACTGTTCATTCCTTAACAGTTTGACCTACTTTTTGGTTTGACATACATGTACAGTTGAAGTCAAAAGTTTACATACACCTTGCAGAATTTGCATAATGTTAATTATTTTACCAAAATAAGAAGGGATCATACAAAATGCATGTTATTATTTATTTTGTATTTTTTATTTAGACCATCGTAAGATGTTTTACATAAAATACATTTGCATATATTCCACTAGAGAAACTATTTATAAATATGACCCAGCTCAAACGTTTACGTACACTTGATTCTTAATGATCCACAGCGGTCTTTTTTTTTGTTTGTTTAGTGAAGTTGTTAATGAGTCCCTTGTTTGTCCTGAACAGTTAAACTGCTGCTGTTCTTCAGAAAAATCTTTCAGGTCCCACAAATTCTTTGTTTTTCAGCATTTTTGTGTATTTGAATTCCTTCCAACAATGACTATGATTTTTGAGATCCATCTTTTCACACTAAGGACAAATGAGGGACTATTACAGAAGGTTCAAACACTCACTGGTGCTCTAGAAGCAAACACGATGCATTAAGAGCCGGGGGGTGAAACCTTTTTGAATTTGAAGAACATGGTAAATGTAACTTATTTTGTCTTCTGGGAAACATGCAAGTATCTTCTGTAGTTTATGAAGGGCAGTACTAAAAAAGTATATTTAGGCAAAATAAGAAAAATCTTCTGTAGCTTATGAAGGGCAGTACTAAAAAATATATGATATTAATACGAATATGTTCACAAGTTTTGACCCCCCAGCTTATAATGCATTGTGTTTCCTTCTGAAGCATCAGTGAGTGTTTGAACCTTCTGTAATAGTTGCATATGTGTCCCTCAGTTGTCACAGTGTGAAAAGATGGATCTTAGAATCATACAGTCATTTTTGGGAAGGGTTCAAATGCATAAAAATGCTGGAAAACCAAAAAAAAAAAAAATGGTAAAGAATTCAGGTAGCACAGAATCTTTTTAATAGGGTCATTTTTTATAAATTCAGCTATTATTTTCTCTTGTGGACTAAATGTAAACAACTTTTATGTAAAATATCTTAATCAGGTCTGTACAAAATAAAAAATAACATGCATTTTGTATGATCTCTGTTATTTTGGTAAAATCATTAACATTTTGCAGATTCTGCAAGGTGTGTGTAAACCTTTGATTTCAACTGTATATCATTTTCTGTTTCTGTTCTTAGAATTAACAAGTAGAAAATAATTCTCTTAGTGTTTGGTGTATCTGTTATGGAAGCTTGTTTTCGCATCAGAGTCACAGCTGTCACAATGAATCTATATGATGTTTTTAACCATCTTTCGTGTTTTTTCTTCTCTCATTATCCTTTCCGGTGGCGTACCGGATGTTTGCGCCGAGCACTATCAGTAACGATAATTGTCAGGCCTCCCTGCCCCCACCAGCCTCCACCTAGAGACCAGCCAGACCAATGAAGCAGCTCTATTGATTTTACGAACACACAGCTAAGCCTTTTCATAGCCAGCCATAAAACACTGCAGTTGTGCTTCATGTTGTCTTAACTGTGGAAAACAGTCCTTTTCACCTTGTTCTCTGTGGGACAGAGTCCGGATAATTCACTAAGGACAAGCTGTGAAGGCAAACAGAAGGGTGGAGATGCTGTAACACAGTGACAGGAGTAGCTTTGTATGCATGTGCATGATTTAAGCTACAGAGGTTTAATTATCTTGACACCAGAGTTTACAAAAAAGTGCCTTTTTATGTCTTTCTCCCATTTTGTTAAATGTAACTCAACATGAAATCAAAGCTGGCCCTGTTAACTTCTGTAATGTGTGTTTTTGGTCCAACTTGTGATGTGAATGATTAATTCGGTAAGCTGTTCCAGAGAGAATGGGTTTTGTTTGTAATCTTGAATCAGAATGAAATATCATGCAGTGATGATGATTGATAATGCTTAAACAGCCAATCGGTTAATATTATTTAAGCAAAGTCTCATTTAGTCTGGTTCCATTGTGGTAATGCCTGTTTTTTTTGTCATCCAATTGATTACCACCCAACATTTTTTGCAGCTGAATATCCTGTTTCAGAATTATGTCACATTACGGAAGTCAAATGGTCATTATGTTGATTATGCGTATGTTACCCTGGACCACAAAACCATTCATTAAGTAGGACAGGTATATTTGTAGCAATAGCCAACAGTACATTGTATGGGTCAAAATGATCAGTTTTTCTTTTATAGCCAAAATTCATAAGATAATTAGGTAAAGATCATGTTCCATGTATGTCCAGTATCGAAAAATAATTTTTGATTAGAAATATGCATTGCTAAGAACTTTGTTTAGACAACTTTAAAGGTGATTTTCTCAATATTTATTTTTTTTTGCACCCTCTGATTCTAGATTTTCAAATAGTTGTATGTCAACCAAATATTGTCCTATCATACATCAATGGAAAGCTTATTTATTCAGTTTTCAGATGATGTTTAAATCTCAATTTCAAAAAAACTGGCCCTTATGACTGGTTTTGTGGTCCAGGGTCACATATTGAGGCACAATACTTTCTGTTTTCATGTTGGTCTATGGAGGAAGTTAATTGCTAATTATAGTGGTTGAATAACCTTGTTCATCAGTAGTGACGATAACAGAATCGGCACTTTAATATTGGAGCTGCTTATCTCTGGTATTGATTAGAGAGTTCACATCCAGCATTGCATGATGGGTAATGTCCGGGAAGCTTAGGGCTGTGATAGGAACTGATGATGGAGCCGGTCCAGGATGCTTGAAATCATCAGCAGATGCATCACACACACACACACACACACACACACACACACACACACACACACACACACACAAGTGGTTCTCCTCCGTTTTGCTCCGCTTTGCCTCAGCAACAGCTTTCATGATAATAAATGGATTTCCCTGCAGCATTCTACTTATGATCTGGGCAGTGGAAAGTTTTATCGACCGGCTCTGCTCTGGATTTTTTCCCCTCCTCTTTATGCATTTCAGTCTCATAGTTCAAAACAGATCAAACTCATCTGACCCGTCCCGCAGGTAGAATTCCAGTGTACTGATGGCTCTGGTATGCTGACACACCAGTGTGTGAAACCGCTGAACTTGTACTATGTAGTCTGACTAGTGAGGAGACAAACCCATACTCTAGTACGAACTGGTTCAACCAGTGATCTAGTATGCATTGTAGGAGGGTTATTTGGACATGTTGTTATAGTTTGTATGAAACTCTATATGCATTTTGTGTATTATTAGAAGTACCTACACTATCAGTCAAATGTTTTTGAACAGTAAGATTTGTCTCTTCTGCTCACCAAGCCTGCATTTATTTGATCCAAAATACAGCAAAAACCATAATATTGTGAATTTTTTTTACCATTTCAAATATCTGCTTTCTATTTGAATAAATTTGAAAATGTAATTTATTCCTGTGATCAAAGCTAAATTCTTAGCATCATTACTCCAGTATTTAGTGTCACATGATCCTTCAGAAATCATTCTAATATGCTGACTGATTTGCTGTTCAAGAAACATTATTATTATTATTATTATCATCAGTATATAAAATCAATATATAAAATAGTTGAGTTGATTATTATTATTATTACTATTATTATTATTATTATTATCATCATCATCATCATCATCATCATCATCATCAATATATAAAATAGTTGAGTAGATTTTTTTGGATTCTTTGATTAATAGAAACATCCAATGATCAGCATTTATCTCAAATAAAAGCTTTTGTAACATTTACACTATATAATTCAAAAGCTTTAGTCAGCGTACTTTTTTTTTGTTTGGGGAAAGAAATTATAGAAATTAGTAATTTTATTTGGGATGCATTCAATTAATCAAAAGTGATGATAAAGACATTTATAATGTTACAAAAGATTTCTATTTCAGATAAATGGTTCTGTTTATCAAAGAATTCTGAAAAAAATCTACTCATACGAATAAAAAAATGCTAATTAGAATATTAAAATGAGTTTAGAAGGATCATGTGACTTTAAAATCATAAATAATCAAATAGAAAACAATTAAGTAAAAAATTTCAAAATGTTAGTTTTTGCTGTAAAAACATTACAAATCTTACTGTTCAAAAACTTTTGACTGGTAGTGTAATTCCTGAAAGTAGTCAAGAGTAAAGTAAATTCATGTCACATTTTACATTAATGATGTAATCAATTCTGTTTATTAAAGCTAAGTTTGAATCTCATCAAGTTAGTGTTAAGCATTTTGCATTTATTGTAAGATAATAACTCAAGGCAGTGACCGTTTAAACAGTATATTTTATTTGTGAACGCATGTTCAGCTATTCTTTTAACTATTTTTTAATTTTTCAGATCATCAGTCATCAAAGCTCGATAAATATTAGTCACACACAGAGATTTACTTTACATTTCACCAAGCTAATTACTCACTAAAAAGATGATGTTTTCATGCCATTTTAAGTCTTATTTTGGTGTAACATAATGGTTATATTCAAGTATGTGAGTTGTTTGTTTACTTTTTAAATTAGTCTTCTGATTAACCAACTATTATATGTTTCATTTTTCAACTGATTCTCAAACACAAGAGGCGGGATTTATCGCATAAACCAATCACAGGCAAACATAGCCAGTCGTATCCAATCATATCGCTAACGAGTGATTTATACACTTTTTAATGTTATATTTTGTAATATTAGGTGTTGTTATTTTTGTACTACAAAATACTCTCATCCAGTATTTTGAGGAGGCACTGCCTCCCTTGGCCCCTCTGAGGAAACGGCTCTAAATAATAAAATATAATAAAAATTAAAAGTTAATAATAATAATAAAAAAATCTAAACTTAAAAAGAAAACTTAAATAATGCTGGTCCCCCAACCCCAGTAGCACGTAAGCAACCACCCACAATACCACAGTGGCAACTTTTGCATGAGCAAACACCACTTAGATTTTTATTAAAAAATCTAGTTGTAAATCTTTTTGTATTGTGTTGTTAGAACAAGTCATGTCTTCTCTCTCTGTGTATTGTAGTGTTGTAAAGATGTCCTTTGCACATGCAGAATGCTAAGTGTAGCAAATTTCCCCCTGAGAGTAGATGCACTGTGCCTGTGATGAGCTGTACCATTATCGTGATGTATTAGCCATACATTATCTTAGTATATAGCAGGTCTACATTGCAGGAGAGAGTAGTGGAGGAGAGCCAGGGTGACCCTATTAATAGCTCGATGCAGTGGCCTGTGGAGCCGACCAATCTGCTGCAGGCTGAGCGAAGGGAGGCACTTTTTACAGGACCCAAGTAATCCACAATTTATGGGAGCAACCAAATTCATTGCTGTATGGCTGTCTGCCTGCAGGAATGGAGAAAGCACAGTCATTCATAGTAAACATCCTCCCTGACTGCTTCATTGTTGGGGCTGAAAAGATGTCTTTAGGGAAGGGCTGAGCCAAGACAGATATTGCAAACCTACTTCATCAATGACCTCCCCATTTCAGGAAGAAACAAATGCTTCATCCAAAAGATAACAAAAATGTTTTGGATTTAGGAAAGTTATAGTCAAAAACACTGGCGTTCCAAGTGATAGGTTTGTTTTTAATGTGAATTCTTTATACATCTGTTTCTCAGTTCAAAAGTGTTTGTTTGTTAAATGTGTGTTTTTAATTTATTTTATTACATTTTTTTTGCCACTTGCATCACCAAACAAAATGTATTATTATTTTATTTTACATCCATTATACAAACCACTTGTCCTGTGCAGGGTTATAGCAGAAACTTTTGAAACTATTATTTTTGTAATGCAATTTTTTTTTAATGTATTCATTGGCATTTTTAATTAATTTTATTCACAATTTTATTCTTTTTCATTTATTTATTTTCCCATCCAAACCACTTTGTGTGTATTTTATTTTATTTTATTTTATTTTATTTTATTTTATTTTATTTTATTTTATTTTTTATTTTATTTTATTTTATTTTATTTTTAAATGCAAATATTTTATATAAATATTGCCATTTTGCTTTAGTGAAATGAATGTTTCGAACCTTTTGAAAGAAAAACTCTTAAAAGAAAACTTTATTTATTTTTTATCCAAACCACTTGTCCAGCAGTTTTTATTTTATTTTATTTTATTTTATTTTATTTTACCACTTGACCCGTGCAGGGTTACATCAGAAACTTTTTAACATTAAATTTTTTTATGCAAATATTTTATGTAAATATTGCCATTTTGCTTTAGTGAAATGAGTGTGTCTAGCCTTTTGAAAGAAAAACTCAGTTCAGCAGTTCAGTGTTAAACTTGGCACTTACATCACCAAACTAAATTGAAGAATTTTGTTTTGTTTTATTTTATTTTATTCAAATATTGCCATTTTGCTTTAGAGCAATTAATGTTGAACCTTTTGGAAGAAAAACTCTCTCAGTTCAGCAGTGTTTGTTCTAAATGTGCAGTTTTTTGCCACTTGCATCACCAAAGATTGAAGAATATTTGATTTTATTTTTATACTGCTTGTCCTGTGCTGGGTTATAGCAGTGGGTTAGGGTTAAAATGTAAAAAGTAATTAAACTTTTTTTTTTTTTTTTTAAATGCAAAATTTTCTTTTATTTTTAAAAAAGTTTGCCAAACATACCCTCATCTTCTATTAGTTAGACAAACTGAGCACATTTGTCCCATCCTCAAACTTCTTTCCTAATTCGTTTTGCGCCATGAATGGCACAAAATTCCTCACTGTACTACTTTAACACTAGAGATGTATTCCTCTATTATATGCTCATGTAACCTCTGAGCTGTTCATTTCTTTTGTGTAACCCTGCTTGTTCTCTTGTCCCGTACAGGTGCCCGTACCTGGCAGTGCACCTGTCTCCTGCCATCCCTGTGTTTGCAGTGTTGCTCTTCGTCTTTGTCATGGCCATGCTGCTCAGAACCAGCTTCAGTGACCCAGGGGTGCTGCCGCGGGCCCTGCCGGAGGAGGCCAACTTCATTGAGATGGAGATCGGTGAGTGTGAGGGTGACTGAGTTCAGGAAAGGGGATTTGAGGTTTAATGCCATAGTTTGTACCATCAGTGCCACCTCTGGGTGTTTTGACCCAGTCAGGGGAAGCACATGAATAGTCTAGCAGGTATGTGGCGTAAGTGGGACGCTGTTAGCCCAGACCTGCTGATTAATTTATTGTTTTGTTTTGAGAATTTTAAAATGGCTGAGTGCATTGGACCTTGAACTCGCTCATCTGTGAAACTTTGTGTTCTTCTTGTGTTCAACTTCAAGCTTGATGGGCTCTGTATAATGCTTATCTTGTCACAGTATTTTGTTTGAAAAATAATAACCGGTATTCTCTCTAAAAATATCCCACGCCTGTTTTTAAGTAAGGTTTCAGAGGACTTGTGCTTCTCCATGAGAGTTTCAGTCTGATCCATGCATTTCCATGTCTTTCCTGCCTCTGTACTTTTTTGCGGTTCTTCACTTTACTGTTCATTAAAGGCGCAAAAAAGTTAGATAAAAAAAATAGATATTCTTCACAGGACTGGTACACACCCACACAATGCCATATGTCAACTGACTTGAACAGAAACCAGTGTTATGACTGTTCAAAGTGAAAATTTTATCTTTTGCAGGGGTGTTTGGCAGAAACTGTTGAGGCTCATTCAAGTCATAAGGCTCACTGAGACATTTGTCTTGTCTTTTTTTAAATAGCAAGAACTTTTCTTGGACGACGTATCTGCTCAAACATCCACTGTTAAATAGTAAAAGAAATAGACCTTTGTCTATCTTGATCTGCAGTGAGTGAGCCAAAAAATGCACAATTACCCTGCAGCAAAAATGCAGTTGAAGTCAAAAGTTTACATAGATTTTGGAGAATCTGCAAAAATTGTACCAAAATAAGAGGGATCATACAAAATGCATGTTATTGTTTTAGTACTGAACTGAATAAGATATTTCACATAAAAGACGTTTACATATAGTCCACAAAAGAAAATAATAGCTGAATTTATAAAAATTACCCTGTTCAAAAGTTTACACGCACAGCTGTGTTTTTAGTAATAGTTGTTCATGAGTCCCTTGTTTGTCCTGTTTGTACAGTTAAACTGCCCACTGTTCTTTAGAAAAATCCTTCAGGTCCCACAAATTCTTTGGTTTTTCAGCATTTTTGTGTATTTATGAGCCCCTCAGTTGTCCTCAGTGTGAAAAGATGAATCTTAAAATCATGCAGTCATTGTTGGAAAGGGTTCAAATACACAAAATGCTGAAAAAAAAAAAAAACTACGAAAGAATTTGTGCGACCTGAAGGATTTTTTTTCTGAAGAATAGCAGGCAGTTTAACTGTTCAAGACAAACAAGGGACTCATGAACAACTATCACTAAAAAAAAAAAAACAGGCGTGGATCATTCAGGTAACAACACAGTATTAAGAATCAAGTGTATGTAAACTTTTGAACGGGGTCCTTTTTTTTTTTTTTAAATTCAACTATTATTTTTTGTGGACTATATGTAAATGTCTTTTATGTGAAATATCTTATTAAGGCAAGTACTAAATAATATATATATATATATATATATATATATATATATATATATATATATAACATGCATTTTGTATGATCCCTCCTATTTTAGTAAAATAATTAACATTGCAGATTGATATCAACTGAATCTATTGTCATTTAATTTGAAAGGCTGAAAATGGGGAATTCATGTGTAGTTTTTTTGCGAGCTTGTCCTACTTTGAATGTCAGAAAGGTCAACATCACTACATCTGACTAATTAAACGCAATTAAATTAGATTAACTTGCTACTCTCATCTTGCTAATTTTGCTTCTAGTGATTCATTTGTGTGGTTGTGGCTCTGTGGGAATATTGCCTTGTCTACTTCAGTCACCAGTCTGTCACCGTTCCCTGTACTGATTACGAGATCTGGGCTACAGTAACGATGAACTCATCTCCCTACACTCTCCACCCTCACTTCTCTCCGTTCTTCCTCCCTCGTCTCTCCTCTCCTCCCTGGTTTCTGTTTTAAATGAGAGCTCTGTTGTTACACATCAGCACCACCGCTGAAGCTCAGACGTGCCTAGGGGCGGTGCAGCATTTGTTATTACTGATGTTCACTAAACCAGGACATCATTTCTCTTGGCAATTCCCCTGATAAACCACAGTATTCTCTGATGTCATTAAATATCCACTAACCCCCATTTTCACAGATTTTGTGGAACATGTTCACATCTAGAATTGTTCTACAGCTCTCACAAAAAATTAATGAAGCATAAAAATTAATATGTTCAAATTAATGTTGAAATTTAGAAACATCTCTTAAAGGGTTATTCCACCACAAAGTGAAAATTTTGCCATTAATCACTTACCCCCATGTCATTCCAAACCCGTAAAAGCTTTGTTCGTCTTTGGAACACAATTTAAGATATTTTGGATAAAAACCGGGAGGTTTGTGACTGTCCCATTTGACTGCCAAGTAAATAATACTGTCAAGGCCCAGAAAAGTATGAAAGACGTGGTCAAAATAGTCCATCTGCCATCAGTGGTTCAACCATAATTTTACAAAGCTATAAGAATATTTCTGTATGCTAAGAAAACAAAAAGAGGGATAGTTCACTCAAAAATGAAAATTTTGTCATTAATTACTCACTCAAACCTGTAGGACCTTTGTTTATCTTCGGAACACAAATTAAAGAGATTTTTGATGAAATCTTAGAGCTTTCTGACCCTGCATAGACAGCAATTGACACATTTAAGGCACAGAAAGGTAGTAAGGACATTGTTAAAATGTGACCCTGGACCACAAAACCAGTTTTAAGTAGCACAGGTATATTTGTAGCAATAGCCAAAAAATACACTGTATGGATCAAAATTACAGATGTTTCTGCCAAAAATCATTTGGATATTAAGTAAAGATCATGTTCTGTGAAGATATTTTGTACATTTCCTACCATAATATATATAAACACTATTTTTTTATTAGTAATATGCTTTGCTAAGAATATAATTTGGACAACTTTAAAGGTGATTTTCTCAATATTTAGATTTTTTTGCACCTTCAGGTTCCAGATTTTCAGATAGTTGCATCTCAGCCAAATATTGCCCAATCCTAACCATACATCAGTGGAAAGCTTATTTATTCAGCTTTCAGATAATGTACAGATCTCAGTTTCAGAAAATTTACACTAATGACTGGTTTTGTGGTCCAGGGTCACAAATGTGACATCAGTGGTTCAACCTTAATTTTATGAAGCTGTGAGAATGCTTTTTGTGCCGAAAGAAAACAAATTTATTTCACAATTATTTCTCTTTTGTTTCAGTCTTCGCCACACATTCACAAAAGTACCATGACACATGCGCTCTGATGTAGAATCCAAATGCACTGCGCCTTATACATGTCTTAATTTTGACAGAGAGGATGACTTGCACTTTTTTGCACAGCCATGCTTATTTAAACCTGAATATACAGATGATGAACTAGGAGAGATGGACGTTCTATGCCAGAATGCCGGTTCGTGAGTCAGTAGCACCACATGCATGCATTGTGGTACACTCTTGAACACACGTCTGACATGGAAGAGAAGGAATTGTTGAAAAAAGCCTTTTTTTTTTTTGTGCCCTTTTTTGTGCTCAAATTATTCTTTAAGCGTTGTAAAATTACGGTTGCACCACTGATGTCACATGGACTATTTTAACAGTGTCCTTACTACCTTTCTGTGCCTTTAAAGTTTCAGTTGCGTAGCTGTCTAAGCAGGGTCAGAAAGCTTTCGGATTTCTTCAGAAATATCTTTTTGTGTTCTGAAGATGAATGAAGGTTTTAAGGGCTTAAAATGGCATATGGATGAATAATGACAGAAATTCCATTTTTGGGTGAACTAACCCTTTAAATCCGCTGTCTTATAAAAACCAAAGTTTTGGTATTGATTAAACTATACCCTCTTAAAATAGAGCAGTTTTGTTTGACTACTGCAGCAGGGCAAGGCAAAGATTGATTTCTACAAATTTCCTCAGCTCCATTTCAGCATTTTGTCTTTAATATGCTATTTTTAGATGAATGTCTGTGTGGCTGATTAAAAGTGGCTGATGCTGGATCAGATGCAAGTACGGATGTGCCGTTTTGGCCAATCCAGGCATGTGGATTAGAAGGCAGCTGTGTAGTTCTGTCTCCTGAGCACATGCTAATACATCCATTTTCCTAGAGTATAAAAGTACAGAGCTGACAAATGTCAGGAAATTACCTTTTGAAATTCAAGTCTTGTCTTTTAAACAAAATGCTTTGCCTTCAGTATTGCCACTATCAAAACAGATGAAAGTGAGTCATTTAAAAAAAATTCAAATAAAGAAAAGGGAGTAGAAAAGATGCTTATCACTTTTCTGGATCTGTATTTGGATTCAAAGAGACAGAAAATAATAGAAAAAGTAATAATAGAAAATAGTTTTCCTTAGAAAGCAATTTAGCATTTAAATATGTAAAATATGTGAACATTTTTAGTGTACACGCCAAAATTGATGTGATTTTTGCATTATTCAAGTCATTCTGTGTGAGTCAATCAGATCACAATAATGTAAATTAATATTTAATGTCTATTTATTTACTGATTTATTGAAGGGATAGTTCACCTAAAAAAATAAAAATTCAGTCATTAGTTACTCACCCTGTTCCATACCTGCAAGACCTTCGTTCATCTACAGAGCACAAATTAAGGTATTTTTGATGAAATCTGAGAGCTTTCTGAACCTGCATAGACAGCAATGCAACTACCATGTTTAAGGCCCAGAAAGGTATTAAGGACATTGTTAAAATAGTCCATGTGACTGTCAGGAATTTGCTGACATGGAAGGGAAGAAATTGTTGAATAAAGTCGTTATTTCTGTTTTCTTTGCACACAAAAAGTATTCTCATGGCTTAATAAAATTAAGGTAACTATTTGAACAATATCCTTACTACCTTTCTGGGCCTTGAACATAGTAGTTGCGTTTCTTATGCTCTCAGATTTCATTAAAATATCTTAATTTGTGTTCTGAAGATGAATGAAGGTACTACGGGTTTGGAACAAAATGAGAGTGAATAATTAATGACAGAAATTTTCATTTTCATTTTTGGTTGAACTATCCCTTTAATGTGCAGTCAGCCTGTCATTATTGCAAAATAAACCCCTTTCAGGATGATACAAGATCCCTTCGCTTCATATCATGGTCTTAATCACCCTGTCAGGGTTTATTTAGTTATAATGACTGGCTTATCCCTTTCATATTTTCTAATTTCCTTTGAAATCTTGTTTTAATCTCATTTCGCTTCAGCTTTGCTGCAAAAATCATTATACTTGTCATACCAGCACCATTAGTAACTATTTTGTACTTGAGGTTTTGACCTCTTGTCACAGAGCCACACACACTCTCCTGGCTCTGATTTATTGGTGTGTTTTTCGTGTCTTTTGTCATTGAGTCATGGCACTAGCTGGAGTGGCCTTGAGTGAGTCCTCCATCAGAGGCTGTGCTGTGTGTCATGCATATGGATCTTAATCGACCACAGCGGCTGCTGGTTGCCACGTTGACTGTTTCTACCCTTCTCTCGCAGAAGCGGCCAATGGGAACGTCATGGCTGGACAGCGGCCTCCGCCCCGCATCAAGAATGTGCAAATTAACAACCAGATCGTCAAGCTGAAGTACTGCTACACCTGCAAGATCTTCAGACCACCTCGGGCTTCCCATTGCAGCATCTGTGACAACTGCGTGGGTGAGTGAATGTCCCTAACAATTTGCACTAGAAACATGAATGGCACCTCAATTTGTGTGGCTTGTTGATGAGAGGTGTGCTATTACTTTAATTTTTTTTTCTAATTAACCATCACAGAAATAAATTACATTTTAAAATATATACAAATAGAAAATAATTATTTTATTATTTTTATTTTATTATTTTGAAGTCATATAAATACATATTTATAAAAAAATAATAATAAATACTCACTATATAATATATATTAACACAGTTGAAGTCAAAAGTTTACATACACCTTGCAGAATCTGCAAAATTATTTGACCAAAATAAGAGCGATCATACAAAAAGCATGTTATTTTTTTAAATAAGATATTTCATAATAAAAGACATTTACATATAGCTCACAAGAGCAAATAATAGTTGAAAATTTACTGTTCAAAAGTTTACATACACTTGATTCGTAATACTGTGTTGTTACCTGAATGATCCACAGCTGTTTTTTTTGTTTGTTTGTTTAGTGATAGTTGTTCATGAGTCCCTTGTTTGTCCTGAACAGATAAACCAATGTTTTTCAGAAAAGTCCTTTAGGTCCCACAGATTTTTAGATTTTTCTGCATTTTTGTGTATTTAAACCCCTTCCAAGAATGACTGTATGATTTTGAGATACATCTTTTCACACTGAGGACAACTGAGGGACTCATATGCAACTATTACAGAAGGTTAAAATGCTCACTAATGCTTGAGAAGAAAACACGATGCATTAAGAGCTAGGGGTGTAAACTTTTGAAAGGAATGAGAATGTGTACAGTTTTCTTATTTTGCCTAGGTTGCATAGTTTTCATTTAGTACTGCTCTTCAGAAGCTACAGAAGATACTTACATGTTCCCCAGAAGACAAAGTAAGTTCTATTTACCCTGATCTTCAAATTCCAAAAGTTTTCACCCCCGGCTCTTAATGCATCGTGTTTCCTTCTGAAGCATCAGTAAGCATTTGAACCTTCTGTAATAGTTGCATATGAGTCCCTCAGTTTCCCTCAAGTATGTAAACTTTTGAACGTCTTTTATGTGAAATCTTATTCAGGTCAGTACTAAATAAAACAACTATTTTAAGAGGGATCATTTTATGTTTGTTTTGTATTGTGGTTTATGGTGTAATTTTACAGAGTTTAGTTCAGTGTAATAGTATTACGTCTACATACAAGAATTTATAAGCATTCTTATCTTTGATACGGTTGCACATGTACGTGCCTTTTGATAATCCAGTATAATAGTGAATTGTTGAGAGATGAGTCAGACAGCACACGCACTTACTCACACATATTGCAAGGTTAGTGAGATACGTATGCTGATATTAGAGAGTTCACTGAGGGCTCAGGTTTGCTGTCTTTGCACAGTCATCCTGAACACAGGGCCATTTGTTTGGGCGTCCTGCACCTGCCACACACACGCACAGCACAATCTCTGATTTGAGTACTATCTTCCACTTAGCAGTTCAAAAATATATATGCCTGCCTCTTAATGTAAATGCTGACTTTAACAAATCTTCATGAGAGTCTTAAGATTCTGTGTGTCTTTCCCTCAGACCGTTTTGACCATCATTGTCCCTGGGTCGGAAACTGCGTAGGAAAGAGAAACTACAGATACTTCTACTTGTTCACACTCTCCCTGTCTCTACTTACCATCTACATCTTTGCCTTCGACATCGTCCATGTGGTTCTACGTGAGTATCACAGCAATAAAATGAGTGTGTGCATGTGTGATCATCTTCACTGTTGACATCCAAAATCTGATTATTTGTTAGAGGAAATTACGTATTCATGTCATCGATAACAATTTAAAATGCACAGACGGTCCACCGGATTAATGATCGTGGTTTCTGGGAAAACAAGTGCCTTTAAGCAGCACTCAATATGTATGCGATACGGTTCCCTCAGGCGTGGTTCAGTCCAGGAGTGTTCAGGATATCGGAAGAGCCACTATACGCTCTTGTAAATGTCTGCTCTCTTTCCTTCGTTTGATCTTCCTCTTCTCAAAGTGCACTATAGACAGCAAGGAAGATAGAAGCAGAATTCAACTGAATGCCTGGATAGTTTACTATGAGCCTGTGATCCTAAAGGCATAGTTATGTCATTAATTACTCACCCTCATGTCGTTCCAAACCCATTAGACCTTCGTTCTTCTTCGGTACACAAGTTAAGATATTTGTGAGCCTGGACCACAAAACCAGTCATAAGTAGCACAGGTATATTTGTAGCTCTCTGATGGTTTCTATTATTGACTTGAAATCGTGTTACATGTGAATGAAACTAAGCGCAATATTTGTAGCAGTAGCCAAAAATACACGGTATGGGTCAAAATGATTGATTTTTATTTTATGCCAAAAATCATTATCATGTTCCATAAAGATATTTTGTGAATTTCCTATTGTACATTTTTTAAAACGTAATTTTTGATTAGTAATATGCATTGCTAAGAACTTCATTTGGACAACTTTAAAGGAGATTATTTATGAATATTATTTATTAATATTTCTGAATATTTTGATGTTTTTTTAATTTTATTTATTTATTTATTTTTTTGCACCCTCAGATTCCAGATTTTCAAATTGTTGTATTTCGGCCAAATATTGTCTTATCCTAACAAACAATGCATCGATGGAAAGCGTATTTATTCATAAATTGATGCTTATGACTGGTTTTGTGGTCCAGGGTCACAAATTTGATGAGAGCTTTCTGAACCAATGCAACTGCCATGTTCAAGGCTCAAAAAGGTAGTATAGACATTGATAAAATAAACCATGTAACAGCACTTGTATTTCCTCAAATATATCTTAGTATTCCAAAGATGAATGAAGGTTTTGCAGGCTTGGAAAGACATGAGGGTGTAATTAATGACACAGTTTTAATATTTGGGTAAACTATTCCTTTTAATGTAAAACACATTGTGACTGTTATTCATTTTGAGGTATATTTCCATAATTTTATGTTTACATGCACAGATTTTAGACAGTCTGAAAAAGTTCAGTTAAAACTGCTAATTCTGAGTGCAATGTTTCCATAGCAATGATAGTTTATGAGTCCTTTGAAAGAAAGGACATACTTGCCACGGATACATGTGGCGCATCACAACTAGATCTCTCTTATTATAATTAACAAAGCTGTCTGCACTGCTAGCATATTTTACATGTTTCTATTTTAGACTCTCCAAAGAGTGATTGACTTTATTCCACTTGAAATCCCCCCCCCCTCCCCCCCAATATAGACAATATTTAGTCTGTAATTTGAGAGTGCAAAAAAAAATGAAGAAAATGTATATATTTTTATAATTTCATATAGTTAATATCACATGAAGAGTGACGTTTTTTTTTTTTTCTTCAGAAATCAGCATGACTACAAATGTGATATTGATTTTATACAACAGTACAATAAACAAGAAGTTAATATTAAAAAAACATACGGACAGCATATTTCCTGGTTTTGCTTAATTTCATCAAACAAAAATCATTCCAAACACAGCCACAGGTTAATGAAATGCCCATAAAAGGTTAAAATCAATTTAAACTTATTATTTATTTTAAAATAATTTTTAAAAGATTTTAAAAGAATAATTTCTATCACTGCTGTGAACTGACCACACAGAATATGAAGAATATCAAAACCTTTAGGAGTCAGCACAGTAATCCTTAGTCCTTAAGCACAATAACACTTGCAAAATATTGTCTAATTATCATTATCGATAAAATCCCAGAAAATATTGAGACATTATTTTTTGTCAGTATTGCACACCCCTAATTTGAAGGCATAGTTCACCCAAAAATAAAAATTGTCAATTACTCACTCATATCTTCAAAACACAAATTAAGATATTTTTGATAAATTTCCGAGAGCTTTCTGACCCAGCATAGACAGCAACGCAGCAACCAAGTTCAAGCCTCAGAAAGCTAGTAAGGACATCATTAAAATAGTCCATGTGACATCAGTGGTTCAACCTTAATTTTATGAAGCTACAAGTATACTTTTTGTGCGACACATGCTGACACATGTCAAAGACTGACATAGAAGAGAAGAAATTGTTAAATAAAGTGTTTATTTATTTATTTTTTTTCATAGCTTCATAAAATTACAGTTGAACCACTGTCACATGGACTCTTTTAACAATGTACTTACTACCTTTCTGGGCCTTGAATGTGTCAGTTATGTTGCTGTCAATGCAGAAAGCTCTTAAGATTTCATCAAAAATATCTTAATTTGTGTTCCGAAGATGAACGAAGATTTTAAAGGGTTTGTAACGACATGAGGGTGAGTAATTAATGACAGAATTTTCATTTTTGGATGAACTTTTTTTAAGTCTTTATTAAACAAAATGTCAAGTCGATCCTTTATCATAGTCATGTAGGTTCGAATTGACAAGTAATGACATAAATTTTGTTCTGCTTCTCACATAGTTACTGTGTGGTCTATATGTAGCATATAAGTCACAGATTACTCAGTGATCCATTTTATAGTTCATCTTTTGCCCGTTTTTGAGTTTGGTAATGATGGAAATGATGGTTGGTAAATTTTCATTTTTGGGTAAACTATTCCTTCCACAGATTTTTATCAGGCTGAATGCAAGTGTAGCTACTCTGTTTGAAAAGGTGCTTGTAAACGAACAGTGCAAACTTCTCAGCTCTGGCAGAGTGTGGGTGGATGTGCGAAAATCTTCTGAACATGTAATGATGGGAGAGAGAATTGGAGATGCGGAGACGTCTGATGCAGTGAGTTACTGCTTGCATGCATGGATTCATATCGTAAATAAATAAAATCTTGTGTGTTTTATAGGTTCGGTGGACTCCGGATTTGTGAACACCATTAAAGAAACTCCTGGAACATATCCTTTCATCTGGGCTCCAGAGCCACTTCCTTAAGATTTAAAAACAAAATAAGCTCCTCATAAACCTGTCAGGCTGTAGGTGATCTATCACGATAAACGCATAGCATGTATTTTCTTTTATAAAAGCCCTTTGTATTGTTGAATAAAGAAATATCAAAGTTCAAACACTCTAGTGTAGATATTTTTGAGCATGTTTTTCCCTTGACTCCCCATTGCACTGTGTTGGAGGTTCTGGTGTGTTTTTTCACCCTCTGGTCTGTGGTGGGATTGACTGGCTTCCACACCTACTTGATCTCCCTCAACCAGACCACCAATGAGGATGTAAGTTTGTTTCTTACCTGTCTGTTCCAAAGTCTACTGTCGGCTTTTGGCTCTTGCTGCTGTCACATGGCTGGAAAGATAAACACATGCCCTAGAGCATTTCAGCACACTAGATCCAGCAGTCACCTTGGCAACAGTGCCGTCTCGGCGATAAGCAAGCTCAGAGAACGTCTCAGCATGAGTTTTATGTACAGTAAATACAGTTTTTTTTTTTTTTATGGCACTGTTTATGAACAGGATACACATTGTCGTCCCATTATGTTTTTAAAGTATTAGAGGCACAAACCCTGTGTTTTTATAGTTACCATTTGCTATGTTAGATAAGCTATTATGTAACATACGATTAACCTTGCATAAAAATAAGCTTTAAATGCAGCAGATGTTTAAACACATTATAAAAATGAAGGTTGTGTCTGTATACAACAGATAAAATCACGCATATCATGTGACATTGTTTGTTAATTTTGGTTTTTGAATCATTGCAATAAAAATATATTTTTTAAATAATACCTAATTTATATATATATTTTTTAATGTTTAAATCTAAACTATACAAACTAATTTTAATTATGAAATAATGACATTTTTGTCCTATTACTAAATATTCTATATTTAATCATTTAAATAATTTAGTCTAAATATAAACCTTGCAAATATGGAAGCCCGTTTCTGCCACTGAATAAAAAATAAAAAAGCCAATTGTGACTATTTACCTCATAATTCTAAAAAAAAAGTTACAACTGCGAGGAAAAAAAGTAAAAATTGCGAAATATAAAATCATAATTCTGACTGCAAAATATAAACTTGCAATTGTGAGTTATAAAGTCCAATTCTAAGGGGTAAAAAAATACAATTTTCTCTGAATTGAAAGTGTTTTTCTCATGATTTTGAGTTTGCATTGCACAACTCTGAATTTATAACTCAGAATTGCATATATTGCAAGTCACAGTTGTGAAAAAAAAAGTCAGAAATGCAGAATATAAACTCATAATTCTGACTATTGATTTTTGGGAGATATAAACTTTCAATAAAGTCCAATTCTGAATGGAAAAACTATTATTTTTTCAGAATTGTGAGATGTAAATTAGCAATTGTGAGTAATAAAGTATAATTCTGAGTGGAAAAACTACTATTTTCTCAGAATTCTCACTTAATAACTCACATTTTTGTTTTATAAAGTCAGAATTGTGAGTTTTATTTTCTCAGTTTAAATCTTGCAAAGTTTTTCTCACAATGTTGAGTTCATATCACGCAATTCTGACTTTGTAACTCGTAATTGCGAGTTTATATCTCAATTTGGAGAAAAAAAAAAGTCAGAATTTTGAGAGAAAAAGTCGCAATTACCTTTTTTTTTTTATTTGTATTCAGTATTGGAAATGGGCTTCCATATGCAAGCCTGATGCCTACTGTAGGCTTTTAATATTATTTATATTTTGATGATTATTTCATGTTTATTTGGTGGAAAATTGCAAAAATCAGAATTTGTTAACTACATTCAGTTGCCAAAATCACAGTAAGTTTTAGTAATAGGTTTGCAAAAATCCCAAACCCTATAGAAAATAATGTACATTTTTAACTAAAATTGATTTAATAAAAATCTTTGGTCAACATTTTTTCAAGGTTAAGCACTTGCACTACCAGTCAAAAGTTTTTGAACAGTAAGACTTGTAATTTTTTTTTTTTTAAATTTCATTCATAAATTATGTTTTAAAATATATTCAAATAGAAAATGGTTATTTTAAACAGTAAAAATTTTACTATTTTTACTATACTTTATATCAAATAAATACAGGCTTGGTGAGCAGAAGAGACTTCTTTAAAAAACATTAAAAATCTTACTGTTCAAAAACTTTTGTTTGCTAGTGTATAAAAACACTTAACAGGTTTACAAAAATCCCAAACTCTGTAGAACATAATAAAAATGTTAACAGAAATGTAAAAACAAAGTAAACTCTGGTCAACATTTTTCGAAGGTTTAGTTTTTTTTTTTTTTTTTTTTTTCTAGAGATTTTCATATAGTGTACCCAATTCATGGAAAATGCCTTATGAGAAATGTCTAACACACATGCATATATAGTGCTTAGATTCCCTGCGGCGGTTTAAGTTTATTAATGCTCTAATTTAGTTTTGCAGAATCTGTAGTTCTGTGGCACTTTCACACTTAGGCCTAATGATTAATTTAACATGTTTTTGTGCCACATTTGCCCTCTGGCCCTTCTTTTCTTGTTAATGAGGAGTGAAAAATAGTGAGAAAGGAAGTGTGAAGGAAGGATGCAGTTGCTGCAAGTAATATGAAGTGACACAATGGTTGTTCTCCTTTGATTTAGTATAAATTCTGCTTATAATAGATAAAGCAATACCTGGAGACACGTTCACAGCTGCCAGTCAAATTCAGATACAGCTAAAACTTCTTACTGGAATACCACACATGAAACTTAGAAACTTTAGATGATTTTCCCCTCCAGATTTGCCTGTGATGCATACATACATTTCTATCTAGGAGCAGATGAAACTGTAAAGGCATGTCTTTTTAAGATGAGGACCCTTGAAGTGCTTGACTAGATCAAATAAAATCCATAGGGACGGAAAGGCTAGAACTGAAAAGGCACATTTAAATAAAGGATAACAAATAAGAGATTCTTTTTTATCAAGCTCGCATTTGCACGGACGCTTTATAACATAAAACATCAGAGTGCAGTGAAGAGTCAGTAGAAAGTTTGGAGGTTGAAGCAGTTCTGACATTGTGCTGGTTTCATCTCTACTATACAGATTAAAGGCTCGTGGTCAGGAAAGAACCGTGTGCAGAACCCATACAGTCATAAGAACTTCATCAAGAACTGCTGTGAGGTTCTGTGCGGCCCTACTTACCCCAGGTAGGAACATTACTGTAGTTTTAATTGTATACAGGGGACCCCTAAAGTTGCATTGTACCTTCATTTTTATCAGTAAGCTCCAGCACTTGTTTGCAGACACCACGTGGTTTGATATTTTGTTATATGCAAGTCATGAAAATGCCACACCTGATGACAGGATTATATAACTCTGTCTTTCTCTCTCCTTCTAGTGTGTTGGACAGAAGAGGGCTGATGCTGGAAGACTCGTCTAGCCCCACCCCCTCTGATGCGTCTGCTGCTTCCACCTATAAGAACGGCAACCCTGTCTCTCAAACCACAGTAAGAGAGCCTTTTTTTTATGAGTGTTTGGACGAACGAGTGAGTACAGTTGGCTGAAATGTTGTTGGCCGCTTTACTGTGCGTTGAGTAGTGAGTCTGCAAGAAAGATCCTAAATCAATTACCCTAAGAGCTGGGAGGGTTAGAAGGCTGGGAAAAGAACCATGTGGAGTAAATGAATGCATTAAGCGGCTTTAGCTAGATTTGACTTTCATAGGGCAGATAGTTATAGTGCTGTAATCTGTACAGCACTGCATGTGCAATATACATGATCTTGGATATTTATATATATTCTATCTGTCTATCTGTATGTCTGTCTCATTGTTTGTTTAACTGGTATTTGACTCATTGTAGTACAATATATCTTAAATAACACCCCATTTGTATATAGTTTTATGTTTCAATATGAACTTAACTGTAAACTGAACTATTTTGTTTTTAAATTAAAATAATGGAAGCCCGTTTCTGGCACTCAGTTAAAAAAAAGGTAATTGTGACTTTTTATCTCACAATTCTGACTTTTTTTCTCAAAATTGTGTTATAAACTCACAATTGCAAGGAAAAAGTCAGAATTGTGAGCTAAAAAGATGCAATTGTGAGAAAGAATTTAGAATTGCGGGATACAAACTTAATTCTGACTTAACTTGCACTTTTGTGTTATAAAGTCAAAATTATGACTTTATTATACTTATTATACTTTAAATCACTTTTTTCCTTGCGATTTAGAGGTAATATCACACAATTGTGACTATAACGTTATATCAGACTGAGTTTATTTATTGTTCATTTGCTATAAAATCACAAAAATCAGGACTTATTAACTACATTTAGATCAAAAGTCACAGTAATTTAGTAACAGATTTGCAAAAATCCCAAAACCTATAGAAAATAATGGAAATTAAAAAACAAAGTCTGATAATTTTTTTATAAGGTTAAGCACTTATAGATATATTTACATTACACAATTTTATATACATTTATATATAGAGTAGTTTTTTTTACGATTGTAAAATACTGTTTTCTTCTTTTTATTTTACGTAATTGTATTTCGTTGTAAAAAGATAAGATATATATATGTATATGTGTGTGTGTGTGTGTGTGTGTGTGTGTTACTAGTACTAATAATGTATAAATACATAATTAAATTCTAAAAATAATTATTAAAAAAATCATTATTTTTTATTTATACAGGTAAGTTCTCCAGCAAATAAATTTTTTGTCTTCTGTTCTCCCACTGAGCTATTTTAATTCCTTTTTCCTTTCGACTACTGTCACACTAAAGATAATTTTGCATTATCAATAATCATAATTATTCACTATCGTTCTCTTTTTTAATAAGACACCTAAGCTTGATGATTTTTATTAAACAAAAAATGAAAATCATTCCAAGTTCCCTCTAAACCCTGCTTAAAGCGAGTTCACCCAAAAATGAACATTCTGTCATTAATTACTCACACTCATGTCATTCCAAACCTCTAAGACCTTCATTCATCTTCAGAGCACAAATTAAGATATTTTTGATGAAATTCAAATGCTTTCTGACTCTGCATAGACAGCAACATAATTACCACATTCAAAATCACAAAAATACAGAACAAAATTAACGTTTTTATTCAACAATTTAGTGCGTTGAAGACTGTCAAGGAAGATAAATTGTTGAATAAAGTCGTTATTTTTGTTTCTTTGTGCAAAAAAAGTATTCTTGTAGCTTCGTAAAATTACGGTTGAATCACTGATGTCACATGGACTATTTTACCTATGTCTTTCCTACCTTTCTGGGCTTTGAATGTGTTAGAAAGCCCTCGGATTTCATCAGAATGTCTTAACATAATAAGGGTGAGCAATTATTGCCGGACTTTTCATTTTTGGGTGAATTATCTCTTTAAGTACCCACTGGGAAATGATGGCACTGACACATTAACATTAACAGTCAATAACACTCCTCGACTGTTAACGGTGTGTTTGCACTTCCTGCAGAAATCCTCAGCCCCTCTGATTCCCAATGAACACACCCCTGACGAGGCTAAACCCGGCATTGGTGCAGGCACCCAGAAGAGCACCAGCTCCCCTAAAGAAGAGAAACCCCCCTCGCCAATATCCCCCAATGCTGTCGCCCCTGCAGTCATCAAAGAGTCGGCCCACTAGCTTGAAAGCCGCATTCTCCAGACTTCTCTCAACCCTCTGAAGAAACAGACACAGAAAAACTTGACTCGTTCAGAGCTGTGGCCTATGTTCTCTGATACTCGTTCGCAGAACGGGACCCTGTCTACCTGGATTCTGCACTAGCACTCGAGACAAGTTCTGGAGGTTTTTGAGACTATCCTCTCTGAATCACAGCATGATAAAACTCACAATGAGGGAAATGGGGAGCCACAGACTGAATCGAATGAGAATGGGCTACCCTGAAGCGTAATGAGGACATTATTTCCCTCGAAAGAGCTCGGTTGTTTTTTCAGTGTCATTACCTGTCCCTGTATAGCCTGCCTCCATTATTCCTAACCGTTTGTGTGCCCTGTAAAACCCATTACTAGCTTCAATAGTAGTTGTGCAAAATGCCCTTTGGATTAGACTTCTTTGTTTTCAAAGTGTGATAAGGAAAAGTGCTTCAGCCATAAACTGACATTTAGGCCCAACAAAACCACTTTATTCTGATGATAGGGCCATTTGGATCAGCTTAGTGAGTCAGTCAATTATAAATGTGATTCAACTCCGTGTCAAAACAGAAAGTTAAGCTCAGACTTGATTTTACAATCAGCATGGATGGTTGAAAGCAGTGGCTGTAAGATGTGTGTCAGCGAGTACAGACCGATCTGCTTCAGTAAGAGTGCCTTATCTATGCTCTACCATGCTCTCCATAATGCCCTAATGCTCATGTAAGTTAATCAACGTCATTTTTATACAATGCTAACGATCTGTCAGAATGCAAAAAAGCCATGGAGTAAATGTACATAATGTAAAGACTGAGAAGCTGCAAATTCCCTATAAGAAGTGAAAACATGCCTGATTTAGTACTATTATTTTCTTGAAGTTACATTCCCTTCATATTGTCTTAATAAGGTCTTTCCACATACACCTTTTTTGCTTTTCACTACGAGTCAGATATTACTACTCAAGGCCTAGAGTAAATAAAAGATAACGTTTACATCCGAAAATGAATTTCCAGAGTCTAGAAATGGGTAAAGTCCTCCTTCAGTGTCATTTTTAAGCATGCTTTTGCATTCAATTAAGAGCTCGTGCTTGTTTTTCTTTTTCCTCACATTCTTTTCACCATGTTTAAGGTAGCAAAGCTTGCCCTGTGTATAAGCAAATGCATATTGTAGTCACTTTAGTATGTTGATGGCCACTTGAAAGGGAACACTTTGTGGATGGGCCTACAGACATCAGGGACTTATGGACTCATACTTTTAAGTGAATTCTCATAGCTATTTTGTTTCAGAGAAGTAAACATGGGCAGTATTGATGTGGAAAACGTTAAAGTGAATTAAGAATTTAGTCTCCGTTTGAATAATTTGAAGCGGCAAGCTTTGTATCATTTTACGTTGCCAGCTCAGTGCCATCTTACAGCAGTTTGAAGTATATAAGCTGGACTGTTTCTGCGAGTCATTTAGTTATCAATGTTGAAGGATGTGTTGAGGGTAAAAGTCCATTATTGCGGGAAATGTAGTCTTGAATGTGCTTCTATCAGATCATGTTTAATTTATAGCGAATGGGATTTTCTGAATAATATGGTGTGAACAATTGTGATGATTGATTGCACTATTACTGTGTATGGAAGATGTGAATATTCATTTGCTAGGCTGGAGGTATTACAGATACAGAGTATGCTTAAAACTGCGATGAATAAATCCTACTTTTTTTTTCTGTAGTCATAATATGCTAATTTACTAAATGAGGCGTGACAAAAATCTAAAACTTTAATGCCAAGTCAGTGTAATGTGTAAGTTTGGGATATTAGCAAATGACGATCTGCTCTAGATATTTGGATACGATGCGTTGCGTACACATACGTCATCACGAATTGAGTTATGTTCACTTTGCTTGGTAATAACACTGTGATCATGTATATCCTCATACTCTTCACTTTCTACTTTATGAATTTGTGTGTATATGTATGTTCATTAAATTATATGGTATTATTACAATTTCTTCTTCATGGTGTTGTTTCAGATTTTTTTTTTTTTTCGTAAAAAACACAAACAAAACTAGTAAAAAAACTGTGAAAGTACAGACATCAATATAAGTGACAAACGGAAGGCAAAACGGAATACAATTATCAAAACAACGGCTTTGAAAACAAAACAAGGCATATTATAACAAATATTACCACAAACAGGAACCAAAATAGTCGGCTATAGAAGCAAAAGAATAAAACTGAACAATGTGCTTTTCCTCTTTCATGCCTGACAAAAAAACATTTTGAGTGCACCTGTTGTGTTACTCTGTACATTCATTCAACAGAAACAGTATAGTAGTATATGAAATGCTACTTCATAACTAAAGATATGATAATGGTGATGAAACTTCTCAGATATTAGAGAATCACAGTTAGCTCATATAGTACATAAACTCCAGAAATGGCTTAAATATTTATCTTTGTGAGTAAAATCAATAATTGGGGTTCCAGCACACTACTTATTTTATGTACGAACATAGCAGTCTTCATGCAGTCTGTTTTTCAAAATCCTACTTTTGATTTGTCAGAGAACAGCCATGTCCATAGATGATACCTTCAAGATCGTTATGCCATCTTCTAAGAAGACCTATTGGCTTCTGTATGGGCTGTGCATATGAAACAGTTCTTTCTCATGCAATTCAATCCAGCATGTTGATATGACATACTCTCGATAATTAAGAGAGCGTGACGGAGTTTCAAAGGAGCAGGATCTTTGTTTAGCTCTCAAGACTCTCTTCCACCTTCATCTCGTCCAGTTGCTCCTGAATTGCATTGAGCTTTGATTCTGTGTCCGGATCAATCTCCGGCTCCGGCTGGGATTCCACCTGGGGCTCCTCGCGTCCGTTTGCCAGGTTCTCTGTGCTCTCGTAACAACCTGAGTCCCGTGGCATTTCAGTCTTTTGCTCCTCTGCATCGGATTCATCCTCCGCTGGAGAGCAGAAAGGATGTTAGTACATCAAACAGAATATAAATTATAAATACAGTTGGAGTCAAAAGTTTACGTACACCTTGCAGAATCTTCTAAATGTTATATTTATCAAAATAAGGGATCATTCTAAACGCATGTTATTTTTTATTTAGTACTGACCTGAATCATATATTTCACATAAAATATGTTAACAAGAGAATTATTATTTTTTTTATCAAAATAACCTCATTCTTGATTCTTAATATTGTTTTGTTTGTTTAGTGATAGTTGTTCATGAGACCCTTGTTTGTCCTGAACAGTTAAACTGCCGTCTGTTTTTCAGAAAGTCTTTCAAGTCTGACAAATTTGTTGGATTTTCAGCATTTTTGTGTATTTGAACCCTTTCCAACAATGACTGTATGATTTTGAGATCTATCTGTTCACAGGACAACTGAGGGACTCATGTGCAACTTTTACAAAAGGTTCAAACCCTCACTGATGCTCCAGAAGGAAAAATGATGCATTAAGAGTCATGTAAACTTTTGAACAGAATTATGTGTATATTTTTCTTATTTTGCCTAAATATATTTTTTTATTTAGTACTGCCCTTCTGAAGATACTTACATGTTTCCCAGAAGACAAAATAAGTTACATTTACCCTGTTCTTCAATTTCCAAAAGTTTAATGCATCATTTTTTTTCCCCTTCTGGAAAAGGTTGTCCTCAGTGTGATAAGGATCTTAAAATCATACAGTCATTGTTGGAAAGGGTTCAAATTACACAAAAAAGCTGAAAAAACACAACTGACAGGTGATCTGACCAAACCAACCAGATTAGAGTAAATTACCATTGGTGGATTTGAATTTGAAAAATGGATGTCATCAAAAATATCTTAATTTATGTTCCAAAGCTGAACGAAGGTCTTACAAGTTTGGAACGATATGAGGGTGAGTAATTAAAGGAAAAAATCACTTCCAGAACAAAAATTTACAGATAATTTACTCACCCCCTTGTCATCAAAGATGTTCATTTTTCTTTCTTTCCTCAGTCGTAAAGAAATTATGTTTTATGAGGAAAACATATAGTGTATAGTGGACTTCTATGGTGCCCCCGAGTTTAAAAATGGCTCTTAAAAGATCCCAGATAAGGAAGAAGGGTCTAGCTTTGTGTGAGCTCTGCATGTACTGTGTGTATTCCAGTTCATGACAATTGGGGTATGTCGAAGTTCTCATTTTCTTCTCCAACTTCATCAAATCATCCTACATCACTGTTACCTTTTTTTTGTAAAGGGGGTTTGATCCTCTTTGCTTGTTCACTTTGTAAACACTAGGTCGGTACTCCTGAAGCGATGTAGAACGATTTTGAAGTTGGAGGAGAAAATGAAATGGGAGTTTTTCAGCATACTCTAACTGTAATGAACCGGAATACATACAGTTCACGCAGAGCTAGACAAGATGAGCATTTGAGGTTAAAAAGTATATAAATTCTAATAAATAATTTATTGTTTCGCTAGATAAGACCCTTCTTCCTCTGCTGGGATCATTTAGAGCCCTTTTTTTTGCTGCATTTAAATTGCATTTTGAAAGTTCAAACTCGGGGGCACCATAGAAGTTCACTATATGGAGAGAAATCCTAAAATGTTTTCCTCAAAAAGCATATTTTCTTTACGATTGAAGAGAGAAAGACATGAATATCTTGAATGACAAGGAAGTGAGTGGCAGAATTTTCATTTTTGGGTGAACTAACCCTTTAAACTACTCTCCTGTCTGGTTTGTTTGTCGGAGGAAATGACAGATCGCCTGTCAATCAAGCTCTCTGCGAAGGCTCAATTAAGATAACAGTCTGGACTTGATGGACTTACAGTCATGAAGCAATTCTGTTGCTTTCAGTATCTTCACGCGTTGCTCGGGGTCTGTAATGTTCAATTCATTCAGATGGGACTCCTTCAGGCCTCTGAAATCCTCCAAACTCTGGAAACCATGCATGGACAGGAGTGATCCCAGCTCCTGGACAAACAATTAAGTCATTTAGAGCAGATCCTATTGTACCATGATGTAATGGCCCACGTGTTTTAGAGAAAGTAACTCGAGGCTTACAGTTAGGCCTATTCTCTCCAGAACTTCCTCCAAGGTTTGTGGTTTGGGTTTGTTCTTACGTCCCTGACTCTGGCATCGCTTCCTCTTTGGTGGTGTGTCCTCGTCTGGTAGTATTGTGACGTAGATGAATTTAAAGGAGCCCACTTTGTTGTTGAGTTTCCCAGTCCAGGTGCCTACTGGTGGCTTCTCAATAATCTGGATGATGTCTCCTTTCTGTGTGTTTTGAAAAGAAGAGTAAATGATGACAGAATTTTCCTATTTTTATGTTGACCAAAAACAGCACTTTTTAAAAGCCTGACCTGTAGTTTGAGGGATTCAATGTCGTACGGGCTGGGGGTGAAGTCAGTGTGGACGAGGGCTCTGCCGCAGAAGGGTCCTGTGTAGGTGCTGTCCTCCAGTCTCATACTGTCTCTCTGGCTGAAGCCACTGTCCAGACTCTGCCTGTCAGCACCTGCACATCAGGAAAAAGAAAATCGATCAGCCTCATGATCACGCTTTAGCTTCATATTGTGCCGGGTTGGGATGGCTTACATCCAGAGAGCTGGCGTGAGAGAGGGCTGTGTATTGTGTCCTCTGAGCTGTTGGAGCAAACAGACGTTCTGTTGCCAGCAGTGAGATCTGGTATCCAGTCATTTGGAGACATGGGAGACATAGAGCCGTCCTCCCCACTCTCAATCTGAAATCAACAAACGTAACATAATTAAAAGTTCACTTTAATTTATATCCTGTCATGACCTAACCTACTGGAAACATCCCGAGGATGTTGACTGTATAAAATGTACTGATATCATCCACACGGGGGAGACAAATGC
The DNA here is from genome assembly GCA_033026305.1 of Cirrhinus molitorella. Taxonomy (NCBI): domain Eukaryota; kingdom Metazoa; phylum Chordata; class Actinopteri; order Cypriniformes; family Cyprinidae; genus Cirrhinus; species Cirrhinus molitorella. The sequence continues at coordinate 27,472,997 of CM065129.1, read as the reverse complement.
AATCAAAATTTTCTAGTTTGCTAGTATGTAAGTTTACTTGGGTAAATAAAATGAAATAAAATTAAAAAATATATTGAAAAAAATTACATTTGAACTCAGAAAAGTTACACGTTACATTAAGTGCTTTTCTTAGATAGTTGCTAGTATGTTAGTTTACTTAGGAAAATAAAATAAAATAAAATAAAATAGAATTCAGAAAGATAAATCTGTTACATTAAGCATTTTTCTTAGATGGGTCCTAGTATGTTAGTTTACTTAGGAGCATAAAATAAATTAAAATAAAAATTAAAAATTTTGTTAAAATATGAGGATTTTACATTTAATTTTACATTACATTAAACATTTTAGGGTTAAATTATATATTTTTTTAATTAACAGTTTTACAGCATTAATTATATTTATAATTTAATTGTTATTTTTAAATGCAGTTACATTATAGTTTACTTAGGAAAATGAAATTAAATAATACAATAAAAATAAGAATTTTGTTAATTTTATTATTTTATTTTAAATAAAATTAAATAATACAATTAAAATGAAATAAAATAAAACATAAAAAGAGAAATCAGTTACATTAGGTGTTTTTCTTAGATCGTTGCTAGTATGTTAGTTTACTTAGAGAAAAAATAAAAATAAAAATAAAACAAGTTATTTTATTTGACATAAAATCCATTTAAAATAAATAAAATTAAATAAAATGTAAAAAATAAAATACATTATTTTATTTAGAAGCAAATTAATTTAAAATAAATAAATCAATAAAATAAAACAAATTGAATAAAAAAATAAAAAAACTATTTTATTCATAATAAAAGTTATTTAAAATAAATAAATAATAAACAAAATTAGAACTCTGTTAAATCCATTACATTAAGCGCTTTTCTTAGATTGTTTACTTAAGAAAATAAAATAAAATAAAAATTAAAAAACAATTTACATGTAATTTTGGAATAGAGATATTTTAACAGGATTTTACATGTAATTTTAAATGTAACATTTTACAATAGTTAAATTAATTTACATTAATGAATGCATTAGGTATCATTAACTAGCAATTACTTTCTAGCATTTATTAATATACTTTAATGTTTATATGTAATAATAAAAAAAATACTATACAATATTTTAAGTAGCAAATAACATTAACCAAAACGACTAAATTCTGTAAAAGTGTTTATTGTTAATTCATCATTGACTCTTATTGTACTTCAGACTTGTGCTTTCAACTCACCCCCTCCTCCGCAAGGGCTTTCTGTACCATCTTGGAGGTTTTACGGGTCATTGTGCGAGTTATGACGTTTCTCCATTTCTTCCCCAGTTTCCCGTTACTTTTCCCTGAATCCTCCGGTGGTGCACCTTCCAGCTGCTGAAGGAAATTTCACAAAGAATTAAACTGTTTTTACTGTGCACTTAGTCAGTAGGCACTAATTTTGTCTTCTCGACTCATCAAACTTCCTCTTGTCTAAAAAGGTCCACAGGCGATGAATAATTGTTGCTATGCTGCTTGTCCTCACATTTGCAGTGCACAGAACAACACATCTGAACACGAGGACAAGCAGTATAGCAAGTGTGCACTATGTCCTGGGACCATCATTAAATCAGCTGAGACTTGTTGCCTTTTTGTAATCTTTTTGTTTTTAATTACTGATTGCAGAACTCTTTGATGTGTTTTTCATAATCCGTTTGCAATGTGCCATGTTATGTTTCGGGCTTTGCCCTGGCTGAGCTGAATCAGCACATATTTGTTTGCGATATAACCTCATTATAAACAGTGTTAGGTTTAAAGCGAAGGGCCGCAGTTCTCAGGAGGATTTCCAGTAAACTCTGTGACAGTGGTTTTTGTGTCACTACCACACTGAGTCAGTGTGGCTCCTCCTCTCTGAGTTCTCAGAGAAATGTCACAGGCTCTTCCTTTTAGGACAACATGTGCTGATCAAAGGCACAGACAAAAAAACAAAAGTACCTGTCGACGTCAAGGGGATTTTACATCTATCTGTTACATTGCCCTTGTGTTTACACCTCAGCACTTAACCTAAGGTTTGCACAGAAGCATATCACTCAACACTTTCGATATGGAACAGGCTGTTTATACAAACCAAAAAATAAATGAATATTTATTCAATTATTAATTATTCTAAATTAATTATTTTTTGTTAAAACAATGTCTTACTAAATAAAATTTATACACAACCTTTTTAAAAATGTTTTTAAAAAAGTCACTTATGCTCACTAAGCCTGCATTAATTTAATCAAATACAGTAAAACATAGCATTGTGATATATTACAGTTTAAAATAACTGTTTTCTGTTTGGATATATTTTATTTGGATATATTTCGTATTTATTTCTGTGATGGCAAAGCAGCATTTCTTCAGTCTTCATTCAAATATGTGGATTTGCTCAAGAAACTTATTATTTTTCTTCTTCTTAATATCGAAAACAGTTGTGCTGTTTACTATTTTCCTGGAAACTGTGATACATTTTTAAGGAGCCTGTAAGGTTTCGAAGAACAGCTTTTATTTGAAATATAATTTTTTTTGTAAAATGATGAATCACTTTTGATCATCCAAAAAGTATATATATATAAAAAACTTTTGCAATGTATATAAAATACATATAAATACTACCAGTCAAAAGTTTTTAAACAGTAAGAAGTCTCTTCTGCTCACCAAGCCTGCATATATTTGATCTAAAATACAGCAAAAACTTAAAAATACCTGTTTTCTTAAAAATATTCCTGTGATCAAAGCTGAATTTTCAGCATCATTACTCCAGTTTTCAGTGTCTCATGATCCTTCAGAAATCATTCTAATGTGCTGATTTGCTGTTCAAGAAACATTTTTTATTATTATCAATATTTAAAACAGTTAAGTAAATTTTTTCTGGATTCTTTGATGAATAGAAAGATCCAAAGATCAGCATTTATCTGAAATAAAAAGCTTTTGTAACATTATAAACTATACCATTCAAAAGCTTGGAGTCAGTATTTCTATTGCAGATAAATGCAGTTGTTCTAAACTTTCTATTCATCAAAGAAACCTGAAAAAAATTGACTTTATTGTTTTCGAAATAATAATAATAATAATAATAATAATAAAATGTTTTTGAGCAGCAAATCAGAATATTAGAATTATTTATGGAGGATCATGTGACTGGAGTATTTCAGCTTTGAAATCACAAAAATAAATTACATTTTAAAATATATTCAAATAGAAAATAGTTAATTTAAATAGCACAAATATTTCAAAATGTTATTGCTTTTGCTGTACTTTGGATTAAATAAATGCAGGCTTGGTGAGCAAAAGAGTCTTCTTTTAAAAAACATTAAAAATCGTACTGTTCAAAAACTATTGACTGAGTGTATATGCATATAAATATAAATATATAAAATACCACAGTTGTCCGCCTCTTCGAAAAGCAGACAGAAAGCTAAGCAGGCTCTCTGCTTGGATGGCTCATGAAAGGATGACATCCTGTCTAGATATTTTTAAAACAGTGTGGCTTTCAAATGAAGCAGTTATTAAGCACTATTTGAGCAGCTTGGTTTAAAGTTAACTGTGACTTGGCTGTTGTTTGTTCTACACAGCTGCACTTTATCCAATATTTTGATAAGCATGAGACAGTAGTAAGTTGAACTTGAGTAGAGTAAATTCATCTCTGAAAACTGTAATGATTTACTCACCCTTAAGTTGTTCCAAACCTGAGTTTCTTTCAGCTGTTGAACAATGTTGGTAACTAAACAGTTGATGTATCCATTAGTATTTTTTTTTCTCCATACTTTAAAAGTCAGTGGCTACTATCAGCTAGTTGGTTACCAACATTCTTCAAAATATCTTTTTTTATGTTTAACAGCTGAAAGAAGCTCATACAAGTTTGGAACCTGTAGGAAGGAGAGTAAATTACAGAATTTAAATTTTTTGGTGAACTGTTCCTTTAACAAACTACTCTGCACTTACGGTTTCATCCAGTGTTGCCTCAGTGTTCACCACAGGTGATGACGGCTTTGGCTTCATAAAGTCTTTGAAGCTGCTGGACCTTTGCAGAGTCAGCTGTAAACACAGAACATTTCCTCATCAGAGACAAATTAAAATTACCATACAATACAGTATATAGACATAGATAGATAGATAGATATATAGATGGATGGATGGATGGATAGATAGATACATAGATTATAGCTCATTATTCCTCATTAAATGGCTTTATGGTTGAATGCAGAGTCATCCAGCATTATGCTGATGAAATTTAATCTCTATGCATCATGACAAAATCCAGTTTAGTTTAACTGATAGCTTGTTATAATGGCCATTAAATGTTACTGTAATTCCACAAGCATACATCCTGATCAATATTTGAGGCATTATTGGGCCTCTAGAGCAACATTGGAGCAGAAGAATCCACATTATCCTTTTCAGATCCATAGCCTACTAGATGAAATTATAAGCATGGATAAAGGCCTGTTCACACCAAGGACGATAACTTTAAAGATAACGATAAAGATATAGTTATAAAAATCGTTCTCGGTATTAAAGAGAATAGCAAAGTCACAGAGAAAGATCGTTGGAATCAAGTACAGAGCGATTTTTTTCCAGTTGATGAACGAAGAAAACATTGACACCCAATCAGAATCAATCCTAGTATGACGAGCTCGAGAATTTAAAGCGACAGACGAGCATTCGTTTAGAATAAATACGTATCGTCCCACTCGTGTGGACGCTAATATAACGTTAGTTTTTGTTGCATTTACATGACTTCAACCAGTAGATGTCCTCAGCACGCACGTTTCAAGCGCATTTAAACAGTGAATCTAGCGTAAACTATCTATCTATAACGTAGTCAATGTAGTGGAATAAAAATAATACGGACTCTTTTCTGCTGCACCTTGAAAGGAGGCAAACAATGTTGTCCAACCCTGCGCTGAATTCCTGAGGTAATTTTATGTTATATGTTACTCTGCTGTGCAATATATGTTTGCTTCTACATGTGTCTCCTGCTTTTTCAAACTTACAAGCCCTTTAAATTTGAATGAAGTCTGACGATTCAAACGAAGTTATTGTTCTTGGTGTGAACGCGCTTTAACACTTGCTTGAATTTATGTGATTTGTAGGGTGGAAAAACCTATGAACTGTTCATGAAAAATAATATTTTCACTGGTTTTTACAGATAGAAAATGTGTTTAGTGACACTTAGTGACCAGTCAAAAGTTTGAACAATAAGATTTTAATGTTTTTTAAGTCTCTTCTGCTCACCAAGCCTGCATTTATTTGTTCCAAAGAACAGCAAAACAGTACAATTTTGAATAATTTTTTTCTATTTAAATATATATTTTAAAATGTAATTTATTCCTGTGATGCAAAGCCGAATTTTCAGCATCATTACTCAAGTCATATGATCCTTCACAAACCATTTTAATATGCTGATTTGCTGTTCAAATCTATTACTATTGTTATTATTTAAAACAGCTGAGTAATTTTTTTTTCAGGATTTTTTGATGAATAAAAAGATCCAAAGATCTTTTTTTTTTTTTTTTTTTTTTTTAGCTTTTGTAACATTATACACTATACCATTCAAAAGCTTGGAGTCAGTATACAGTATAATATTATTATTTTATTATTTTTTTGTAAAGAAATTATAGAAATTAATTTTATTTAGCAAGGCTTTAAATTGATCGAATGTGATGCTTTCAGATAAATGTTGTTCTATTGAATTTTCTATCCATCAAAGAAAGCTGAAAAATTCTACTAATAAATGTTTTCAGCTTTGAAATCACAGGAATAAATTACATAAATAATAATAATATTTTATAAATAATAAATAATAATAATAATAATTTTTTTGCTATTTTAAAAAGTAAAAATATTTCAAAATTTTACTTTTTACTTTGGATCAAAGAAATGCAGGCTTGGTGAGCAGAAGAGACTTTGCTTTTATTCTGATATGGCATGGTGGGCCAAATCAAAGGCCATCATGAGCTAACTTTGTCCTGCTGGCCCTGGTTGCTGCACCGCTGATCTATATGATAAAAGTAATTGCATATTACATGATTCTTTTTTTAAATTATTATTACTGACACATTTAAACTTTAAAAAACACACAAAGTGTGTTACTTGTTTGAGTAGAACCAAAGTAGTTTCATTCAAGACTAAGAACCTTTTTTTTAATTAACGCTACTCATTCAGTTGTGGTTATGTGCATCTTTGTTCCAGTTTGACATTTTTCTCTTATCTGAACCTTTCACTGTGCCACTTAACTGCAGCACAGGAAGTGGGTATGTCACAGTCATCTTGCAGCCAATCCCTGCAGAGCTGTGCACTATCTAGACAACACACTACAGAGTGCAATCTGCTATAGAAATGCAGAGAGATTGATAAACACTGGTGAAATGACCTGCACAAATCATTCCCATCTATTTGCAAAATGTCACCATCACAGTGACAACATTCTGGATCATCATAAGATGTTGAAATATATTTGTGACAGATCTCGACTGAAATGATTACTCATAAAAACCATGAGCAAAGAGGAAACTGCAACATTTGAGCTGATGTAGAAAAGTATTTTCATTTACACCATGGTAATGCACGTCATCTCTGGGCTCTGGCTAAGGATATGAGAAAGGCATTGGTTTAAAACACATAAATAAAAGAGATCAAAATAACCGTAACGCACAACTGCAACATTTTCAGATCTCACTTTGCTTGGGTTCCATGCGTTTTCAAAGCACCTGCAGTTTCACAGAGGAGAAATATCGAAACTCTTGGTTGTCACACGCAAGATGTGAATCAAATGGAAAATAAGAGTAATGCTAGAAGCAGTTAACCGCTGATTGAGATGAAGCGGGCTCTGAAGGCCTACGTAAATGTCACTTTGAATTTAGGAGCTGTGTTTGGATGCTTCGCTTTGACGAGGTCTGAACCGCTTCAGGATGTGTGGTACGGTCTGCTGTCTCTCTACAGGAACTGCTGCACAGCCATGCATTTTACCCAGAACAATCATAGAGTTTCAGTTCTTACAAGTCTGATATCAAACAGGACCGGTTACAATAGGACTATTATTCATGCAGATGAATTAAAACATTTGAAAAACACTCTCCAAGTACTGGTGACTGAACAAAACCACATGTGTTCTGGCATAATGCATTTGTTTCATTTATCTTTTGGTTTTTAAACTATATATTATGTATTCTTTTTCTCTGTGATGGAAGACCTCCAGAAGGAAACCTCCCAAGATCTTCCTTTCTACTCTGGCATCATTTCTAACTGTTCAAATCAGGGCCACACATGCAGATTAAGGCATAAACTCCTACCTTCTTCTTTTGCACCTGGGCCTGCTCCTTTTCAGACGCGTTGGATGGTTTCCGTCGTAACATTGTTGATTCAGTAGTGGGTGGTCAATATTCTCCTGAGGACCACAACTATAGCTGTGGCAGTGTGACACTTGGTTGTGCTAAACTAATTGTCAGTCTTGCTGCCACGGTGCCACTCACCGAGAGACAAAGCCACCAGAGGAGGAAGAGGCAGAAGAAAAGTTCTCTGAACGCTGGAGTGGAGAACTAAGCGCTTGAGGAAGTCACATGACTAGACAGGAACTTCTTTTTTTAAGAGGTGGTTTTGGTTCGAAATGGTTCATATCAGATAGAAAAACAAACCAGAGATAAAAAGATAATAAAAAACACTAATGACCAGTTATATATTTAGTGATACAGCACATCCTCAACCTGAACCTCTAGATTTGTAATGGAGCTCAGATATGAGAATGAGGAATTATTAATATTTATTTTTCAGAGTCTCAGACTCTAAATATTTAGAATCTTGAACAGTTAAATATTCTAATATTTGTAAAATGCATTTTTAATTTGTTAAATCATTTTATATATGAATTATTAGTTAAAAATATATAATAGAAACTTTAATTTAAACATTTACATTTTCTAATACTTACATATACACATAAATAATATATAAAAATGCATTTTAAAGAAATAATTCAAATTTTTAATTTAGAACTTTATTTTAAAATAAATATTCCATTCATATATATATATATATATATATATATATATATATATATATATAAGTAAAATAAATATATACAAATAAAAACAATTTAATGTAGAACATTTAAATATTCTAGTACTTGTAAATAGTACTTATAAATATTAAAAATAATTATTAAATAAAGAAAATTAAGAAAATACTAAAGTAGAATTTAAATATTGTAATGTTTATATATTATATATATACACACAAATATATATAAAGTAAATATATAAAATGAAAAACTATTTAATGCAAAACTTCTTAGTACTTATAGATATTAACTAAAGAAATAAAATGACAAAATACTTAATGTAGAATTTCAATACTGTAATGTTTATATATATATATAAACTGTTTAATGTAGAACATATAAATACTCTAGTACATGTAAATACTACTTATAAATATTAAAGATAAATATTAAAGAAATAAAATAATTAATTAAAGTACTTTAAGTAGAAATGATCTTATGAAGATATTTTGTAAATTACCGTAAGTATATCAAAACTTAATTTTTGCTTAGTAATATGCATTGCTAAGAACTTCATTTGGACAACTTTAAAGGCGATTTTCTCAGTATTTAGCTTTTTTTGCACCCACAGATTCCAGATTTTCAGATAGTTGTATCTCGGCCAAATATTGTCCTATCCTAACAAACTATACATCAATGGAAAGGTTAAAAAAAAAAAATCCTTATGACTGGTTTTGTGGTCCAGGGTCACATATTATCCACACCACATGGCATCTATCATTAACGTGTCCTGAGACGAAAGATTGAGGTCTTTGCAAGTTTGCAGCCAGCTGTGACAGACAATAGAGGAAGTTTCTATGTGTGTGAGTTGGCAGAGTTATTTCTGTTTGTGTGTTAACACCACATGGAAAGATGCCTCTCATGATTATGAAATATTTGGATCAAAGAGTTCGGTGTTTACAGCACATATAAGCTGTCAGTAACATACAGTACATGACTTTAGATAAGAACAGTATTTTCTGTCGTACATCCCGCGGTCAAGCACAGTGACAACTTTAATGAGGTAATTGTTTTCAAAACCTCCTGTTGCTGCACTTCCTCTTTATGTATGGTCACGCCACGTACAGAGCCTCGGCTAGCAAAGACACACATGACAAATATACAGTATTGCACCCATCAGTCCTATTTTTGTGAAGATAAGGAACAATGCTGAATGTTGTTTCGAGCTGGAGAACAACTAAACAAAGAATCGCAGAGAGAGAGAGAGAATGAGTGAGTGAGCGGACGTCTCCAAACCACAATCACACCTTACTGCGGTTCTGACGGAACTGTTGCCAAGCAACAGCACCTCTGCAGGCATGAGACCTTCACATGCAGCAGTGCTATTGACAGCAGCTCGCTTCAGGCCTGTGACAATTAAAGAGGATCGTAGAGGCTGGGTTCTCAGGAAACGCTGTTAAGATGTGTGTCTGCTCTGATATCTGTGTCAGAGTTAGAACTTGTTTTTAAGCTGTCAAGTCAGTTTCAGTGCCTTAAACCATGCCCTGTTCTAAAACTAACACACCCATATGAAACAAGCCTTGATGCGTTGTGCTAATATTTTAGAAAGGAGTGGTCACAGGTCATTTTTTACACGGAATGAAAAACAGGATTCGTTTATGTTTTTAAATAATTGCTGGCAGTAGCTAAATATAAAATAAATATAAAATGTATACTATTTATTATGGCATCTGACATACACTCTCTGTCAAAAGTTTTTGAACAGTAAGATTTTTTATTTTTTTTTTAATGTTTTTCATTAAGTCTGCATGTATTTGATCCAAAATATCACAAAAGCAGTAATATTGTGAAATATTTTTACTATTTCAAATACATGCTTTCTATTTGAATTTATTTTAAAATGTAATTTATTTCTGTGATCAAAGCTAAACTTTCAGCATCATTACTCCAGTCTTCAGTGCCACATGATCCTTCAGAAATCATTCTAATTTGCTTTCACCAGGATTTTTTTTGATGAATAGAAAGATCCAAAGATCAACATTTATCTGAAATAAAAAGCTTTTGTAACATTATACACTATATACCATTCAAAAGCTTAATAGAAAGATAGTACTTTTATTTAGCAAGGATGCTTTAAATTGGTCAAAAGTGATGATAAAGACATTTATAATGTTACAAAAAAGTTATATTTCAGATAAATCCTGTTTTTGTGAACTTTATATTCATCAAAAAAAAAACAATATAATAATAATAATAATAATAAATGTTTTTGAGCAGCAAATCAGAATATTAGAATGATTTCTCAAGGATTGTGTGATTAAATGCTAATAAATCAGCTTTGAAATCACAGAAATAAATTACAAAAATAAATTATTTAAAAATATATTAAATAGAAAAAAGTTGAATTGAGTGAATTGGGGCAATGATAAAGCAATGGCTATAAGCGGTGAAGAAAACACTATGATATATGGTTTTGGCTTAATAAAAAATGCCAACGCAAGAGAATAAAAGGTTAAAGTAAGGTTTGAAACATTCCATATCTTCCAGCTGAATAAATGATTGATGACTACAGAATTATTTATATGAAGTATTTAGCCCTAGCTTTGCTGAAAATTTCAGTTCGGAGTTCATAGACAAATATTTTTTTGGATTTTGACAGCCACATCAAAACCTCAATGGATTTCACTGAGCCACTCTCAGTACTGAAAGTTAACTACTGAAGCTGTTACCTCCAAAAAAAAAAAAAAAAAAAGTTACAATCAAAACATATTTTCGGGCATTGCTAGATCCTTTGTACTGGGTCACAAGCCTTAATCCCAGTAAAATATTACTGATACATCCTTAAATCACTGGGATTAAAGAGGACCTATTATGCCCCTTTTTACAAGATGTAATATAAGTTTGTAGCGTCCCTAGAATGTGTCTCTGAGGTTTCAGCTCAAAATACCCCACAGATTATTTATTATACCATTTTGTAAATTCCTATTTTAAGAAGAAACAAAACCAACGCTGTTTTCGTGCATGTCTCTTTAAATGTAAATGAGCCATATCTGAGCACACGTTTTCTGAGCACACATATGTAAAGCATGCGCACAAAAAGCGGTTGTCACATGGCATGTGAGTACTAAAGTTCTTTCAAGTCTTATTGTGCTTAAACTGTCAAACACACACTGTTATTAGATCTGTGTGTTAGGTACTTGACTGGATAACTTCTTTAGCTTTAATAAGGAAACATTTCTTACTTGAATGTTGCTTTTAAATGCTATAGCATGAAGATAAACATGGCGGACTGTGCGTGGCTCACTCAGGGCAGGGTCTTGGCTAACAACAATCATGGACGGGGCATGCAAATGTGACATCACTTTTTACAGATTCTGCAAAAGCTTGTTCTGAGACACTACTTATGGTTTATGGGGAGTGAAAAAAGGAGCAGTGGATTTTTATCATTATAGGGTGTTTGTGTACACACACTGCCAACACACATTTATGTTCAAAGAACACGTATCAAGTCATATATGTTTTCCATCCGCTTTTTAGAATCAGAGCTAGGGCTGTTTGATTCCGACATTTTTGGAATCGATTGGATTCGATTCCAAGAATCAATTCCTCACTGTTGTTTTCGATTCTTTTTTTTTTTTTTTTTTAGATTGGAGGAAGCTAATTTTGCAATGACTGCATGATATAAGGTCATAGAAAATAGCTTCATTTGTAAATATTATGATTTTTTTCTGTAGCTCTGACTGATTTTAAATTGTAATTTGGTCTGCATTGCCAATGAAATTAGCCATAACCCACAGCTCAACACTGGACATGCGTATATTGCATAAATAAGACATGAAGGGTCTAAAATACATGTGGACATTTGAATGATGTTTACTTTAACAGTATGGCTTTGCACAAAATTAGCAAACTATACACTAAAACAAAATGAACAGACCTTTAACAACACTGATATAAGACACTGATATGTGATCTCTCCGTTTTCTTTCAGAATTATTATTGGCTAGATAGAAAGGTTAAAAATAGCATTTATTCAAAATGTAAATAAGAGAAACACCCTCGATCACGTCATGATTCTGTCGTGCAGCGCTCAAAATTGTGGACAGCACCGTAAAATAACTTTTGCATTGTTTTTTAAACTGGTTCATTAAAACGATCTATCCGAACAAGCCTTTTTGTGGAAACGAATCAGACTTCTAATCACTATTATCGAGCAAGAGTGCTTCTCAAGCGGAAGGCTGCATCCTGAAACTCAGACGAGCTCAGTAATGAAGTTTATTTCGTGAATCGACGTTCAGCGACATTTGATGACTGGCAGTAGAGATATGTCATTTCATCTTACCTTTAATTCCTGATAAAACAACGTTAATGAGCGCGGTGCTGCTTTGTGTACAGCCGTGTCTATGGAAAGCGTAATATTTCAGCACTCACCTCGTGGCAGAGAATGAATTTGCATTTCCAATCATTTTTTTCAGCTGTTTATGGTCAAACTATTGCAAATATCGACCCATGTTTTTATGCAGCAAACACATAGTGTTCTAAATGTGAAAGAAGTTAATGTGCCTTCTAAAAATCTAAACAATTAAGACTATAAGTAATATAGTATAAAGGCTTAAATGCTGTTGTATAACGTATTTGTTTTTTGTGAAAACCTGTATCTGAACTGTAAATCATAATTTCATGGCTTAATATGCTACCATACATTGTCCAACCCCACTCGTAGTGTGTTAATTTTACTTGTGCAGCTCTTAAAAGGGTCATAAATTGCCTTAAATTGATATTTAAAAATTCTGCAGATACCCTGTAAATAGTGAAATAAAATTCATAAAAAATAAAATTTGTGTATTGAAAAAATTTTTGATTGACATTTAGACTCTTATCTGATTTTCTATATTTTTTAAACCAGAGATTTTTAAATTTTGCGAGCCCTGCACACTGGATTGTTTGCAGCAGTTTTGTCACATCGATAAGGAAAATTCAGACCAGCTGACGAAACATTTAGATCCAGTTCTGCGTTGTCTCTACATTTTTACACTTGTTGGTTATTTGCTTTCATGCCTTTCAAACTTATATATTTAGTTTTCTTTATTTTTTATGCATTTTTATTAATTTATGCAGATTTTAGTGAGAAAGCTGAGAAAAATCTTAGTGTTGCTTAGTGTCTAGATGTTTAAAAAATTACGATGTCAAAAGGTGTTATGCTGAGAAGGTGTTGATGGTGTTTGGATACAGTTAGTGAAGTGGACTTTATTTGACATCTATAATTATGACTGCTAATGATGAAATCAGAACTTAGAACACATAAGCTGCATCCGAAAACTGAAAATTGCTGCCTACACAGGCAGGATAAGGAGGTGCAAACAAAGGCATCAAGGCATGTCTGAATCCAATGATCGTGCCACATCCTGTCTACTGAAATACTTTCATATGATTGATCCTGTGCTTTCCATTCTGTGACAGTTAATCTAAACGATTTTAATCAACTTTTTCCACTTTTGATATGATTTTAAACGAGAACTTGGTATTGTAATAATTAAATGCAAGAAGGCTGAAATCGGTTTTGTGAGCTAACTTCACATGCAAATCCTGCCTGCAAAGTTATTGCCTGATTGGGCAGTGAGGCTCTCAGACACAGACATATGATAAACCAAAAGTAGTGGAAATACTATAGCAGTCTTACTTTAATGAACTATAAATTAACAACGATTGTCTTAAAATAATATATTCATACAAAAACATGCAATGTGTTATTTTTTTTAAACCTTAATATTATCTTTCTTAATTAAATATTTGCAATATTTCTCATAAAATACATTACAAAATACAGAACAAAAGTTCAAACACAGGACAAATCCTAATGAGGTGGTAAAACCACAGAAAAATAGCTTGAAATAAAATAAAGGGGAGAAAATAGAAAAGAACAAAAGAACACTGTATACAATTGACAGCTTAATTTAAGTACACAATTGTAGCTTTTCTGTTTGTACCTGAAAGTGAGTTTGTCACCCCAGCCCACAATACGAGCAGAGGCAGTACTGAACGCTGTGAAGTGGGTTTTTACACTCTTCAGTGCTTGTTTTACAGCAGATTATGCAGGAAAACAGAAGGCAGCACTGTTGCTAGCAGTGTGACTGAGGAGATGACAGCTGAAGCTCCAGCTCTAAGGAACGGTGCCGTATGCTTCATCATCCAGTCATACTCTTCCGTCAGCCCCTGCTTCTCCAGCTCGGGGCCCACCACGCTCTGGATGGTCTCGTAGTATTTGTTCAGCCAGTGCAGCTACAAGACAACAACAAATAAAATGCTGTCAGACAAAGACATAACCCGCACTGCCAGCCATAGCTGAGATCAGTGATTCCTGTTTGTCATAAATGAAAATAAGGCCATGAGCTAACCCACAACACCCCTCCCTCCCAAGATGCATTTCCAGTGAAGAGCATCTGTGGGCATGTTTTCAAAAGAAAACCAACACTAGAAAATAATCAGTGTTGGGGAAAGTTACTTTTAAAAGTAATGCATTACAATATTGAGTTACTCCCTAAAAAAGTTACTAATTATGTTACTTAGTTACTTTTTATGGAAGGTAATGCATTACATTACTTTTGTGTTACTTTTTAAATCTGGGCAGGGCTTGCTTGTTTCTGTTTAATATAAAATTGTTTGATTCTTAGCAAATGTAAAAGCCCTTTCATACCAAAATGAAATTAAGTGAATAAGCCTAAGGCTAAAGGAAAATTAAATTCACGCCTGTACAGTAGAACTGTAGGATGTTAATGTTAATATAAAGTAAGTTTTGCTTATTAGTACACTGCAAAAAATGCTTTTCTTACTTAGATTTTTTTTTCTTGCTTCCAGCCAAAATATCTAAAAATTCTTGAATCTAAAAGGATTTTCTAGACAAAAAAAAAAAAAAAAGTAAAAGTAAAAAAATAGTTTTTGCTTGAAACAAGCAAAATAATCTCCCATTGGGGTATGCAAAATAATCTTGTTTTCTGTTTGAAATAAGATTATTTTTGCTCACCCCATTGGCAGAATATTTTGCTTGTTCTAATCAAATTAGTTTTTTTTCTGAAAACAAGAAAATAATTATTTACTTGTCTATAAAATCCTTCTTGATTTAAGAATTGTTTGATATTTTGGCTGGAAACAAGACAAAAAATGTAAGTAAGAAAAGTATTTTTGCAGTGTACGGTTGAATTGGATCAACAAAGGTCAGCAGCAGCAAAGTCACTGGTTAATAAAATGGGATTAAATACATAAAGGAAACAAAAAGTAACTGCTGTTACTTTTTTGAAAAAGTAACTCAGATATTTTCTTGGAAATGAAAAAGTAATGTGTTAATAGTTACTTGAAAAAAGTAATATTATTAAGTAACTTGTGTTACATGTAATGCGTTACCCCAATACTGAAAATAACTTATATTTAAACACAAAAAGCTGTGGTTCTAAATCTATATTTTACACTCGAACACCAAATGGCATACGACACATCCCAACAGTACCAAAATGATTTATAATATGATAATAAACATGTGGAAGATGTATTTATATTAATAGAAGTTTATATATATAATCAACAAAACACAAGACGTGAAAGTAAACACATGAAAGTAACACATTATTAATCTCTGAGGCCAATAAGTGTTTTACAAACACACACACACACACACACACACACACACACACACACACACACAAAAAACTCATATTGTTATAAATACTTTATGCCACTATTGTACTACCTGCTCAGGACTCAGAAGAGATGTGTTTATCAGTTTTCTGTCGTAAGGCACCAGTGAAACAGTTTCAAATGTCAAGTAATTGTTGCCATACTTGAAGGGAAAAGCAAGGGGAAAAAAGCAGATATTATTAATATTTCTTTAGGCACTGTCCTTGGCTAAATGCACTGGATTTATAGATTTTGACTCTCAGTTAGTTGGATGTACCTTTGTAGTAGCTGGAACAGTGACAACAATGTCCTCTATCCTTATACCAAAGTCATTCTCCTTGTAATAACCAGGTTCTAGAGGAGAGTTTGTCAGTTTATAACTGTAATTATCAAAATAAGACAATCATAATGGGCTGCTTAATGATTCCTCACCAACTGATGTGAACATCCCCTCTTGAAATGGAATATTATTGGACTGAAAGCCCACAGGCCCTATCAGAGAGAAAACAAAGACGTTAGATAAGGAGATATAGCATATGCTGTACATACATTTACTATACAGTATATGTGTGTTTTTGAAAGTCTCTTATGCTCATCAAGGCTGCATTTGTTTGATGAACCAAAAAGTAAAAACAATAATATTGTGAAATATTATTACAATTAAAAAAAAAAACACACAATTTGATTATACATTTCTTATTATTGTCAATGCTAATATTGCTGTCTAATATTTTTGTAATTTTTCTTCTAAGATTTTTGAATGAAAATTTCAAAAGAACAAGATTTATAAAATGGAAATCTTTTGAATGTCTTTACTGTCGCTTTTACTTGATATAATGCATCCTTGACGATTAAAAAAAGCTTACTGACCTCTAACTACAATAGTGTATGATTCTTGTAAATGATTGTTGTAAACACAAATGCATTTAAATGTTAAGATTAATGAAATAAATGTTACAGAGTGAGACTTACATTCATGGACCCCAAAGTAGTTCCCCACACCATGACCTGTTCCATGACCATAATTTAAACCAACTTCCCACAATGCTCTTCGTCCGAGCATCTCCATGTTCACACCTAGTGTGGGAATTAAGAACATGAACTGTAAGCACTTGACACTTTGTGGCGGTCACTTTGAGAAGTCTGCTGCGGACACGGCGCCCTCTTGTGGATGTATCATGGCACTGTCGCTTAAAGAAAAGGAGATCCTCACCTTTAGTTCCAGAAGGAAAGATTGTTCTTGAAATCTCAATATTTCCCATGAGCACTCTGGTATAGGCCTCCTATCAGAGAAGTATAAGCATTTTAGTATAAGCATCATATTATGCTCTGCATCGTAAGTATCTACATGTACAGTCGAAGTCAAAAATTTGTGGACACCTTGCAGAATCTGCAAAATGTTAATTATTTTACCAAAATAGGAGGGTTTACATACTTGATTCTTAATACTGTGTTGTTACCTGAATGATCCACAGCTGTTTTTTTTTTTGTTTGTTTTTTAGTATTCATGAGTCCCTTGTTTGTCCTGAGCAGTTAAACTGCCCACTGTTCTTCAGAAAAATCCTCCAGGTCCCACAAATTCTTTGTTTTTTCAGCATTTTTGTGTATTTGAACCCTTTACAAGAATAACTGTATGATTTTGACATCCATTTTTTCACAGTGAGGACAACTGAGGGACTCATATGCAACTATTACAGAAGGTTCAAACAACCACTGATAATTCAGAAGGACACATTTTATTAACAAATTGATAAACTTTTTAAATTTGAAGATCAAGGTAAATTTTACTTGTTTCTTCTTCTGGAAAACATGTAAGTATCTTTTATAGCTTCTGAAGGGCAGTACTAATGAAAACAATATGATATTTGGGCAAAACAAGACAAATGTACACATCCTCATTCTGTTCAAAAGTTTACACCCGCAGCTACACCGGATATTTCTGAAGAACAGTGGGCGGTTTCACTGTTCAGAACAAACAAGGGACTCATTAAACACTCCCTAAACAAAACCCCCAGCTGTGGATCATTCAGGTAACAAAGTATCAAGTGTATGTAAACTTTTGAACGGGATCATTTTTATAAATTCAACTATTATTTTCTCATGTGAACTATATGTAAATGTCTTTTAAGTGAAAAATCTAATTTAGGTCAATACTAAATAAAAAAAAACGTGCATTTTGTATGATCCCTCTTATTTTAGTAAAATAATTAACATTTTGCAGATTCTGCAAGGTGTATGTAAACGTATGACTTCAACTGTATCTGCCATTCAGTACCTTTTGAAAGTCAGTGGGGCTACCCCAGTGCACAGTACGCGTTATATCAGTAGTACCATCGCTGTAATACAGAATAAGCTGGTTTAGTTAACATAAATCAGACAGAATATGTGTATGAGCTTGGTTATGTATGGTTTTTTGCACACAAACATAACTATGTACTAGCAGTACTATGTAACTCACAGGTACTGTCCTCCAGAGTCAACAAGATACATCTCATTCACTGACAGCTTCCTTGCAGTTTCATTAGCTGGACTGTAATAAATAAGAATGGTATTATAGTTATATATTATCTATAGATTTATTACTAAAAATTCAAACATCATAGGTAGTATTCAACACCTGTAGTGAGCAAGAGCAGCATTAGGTCCACTTGCAGAAATGGTCTCAAAACTTGGTCCTCTGCTGTTTTTCTGTTTGCTGCCAAAACACAGTGAAACATTTGTAATTCTCAAGAAGGAAATCTATGTAAGTAAAACATCTTCCAAATTAACATCCTTGATGTAGGAGCATGTTCTTCTTGTGCAAATATTGTCATTTCTACAATGCAAGCTGAAAGATAGCTAATATACAGTGCTAGAGTCTGTTTCTGGATGTAAATATTCCATTATTTTCATACAAAAATTTTGCCATAATATTATAAATCTTTCAAGACAGACCTACCATGAGCTCTGATAGCATTTTAGCATATTTTAAAATAAAGCACTAAATAAAATTAAAAATAACATTTAATTAATTACATTTACTGTAACAAATTAAACTACTAATGTGTATACAGTTAAAAAATAAAAAAATAAATGATGCACAGTTTAAATAAATAAATACTATCCATGTGTCTAACTACTTTCAATCAATGAGCTTAATTCAATAGTTTTATATATATATTTTTTACATAGTACATAGCCTTGTATTTTTGTCTCAGACCTCTTTTGCTTTAAAAAAATGTTTGTAATGTTCCTTTGACTGATCTTGGAGCTGGTTCTCAAATATTATGAAGAAAATATATATACTTTTGAAACAAATGGCTTCGAAAAAAAAAGAACAATCACAGTTAATACCATCTGTTTTATGTGTTCTATACCTGCGACACTGATCGACAAAATGTGCTGCTGTAAGCTCGGTCTCCTTGCCTTCTGGGACGTTCTTCTCAAGCCACAACAGAAGCTGCATGACTGCGACTGCGTCCCTAACCTGCGGGAGAGAGGATGGATGTTCACCTGTCGTGGCTGATAAAAACAAAATCACCCGCTTGAGACCAGGCAGATGCCAGACGGGGGGGATTAATTGAAAGCAGTCAACTGATGTTTGGCTTTAGGCCATAAAACCAAGATGTTTATCCATGGATGCTATCAAATGCAGTTGTTTTCAACTGAAAAATATGTCAATAGAATATAGAATACAAGCAAACACTATCAGTAATAAAGGTCCCAGTATATTTGATGGCGGTTCTATGATAAGGAGCAATAACATTAATTCAGCTGCAGTGAATGGAGTCTGTCTGGCGTCCTAATGTGGCTTTATGATGAAATAAAGTGCCCCTCAATCTAGAAATTACGATAATACACAGGTATCAGTCAAAAGTGTCCATCAGGGTTATGACTGCTTTACAAAAGTCATTTGGGGAGTGTGCGTGTGTGTCCTCTTACATGAGCCTCTTTGAGAATACGTTGCTCTGTCGTATCTTTCACTGCTTTTGTGGTCAGTACTGGAGAATAGGTACTGGTCAGAAGTTTGTCCTTAAAGACAGAAGAGAAGATCATCTGTAGTAAAATGTTGTCTTCACCTGTACTGTGGGACTCATGATTTCAGTCAGCATCCATTCATCCATCTATCCATCCATTCATCCATCTATCTACTTTAACTTATTACCAATCCATCCACCTATCTACTTTCATCCATCCATCAGCCAAACATCTCACCCCACCATCCTACTTAACATCCATCTTCCATCCATTATCTGTTCATTTTATCTACTCATCACCTATTCATCCATCATCCATCCACCCACCTATCTATTTATCATCCATCCATCCATCCATCCTCATATCTACTTATCATCCACCCATCTACTTATCATCCAACATCCATCCATCCATCTATGTACTTATCATCTATCATCCATCAATCATCCATCCATCCACCCACCCAACCACTCACCTATGAACTTATCTCTCTCTATCTCTATCTCCTTATCATCCATCCATCTGATCTACTAATCATCTATCCATCCATCTTCCATCCATCCATCTATCTACTTATCATCCATCATACATCCATCCAACCACCCATTTAACTATCTATGTATCATGCATCATCCATCTATCCTTCTCCTTATCATTCATCCATCTATCCATCAATCATCCATCCATCCATCCATCCATCCATCCATCCATTCACCTATCTACATATCCTTTCACCTATTTGCTGTCCATTCATCCAACATTCATCTGCCTGTCCATCAATCCATCCACCTATTAATCATCCATTCCCATCCATCCATTCACCTATCTACTTATCATCCATCCATCCATCCATCCATCCTCCTCTCTATTTATCATCCATCTATAAACTTATCATCCATCCATCCAGCTATCCATCCATCCAACATCCATCCATCCATCCATTCACCTATCCACTTATCATTCATCCATCCATCCACCTATCCACTTATCATCCATCCATCCATCCATCCATTCACCTATCCACTTATCATCCATCCATCCATCCATCCTCCTCTCTACCTTATCTACATCCATCCATCCATCCATCCATCTATCTACTTATCCATCCATCTATTAATCATCCATCCATTCACCTATCTACTGTCCATCCATTCACCTATCCATTTATCATCCATCCATCCATCCATCCATCCATCCCCCTCTCTACCTTATCTACATTCAACCATCCATCCATCCATCTATCTACTTATCCATCCATCTATTAATCATCCATCCATTCACCTATCTAC
Organism: Cirrhinus molitorella; assembly: GCA_033026305.1. NCBI lineage: Eukaryota > Metazoa > Chordata > Actinopteri > Cypriniformes > Cyprinidae > Cirrhinus > Cirrhinus molitorella. The sequence goes on along the minus strand of CM065129.1, from coordinate 27,452,074 downwards.
TGTCCATCCATCCATCCACATTTTTATCAAAATGTTCTGTGCACACCACAAAGGAGGACACCTTTGGTCACCTTATATTTATTAACATATCTGTCAATAAAATATTTTAAGTTCATTCAGACCTGGAAGGCCAAATAAAGTGGCTGAAATAACTGTGCAGTGTGTCAAAAATAGAAATGGCTCCACTGATTATAGCAATCTAATTTGGTCACACGGTGACACAAGCCTGATGTAGATGTGCGTAACTAAACTTTTTTGACAGATGCAAGCACACAGGCTTGTTTGCTGTCTCCTAGATTACAGTTACATATTTACATTTATGTTCAGCCTTTAAAAAAGCCATATGGGAAAAAATAAATTAGGTTACTATTTAACACTTCTTGAAGAGCAGCACAGATTAACATTAAAGGCCAAATGCAAAAAGTTAAAATCAATTATTAACACTTGAGGGACTTAACTGAAACCATCTCAGCCATATTCAGCCCACAGATTTGAGCTTCCACGCTATCATGCACATACTGGCAGTCTATATTTTGGATCCAGGTCTTACCTCAGGAGTGATGAGCTCATACAGGGCTTGGTTGGTGTACTCTGTACCCACCCACACCCTCACGTTGAGTTTCTGTATATAGGACTGCAGGTATGAGCGCACAGAGCTGTAGTCAAGCAGCTGCACACAATAGGAATGGTAGCATGAACTGTTCAGGTACACTTTTAACTCTTCTGTGATTCGTTCAATGTGCACAAAGAGCCTGGTGAAAAGAGGTTAGTTAGAAACTGTACAGTACACCAACTAAGTGTAGTGCTATTAATAAGAAACAGAGGAACTTGCCATATCTCATCCATTGACAGCAGAGTGTAAGAATAGAAGAATGGATTAAAAGGGATGTCGTTGCCTCGTAGATTAAACAGCCCTGAAAATAGAGACGCAAGCTCAAATGTTTGGCCCGACAAGAGTTTTACAGAACAATTTACAGAACATCTCCTGTATGATATGGCTTTGTGTCGTGCTGTTTTATGCTTACATGCGGTCTCGTCCAGAGCTGAAAGCAGCACAGCGGTGGGTTTGTATGGATTGTCACTTATCTGGGCTCGTATCTGCTCTACTTTCATTGGCCAGGTCCTCTCTGAACATCCAAACAAACACAGAGAGGCACAGTGTAAACTTCAATTACATCAAAACCTTGAAGAAACATTTCACCCAAAAATACAAAATTATGTCAGTCTTTCCTATGCAATTACGTAAAAAGGGACCATAGACTTACAGAATATTGATTTGGCAAAGAATCACTATTTTGAGTCATATTGATTTAATAAATCAATTATCTACCAAAATGATTTAATGTTTTTTGGTTTAAAAAATTCATTCTGATTTGGTTCTCAAGTTCACCACACTGACTCAACAATTTAAAAAGACTAAATCGCAATAAAAACAATCGTTACACAGTTGGTGCCCTCTGCAGTCATTTGTTATAATGCATACAGTATATGATGTACATTAGTACATTAGTTTCGATTACTGATTAATCATCAGAATAAGCGAACAATTCCTGGATTACCAATAAAGCGGAAATTGAAAAAATTACCAAAAAAACTTTTGTGACAACTGTAATCTTATTTAAAGCTTGAAAGTGACAAACACAGAATTTTATACAGGTTTAGACCAACACAAAGATATTTTTAGGTTGACTATCCCTTCATTTATGCCTCATTGACTATATCCTGGCACCAGAATGAGCTAGAACATCCTCTCTGTAAACTGTCATTATTGTAAAGTTATATCACTATAGTCATTAAAGATTAAATCAGAGCTTTATTGCTCTGTTTGTCATGATCTTATGGTACTCTGCCCTATTCGCTTGGTACTTATCAGTCAAGTGATAAGTGATAAGTGATAAGACATGCACACACCGATGACACTGTCAGGTAAGCGTGTGGGGTTGTCAGGAGGCAGAGGAGGTCGATCTGTCCATATTTTATCCACAAGGTTATCAGGAATAGACTTCAGGATCCGGCCCGCTGGAGCCAGGTTGGTGTTGTAGACGTCGAATGTGGCTGAAGCAGCAAAGCATATTGACTAGTGTTAATGTTACTAGATTTGTTTCTTATGTTATCTTTTTAAGAAAGTTTGAACAATGCGATCATAAATGTCCCTGTTCAAAAGTTTACATACACTTGATTCTTAATACCGTGGTGTTAATGACCCACAGCTGTTTTTTTGTTTGTTTAGTGATAGTTCATGAGTCCCTTGTTTGTCCTAAACAGTTGAACTGCCCACTGTTCTTTGTTTTTTCAGCATTTTTGTGTATTTGAACCCTTTCCAACAATGACTGTATGATTTTGAGATCCATCTTTTCACACTGAGGACTGAGTGGCCCAAATGCAGCAATTACAGAAGGTTCGCTGATGCTTCAGAAGGAAACACGATGCATTAAGAGCCAGGGATGTAAACTTTTGAACAGAATGAGGATGTGTACATTTTTCTTATTTTGCCTAAATATCTTTATTTTTTTCATTTAATACTGCCCTTCAGCAGCTACAGAAGATATGTTCCCCAGAAGACAAATAAATTTACGCTGATCTTCAAATTCGAAAAGTTTTTACCCACGGCTTGTGCATCGTGTTTCCTTCTGGAGCATCAGTGAGCATTTGAACCTTCATATGAGCCCCTCAGTTGTCATCAGTGTGAAAAGATGGATCTCAAAATCATACAGTAATTCTTGGAAAGGGTTCAAATACAAAACAAATGCTAAAAAAAAAAAACAAAGAATTTGTTGGACCTGAAGGATTTTTCTAAAGAACTGCGGGCAATTTAACTATTAAGGACAAATAAGGGACGGATGAACAACTATCACTAAACCAAAAATATTGGTATTAAGAATCAAACGCATGTAAACATTTGAACAGGGTCATTTTTGTAAATGTAATATAATATTTTTTTCTCTTGTGGACTATATTTAAATGTCTTTTATGTGAAATTCAGGTCAGTACTAAATTAAAAAATAACATGCATTTTGTATGATCCCTCCTATTTTGGTCAAATAATTAAAATTTTGCAAATTCTGCAAAGTATATGTAAACTTTTGACTTCAACTATTTTCCATTTTAATACACTTTAAAATGTATTATTATTATTATCAATGTTGAAAACACCTTTTTTCATCATTATTCAATGAATAGAATTTTAAAGAACAAAAAGTATTATATTAGCACTATTTGCTTACCTACAGAGAAGAGGAATGGGTCAAAGCCCACTGCATCTCCCTCAGGGATCTCTAGGATCAGCCAGTTGGTAATGCTGCGAGTGGAGGCTGTGAACCAGTATTGTTGTTGATTGAATTAACAACAGACAAAGCAGCAGAAAAATGTAAGAACTCTACAAAGCAATCAATAGAATAACATTTTCAATTTCCTTCAAATAGGTGGTATAAGACATTCGTCAACATGTTCAACTTCATTTAGACAAGTTTTAAATATCAATTTTACTCTTATAATTTGATCATTACCATCTCGCTGTAGCTCCCAGTTACAGTCAATTTGTCTCTCTGCCTGAATCCAGTAGCGGCTATCGGTCCACAAAACAGCCTTGTTTTGAGTAATGACTGCTGTGCCTAGAAATTAGAAACAGACTTTTGTTAGTTATAACCGAAGACAGGAGTGGGCCGTTTGTCAAGGACCGAAAAAGTGACAAACATAATGTGACTGAGAATGATGGATGGTGATACAGCAATATTATGATCAGCTGGCTGTGAAACACACCTGCAGAGCCAGTGAAGCCAGACATCCAGGCCAACCTCGCATCTCTGGGGGCAATGTACTCACTCTGCCAATAAAAGTACAGTCAGTTACTGTCACAAAGGAAATGTATGAGAATAAAGAACAAAAAACAGGATGTTTAGAGGGGTCAGAAATTAATTAGGGCTTGGGTCAAAAATGGCAACAAGAGTGACTTAAAAGAGAAGTTCACTTCTGGAATGAAAATTTGCTAATAATTTACTCACCCCCATGTCATCTAAGATGTTCATGTCTTTCATTCTTCAATCACAAAGAAATTAAGTTTTATGAGGAAAACATTTCAAGAATTTTCTCCATATAGTGGACTTCAATGATGGCCAACAGGTCAAACGTTCCAAACTGCAGTTTCAATGCAGATTTAAAGGGCTCTACACAATCTCAACAGAGAAATAAGGGTCTTATCTAGCAGAATGACTGGTAACTTTCTTTAAAAAAAAAAAATAATGTACCGTATTGACCCGAATATAAGTCGACCCCCCTTTTTCAAGATGCACCTTTTGGAAAACCAAATCTTGTGTTTTATTAAGAATTTTTCTTAAATTATTTTCATACTGCATATTTTTCCTTTTTTGTTTAGAAAGTATGGTAAGTACTGGTAAAATGCACCAACAATCATATTTTTTTCAGATGTATTTCCAAGATTAAAAAAAGAGGAAAAAAAAAAAAAAAGAAAAAAAAAACCTTGTCATATATTAAGGAATGTTTTCCTCAAAAATCTTAAGAAAGACACAAACATTGTGGATGACATGGGGCTAAGTAAATTATCAGGAAATGTTCATTCTGGATCTGAACTTATCCTTTAATATAAAAGGTAATTTCTGACATTGATTAGCGTTTAGTACCAGATGAGCATCCGTGGCTGGGATGATGTAGGCTGAAATGTTCAAGGAGATCATGGATGCTCTCAGATCACGAAGCCTCAGAGTCGTGTTTACAGCTGTTGGTGGCAAATACTGGAGCAACAGGAATTAATCATTTAAATATACTGCATCAAAATTATTTATTATCCTTAAACAAATGTAAAAATGTTATCCTCAATCCACAAACGATAGAACAGAATTTCAACCCAATAATCGAAATTCAACCTATATACAGAGATTGAGTCGACTTCAACTGTGAGCAGCAGGACAAGACAGAGAAAGTTCACAGATAACAGTGGATCTCACTGAGATCAGATCTGGGGTGTGCATGACCCAAAAACTGTGTTCTTATCAGAGAAGAAGATCTCCTCGCTGAGAGGCCAGATTAGGCCTCTATGCTGGAGACAGGGTTATTATTTTCTCTGCTCTCTGAGCTAAAGACAAGTCCTAGCAGAGGGCTGAATCGGTTGTGTGGATATACAGAGGAAAACACGGACAGAGTGAGAACAGAAGAATAAAGTACCGGAGGAATTGCAGAACAGTTTCTCTCACTGCCTGACCCTTCTTCGGCCCACGCTGCATGTCTGCCTCCTATGATGACACATGAGAAGAGACACATGCAGGACAACAGAGTAACTGTTTTAAACTCACTGTCAGCACATGTGGTGAACAAAGGTCAGCAATTGTGGTTAAACATACGCCTTTATGATTCAAGATGACAATGTTTTCACGTGTCAACGTGATTGGAATAGTAAACCCAACAGCTGCATTTCAACACAACATGTATAAAATCTCAAAACCAAGCTAAAAATAGTAAACAAACCACACAGTCTCTTACATAAACAGTCTCGTTTTACAGTTAGAGTGAGCAAACACGTTACATTTTATAGCAGAATTAATTTTCAGGCTAATGGCATGCAAATATATTTCTAACACACATAAACCAAACACACATGACGCAATAACAGATGGAGAACAGATATGCTGCCCTAATGAAAGCCTTACTCATACATTGCATGAGTGTCGCATAGTTACACCACACCATCAAGACTAAATCGCATACACATTTTTTTTTTTACCTTCAAGAACCACAAGACACACAGCCAGTATCCAGCCTGAGGAACTCATTTTAGACCATCTGCTCCAAGCAAGTCCACACACAGAGTGTGACAGCGGGGCACGAGTGTTTCTGTCTTGTGAGTCTGTGCGTGTGTGTGTGTGTGTACAAGGGTGTGTATGTCCTATCTGAAACTTCATGCATTACCAGAGGCGTCCTAACCAGAACCATGTGCAATAGCTGAGGGGGAGGATCTTTGGCTGTGACTCTAATCTTTACTACTGTCATAAAAGTACAGTGTCTCTTTCCTTATGCCCTTCTATAATGCGCAGTGCATTTACCCAGGCATAGCAAAGCAATTGCAGGTCACACAGTAAATTATAGCCAGTGTCTCCCCTTGCATAGGTACTGTAGACTAGTATGTTCATTAAGTCCACTTCAATGCATCACTCTGCCTTTCACTGACAGAAGGTTTTTCAAGAATTTATTGTGCAAAACACTTAAAAGCATAGTGCAACCAAAGATAAAAAAAACTGTCATTGTTTATTGTGAAAACTGTTATCTACTGTCTTCCTGGAACATAAAAACAGGTGTTTGGCTGAATGTTCAGACTGCTCTTCTTTATATAACAAAGTGAGATAGGCATGATTTCAAGCATCTAAATGACGTAAAAGCATTATAAATGTACCATAAAAGTGGTCCATGCAATTCAAGCACTATATTTCAAAATGTATCAAGACAAACGGCAGCTTTGTGTGATTAACAGATCCAAATTTAAGTTATTATTTGCTTAAAATGTTCTCACGTCCGTATATTCAAATTTCACCTCACATGTAATTCCAGACTAGGTTGACACAAACGTCAAATATGCACAAGAGTTGAAATGAAGGGATGATCTTCTCCAAATAACAACTGACATTTTCATCTGTTGTTCACACTAAGATACCATATGGCTTCAGACATGGATAAAAATCAGGGCTCTATGCTTACTTTTCTTATTAGGAGTACTTGTGCTCCAAACTTAAAAAATTTAGGAGCACAATCTAAATCATCAACAACAACAAAATCTAATGACAAATTAGTCTTCTAATTACAAGATTTTCAGGTGCATTTTGTTTTTACCTTTACAATGGCATTTTTTATTAAAAGTATGTATCTTTTATGTTAAAATAAAAAAAATATATATTTATAATCTTTATATGTCTAACTAAAACAGCAGAATCAGAACAAGTAGAATAAGCATAAGTTACCAATGAAATTAAATCAGTATTAACTAAATACTGTACTGTACAGAGAACACAAAAGTGGCTTGTAGGTGTATTTTGATTTGTTTAATGAGGCTCAGAACTGGCATGAGGGCAATCAAATTCATAAATTCACGTTGAGATTAATGTTTTAAATATACTGTTTTGAATACAGAAATATTAAATGATTTAAATAACTGGAAATACTTTAAAAATGAAACAACTGCCGGTAGGTGACGGTAAGTCACTGATTTAATTACTGAATCATATTCATTTGATTCGTTCGAACAGCTGATTCATTCAGAAATAACTCAAGTGACTGTCTTTATGAATGGAAATCATCTCTGGATCATTTTTGACGACGAAATAGAGCCAAATCGGGCAATGGTGTTAGACAATGGTCAATGTAAGTCACTTAATATTAACTTCTTGTTTATGTATTTATCTGTTTTATTAAATAATATCTCATTTACAAACTCACTTAAAAATCATTAAAAGCTGTTCATCTCAATCTCACAAAGTTTCATTATAATTAACGCATCTCTCTACACTGCACAATGAATCTCTTATTTACACTCTTTCTACATTTTGTTTATGAAAGGATTAGATATTTCCGTGATACATTACTCAACGCTTCAAAAACACGTAGATACCTTTGAAGCTCCCATTAGCGCAAACACAAATATGCTGATCGGGTCAGTGGCACGTGGTGCTCCTAAATATTTTTTCATAGTCGCACGCAGTAGTTTTAGGTCGCAAATGCGAGTAAAATGGTCGCACTGTAGAGCCCTGAAAATCCATCCCCCATGTATTGGGTGTACAAAATGAGCATCTTGGGCATTCTCAGTTGTGTTTTACATAAAAATGCAAACAGTGCTAAAGATGCCCAATTCTGTGGGAAAACCGCAGATCTGGCAACACTGATTTTGACTAAAAATTGCATTGCGGGGGTAAAATACACATTTTTTGGTGAGGTTCCCCTGGTAAAATCACATTCCAGGGGGTAAATATCACGTTACTGGGGTCACTTCAACCCATGGACATGAAAAACAACCCTTGGCAACAGTGTTACAGTAGCCCAATTCTGCAGGAAAAGCACAGACTTGGCAACACTGATTTTGACCAAAAATTGTGTTTCAGAGGTAAAATATGCGTTTTTTTTTAGTGAGGTTCCCCTGGTAAAATTCACATTCCAGGGGCTAAATATCACATTACTGGGGTCGCTTCAACCCACAGACATGAAAAACCACCTGTGGCAACAGTGTTACAGTAGCCCAATTCTGCAGGAAAACCACAGACTTGGCAACACTGATTTTGACTAAAAATTGTGTTCCAGGGGTAAAATATGCTAAATATCCAGTTATTGGGGTCACTTCAACCCGCGGACATAAAAAAAACAACAACAACAACAACCCATTGCAACAGTGTTAAAGTAGCCAAATTTTGCGGGAAAATTGCATACTTGGCAACACAGATTTTGATCAAAAATTGCTTTCCGGGGATAAAATACACCTTTTTTTGGTGAGGTTCCCTGGTAAAATTAGCATCCCAGGGGCTTAAATATTAAGTTTTTGGGGTCACTTCAACCTGCGGATATGAAAAACAACCTGCAGCAACACTATTAAAGAAGCCCTATTCCGTGGGAAAACTGCGGACTTGGCAACACTGATTTTGACCAAAAACATCACTTTGATTTCAAACCATCCAACAGAAAAGAACTTTGAGTTCATCTCTAATAAACAACAAGAAGCTCCAATAATTTAAATAATACAGCATGTCATTTGATTGTTATATGAAGATGATTGTCTAGACAGAGATAATTACTGTGCCACAGTCAGATCCCAGTGAACAGCTGAGATGCACGTCTGGCCGTTCCTCTGCCACCAGACTCATTACTGCATAGCAACAGTGTCATTTGCAGACTTGGAGGAGATTTACCTCCTTACTGAGATGTTGTATTCTTATGAGCAGATTATTAAAGCAAAATCTCTACATTCAACGGTTCAGAAAGTTTCTCCACAATGTCAACTTAAAATCTAAATAGGTTCTATTTACTTTTAAAGTGAATGTTGCTGTTCTGATCTGTGCATTTTAAATCAGCTTTTAGACTTCATAATCTTTTATCAAAAGATAAAGCTCTTTGTCTAAAATAGATTTCCAGTGACATCACACATTGATAACATAAAATACTGTAACAAACCATAAAACCCAACAAAAGGCTGTTACTAATTAATACAATAATCAGTGATGATAAGATAAAACCACAGGCCTAACATTTCAGAGCTCCATCATTAGGGGCATCGTCTGAGTAAATTTACATAAGATTATAGACAGACACTGTGTCTTACACAATATACATCCAGAGCTACATCTTCGTCACATATAAGTGTTACTAATCGACCAGCAGGGGGCAGGGTTGCTCCAGTAGATTTGTTCTGGCTGTAGTGGTCCTAACTTGATAAAGAGGGAAATAATATACAGCATATATGCCACTGATTATATTATTTACAATTATATCGAACTCCTAAACAAAGCTGAGTTAGAGCAGGAACATGAATATTCAAAATATCTTAAAAACATTTTTATTGTAATGCAACTAGGAATACAAGACTGATAAAAATGAAAGACAAGAAATATATTTTAAAAAATTAAGAAGCCAGAGTCAAATAAATTATACATTCACATGTACTAAAATGCCTCAGTACTTCTTCCCAATTTAATTTGCCTGGTTGACAATTCCCTATTGCTGCTTATTTACATAAACACAAATATATATACAATTGCACATACTTTATGCAATATTTTATCCAATTGCACCCTTATTTACAAGCTTGTAAACACACAGACAGACTCAATTATGTCCTGTGCACATTAAGTATGTAGATTTGCGTGCTCACATGCCAGCAAACCCTCCCCTGAAACCAGTGGCTGTCTTCATTATTTGCTCAAATGAGCACAGTGCTCAAAGTTATAGATAGATATTAATAAATGGTAGCCCTGGCAACCGTTCCCTGGTAATGTGGAGCAGCACGGGGAGCCACAAGCAATACCTCCACTGACACAGAGCAGCAGAGCCCAGACGGCCTTAGACTCCATAGATCATTGATCTCAGATCAGTCCTGAGAGCAGCTCAGCGCAGTCACATGCTACATTTAACTGTTCACACTGTAATCTGTGACTCAGGTAATGTAGCAGAGTCATATGATATATGTGTCAGCTGTCTATCAATATTAAATTTATGCTGGTAAATTTAGTGGATTGTTGAGGTTAGGTACAGTTTTACTTTTCTATGTGATCAGACATAATTTTTTACCTGGTGAATTATAAAATAAAAGCACATATGACTTACACTGATATAGACTTACACTGAAGAGGCTCTAAGGCAAATATATGGACAAGAATATGATATAAGGACCAAAACAAAACAAACAAACAAACAAACAAAAAAAATCAGCAAAGCAACAAAATTAAATGAAATAAAACAAAACAATAAACAGCAAAGCACTAAACAAGAAACAAAACAAAAAAACAGGAAAGCAAAACATCAAACCAACAAAATTAAACAAAACAAAACACAGCTAAGCAAAACAAAACAAACAGCAAAGCAAAAGAACAAAGCAAAGCAAAACAAAACAGCAAAACAACAAAATGAAATGATAAAACAAAACAAAAAGCTGCAAAACAAAACAGCAAAGTAAAACATCAAAACAGCAAACCAACAAAACAAAAAACTGGCAAGCAAAACAAGACAAAACAAAAAAAACAGCAAAGCAGTAAAATAGAATGAACAGGTAAAGCAAAGCATCAAAACAAATCAAAAAACAGCAAAACAAAAACAACAAAGCAACAAACAAAACAAAGCAAAAAACAGCACAGCAAAACAAACAAAACAGCAAAAAGAAATTAAACAAAACAAAACAAAAAAAAACAGCAAAACAAAACAGCAATGCAACAAAATGTAACAACAAAATAAAGCAAAAAAAAAGCAAAGCAAGAAAAAACATCAGCAAAGCAAAAGAACAAAACAAAAAGCAAACTGCAAAACAAACCCAGCAAAGCAACAAAACTAATCGAAATGAAACAAAACAAAACACAAAAAAACATCAAAGCAAAGCAACAAACAAAACAAAACGCAAAAAAAACATCAAAGCAAAGCAACAAACAAAACAAAACGCAAAAAAACAGCAAAGAAACAAAGCAAGAAAACATCAAAAATGAAACAAAACAGCAGAGCAAAGCAAAAAACAAAAACAAAACAGCAAATAAACAAAACAAAACAAAACAAATCAAAACAAAAAAACAAACCAAAGCAAAAAACAACAAAAACAGCAAAAACAAAGCAATGCTAAACTAAATGAATCAACAAAACAAAACAACAAAAAAGCAACAAAGCACAACAGAATACAGGCTGTTAGTTTTAGAACTGACTGGTTTTAAAAGGGTTTTGAGCAATTCTTGGAAGAAACAGCAAGTGGCTGAAAAGTTAATTAACTGAAGACCATGAATCAGTCAAAACCAGTAAACCAGCTTAGGTTGGTTTAAAAGAGAAACCACCTTGCAATGCCCCAGCAACCATTACAACACCATATTTCCTTTAGAACTGTGGTTCCCAACCACCTTCCTGCAGGGACCCCAACACTACACATTTTGCATATCTCCTTTGTCTAACACACCCATTTCAGGTCTTGGAGTCTCTGCTAATGAGCTGATGAACTGAATCAGGTGTGTTTGATTTGGAAAACATGGAGTGTTGGAGGGCCTCCAGAACTGTGGTTGGGAACCACTGCTTTAGAAAGTGTAAATATCATAGTAGTGTTTTGCTCTTCACATTGTTTCCCATGATGCTGACTGTGTCCCTCACCTGCTCACTGTAAGTCTCACACAGTCAATCATTATCTATGATGTGACTACAGTAGTTACTGTCAAATGCCTGGAGGTGCTGGTACGTAAATCACAGATATCAACGCTAGTAGAGACCAAGGACGCACAGCATGTGTTTTGCCCTTGAAATATGTTATGCGGTGTCAAATGAAAAGGAGAGAAAGAGAGACTGTGCCTACAGAAACAATGTGAAGTGCGCAGAGGAAATCCTTCAGGAGTAGCATATACAGTATGAAGCTTCAGAAGGTTGTGAGCCGGGTCACGTAATACAGTCTGCGCCTCAACTTCAGTCCATGGTCTCTGAGCAGAGGAAACAGAACCCATTGCACTACAGAGCCCCTTCTGTCAACACGGACAATTTTAGGTCCCAAAGTCACAGACTGTGAACACAACGATTTCCCTTTAGATTAGATCGATTACTGTGTTTTTGGCATGGACAAGCAGAAATTTCTCTTTCTGGTAATTGCTGCAAACTTCGCTAAGTATGCCAGATTAAAAACAGGTGGATGTTGTGTAAAGTTTGCAGCATGTTTGAAGTTAGCTTTTAACAAGCAATGCCAAACATTGCGAAGAAATATTTCATCACTGTGACTGAAATGCTCTGTGAATGTTTTTGTAATATACAATGTATTATGCAGTATACATTTTTCAAAGCTACAAAGGGGAATAATGAAAGTTGAAATCATCACCGGCTGCAATACACCAGATTGTGCCGAAAGGAGACAGGAACGTGAAGACAACACATGGAACGGATCACGAAACTGGAGTAATCTCATTGACACCTCAAGCAAATTATACATGCTATGCTTACTGACATTTTAGAATCTAATTAAGCAAATCATACTTTTATTCTGTCATTAAATGTGCCTATTTAAAGGGATAGTTCACCCAAAAATGAAAATTCTGTCATTAATTAAATCCTATAAACCCTTCGTTCATCTTCGGAATACAAATTAAGTTATTTTTGATGAAATCCAAGAGCATTTTGGCCCTGCATAGACATTAACTCAACTACCATGCGTTGCGGTACTGTCATGAATGTGCGTAGAAGACTGGTATGGAAGGGAAGAAATTAGGGCTGGGCGATATATATCTATAAATTCATGCGCATCTCGTCAGTAAAGCCGGTTGTTTGATTAGCGGTAAATCTCCATCACCTGTTTTCAAATAGAGCGCCAGTTATTACACAGAGCCGTAGAACCCGATATTGCGTAGCTTGTCAGTGATCTACGGCTCTGTGTATTAACTAGCGCTCCATTTGAAAACAGGTGATGGAGATTTACCGCTAATCAAAGAACCGGCTTTACCCAGCCCTAATTTCTTCCCTTCCATCGATATAAATATATCGCCCAGCCCTAGAAGAAATTGTTGAATAAAATTGTTATTATTGTTTTCTTTGCACACTAAGTATTATCATAGCTTAATGAAATTACGTTTAAACCACTGATGTCACATGGACAATTTAATGCTATCCTACTGCATTTATAGGCCTTAAATATGTCAGTTGCATTGCTGTCTATGAAGGGAAAGAAAGCTCTTACATTTCATCAAAAACATCTTAATTTGTGTTCCAAAGATGAAGGTTTTATGTGTTTGAAATGACATGAGGGTGATTCATTAATGGAATTTTCATTTTTGGGTGAACTATCTCTTTAATCATACTGATATTCCTGGGACTTCATCGACCGAATGAGATAACCTCAGATTGTGGGACTTTGAAGTGGATGCGGAGCAGGGTGGGTGTGGAGAAGGTTCGAGCAGGCCATGAGAGCTGTCAGATGCCAGTCAGAGTGACTGATGATTGGGGTTGGTGTTCGATCCCGATGCTGGTCCCTGATCTGTGTAATCAGAACCTGAGAAACGGCGGGATTAGACGGGTCAGACAGGGTCAGGAGAGATGGATGTTGAACTTCCCTCTCGGCTGTGCTTAGACACTCAGAGGCGGAGGAGTTTTACATAATCAGCGGGTGGTCTCCGGGGTGCAGGACTAGAGCTGTACTAACACACACACACACACACACACACACACACACACAGAGTCTCACACTCCACACTTACTCAAACGCACCCCATGCTGCTCGCACCAGAGGAAGAGACCCCACTGTGCGTCTACTCCTCAGAATTAATGAAGGTATGTGGAAGTGCTCTAGTTTTGAATAACAGAGAGCGCTGAGCTCAGTGCTCCTCAAAAGAAAGAGAATATGGCGCCTGCATTCAGTTTAAACAAATGCAGGCACTGTCTGTGAATAGGGTAAAATGAAGGGCCTAAAA